>JAPDVU010000002.1:9115443-10315443 GCA_026230045.1 Corynorhinus townsendii
AGATAGTCTCTGACCCACGTGGGTAACCCTCCCCAGCCAGGCCCGGCAGGCAGGCTCATGCACACTTCCCAGACATAAGCCTGTCATCTCTCTGATGACACCCAAGCTTGGGGGAATGCCTTCATTTCTGGAACCTACTATATAATCAGTTAATGTGCAACCAGAAAGGGCAGGTGAATGGGACTTGTAAAATTTTTGCTATAGAGATTTTTCCTGTTATCTTACTAGAGCTTTGTATACATGATGATTCCTGTAATCACAGCAGACGATGGCCCCTCTTTAAGATCTGATCAGTGTTCTAAGGAAGGAGAGAGCCCTCGGCTACCCAGTGAGTGAGGGACGTGAGGGATGGTTACTCAGAGGAGTCCCGGAGGGCCTGGGGGGCACAGGAGACAACCCCATAGGCCCCAGCCCCCCCACCCAGCCTCACCTGGGAAGTGACCAGCTCCAGCAGTCAGCACTGGCCATGGGATCAGACGCAGTGACAGATTCTGAGTTCGTGTAGGTCAGTACGTGGCCATTTCCTTATCTCCAAGATGGCTACTTGGAGGGGACAGGCCTCATTCGCACGGACACTACATTGGACTTAAACAATTTTAGGGTATGCAAGGGGTAGGGGCCAAGTTCCACACCAGGGAAAGGCAGGGGCTTCCCGAAGAAATCAAAGGCACAGTGGGACTCAGGGAGATCCAGCTATGGTGAGAGGGGGTGGGGAGGCTGGTGGCCACATGGGAAGGGCAGAGGAGGCTGGGGGAATGGAGGTGAACAGCCCGGAACCAGTTCTGATCAGGACCAGCTCTGACCGGGACCAGCTCTGGGGCAGTGCTGGGGTCCTCAGGTGGAGAGCAGGGTGGTGACCAGAGCTTGGATGGACACCCTGACTGTGTGCCTCATCAACCAACAGCCTCTGAGTTTCTTTGTTTTATTTTATGGAGAAGGAAAGAGCAAAAGCTGGAGAAAGAAAGCACTAGGGCTAGAGCCTGTCCTGCCTCCTCCTCCTCCCACCACCACTCACCTCTGGGATAAGCTTACTTAGTCAGCTTTCAACAAGATCCTTTGTCCTCCTTGTGAGTGAACGAATGAAGGAAATTCCTTCAATAATCTCCTTAGGCAAATAGCTGCTGAGTCTCTGCTGGAAGCAGGTGCCAGGCAGGTGGGCTCACTCTCCCCACCTTGCACTCCTCCCTCAGAGACCCGTGGCAGCCTCAGACCCCCTCTGGGGCCACTGTCACTCTTTAACTAGCCTGGTTAATAAGTGAGAGTCAGGCCCCTCAGTGCCCCCTAAGGGACTGGGGATAGGACCCAGGGCACTACATGGCTGCCTAACCTCACAGCCTCCGCTGCTTCCCCATCCAGGGGGCACCCCTGCCCACTATCCCCATGTCCACATGCCTGCTTTTTCGTGAAGTTCTTAGCAGGGCCCAAGAGGTAGGGGGTGATGAAGCTCTCGCCGGGCCGCATCTGGGCCATGAAGCCATAGAAGCAGAGGTAGAATACCAGCCACTGCCAGGAATGAAGCTTGTGGCCCGGCCCAGGCTCTGGCCCAGGCTCCGGCTGGGGTTCCAGGGATACTGGCTTTTCCACCCTCTGGCTGGAGGATGCCATGCTGCTCAGGCTCCACACGGTCTTGGAGGGACTGAAGGTGATGCTGTCCCTAGAGGGAAGAGCAGAAAGTCAGGGCAACTCAGCAGCCCGCAGACACCAGCCCTCCTCCCCAGAACTTGGCTGAAGGGCCATCTTCCTTCTCTCACTCAGTCAGGATCCCACATTCACACGGAGTTGGGGAGAGAGGCCCACAGACCCCAGTCCCATGCTCTCAACCTGGATGGGGCTCTCAACAATCAAGATACCACATCCACCCAGACCAGGCTATCACCACCTCCAGGGAGTCTCCAGGGCTTCCTGGTCCCATGGGGTAACCACCAGCCTTGTGGAGACCTCTGAGGGCCCAGGAGGGGTGGCTGGGATGGCCTGCTCTCACTGTCCCACTGGCCCCTGGGAGACTCCATGCACAATACTGGGCAGATGCGGTTTGGAGGTAGAGCCCAGAGCAGGTGGGGAGGCAAAGAGAGAAGCAGGAGCCAGTGAGGAGTGTACCAGGGGAAGGGAAGGGGCCACAGGGGACAGATGGAGCTCCAGACCACCATGAGCTGAGGGAGGATGGCCTGGTCCAGAGGCACTTTGGGTGGTGTCTCCGTTTGGTGCAAGGGTGATGGCACTGTTCCGATGCCCACCACTCGCCCTTTATAGCACAGATGGGCAGATGGTCATGTCTAGTTACCCGAATATAGTTATCTGCTGTTTTGTTTTGTTTTATGACTCCTTTGCTATACGTTACATGCTATTCGTTTTCCATTAAGGCACTGCTACAAACTTTGCTTTTCAGTGAGAGTCAAAAAGGGACCTGCCATGAAAACTGTGTCAGGCGACAAAGGGTGCCCATACCAAGCAGGTACGGTAAGAATGAGGAAGGGCCCACCAGTTCCATGGCTCAGGAAGGGTGGGGACACCCTGGGGACAGGGGTGTGGGGGGGATGGGGAGGCTGAGAGATGTTGGGACAGCTCTGTGCCCCTTACTGTACAAACTGTTCTGGGAGGGTAACTGCAGAAGGTCTGCATTTGGGGAGAAATCTCCTCCAATCCCCAAGCAGTAGACACAGAAAGTTCCCAAGATATAGGACCCGGTGCTCTGGAAAAGCCACCAGATTCTGGGCACTTACGTCCTGTACGCTTGGCCAGCATGCTGCTCAGAGACCATCCAAGCAGGAATTGTTCCTACATTCCTCCCTGAATAAGGCCCAGGAAAACCAGGTGACAGCAGAGACCCCCAGGGGCCACCAAGGGCAGAGAGAGACCGCTCACCAGATCTCTGATTACTCTGCGCAGGATGAGAACCTCAGCAAAGGGAACGGAGGTCTGATAAGAGTCTTTTGCCTTCTAAACCCCAGGGCTTATTTCTGTAACTCAGGGGAAATGAGATGGCGGGAGGGCAGTGAAACCCCTCAAGCTGGGCCTGGTGGGTTTATGGGGCCAAAAGGAAGGGCAGGACATGGGCAAGGGGCAGCTTCTGGAATTACAGAGAATTTCTAAGGGAGGGGGCGGTGGGGGCAACAGTGGCCTGGGTGTTACAGGATCCTGGGATAGCCTCCTCATTTCAAGGGTCCAAATGAAACAATGAGCCAGGCAGGGGAGGGCAAACTTGGTCCCCTCCCCCAGCACCTAGGAAAGAGCACACAGGTCATACAGGCCCTGGCTGCTTTCCCAGTCCCCTGGAGCTTGCACAAACAGCTGGGAGGGCCTTGGCCTCTTCAACAGAGAGGGCAACCCAGGCCACAGGGGGTTTCACTACCCTCCCTCATTTCCCCTGAGTTACAGAAATAAGCACTGGGGTTTAGAAGGCAAAGGACTCCCACTCATCGGACCACCGTTCCCTTTGCTGAGCAGTGTACTACAGTCAGAGTGGCCCACCTCAGGGTACACATACCACCAGGGACCCCATTCCAGCTCCAGGACACCCCTCAGTTCACTTTCCCACCCTTAGTGCACTGCTCCCTGGACACCAGAGCAACCATACACTCACCCAGGCATGGGGGCAAACAGCCAAGAATTTAAGCCCAGGGTCCCTCAGGAGCCCTGTACTTGGCCCTCTTGTCATCTCCAGAAGCGATGGGAACTTCCCTTACCTGATATGCCCAAATCCTGGGTCAATGGCACAGTTCTCAGATACCAGTACCAACCACACTTGGTTTCACTGCTACAGCTTCTGAAACCTCCAGGCAGTGCTTCTTAAACTACAGAAAGTGCTTGTCAGAAATGAGCTCTGAGCCCTGATCCACAAAGCCACCTGAAGGTCTGGGCTGGCCAGGACTGTGCACCTTAACATGCCTCACAGGCATGCCCATGGGTGACCAAGTGAGCAAGCACAAGAGACACTGCTTCAGACCTCCTGGCTGGTATGGACAAGAACAAGCCCTAGACAGCCAGTATCCAGGCTTCAGGGTAAACACCCGGTCTTCCAGGCTGACAACACAGTTGAACCAGCCCCAAGGAGCCACCCCAGGTGATGGCCAGGGAGCCCTCAATACAGGTGGACCTCACAGAGCGAGGGGAGTATCTGCAGACACCCAGGGTCCAGGGCAGGAGGGATGGGGTTCACAAGGGCCTCTTATCGAAGCAACCCAAACTATCTCCTCAGAGTCCTACAAACTCTGCCCCTTCCCTCCCAGCCCACCCCACCCTCAGGGCTGACCCATCAAGCACCTGACCTCACAGGCAGCCCTCCAGTTCCACCTCTGCAGTCTGGGGACACTGCCCAGTTGAGGGCTCAACCTGCTGGGTCACATAATTTCCACAAGCCCCCACCTTCCTGCTGAGTTACATAACAGGAGCCAGCACAGCAGGCCAGGCAAGAACAACTAAAGGTACACCCTGGAGACTCCCTGGGGCAGTTAGTGATTACATGTCTTTGAACTAAGGACAGCCCTGGGACTGAGGTTTATATCCCCTATGGAATGTGCCTCTCTCCTAGGCACTCCCCACACTGTGTCCACACTGTTGTACACACTCTTGCAAAGACTTGTGGAAAAGGTGAAGACTGGATGGCCTGGTAACTGCAAAGTGAGCTCGGGCAGAACGGGGTCATGTGGAGGAGCTTGGTCTCATCCCAGGAGCAGTGGCCAAAAATCCAGGGTCTTATTTGAAGTCCATTTTTAACTATGAAAGAAATGTAGAGCACCACAGGGCCACCATGGAAAAAATGCAGAGCACCACAGGGCCAAAGCATGCTAACAGCAGATTTCCAGTCCAGGACACAGTGGGCGGCTTAGCCGTTACTTGGCATCTCCAAGGGGAAAGGCCACCTGTGTGGGGACTGATGTTCAAAGGAAAGAGCAGGTCCCGCTGGTGTGGCTCAGCAGTTGAGCGTCAACCTATGAATCAAGAGGTCATGGTTTGATTCCCGGTCAGGGCACAGGCCCAGGTTGCAGGCTCAATCCCCAGTGGGAGGCAAGCAGGAAGCAGCTCATCCATGATTCTTTCTCATCATTGATGTTTCTATCTCTCTCTCCATCTCTGAAATATATATTTTTTTTTCTTTTTTTTTATTTTTATTTTTTTCTTTAAAATTTTTAAATTTAATTGTTTTTATTTTTCAATTATAGTTGACAAACGATATTATATTAATTTCAGGTGTACACACAGTGATTAGACATTATACAACTTACTAAGTAATCATCCCAATAAATCTCATACCCATCTGACACTATACACAGTTATTAGAATATTATTGACTATCTTCCCCAAGCTGTACTTTACATGCCCATCCATGACTATTCTGTAACTACCAATTTGTATGTCTAAATCCATTCCTTTTTCACCCAGCCCCCTCCCCCAACCTCCCTCCCCTCTGGCAAATGTAAAAATGTCCTCTGTATCTTTGAATCTGTTTCTTTACTTCCCCATTTTGGCTGCTTCCTTATGTTTGTTTCTTTTTTTTTTCTTAATTAAATCTTTATTGTTCAGATTATTACAGGTGTTCCACTTTTTTTTTCCCCCATAGTTCCCCTCCACCTGATTCCCCACCCCACCCCATGCCCTTACCCCCCGCCACTGTCTTCATCCACAGGAGTAAGATTTTTGTCCAATCTCTTCCCGCACCCCTCACACATGCTTCCCCTGAGAAACGTCAGTCCACTCCCTTTCTATGTCCCTGATTCTATTATATTCACCAGTCCATTCTGTTCTTCAGATTTTTTATTCACTTGATTTTTAGATTCACTTGTTGGTAGGTATGTATTTGATGTCATTTTGTTGTTCATAATTTTTATCTTTACCTTTTTCTTCTTCTTCTTCTTCTTAAAGAATACCCTTCAGCATTTCATGTAATCCTGGTTTGGTGGCGATGAACTCCTTTAGCTTTTTCTTGTCTGTGAAGCTCTTTATCTGACCTTCAACTCTGAATGATAGCTTTGCTGGGTAGAGTAATCTTGGTTATAGGTTCTTGCTGTTCATCACTTTGAATATCTCTTGCCACTCCCTTCTGGCCTGCATAGTTTCTGCCGAGAAATCAGCTGACAGTCGTATGGGTACTCCCTTGTAGGTAATTAACTGTTTTTCTCTTGCTGCTTTTAATATTCTCTCTTTGTCTTTTGCCCTTGGCATTTTAATTATGATGTGTTTTGGTGTGGTCCTCTTTGGGTTCCTCTTGTATGGGGTTCTATTTTTTTTTTTTTTTAAGAAAAGAGCAGACTCAGAAGCCAGGCCCGAAGTCACCAAAGCTGGGCCCTGCTGTCCAGAGTGGGCTCACCTGCCTTAAGTCTTATTCTGTCAGTTTACTCAGCTCACATGAGTGTAATCACCAACACTAGCAGGGAGTCAGCGTCCCTGGATAAAACTCAAAGTCCTCGGCCTGAAAAGCCCAGGCTTCTCTACTCCACACAAGTCCGGCCCAGCCTTGGGCTCCAGGAAGATGAGGCGAAGGGACACAGCACAGAAATGGACACAGAGGCAAGTGAGGTGCCCAAGCTCAGGGCCAGTGAGCAGCAAGCCAGGCCTGGACCTCACGTGTCCTACCCATCCCAGCCCATTGTAACTTGAGGCCTCTTCAGGGGCAGCCAGAGGATCATGGGGACAGCCTCCCCAAGCACCTGTATGTCTGACTTCAGAACACTCTTTCAGTTCCCCTTTGGACTCTTTCTGCACCTGCCCTGAGGGAGTGTGGAGCACCAATGGCTCCCCCTGGCTTTGTCCTCCCAGCACCTAGGAAGTGGGGAGACCCAAAAGCAAAACAAAAGCAAACACCTCCTCTCTCATTTTGTGTCTTAAACCAGCTACTACTCGCTGGCCAGTATGGCTGAGTTGTTTGGAGCGGCAACCCCTGCAACGGAAGGTCACAGGTTTGATGCCAAGTCGGGGCATGTACCAGAGGCAACCAATCAATGTCTCAATCTCTCCTCTCCCCTCCCTCCCTCTCTAAAAAAATCAATAAAAAATAAAAAAAAAGTAAACCAGCTACTACTCTCCCAGGTTACCCAGGGAGGTTTCTTACATTTTAAAAACACCTGCTGGTAAAAAAGGAAACAAGATCTTTGCACCCTCCCAGGTTACATGACAGAGTTCTGTGTCCCAATGAGTAAAATTAAACCCACGGTCACCCAACTCACAAGTTTAAAACACCCTGGAGGTGTTGATCACCTTTGCCCAGCACAGATAACTAATATTTGGGGTTATTAAATCCACCAAGGCACCCTCTGAAAGAGAGCAATTTAGCAGTGCCAAGCCAAGAGGACAAATGGCGGAGTGATGCAGTCCCACAGAGGCAGCTGGGTGACACACCATCTGGGAACACTGGGGCCTGGGTACAGGGCTCCCAGACCTACAGAGGGAGGCAATTCTGCTGGGCCAGAGGTTCCTGGTTCTGCAGATTCAGTCTGGGCTGCCGGGGGCCCTCCATCTCCTTTAGGGGCAAGGGGCAACTGGTCACCTCTTGGCGGAGTGCTCAGATCTCAGCTATATGAACTTTATTCCTCCTGCACTTTGGGCAGCGTGGAAAATAGCTCCGTCTAGATGCATTCTGGGTTTCTGAGCTGGCTCCGATTCTAACCTGTACCCTGAGTGGGGCTCGCCTGCCTTAAGTCTTATTAAACTTGGGCATCCTACTACATGACCACACAGTGTGTACCTGGGCCACTCCGCTGGATTCTCCAGGGGAAGGAAACAGGACCCTTGGGAAGAGTCTCTAGTTCAAGGGTCGGAGGGGCCCACTCAGGAAAGGGCTGCAGGCACACTATGCAGGTTCTGGGACAAGCTCCAGCGGCGCCCAGAGGGCTCCACAGCCACAACGCGGCGGCAAGGTGTTAGAGCGCGCGCCTGGTCGCCATGATTCTCTGCTAGTGCCAGGGAGGCACCCTGAGTCCGCGGGGCCAGGGGAAGATCAGGGCAGCGCTCACAGCACCAACAAGCTGGACCCGGTGGGGAGCTGATCCGAGGTAAGCCTGCCGCATCGCAGAGAGTGCGCGCCGGGACCACGGAACAGAAGGCGGGGGGATGGGCTAACACGTGGACAGTGGCAGAGGTGGGTGCTGCGCGTGGAGTCACAACTGGCGGGAACGGGCCTGTATCACTGTGCGCCTAGATTCCGGCACTCAGGTCCCGGCCTGCATTCACCTCTGAGATGCCGGCGCCCGCCTTCGGCCGCATTTACTTCAAGGCCCCCCAGGCACCCGCAATCCGGGCGCCTCACCAGGATCCCTTTGTCCCGGCCCGCATTCACCCCTGAGAACCGGAGCCTGTGCTACCTGGTTTTACGCTGCGCCCCAGGCCCGCGCATCCCTCTGCATTCATTCCTAAGACTCAGAACTCGCGCCCCCTGCATGCCCCTTGAGACCGGGAACCCGCGTCCACGGCCAGTCTCCGGCCCGCGTCCCTACATCCCCGGCCCTGCAGGTCGATTACCTGAGAGGCAGGTCGATTACCTGAGAGGTGGGCCGTAGCGCCGGGTAACCAGCTCCCATTCATGTACTAGTTGGACTCGAACCACAGCGCCCAAAAGCCCCCGCGGCCGCGGGCGCTGCCGGGAAAGAAGCGTGGCCCCCGTAAATGGCCACGCCCCATGCCCCAAGAAGGGTGACCTCTTGCGCGATCCCGGAGGTAAATCAAGGCCACACACACGTGCGGTTCGGTCTCGGGTCTTAGTTCCCACTCCGCCCGCCTCCGTCACCTCCCCAGTTCGCGCATTTCCCTGGTGGAGCAGGTCTGGGCGCCGAATGTGGAGCACCCGCCCACCCCTGTGCGTCCTTCGGACCCCGGCTGCAGCCCCCACTGGACTAACCTCCCGGAGCCCCCTCCCCGCTGGACTACCCCTCCCTGAGACCCCTCCGGGAGTCTGCTGCGTCACCCCCACCACTCCTCCCCACCCCGGCTGCAGTCCCCGCTGGATAGCCCCTGCTACAGCCCCCTTCAGAGTTCCTACAGGACCACCCTCACCTCGCCCACACCCCCTCTAGCCGCAGCCCTTACTGGACCATCCCTCCCGGAGTCCCCTCGCGCCTACCCACACAGCGCCTGGGTCACAAATGGAAGACGTCCCGGTCCTGTAGCTGTCTCTTACCCACCTGGAGGGAGGCTCTCCCAACCCGCCCTTTCCCCCTTCCCCCCCCCAGCTGTGACCGACTCTTGGATGAGTGCCGGCCCCGTGACCCCTGCCGTGTGCCTGCCCCGCCTGCCATCCTAAGCAAGTTCGTGTCCTCTTTTCTTTTAGACTCATTTTAAAACGTTCCATTCCTGGCTAACCCCCAAACTCAAGCCAGAGACACCGGTCATTGTGCCAGGCAGAACAGGACTGCTGGGGTTTGACGAGTTCTCCCTTCCCCTACACAGCAGTGGCAGCCTGTGTGGGTCACAAGCACAGCCTGACCCACATTTGGGCTGGTGGCTGCCTCAGGACTTCTGCCAAGCACAGGTACCTGCTCTTGAGGTCACAAACAGCAAGTCCCCCCACCCTGCTCAACTGGTGCTTTCCCGAATTCCCTCACTGCCCCCTCAGGCCTGAGCATGAGCCAGTCAGCCTCTGTGCAGAGCAGCAGGAAGCGGAGGGTCTGGAGGGGAAAGGAAGAGGTTGTGGTGCTCAAATGTGACCAAGGTTATCCACACCCCTCCCCACCTCTCAGCAAGGAAAGTTAATTTGGGAGAGCAGCCTTTGCAGGTCCCAAGCTGCACTCCTCTGCAGGTAGCTGGTGGCTGTGGGAAGCATGCAGGGAGGAGGACAGCGGGAGAAGGGAGGGGCCCCGCTGGCGCCAGGTAATCTAGAGAGGCCCTGAAGGCCAGAACTCCAATGCAATGCGCAGCATGCAGGAGGAGGTCGTTTTAGTCTGGCCAATGTGCACAGGACCCAAACCTCATATCTGGAGGGACAAAGACAGATGGGGGGAGGGGTGCATCTTTGCACCCCTCCCAGGTGGCTGCCCTCTTGAATTTCCCCAGATGTGAATAGCAGATCCCACCTGAGGACGCCCATAGTCTCTGTGCCTGTGCTCCTCCCTACTCCCCACAGCCAGCTCACCCCTCTGGACTGGACCTGCCCATGGTGCAGTGAGGCCCATAACACATGAGGAGCACTGAGGCCTGGGTTGTCTTCTGTCCAGAGACTGTGTGCTGAGCAGACCCACCAGGGCTGTGTGAGGACTACTGGGCCTCCTAGTGTGTGCATGCCTGTCCAAGGCCCCACTCTCCCCCCATCCCCCGTCCCCGCCCCGCCACCAGGAACCCAGCCATGGACCCTGTGCATGCGTGGCCACCTGCTGCTCCAGCCTTGGACTGTCTCAAGGCCTTCAAAAGGGCTTCTAAGTGGGGCCTGGAGTGGCTCTGACGGTAAGGAGACCTGAAGAGAGAGCACATTCCCCAGCTGGAGCACTCCCCTCATGTTCCCCTCAGTCTGTGCTGGCTCCTCCACACAGGTCTCCACAGGTGTGTGGGAGCCCAACCCCGCAGGCCCTACTCAGCAAACTGAAGGGACAAAGCAAAGGGCCTCTATCTGTCTGTCCCTCTCCTTGCCTGTGTATAGATCCCACCTGAGGGATCTGGTCCATGGGCTTGGGGACCAACTGGGGGATGAGTCAGACCCGCAGTGCAGCCCCTAGGGGAGCAACAGGGGGCTGCTATGAGAAAAAGGAGGGGAAAGCAAGATGATTGACTGGCACAAGGGTCCTGAGC
Source organism: Corynorhinus townsendii (assembly GCA_026230045.1). Classification (NCBI taxonomy): domain Eukaryota; kingdom Metazoa; phylum Chordata; class Mammalia; order Chiroptera; family Vespertilionidae; genus Corynorhinus; species Corynorhinus townsendii. Next base: position 9,126,151 of record JAPDVU010000002.1, read on the forward strand.
AGGTAGGTCACTGACCCTCATGAGGGCTCAGTGAGAAGGACCCTGTCCACAGGAGCAGGGGGCCGGGTTGGATGATCTGACCTTGGAACAGGTCAGGTCGTGCCCACCTGGCATGCACAGATATCCAGCGAGCAGTCTTTCCATAACCTCCTGCCCCCACAATGAGGACCTAAGGACCCATGGCTCCCCCGCTCCCGTCCCTCCCCTGGTGGTTTCTAACTGGCATCTGTGGAGTCAGATAAAATTCTGGTTGGACCACGCCTTTCTCCAATCCCCCAGCTGACTGAAGCTGCCATGCCAGGCAGGGCTTCTAGAAGTTTCCTGGCCATGCAAGGCCCAGGTTTCCTATGGGAGCTGTATGCCTGGGGGGCTGAAGGTGGAGGGGCCTTGATCACTACTGCTCCCAGAAGAGCCAGCCAGGGCTACAGGGCATGGCAAGGCCTGGGTGACAGTGCCTCACGGGCGTTGTAACCTGGAGGCAGCTCTCCAAGGGAAGAGAGTGTGGCCCTGCTGTCTGGAGCAGCCACAGGAGCCAGGATGTTGGTTTCAGGAGGCTCCGGGCGTGCTGCTGATAGTGTAATCGCCAAATCTAGAAATGTGCAGAAACTGATGTTTAGAGGTGAGTGTCGCTTTGGGGAATGGAACCTGTGTTTTAGTCACTGTAGCTTTAAGTGTTTCTTTATGCTTAATAATGTATTCCTCAGACATGTGAGGGTGGGGATAGCTGCTGCAAGAGTCATGGAGGGAGCAAGAGTCATGGAGGGAGCAGTACCAGCAGTACTGACCCCCAGCGTCCCCACCCATGGGCTCCAGTCACACCTGCTCACAGGGTGCTCAGGGTCTGTGTGCAGGCCCACGGAGACCCTGTCCCCTCTCGAAGGAGCTGAGAGAGGCTCTGCTGTTGTACTGTGTGCAGCAGCACTCAGCCCAACCCTGGCCCACTCAGCCCTGCTTTCCCCTAACCTGAAGAGGTGCCCCCAACTCACCACCTCCTGGCACCCCTTCCAGAGGATCCCCCGTGTCCCCAATATCCATTCTTTCCTGGACACCCTTCCTGGAATGGGTATTGCGAGGGGCCAACCCTCCAGTCTGGGCTTCTCATTCTAAAGGTGACCAAGGAGGACCAGAGAGGAGTAGGACCCCCTGCAGCTCAGAGCCCACCTGGACAGGCCAACCCCCGGGCCACCCACTGCTCTGTGGGTGGGGAAGGATGCTTTCTCCTGACAGCTACTGAGTTTGGACTGTCTATGAACAGCATTGTAGAGACAACAGCTGGCTGTGATGTGGGGAAGGAGTCAAGACCAACCAGTCAAAAAAAGTTTTGAGAATTCAAACAATTATATATAAACAGTTTACCTGGATATAGCAATAAAACTACTCTGCACTGCATAGTTGGACTTTCTTACATCTGGGTAGCTATTTCTTTAATTACATAATCTGTCAGGCTTATTCATCTTTTGATTAATTTTTTTTATTTTTAAATAATTATAGATCCATATGGAGTGGTAATAAATAACAGAGAGAGCCCATGTCCCCTTCCCTCTGTTTTCCCAAATGGTGACATCTTGCAGTTACACAGCAAAATCATAGCCAGGAATTTCAGCCTTGACTTTAAAGGGGAAAAGGAACCCCTACTAAAAAGAAAATGAACCTGCAGATGTGCTCTCTGAACTTGAAGAAATGGGTGTAGGTCAGTCCTTCAGTGCAACCCACCAGGCTTCTGACAGCCAGCTCCTGCCTACAACAGGTCAACTGGGTGGGGAGCCTTTCCCCAAAAGGGCCCTTGGGTCTCCCAAGCACTGGACCAGCCTTCCCAAGGTGGGCCTTGGCTGGCAGCCATAGGCCAGGCACTAGTTCTAGCCAGTGGTACTGTGTGGGGCTGGCACAGCATTCACACCTGTCATCTTGGACCTGGCTCCTCTGATCCCTCAGGCCCCTACCCCTTAGGGTCATCAAGATTCCTCCTGCCAAAACCACAGGTGCCCAGCACAGCCTGCCTCATGGAGTGACCTGGGCAGGTGCTGGCTGGAGCCAAGGTCAGGAGCTCAGAGTGGGCTGCCTTTGTACAGAAAAGCAAAACTGGTGAGGGAGATACCAGCAACATGACAAGGAAGTATGCGGGTGAGGGGCTGAAAAGCGCAGCCCAGGAATGTGCACAACACGGTGTTCATACCACAGAAAGCAGAATTCGAGGTAAAGCGTGAAATGGATAAGGGAATGCACCTTACGTGGGTGAAACATGTATATGCCTGAGGATGTGAGAATTAAGTCTGTGGGAAGAGAGGAGAGCGCGGCCACAGGGGACCTGGACTCTGGGCAAATGCCATAGATTACATAGAAAATGCAAAATGAGGGTGGAAAAGACAAATCCTACTGTTGGTGATTTGATTTGAATTTTCATATAAAATGCACTGTGCACAGAGTACACATTTTTTCTTTTCTTTTTACATTCAAAGCTTAAGTTTTTCATTTCATTTTATTTTATTTTATTTTATTTTTATTGTTTAAAGTATTGCACATAGTAATACATATATCTCCTTTTTATTCCCCATTGACCTTCCCCCAGCCTCCCCTACCCGCTGTCACATGCCCTCATCCCACCCCCTAGTGTCTTGTGTCCATTGGTTGTGCTTATGTGCATGCATACAAGTCCTTCCGTTTATCTCTTTCCCCCGCTCCCCAACACTCCCCAGCCTTCATCCCATGAAAACGTTTAAAGGATCCCAAACCAGCTGCAAGTCAAAGCTCAAAACAATTTCAAAAAATGAAAAATCACATAGGCCACATTCTCTGAACTTAACTCTATATAAAACAAAATGTTAATGAACCAAAAATAAGTAATACAGCCTAACTAGTTGAAAACGTTTAATTATTCTTCCAAATGTCAGTTGAGATGCTGTATCCTGATTATCATCTGCCCACTGTAAGGTTGGGGAAATTTTCTCCTGTATTTTCATCCATAACAGCACTATCCAATGGACTCTTCTGCAATGGTGGGAATGCTCCATACCTGTGCTGTCCAACCTGGTGGCCTCTAGCGGCATGTGAGCACGAGAAATGTGGCTAGAAATTGAATTTTTAACTTAATTCAAATGTAAATACCATGTGTGGCAAATGGCTACCACAATGGGCAACACAGGTCTAGACATTTTATAGATTTTGTTTTTAAACTTAGGTCCATCACTCATTTCAAACAGTGTTTGTGAGTGATCTGTGCATTCCCAGTTGTTCCTGCACTGTCTGATCTAAAGATTGCCCCACCCAGCTGAGTTACGTCCACACCTCTGTTGAAATCTGTTGTCCATGTACATGTGAGTCTACGTCTGGACTCTATCCTTTACCTTTGATTGTCTGTGTATGAACCCTCCCACTCTATTCCTTTCTCAAAATTGTGTTGACTATTGAATGACCCTTACATTTCTATATACATTTTGAACCAGCTTCTTAATTTCTACAAAATAAAAAGCCTGTTGAGATTTAGATTGGATTACACGGAATCTATATGTCAATTTGGGAAGAATTTTCACCCTAATAATGAGCCTATCCATCCAAGAACATGGCATATCTCCCTATTTCTTTGGCTCCTCTTTAATTTTTCTCAGCAATGTTTTATGGTTTTCAGTGTAAGAATATCCACATCTTTCATTACATGAATTCTTAGATATTTTATGCTTTTTGAAGGCATATTTTTTATTGATTTCAGAGAGGAAGGGAGAAGGAGAGAGAAATAGAAACATCAATCGTGAGAATCTTTGATCGGCTGCCTCCTGATCGCCCCCTACTGGGGATCTAGCCCACAACCTGGGCATGTGCCATTGACCAGAATTGAACCCAGGACCCTTCAGTCCACAAGCTGATCCATTGAGCCAAACCAGCTAGGGTGATATTTTATGCTTTTAATGTTACTGTAAATGGTATTTAAAATTTTTTGTTTACCAATTATTTGTTGCTGGTTTATAAAAACACAGTTGATTTTTGTATATGAAGTTTGTATCCTATAAACTTGCTAAATTACTTACTAATTCAGCTATTTTTTGATAAATTTTTTAGTATTTCCTGCACTAACAATTATGGCATCCTTTTCAATTGTCATACCTTCTATTTCTTTTTCTTGCCATATCACATTGGCTCTCACAGAGCCAACATCCTTACTTTATTCCCAGCCTAAGAGGCAAAGCATCTATAGTCTTTTGCCATTAAGAATAACATTACGTGTACGTTTTTAAAAATAGCTTGTTTGCTACCAGCATCCACTGCCAATGATTTGAGGACTGGATGAAAACCCCCTCTTGCTCCCAGTGGCTTCATGTAGTCAGAATGTCACTGCACGCAGGAGCAAAGGCCAGGAAGCCAATGTTTCTGCAGGGTGGGAGGATTCTTATTTCTCTGTTCTGGAAATGAAACCCAGGCAGGTCAGGCTTCAGAAATGGCCAAATTCAAACTCCATCTTGCAGAAGTCCTTTTGCCACTGGTTATTTGAATGTCTTTTAAACACTTTCCTATTTTATTTGCTATCATCATCATTATTTTAAACAACTTCACTGTGATTCCCAAGAGGTTTAAATGATCTTTTTCTCTCATTAGATGGGCTATTCAACCATCAATTTGTAACAGTGGACTGCTAAGACATTTGGGGGAGGAGTCAGTGTAAATGCCTGGGGTTCATCTTAAATATTAATTATTAATTATCCTATACCCACCAATCTCAGACATTTCCCCGCTTTGCTTTCTTCCACCTCTCTAACCCATCACCAATTTCACATAATCCTCCTTACGCCTTCTCCTTTGAGTCTGATGTATAAAATAAGTGGTAAAACTGCCATTTTGGGGGAGCATTTTCTCAATCTGAGATTTTTGCTTCCTGGTAATTGTCATCAGCTTGGCTCAAATAAACTCATAACAAGTCTCTACAGTTTTGGGTGTTTCTTACCTGAACACCTTTGAAATTATCAATGATCTTTGTGCGCCTAAGATAACACACCTTTGGAATGTCAGAGTAATAATCTTTTCCAGACTCTTCAGGGCACAACTGCCAGGAAGTCACAGAACCTCCCATTGTTACCTGATTCCCCAATTACCATCTCTCTGTGCTGTAAATGTTAGTTACTAATTATCCTGCACCCACCAACATAAAACATGTATCTCTTCGTTTTACTTTTTATCCAATCCCAGGGATTTCCCTGCTTTGCTTTCTCCTGCATCCTTAATCTACCACCAATAAATTTTACATAACCCTCCTTAAATTTTACGTTTCCTCTTTTGATTCTAATGTATAAAATAAGCTGCAAAAGCCCAGCCAATGTGGCTCAGTGGTTGAGCATTGAGCTATAAAGCAGGAGGTCAGAAAACCAAGATGGCAGCATAGGTAAATACCTGAACTTGCTGCCTCCCACAACAACTTCAAAACTACAACTAAAAGACAAAATGGACATCATCCAGAACCAAAGGAAGGCTGGCTAAGTGAAAATTCTACAACTAGAAGGGAAGAGAAAAGCACACTGAGACTCAGAGGAGCTCTGGAAGTAAAGTGCAGAGGTACGGAGGTGTGTGTGCAGAGAGGGCTGGCAACTGAATATACGGCTTGCTTTTTCCATCCGCAGAGAGACACATGCTCCTGACTGCTCTGAACTCCAGTTCCAGGCAAGACTCTGAGGACCCAGACTCATACGGGGAGAAACTGGTCTGTCTGGCAGCAGGCGGAACTCGAGGGCAGCTTTCTCTCACAGGTGCTTGCAGCGATTACCAAGGGACACTGAGACCTGGGGGCCTCTTAGGGCAGGGCTGATGGGAAGCCATTGCTGTTTGCTCCATCCTGAGACTCCGCCCTATCCAAGCTGTGCACAGAGGGTTTTGCTTATGAATGGCCTGGTCCTTTGAAATCTAAACTTACCTAACAAACTGCAGCTGGGTCAGTGAGACCCAGAACATCCAAAAGAAGGCCCAAGGCCCCACAGCAGCTTGCATTGCTTCACAGCTGGGCCTCATCTGGGCACCTCCAAAACCCAAACAAAGAAGAGGAATCTGCAGATCTCTCCATAGCTCCTGCTGGGTGGCCTCAGGCAGAGGCTAAATTAGCACCTCCTTGGAGATCCAAGAGGAAGTGTACCCAGGGGTCAGAGTAGGACCATCCAGATTACAACTCCTCAGATCCATAAGGGACACACTCAGGGGTCAGACTCAGTGAGCACCAAAGCAAGTCTTGCCTCATAAGGGTATATCCAGCACAGAAGTTCTCCCATCATAGACACAGCTGATCCTCACAGCCAATTGGCCTGGAGGTCAATTCCTCTCAGTGATACCAACAACAATCAAGGCTTAACTACAACAAGACTGTGCACACAGCGCACAAAGGGGTGCACCAAGAGCGTCCACCTCAGGTAACTGGGGAGTCTGAGCCACTGTGCCCTAGAGGACACCTACCACACAAAGCCACTCTATCAACTCAAGGAAGCAGCCAAAATGTGGAGACAAAGAAATGAAGTATGGTAGCAACCATACTTGGGTAAAAACTGCTGTTTGAATTTTAACCTTGCTATTCTGACTTCTGCAAACACTTACTTGCTTAAACAATAGAGTAGTTACCTCAGCTTCCAGATTGAGACCTGGAAACTCACATAAATCCATCCCACATCACAAAGGTAATTTTCCTGTGCCTGTGGACCAGAACTACAGGAGATTGATTCCCACTGACTCAGTAGCTCCAGGACTAGAAACTGTAGATAACTTTTAGATGTTTTGGCGTAAGTGACCCCAAGTCAGGACAGAGACCCCAACTGTACATTAAGGTTTGGCAGGTGACCCACGCTCAGAAGAATGTGGTTCAATGTGGTTCGTCATGCTTCAGCCAGGCATGACTCCTGCCCTTTGTTTTAAATTAACCCTGTAGCAACACACCCCCAAGCACATCCTGCTGAAGGAAATCGCAAGGCTGATCAAACAGACCACTTACGATAGGCATCTTCCCTTGTTTCTGTAACTACATTCTCCCATGCTTTGTAACTTTTGTAATTGCTTGTTCAACTGAAAATCTTCCATTATTGTGAGTAATGTAACTGACTTTTGACCCAAGTTTAACCAATCAGGTTCTGCCACATCCCCCTGCATTGGGAATAAAACTTGCTTGCTCCGAGTGTTCGGGGCTCACGCTGCTCCCTGCTGTGTCAGTCGAGATGCGGGCCCGGACTCGAGTTCATAATAAAGGCTTCCTAAATTTCAGTTTGGCTGCCTGGTGGTCTTCATTCGTGGGTCGCACCACAACAGAAACAGGTCACAAATGAAAGAAGTGGAGGAAAGCAAACTACTGGATATAGAGTTCAAAACCATGGTTATAAGGTTTTTCAAGAATTTTCTAGAAAAGGCCAATAAATTTAGTGAGACCCTCAAGGATATGAAAAAGGACCAACTAGAAATTAAGTATACGCTGACTGAAATAAAAAAAAAAAATAGTATACAGAGATCTAACAGCAGACTAGAGGATTGCAAGAATCAAGTTAAAGATTTGAAATACAAAGAAGCAAAAAACACTCAACCGGAAAAGCAAAAAGAAAAAGAATCCAAAAATATGAAGATAGTGTAAGGAGCCCTGGGACAACTTCAAGCATACTAACATCTGAATTATGGGGGTGCCAGAAGAAGAGAGAGAGCAAGATACTGAAAACCTATTTGAAGAAATAATAACTGAAAACTTCCTCCACCTGGTGAAAGAAATAGACTTACAGGTCCAGGAAGCGCACAGAACCCCAAACAAAAGGAATCCAAAGAGGACCACACCAAGACACATCATAATTAAAATGCCAAGAGCAAAAGACAAAGAGAGAATATTAAAAGCAGCAAGAGAAAAACAGTTAGTTACCTACAAGGGAGCACCCATACGACTGTCAGCTGATTTCTCAACAGAAACTGTGCAGGCCAGATGGGAGTGGCAAGAAATCTACAAAGTGATGAATAGCAAGAACCTACAACCAAGATTACTCTACCCAGCAAAGCATTGAAGGTCAGATAAAGAGCTTCACAGACAAGAAAAAGCTAAAGGAGTTTATCACTGCTAAACCAGTATTATATGAAATGCAGAAAGGTATTCTTTAAGAAGAGTAAGAAGAAAAGGTAAAGATAAAAATTATGAACAACAAATACATATCTATCAACAAGTGAACCTAAAAATAAGTGAATCAAACATCTAATGAACAGAATAAACTGGTGAATATAATAGAATCAGGGGCATAGAAAGGAAGTGGACTGACAATTCTTGGGGGGAAATGGGTGTGGGGGGTGCGGGAAGAGACTGGACAAAAATCGTACACCTATGGATGAGGACAGTGGGGTGGGGATAAGGGCAGAGGGTGGGGTGGGAACCAGGTGGAGGGGAGCTATGGGGGGAAAGAAGAGGAACAATTGTAATAATCTGAACAATAAATATTTATTTTTTTAAAAAATAAAGTAATGAATAAATAGCAAGACAAAAACAACAACAACAACACCAGGAGGTCAGGATTCGACTCCTGGTCAGGGCACATGCCCGGGTTGCAGGCTCAATCCACAGGATGGGGCATGTAGGAAGCAGCTGAGCAATGGTTCCCTCTCATTACTGATGTTTCTATCTCTCTCTCTTTCTCCCTTCCTCTCTGAAATCAATAAAAAATATTTTAAAAATAAAATAAGCTGCAAAACTGCCATTCCCTGGAGCATTTTCTCAGTCCATTGAGATTTTCCTTCCCAGCAAGTGTGTCAGTTGGACTCAGATAAACTCTCAAAAACATTTTATTGATAGATTTTAGAGAGGGAGAGAGAAACATCAATTTGTTGTTCCACTTTCATTGGTTGATTCTTCTATGTGTCCTAACTGGATATTGAACCCACAACCTTGGCATATTGGGGATGACACTCTAACCAACTGAGCTATCCTGCCAGGGCTCAACTAAACTCTTAAAAGACTTTTTCTTAGCTTGGACATTCTTCCCTCAACAATCACATAACCTTCTCCTCCCTCCAGACCTTTGAGACTCATTGTGGCCTACCGCCTGTCAGAACATGTCAGATGAGCTGACGGGGGAGGAAGGGGAAAGGGGAGGGGGTGGTCAGGGCCATCTCACTGGCCAAGCGCAGGGCAGCTCTCTCTGTTATTTTCAAAGCATCCAAACCCTCAGGAGAGAGGACTATTTTGGGGTGTGAGACCCAGACAACACCTCTGCAGAGCTGGGGGAGTGGAGTGACAGGGTAGGAAGAGAGGCACTTCTCGATGCTGAGAGGGCAAACAAGCACAAACCTCATTACCTGCTTGTGTTAAAAATTAAAGACTTTATCACTGGGGCAGAGAACACCCCATATAGTTGAACAGAGGCACCTACCATCAGGACAGTAGCACGGTGCTGTTTAGTAGGAAACATTGGTGACCACTCAGGTGTAGCTCAGGTGGGCCCCCGGCTGCTCGGGTGGTGGTGCCCAACACAGGGAAACTCCAGAGATGGTGGAACCACATCCAGGACACGTGCAGGATCTGCTGTGCCTGTGTCTGGAAGAGGCAGGAACATCGAGTGGGTAATATTACACAGTGTGACTGCAGGACACCCTTCCATGATGTCTTTTCGGTGTGTACATGCATGTGCTGAGGGGGACCAGAGTTTGCCACCCCCCACACATACCTTTTGGGATATTGATTGTTTTAAGCTGCTTATTTTTAAGAAACAAAAGACTCGGGAAGAAACTCTGACTTTCTCCCTAACTGTCTAAAGAGATTTAGGTAGAAGGCCTCCCCCGGGGTGGGGAGCTACCATCACAGATGAACTAGTGCAATAGGAAGGAACCTAACAAGGTTCCTTTGATCAGAGCCCCCTCTGTGTTCCACGGTCAAAAGTGGCCCAGCAACCATTTACCTACCAAACATCGGCGTTTTCGTCTGCCTGAGAACTGCCTCCCCTACCTCCATGTGCCACGAAAGCCTCAACTACCCTGAGGGGGCATTTTCCTTCTGTTAATCTGCATAATGTTAATGTGATTATTAATCCAGCAGGAAGAACTTAGAAGGGTAGAAAGCAACCTTTCCACCCCACAGTGCACATGTGTGTGAGGTGCCCGTGTGTGTGTGTGTGTGTGTGTGTGTGTGTGTGTATAAAAACTAATGATAATTTGAGAACTCAAGGTTTAGCCCGAAGACTCATAGGGCAACAGTCCTCACTCCCTCCTTCCCTCCCTCTCTGTCTCCCTCCTCCCAGGTGCTGACTTTGGTTCTCTCACTGGTTGATCTACATGTCACCTGTTGGCCCCTACCAGCCCTTTTACAGCCCCACAAGGGCAGGGACTATCCCCCACCAGGCCCTGGGACCCAGAAGAGGGACACATGCAGAATGTGTGAGCAGGTGCTAGCCCCCAGGATAAGCCCTAAGGTGGAGTACTGTATAGAGCAAGAGGAGAGCAGACTTTTGGGACCCCTTTGACAATCCTATATGGAGTCACTCTCAGCCATGACAATTATGTCAAATGCTATGTCAAGACTGAGGTAATGGGGTGTAATGGGAGAGCCCCAACCACAAGTCTGGACACTTGGGTAAGTACTCCATCAGGACTGATATGCATGGGACTCCACCCCTTGTGGGCTATAAGAATTCAGAGCTCCGACCACCCAATCAATGCTCAAGCTTGGCTGTGCCATGGCTCACATTGGGAGCTCTGCCCGACTTCCACTCCACGGACGCGTGCCGCCACTGCAGCTGCCTGGCTTGAGAACCACCTCGCTGCTTTCGGATGTCGCCAGGGACTAGGACTTCATGTTGGATGCTACCTCTGCTCCCTTCTATCGCATATGCTTTCCCTGTGTAACCTGCGTGCAACTCTATTGGCTTATTGGAGAGGTTGCCCCTAATAAACCTGGCATTGTGGAAAGACACAAATGTGTGTGAGTGACTCTTCGGGAACACTCCCTTGCTCAGGACAAGTGCATCTGGTTTCTGTGCTGTTTTCAAATGGGGTCTGCTAGTCTTTTCAATAACAGAGGAACCAGAATGAACCTTTGTTGGCAAGAGCCTCATGTTGAGGGTGGTGAACAGCCACCACTCGGGGGCAGTGTGATCCTGCCACTGGTCCTGGGGACTCTGTGGGGACCACTGGGAACCAGGCTGGTCACAGCTGCCCAGGAAGCACAGCTGGGGAGATCAGGCCACCCATTTGGAATTTGGCCCAAGACCGGTGCTGGGCAATTCCCAAATGTGTGGAAACCTGGCCCCAGGGTGCAGGACCTCCTTAGGGTCCTGGTGGAGGAACAATCAAATCACCGTCATTCCCTGGACAGAAGCATGTACCTTGCCCAGAGCAGGGGTCATGGAGGCAGAACCTGTCTGAGCCAGAGCTGTGGGCAGTATTCCTCGGGCCACCCAGATGAGCCTTGCATGCCCCCCTTCCCCGCTATGTCCGCACCCAGGCCTGGCCCCATTCAGAGACAGCCCATCAATGCCAGGCAGGGTGCAGGTGTGGGGGCACATCACCACGCACCTGTATTTCAGAGTGGGATCCACTCAATGGCAGGGACTGTGGCACAAAGTGACCTACAGGGATTTCCCTAGGAACCAAGGGGCCCAGCAAGGTGTCTGGTTCTCATGTAGGAGAGAGAGTTGACAGGGTCCACACTGTCACTCTGGGCTGCACCGGAACTCAGGGCTGCTGTGGAGGTCTCCGTGGGTGAGCCTCGCAGGTCCAGGTAAATGAGGGCGGGACACAGACCTTCAGGCTGGAGCCTCATCTGATCACTGGCCAGACTCTGTCAGCAAAGGGGTCAGTGGGTGATAACCGTGAGCAGTGATGGAGATGATGTGCCTGGCAACTGTGTCTAAAAATATGTCTGCAAGCAGATACCAGACAGTGTCTTTCAGTAGTGGAAGCAAGTTTTGCAGGAGGACATGGGATTGAAGGAGCCCTGAATCCCATACGGCCCTCACCTGCCCTCCCTGCACCTCACCTGCCATCACCTACCCATATCTGTTCTGACCTGCTCTCACCTGTCCTCACCGTCTTCATCTGCTCTCACCCACCCTCACCTGCCCGTATTGGTGAGAGCTTGGCCTTTATCTGTCCTCACTGCCCTCTGGCTCTGGAACCCCGATGACCAGGCCCCTGGGGCCCGCAGAGCTGACAGCAGCCAGGCCAGGCAGTTGTGGCCCTGAGGGTGGCCATCACCTGAAGCTGTGGGTTCCACCTCCTCTTTTTTAAAAATATTTTTTTTATTGATTTCAGAGAGGAAGGGAGAGGGAGATAGATATGGAAACACCAATGATGAGAGAGAATCATTGATCAGCTGCCACACTGGGAATCAAGCCTGACTGGGAATCAAATTGTGACCTCCTGGTTCATAGGTCAATGCTCAACCACTGAGCCACACCAGCTGGGCTCCACTTCTTCCTTATGATGAGCCTATGCGGTCACTGCGTCCCCTGAACTGGCAGGGCCAGGTCCAGGGAGGGGGAGCAGGGCAGGGAGGAGGAGAAAGCCAGGCAGAGGCACGGTTCCAGGTGCTGGCCCAGCTCAACCTGACCCCGAGGGGAGCACCTCACAGCTTGTCTAGACTCAGGCGGGGCTGCCCCTGAGTTGTGTTTTTTTTTGGGGGGGGGGGCGGGGTGGGAAGTGGGGGGATGGGGATTAGGTGAGAGGCAGAGTCAATTGGTGAACTATGGCATTGCTGCTCTGTGTGGGCAGGAGCCTGTGCCCAAGGGCATCCGGATCATAGGTCAGAGCTTCAAATCTCAAAGAAGCTGGGGTGGGGGTCACAGAGAGAGGGAAAGAGGAGCCTGGGGATCTGGGCAACCACCAAAGGGTGCCTTCAGGCCACATCCATGCTCCCCTGAAGAGAGGGAGAGTTTGCTAGTTGTCACTTGTGCATACCAATTATCACTTGTATGGCATCCATCACAACCCTCTGTCTGTGGTGGTGACTCAGCCCAGATAGAACTATTGGGTCCCACCCAAAACTGCAAGGTCTCCAGCTGCAGGGGTGATAGGGACTGGGGGCTGGATAGAGCCGGGACCAGGGCTGCCCCACCTGCAGTTCCACTGGATGACCCTGCCTGCTGGCTCCGCTGACACCACCTCCCCAACTGGGATGTGGCTTGTGTTGGTGCCGTTCATGTCTCAAGGGAAGCCTGAAATCTGACACTTTTATTTGAAAGCCCTGATTTTTAACTAATTAAAAATATTTAAATTAGTTAAAACTAATTAAAATGGACTAAATTTGTACTAATTAAAACTAATTGAATTCTTTTCAAAACATCACGCTGACTAAACCACCCAACACCACACGAGCTGGCAAGCCATGGGCAGGCATGTGGGTATCTGTGTGGGGGACCTGAGGGCCTGAGCCAGGACCGGCCTGAGCGCCCAGGACAGTGAGATAGAAAAGCAAGGACTCAGTGCAGCTGTTACTGATGCCTCTTGGGCACACCCACATATTTAAATGGACACCACCAGTCATGCTTGGACAGAAGCAGGTCACTTTGGAGTTGCTGAGGATGGAGTGGGAACCACAGGGAGACCTGCAGGTGGGTGGTCCCTGCACCAGACCACCGGCAAACACCATTGCCTCTTCTCTGGGACAGCATCCTCCTAGGCCAGGCCCTCCACAAAGGCCTCGATACCAAGTGACCTGCCTCAGCCCAGCCAGGTCTACTGCTGCTGCCCAGGGCTCACTGCCCACCCGGCGCCCCTCTGTGCACCTCGGGCTGACTGCGGGAGAGAGCTGTGAGAGTGCCTTTTCCCTCCAGTGACTAAACCTTGACTCACCTGGCGCAGGTAGGGACAAGCAGACTCAGCATGGTACTGTCCCCCCTGAGGGAGTCAGGGTCCTTGTGACAGTCATCCTCACTGGCCTCTGCCCCCTTCCTTCCTGGGGGAACTTGATGATTCTCGGGGTGACAGGAGGGAAGAGCACATCACAGCTCAGGACAGGAGCTCAGTTAGCAGCACAGACCGTCTCAGCACCAACAGAGACTGCCCCCTCGAGAAAAAAGGTGTGTGTGGTGACCTCACCCACTTCTGCCTGACCCCCCTGAGTCCCAGGCAGGAGAATTAGGGTGAAGTCTTCTGTGTCTAATGAAGAGGAGGCTGGTCACTGTTTTCAGGAGGCTACCTAATTAAGGACAGTTTAAGGGTCATGTTCTCAAAATGAGGCTGCTAAGTGGTTTAATTTTTTACTTATGTATTTATTTGTACTATTTTCCTACTATAAGCTTTATTCTTTTCTTTTCTTTTTATATTTCACTAGAGGCCCAGTGCACAAAATTCGTGCACAAACAGGGTCCCTAGAGGCTGGCTGAGGCCTCCCTTCCTTGGCTGCCTGCCAGGGTCTTCCTTTGTTCCACGCCACCCCCTGGTGGTCAGCTCACATCATAGCAAGCAATCGAACTTCCTGTCTCCCAATCAAACACACTTTGCATATTAGGCTGTTATATATATAGAGATGCTTTCACTTTATCTCTCACAATTTTTTAAAAATTTATTCTCGTCCCCATCCTCTCCCCTTTGACAATCATCAACTTGTTCTCTGTATCTGGGGGTCTGTTTCTGTTTTCTATTGTTTATTCCTTTGTTTTGTGTTTTTAGATTTCACATATGAGATCATACAGCATTTGTTTTTCTCTGTATTTCCCTTAGCATAATACCCTCTAGATCCATCCATGTGGTTGGCAAATGGTAAGATTTCACTCTTTTTTATGGCTGAGTAACATTCCATTGTACAAAGCCAGACAAAAGTAGGTTTACAGTCATTTGTATGGAAAAATAATTAATTTAAAAATAATGAGAGTAAACTGTATTTTGCATACTCATAATATAAACCTACTTTTTCCCCACCTGTGTATATGTATGGCATCTTCTTTATCCAATGGTCTATCGATGCGCTCTTCCCTCCTGTCACCCCGAGAATCAGCAAGTTCCCCCAGGAAGGAAGGGGGCAGAGGCTGGTTGGTTGATTCCATATCTTGACTATTGTAAATAATGCTGCAACAAACACAGGGGTGCACATAGCTTTTCAAATGAGTGTTTTTGTTTCCTTCAGAAATGGCATTGCTGGGTCATATGGAAGGTCTATTCTTAATCTTTTGAGGAACCTCCATTCTGCTTTCCATAGTGGCTGCACCAATTTACATTCTCACCAATGGCACACACAAGTTCCCTTTTCTCTACACCCTAGCCAGCACTTGTTATCTCTTGTCTTTTTTTATAACTGCCATTCTAACCAGTGTGAGGTGATATCTCATTGTGTTTTGGCTCGATATATATATTTAAAAAATAATTTTATTGATTTTTTTAAGAGAGAGGAAGTGAGAGGGAGAGAGAGAAACATGATGCGAGTAAAGCATCAATCAGCTGCCTCCTGCATGCCTCCCACTGGGGATGGAGCCTGAAATCTGGGCATGTGCTCTGACAAGGAATCTAATGGCAACCTTGGCTCGATATTTTAAATAGCTGCCATACCCTTGCTCCCAGCCTTGTCTTAGTGGTTAATTCTACTGTCATCATGGTGGTTTCCAAGTCCACCCCTTCTGAGGGCTGTGACATGGGCCACCCAGACCCACCAAGATTATGGGATGGGTGCTGGGACTCTGGAGCCTGAGGACAGGCCGTGGCCATCCATGAAGCTGGCCTGCCAGGGATCCTGGGGACCCTAAGTGGCCCAGGACAGAGAGGAGCAGCATATAGCACCATCTGCCAGCGTCAACAACTCAGATGCCCAACAGAGGACAGTGTGGGAGGGAAGAGCATAATGTGGAGTGGAGAAGCCTGACAGACACAACTCCACCAGAGGACCGTGGTCAACACCATGGGGGACAGGTCATGTTGACAGCAGGCACCAAGAAAGGATGTGATGAGCAGGGTGCTGCACCTCTGTGGTCTCCCTCCCAACACTCCATATCCCCAGTCCAATCATGAGAAATCACCGTGCTAATCTTGATTGAGGGGCATCCTACAAAGGGCCTGACCAGCCCTCCCCAAAACTGTCAAGGTCATCAAGGAAATTCTGAGAAACTGTCACAGGCCATCTAATGGGACAAGACGACCAAACATCATGTGGTGTCCTGGATGGGATCCTGGACAGAAAAAGGACATTATCTAAACATGAATAATGTCTGAGCAACACATGGACTTTAGTTAGTACTGACCAACTCTAATGAGTTAGTTTTGATTCATTAACTGTAACAAGTGTACCACACTAATGGGAGATGTTTATAAGGGGAAACTGGGAGTGTGCCGTATGGAAAACCTTTGGGTTATCTTTACAATTTATCTATATAAGACTGTAATAAAAATAAGCTTTATTTTTTTAAAAAGGAAAAACTATATTAAGGGGTGTGTGTGGAATAAACAGTAAAGATTTTACCCATGGCAAATAAGCACATGAAAAGATGTCACTATTCATTATGGACATGCAAACTAACACCCCAATGAGATGGCATTACAGGCCCACCAGATGGCTAAGAGTAACGTCTGAGGTGTTGGCAAGGAGGTGGAGCGACTGGCACTGCCATCCGCCATGATGGGGAGATAACGGACAGGACTGCTTTGGGAAACAAGCGAACATTGTCTTACACAGTTAAAGACACACCTTCCGTGTGGCCCAGCCATACCACTCCTGGCACTTACCCAAGAGAAACAAAGCATACATCCAGAGCAGCTTAATCTATACTTGCCTGAAATCAGCACCAACCAGTGTCCATCACTAGGGGACTGTGGACATGTGCATCTTCACTGGGGAGACTGTGCAGCAGGGGAAGGAAGGAACCGCTGACCACACAGCATCACAGGGACGTTGGAGTGGTCATGCCAAGTCATGTATGACACCTAGCTAACAGGTGAGCAAACTGATGACTCCATTTGTATGACATCCTGGGAGATGCAGATCAATCAGTGGTGGTGGGAGCAGGTCAGCAGTGGCCTGGGGATGGGTGGTGGCAAGGGGCAAGGAAGGAACTTGGGTGAGTATGTTCGTGATTGTGATTTTAGTGATTGCTTCACAAGTGCGTGAAATCAACTGTCCACTTTAAATTGTGCAGTTTATCTGTGTTCCCAATAAAGCTGCAGGGTAAAACTCATAGCACTCCAAGAAATGGGAATTGTGGGTTTGGGTAAAATCTGAATTGTCGCCCTAGTTGGTTTGGCTCAGTGGCTAGAGCATCGGCCTGGGAACTGAAGGGTCCCAGGTTCAATTCCAGTCAAGGGCACACGCCTGTGTTGTGGGCTCAACTCCCAGTAGGGGGCGTGCAAGAGTCAGCAGTTCAATGATTCTCATCATTAATGTTTCCAATCTCTTTCTCCCTGTCCCTTCCTCTCTGAAATAAATTAAAAAATAATATTTTTAAAAAATCCGAATTGTTCGTGTTAGAGCAAGAGGACAGCCTGAGGAGCCGGAGACCAGTGCTGCCCCTTGCTTTTACCTCCAAGTGCGTGAACGTTCTGTCTGGATTTTAAAATGGTAGCTATACTTTGAAAATGCCCAAACCCACAGCACAAATAATTTAAACTGGCAGACACCAACAGAAGCTGGGCCATTAAGTTTCATCCAATCTCGTTGCGCAGCATGCAGTTTGGAGAGAGGAAGTCATAACTTTTAAGACAAACACATCTTCTGAATTCCCTTTGAACATGTCTCATGTTTAAAAAAGAAGCCGCGTAAGAGCTGCCGTTTCCTTAGCCGCTGCTCCTTGGCAGGAAGGTCCCAGCTGTCCTGATGGGGGTTGACCAGCTTTAGTCCTCAGATGGAAATTTCCAGAGACGTTTTTCCTTCGTCATGTCTTTAATTTGTCAAATGGGCCTCTGCTGCTCCGGTTGCCAGGTTCGCACAGCTGCCAAGGCTAGAACTGGCGCGCATCCCCAGGAGGCGTTTGGATTTCAGTGTGAGACCAGGCCCTGTGCTCCAGCCGCCACTTCTGCCCAGAAACCAAAGACCAGAGGTCTCCCAGGATGACCCGATGGGCTCCCAGGCCTGCCACTCGCCTGCCCAAAGGAGTGTGCGGCCTCCCAGACGCGGGGCTCTGAACCCACACGCTTCCTCCCGCACCTGAAGTTGAGAAGGGTGGGTGTGCAGGTGCCCCTTACCTCTGGAAACGCCTGTGCTCCAGGCTGTGTAGACGAATTCGTTTGTGGTGAGGTGGGTTCTGTTTGTGCTGCCTGACCTTGAGAGGTGATGGATTCTCTTTGGGCCCTGCCTTCTCCTCCCTGCAGGTGAGGGCTCCCTCTGGTGGAACCTTGGAGGACTCTGTGGGCTCAGATTGAGGATCTTATGAAGTTAAAAGGGAAGGACCCCAATTTTCTGTGATATACAAGGCTGGACACTCCCTAGCCATGCAGTTTTGCTTGGGGGCGCGGGGGCGGGAGAAGAAGAAGAAGGAAGTCTTTCCTAGAGAGCGTGGGGCTGTGTCAGAGATCAGAGGTCAGCTACAGTGTATGGGGGGGGGGGGGGGGGGCGCGGGGAGGCACACCTGATAGAGAGCACCAGGGCTGCCTCAGCAGCGGTGGGGAATTTAAGTTGGACTTTGGGGTAAGGGACATGTTTTGAGGACAACTCCCAGTCCTGGGAAGGACAGAGCTGAAAGTAAAGAGCAGGAGGAGGCCAGGCCCCCACCAGGCCTGGTGGCCCCACTGGCTGGACTCCTGCCATCTTATATGAGGAGGGGGCTGCATTGTGTGGAATCTGGGTTTGTCAGCCCAGCCATCTTCCCCCATCATTTAGTAACTACCCTAATTTTGCTGGGCATCCACCCCCACTCCAAGCAGCCCACATTGGGGATGCCCACCCTTCCCCCAGCAAGGGATGTGGTCTGGTCAGGTGACTCACATTGCTCTCTAGGGTAGCATCTCACATTGCCTCTCTCTCTCTCTCTCTCATTGTGAGCATTGGAACTAGCAGCTACTTTGACATCATGAGGGAAGTTACCCTGAGGACCAAGACGGATGGGTAGTGGACCGCATAAAAGCTATTTGTAGGGACATGCTGGAAACCTGATTACATCGCACCTAAAGCCCACTTTATCTGAGATTTTCTAGTTATTGGAGTCAGCACCCATTCCCCAGCGCATGTTTCCCCAGTTTGACTTGACTGTTCTGTTTCTTGAAACTTAGAGAGTTCATCTAGAGTCTAGCACAAGCACAGGGAAGCACACTTTCTATAACTACAGGTACATTGACCTCTCACATCACTGAAGTTGATTCTGTATTGGTTCATTCACACTAAGAATAACTATAATAATACTGGGGCTAGCCCCACAGTGGGGAGCATTGAGTGTGACAGGTCTTCACAACAGTAGCTCCCTTCCCAGCAACATTATGAGGTTGGAAATGTCATCACCTCCATCTGCAGAGGAGACAAGCCTGAAGATGCTGGGCCACCTGCAGAAGTCCCCAGGCAGGAGGAGAGGGCTGGGTATCACTGAGCCTCCACCTAGCCAACACCACGCATCTCTCTCCGCAGGTACACAGAGCTGACCCCTGGGCTGGCCTTCCCTCGTTGGCCTGCCCTTTGAAATCCAGCTCTGGGTTTTCTCTCTTCATCGAATACACACAGGTGCTTTCAGAACACCTGTAATCTAACCTTGTTCTCTACGCTCATCTAGGTTTCTTTGCTTTGATGCTTTAAACCAACTCAGGATCATTCCACCTGCATAGACGGATCCTTTTTCAGTCCAGGGGAAGTATTCCCAGGTGTCTTTGATTCTGTTTTTCTTCCTTTAAAATTGTTTTTTTGTTTATCCTTCAAAAATATCTACAGTCCTTGCTTGAGTGGGATGTGTCTCCTCACCCACCATCTCCCTTTTCCTTAGAATGCAGGCCATTGGTCACCCCGCTTGACCTGATTCCCACAGTATCTAGTTCGATACCTACCCCGTGCTTTTGCATTTTAATTTCTCTGGACCTCCCACCTGCACCCACTCCCTCTGTTATCTCTGTCTCTTCCTTTCTCCTGACTTTCTTCCAGGGTTTCTTTCAGGCTGAGCTTCCTCCTTCCTTGCTGGGACCATTCATTCTCACACAGCCAGGCACTACTGGGCCACCTCTGCCTGCGGGCTGGTGAAGCCTCCGGTGGCCCCACATGGATTTCTTTCCCACCTCTTGTGTTTTCCCTGCTTGCTTGTCCCCCACATGCACCAACCAGCAGCTGCCACAGGCTGAGGGGAGAGTGTCCTTCCGGGACAATGAGATAAAGGAGGTGCGGTGGGCATTCTAGGCCACCTGCCTCTGAGGAGGGGAGCGGACTGGAGATGGAATTAATGACTGATCATGCTTCCATGAGGAAGCCTCCATAAAGTCCCAATAGCAGCGGGCTCAGAGAGCTTCCAGATCCACATGGGGAGAGTGACACACCCCAACTCCAAGGGGACAAAGGCTCCTGTGCTCAGGGACCTCCCATTGTGCATCTCTTTATTCAGCTATTCACCTGTGTCCTTTACTATATCCTTTTATATACTGGTAAATACAGGTATTTCCCTGAGCTCCGAGCTGCTCTGGCAAATTCATCAAACCTGAGGAGCGGTCGGGGGACCTATAGCTGGTTGATCAGAAGCACAGGTGACAACCTGGACCTGCGACTGGCATCTGAAGTGATGGGGGGGTGGGGGGGTGGCGGGCAGTCCTGTGGGACGGAGCCCTGAACCTGTGGGATCTGATGCTAACTCCAGGTAGATGGTGTCAGAACTGAATTGAATTGTGGGACATCCAGCTGGAGTTGGAGAATTGCTTGGTGGGGAAAACCCCAGACATTTGGTGACCAGCGATGTCAGGAAGATGTTCTGTGTAAGAGTAAAGGAGACCCGGGAGTGTTTTTCCAGCTCACCTGGGCCTCCCCGAGGATGGGAGATGGGAGGCTAGGTCCCGCCTCTGCCCAGACTGGGCCCAGCTGGACCCATTTCAGTGCAAAAACACATCACTGAGCTTTATGGGACATCAGTGCCTCTGGTGAGTCAGCACCCACATATGCCTGGAACTTGCACGGGCCTTCCTTCTTCCAGTAAAGAGGACCGGCGAGAGTCAGCATCGCTGATGATGTGTGTGGAGTGGGGCCAGATTCCAAATGGCAGACCTGCATGCCCCCACTGGCTCAGCTGGGCTTGCTGCTTTGTTTTAATAAAGCTCTGACGTCCCCCAGCCATTTCCACTGCACCCATTTCTCCTTAAATGTAGACACGCACTCTCAGGTCTGCTGGCTTCACATCTCTGCCAGGAACAGAGACCTGGAAGGGGCCCTGTCCTTGCCGACAGGCAGCCTCCATGGGCTGGCAAAGCACTGGTCCATGGAGGCCTGGGCCAGAGAGCTCACACCCTCCCAGCAAGACCACAGTGCCCACCCTCCTTCTGGCCCAGAGGTTGTAAATCTCCTTGGAGGGTCAGCCTTAGTGCAGCCACCCCTTGTCCATTAGCTGGCTCCCCAGCACCCCCTGCCACCCCTGAAAGTTGGGGGAGCCCCAGCATCCTGCCTGCTGGCTCTGCTCCAAAGCCCCTGGCTCTGAACCCTGCCAGCTGCGCCCACCTCCCCATGGGACCAGGGAGTAATTTGCACCTTTTTGCAGGCAAGAGGGGCAGCTGTGGCCTCTTTTCACAAGGGATTTCTCCGAATCAGAAAGCTGCCTGAACTCCATTCAACAGGAATTGGGGAAACTCAATTTGACACAGGGCTTTTGGCTCCTGCCAAGTGCCAGGGACCAGGGAGTTAAGGGGGAGGGTCTGGCAGGTAGATGCTCTCAAAACCAGGGGCCCATGCTGCCTCTGCCACTCCCGAAAAGCTGAGAGGTACGAAGCAGGTGTGGGCCCCCCGGCCTCTGAGGGCTGAGGGGCTCCTCCCTTCTATAAAAAATAGTAAAAATTCTGTTATAACTGTGCTGATATGAAAACCACTGTGTCAATATTATACGTGAAACATGTTCTTTGAGCTGGAAGTTGTTTTCCTTATGATTTTAAAAGTGGTTACAACATTGGCGTGGGCCCCTGCAGCCAAGCAGGAGGCTGGGGGAGGAGGAGCTTGTGAACTCGCAGGGTGAGCAGAGGGTGGGCGGGCCTGTCAGTGGCCATGGGGAGGGGCTGGTGAGCCCAGTGGGTGGGAGTGGGCACGCATGTGGAAGGGGGGCCTTCCCACCACACCTTTGAACACCTGGAACCAGGGCGCAGTCCCCATCCCCAGTTCCTTATGTTGCAGCCCTGATCCTCAGCATCTCGGAATGTGGCTGTATTTGGAGGTAGGCCTTTAAAGGCGTGATTAAGTGAAATGAGGTCACTAGGATGGGCCCTCATCCAACAGGACTATCATTCTTATGAGAACAGAGATCAGGACAGACACTTCAGAGGAACCACCATGGAGGACACAGGGAGAAACCAGCCCTGTGTCACCTTGATCTTGGACATCCTCCTCGCCTCCCCCCCGGCCGTGAGACTATGAATGTCTGTGGCTAAAGCCATCCCATCTGTGGTGCTTTGTTATGCCCACCCACGCTGACCAACACAGGGGCCTCCTCTCAGAGAGGCTGGGGTTCTCTCTGTGGGGACCCCCAGGCATGGCCAGCTCATGCCTATGGCCAGGACTCTCCCTCCCGCCCCACCAGCCTTTCCCTCCTTGAAGCTGCTGCTTTGCTCCCTTGTGAATTCAGCATCCAGCTGCTTTATCAATGTCTGTAATGAGAAAGCTTGCACAAGATTCATTTCCTGATAGAAGGTGTGAGGGACGAGGGCGTGGGGGGTGTGAGGAGAGGGGTGCTGTCTGCCAGGCTCTGGAGGCCCAAGTGGACTGATGGGGGTGATGCCACATGGCTCCGAACCTCACCAGCTTGGCAGCATCCGCGTTGGTGCACATCTGCATTGTCTTGGCATCTAGGGTTTGTCATTTCCCCCCGGGGTGGCCCTGCACCTACTTCTATAACAAGTCTGTAGTTTGATGGAACCTTCCGCCTCGCTCTGGCTTTAATTACTGGCTAGATGTTTACTCACCACCCTCTGCATCTCCATGCCTCCCACGCAGCCTTGAGAGCTGAGCCCAAATGTCACGACTTCGGGGCGTCTCTTCCAAAGTCCTATTCTAATCAGGTCCCTTCCCTCCATCACATGTCACCATTGTTCTCTAATTCCTACTTCAGATTTTGTTATCTCCACCCTACACTCAGCTCTTGAAGAGAATGTTTGTAGTGGGGAGGAGAAGGAAAGAAGGAGAGGGAGGGGGCGGGGAAGGTATGTAACAAACAGACCCCCAAATCACAAAGGCTCCAGCACAGCAGTGTTCTCTGGGGTTGCTGGGTGGCTGCTGTTGTCCTCCCTGAAGAACGTCCAGCCCTCGGTCATATAAGGCCTGCTGAGGCATGAGGGGTGGAGTTAATGAAATGTTTGACCAATAGAGCAGGCTAATTTTTAAGTTGATAAATTTGTATGGCCTGAGAATGATGTTATAAATATCCAAAAGGCAGAGAACAGGTTCCCCACCCTTGCTGTAGAGGATGGGGTCCTTCCATCCGGTGCCCCCTCCTTGCTGTACCAGCTGGAGGAGGGGAGAGTGAGCCTGGGATAGTGGCTGCTAACTATGGCCTGGGCCAGAGGCACGTGGCTGTCCTACCTCCTCTACTAGGAAGGATCCAGGCCACACAAGGGCAGCTGTGGACGCAGCCTTGGGCAGTGGTCATCCCCGCGCCCCCTCGCCTGGCTATAGGAGCTCCTGCAGACACTGCAGGGTCATAGCAGTGACAAGGAAAGGGTCACATGCTGCCTCAGTGGTGCTCACGTCTTGGTGGGGAGACAAAAGCAGACGAACATGCAGTGGGTGTCTTGAGGTGACAGGTGGTGGGACAGGCTCAGGCAGGAGACAATGTCTGACCAAGGTCCCCAGGTGGGAAGTGTCATCAATATCTGTTGGGGACATGTCCATGCTCCACCTCATTAAATGCAGACCCCGAGTTGGAGGCCAGGAGTTATATTTTTTTCTGATGACTGCGGAGTGGTGTGGCCTGGGAGAGGGAGCTGTGACCCTCCGAGAAGGTTTTCAGACAGCGTGGGTCTCGGTCACCTTGCAGCCAGCACAGCTCTGTTTGACTCATGGAGAGAGAGAGAGCAGTGGTGACGTGGGCCAGCTCCATTTTATGACAGTGGATCTAAGAATATCTTCATCAGAACTTGCACCCCTGAGCTGGGAAAGATAAGGGACAGGCTGTGAAGATGCTCGGGGACAAAGAGGCTTTTAGAAGGAAGTGCAGAGCATGCACGCGAGCTTCTCCCCTACACGGTTTGTTGTGTTTGGGCACACGTTTCAATTTTCATAATGAATGGATTGATATCTAAATACTGTGCTGCTGTCCGTGGAAAATAGACTGAGAGATTAATTCTGTCACCGATCTGATTTGACACAGCAACTGGGAAACCAACTGGATACCTTTTGCAAACAGTTAATGAATCAGATTTTTGAGACTGATTTTTCTCTTTTCTTCTTTTTAAATTGGTATAAAACTAATACGTTTGTATGATATAATTGAACAACAATAAAGGTAATAAAATTAGAGATACAAGCTCCTCTGTGTCTGGCCCCCACAAACTCCTGTTCTTTTCCCCGCTGTTGTAACTACGTGGGATCTTTCAGAAGCTGTAGATGCACAGGTGTGGGTGTGTAAACTTGCACACATACACATTTCCATCAGTGAGATCACAGCTTGTGATACTGCTCTGAATCTTGACATCGTGGATAATAATATATTGAAGAGATCTTTCCAGATCTGTATAACTAGACCCAACTTGTTCTTTATAGCCTTCTAATTTGGGGGTATCGTTGTTGAGAAAGAGACATAAACTCCCATTGTGACTGGGGACTTGTGATTCCATCAGTGTTTAACACACACCCCACACTTGTGCACACATGCCTCACAGACACATTTCCCCCCTGCACATCCCCCCAGACACTTACACACACTCTCACCCCTCGGCACACATCATCCAAAGACCCTTGGTTCTCCCTTTCCAACACAGGGTCTCCCAGCTGGTGGCAGTGGGATCCTGCTGGCCTTGCAGAGAGACCACTGGGCAGTCAAGGCCCCTTGTTGTCCAGACCCCTGACTGCTGCTGGGGTTCCCCTCCCCCACTGCCTTTTTGGGAGGTTTTTATCTGCAGTCCTAGGTCTAGGTTCCTTTTAGTAGCTCCTCTGCCTTTCCCTGGGAGATCTTGAGCCAGGAGCCTGGACACTCATGGGCCACTGTAACCCACCAATCCTGTCCCTGGGCTCCAGACCTCTGTTTATCCAGGGGGTTGTGCCTGAAACAATGCACCTGTGTAAACAAACATCCTCTTGTCCCCCTGTGTGGTCAAGACGCAGGCAGTAGTTCTTTCCTGGGACACAGCCTCTTCATGTGTCTGCACAGGTCAGCACTCAGACCCAGACTCCAGGGGACTGCCTTCGGCTCTCTCTCTCACTTTCCTCTCCCCTTTCTCTCCTTCTATAGCTCCCTCTTCTCTGGTACTCAGCCCTGCAAATTCTAATTGCCTTGGCCTCTCCAAACTCCTAACTCTGCCCCTAATTCAGCAAGACAGTAAGCTGAGGGGACTTAAAGGCTCGCCATATTGTTTCCTGTCTCCCAGAATCACTATCCAATCCTGCTTGTTGTCCGCTGTCTAAAAAAAATCTTTCCTATTTTGTCCAGCTTTCTAGTTATTTAATGTGGGAGAGTAAATCTGGGCTCAGTTATTCCATCATGATTAGTTTTTGTTTAACTACAAATGTTTTTGTTTTATCCTCATTCTAGAGAGATAATTTCATGAGATGAACAATTCTTGGTTGAAAGGTATTTTCTCCCTGGCTTTTGAAAATATTGCTGTCTTAAGGCTTCCACTGTTGGTGAGATCTCAGTTTAAATGCTATTTAATTGAGTTACTGTCTTTTCTCTAGATGCTTTCATAATCTCTTTGTCTTTGAAATGTTCCAGTCTCAACATGATATACCTAGGTGTGGCTTTCTTCATGTTACATTGCTTAGTTCATTAAACCATTAGAATCTGATAAAGGTGTCTTTTCCATTCACTATCTCTTCATTATTACCTTAGCCCTATTTTATCTGCTTCCTTCTGGAGCCCTGATTAGGCCACGTGGGGCCTTTTTACTGCATGTGCAGTGCTAACCACTAAAAAGAGCTTATTTCCCATCCTTTGTTTCTCTGTGCTGCATTCTGGGTGACTTCTTTAACATATCCTCCAATTCACTATCTCTATATATAAAAGCCTAAGAGACCGTTCGACCATTTGACTGGAAACTATGATGTTCACTGACCACCAGGGGGCAGATGCTCAACACACAGGCATGGAGACATGGAACAGACTGATGACTCTCAGAGGGAAGCCGGGAGCATGGGAAGAGATTAACCAAAGATCTTATATGCATACTAGAGGCCTGGTGCATGGATTCGTGTACTGGTGGGGTCCCTTGGCCTGGCCTGCAGGGATCGGGGGATCAGGCCAAATCCATGCCAATTTGGGCCTCCAACATCCCCTGAGGTTTCCCAGATTGCGATAAGGCGCAAGCCAGGCCAAGGGACCCCACTGGTGCATGAATCCGTGCACCTGGCCTCTAATGTGTGTGTGTGTGTGTATACATATACATATATATACATGTGTGTATGTGTGTGTGTGTGTGTGTGTGTGTGTGTGTGTGTGTGTGTGTGTGTGTATATTAGAGGTCCATTGCAAGAATAGGCCTTCCTTCCCCTGGCTTCACTCCCAGCCTTCCGGGAGCCGGCATGTCCCTGCTCCTGGCCCACCCGGGAGCTAGCAAGTCCTAGCTTCTGTCCAGAGCACCGCTCCTGTAGCTCCCTCCACTGTCCCCCTTCCCCTCATAGCAGGCGTTACTCCGCTCTGCGCCTGCGTATGCAAATTAACCTCCATCTTTGTTGGGTTAATTTGCATACTCACTCTGATTGGCTGTGGGTGTAGTGGAACGATGGTTAATTTGCATGTTTCTCTTTTATTAGGTAAGATATATTATATATTTGTGTGTATATGTATATGTATATGTATGCATTTGTTGCTTAATCTATTTGCTGAGTTTGCAATTCTAGTTATCCTTTATTATTTCTATGATAATCTCTTGTCCATTAATTTTCAATACCTTCTTTGATTTCTTTAAGCATATTCATCAAGTTCCCATGTTGAACCACATTTTTGTCTTGGGTTTCTTGGTTCACCATGATGTGATGTGACAGCTGGCCCTTCACTTGTGTGAGTCAGGCTTCATGCTGAGAGTTCTCAGAGCAGGTCTTTTTTTTCTTTTTCTTTTTTCTTTTCCAGCATCACCCAGATCTTTCTGAGAGTAAGGGTTTCCCTTTGAGTGTGTGGTTCACTGGGAGATTGGGAGACCCAGTGCTATGGAGGGGTCTCTGTCTGGGGACTCCTCTCTTTGCTGGGCTCTAGGCTTCCCCATCCCCACTATGGACTTTCACCATCAGGGCTCCAGGTCACAAGAGCCCAAACCCAGCAAACTCTCTAGTTGCTTCTGGATTCCCACTGTTTACCTTATTCATGGCCAGCTCAGCCATGCTTTAAAAATGTGAAGTACAGCCCTAGCTGGTTTTGCTCAGTGGGTAGAGCATTGGCCCGTGGACTGAAGGGCTCTGGGTTTGATTCTGGTCAGAGGCATATACTGGCCCTGGTCTGGGCAAGTGTGGGAGGCGAACAATCGATGTGTCTCTCTCACATCGATGTTTCTCTCTCTCCCTCTCCCTTCCTCTTTCTCTAAAAATCAATGGAAAAATATCCCCGGGTGAGGATTAAAAAAAGTGAATTACGTTTGTCATGATGTTTAGTGCTCTGAACAGGAAAGGGGGTGTTCAGTGGAACAGCAGAGACTTGTTTTCCTGGAAAATGCCCTTGTTCCTTCCCAACTTTCCTCCAGCAGAGGCGGAGAGAGAAGGGCATTTACTGCCCTGCAGAACCCGCTGCTGGGGGTCTTAGTGGACTTTTCCACAGGCACCCTTTCACATGTGAAGCTTGTGAGGCTAGCTGGACAGCCGTGGTCACCCATCTAGGTGCAGGGCTGAGTCAGGCCTTCCATAGGTCATGCATTCACTGTCCTGCTCCAGGGCACAAGGAGGTGGGGGGGGGAGGGGCAGGGAAGCAGAAAACCCTACTGCACCTGCTGTGGGCCTCAGGGCTCCGTCTGCTTCGGTGCAGAACTGGCAAGTCTGGCAGCACTGCCGGCACCTCCCAAGCAGCAGTAACCAAGGCCTCCCTGGGAGGATGGAGCTGTGTAGAGCCTTGGACTCGGTGGACACCTGCTCTGTCCTCGTCGGTCCTCCCTGACCTCTGGAGGCTGCAGCCCCTTCCGAGATATCACATTCTGGGATTTGGGGACAAATCCCACTCTCCTGCTGTCCCCACCTGCCCTTTCAGTAAGGCCAACAGCGATTTCTGCAGAGACGAAGTGTTATCTCTCTCCTTCCTTCCGCCTGTCGCCCTCCTGGCTGCAAATGTATCCTGACTCATCTGCGAGGCCTCATCAAATATTCATCCCCCAGCTCAGCCGGATGGCCGGATGGGGCCGCAGGAGGGTCCCTGTCTTGTCAGACTATAAAGGCGACCCTAGGACAGGGCCTCAGTTAGGGGGCCAAAGACAGCCCCCCACCCCCAGGAAGCCATAATGGCAACTGGGGGTTAGGGGAGGCTGGCTCCAGCCCTGGGGGATAAAGCCCAGTCCATAGCCAGAGGTCTGCTGTCGCCTCACCCCTGGGCTACCTGCTGGGATAGGAATACCTGCCCCCTCTGGCCTGGATTCTACCTTGGCAGCCCTTCCTCTTACTGCAGCAAACAGCTGGGGTCTTCACCAAGGGTTCTGTGGGGAGGCCCAGGGGAGGTCACTAGTGGCACAGGGCCATGTCGCTGATGCTATCCTCCCCCTCTGCTGACCCCATCCTCAGAGGGCTCCACCCCTTCACTCTCCGGCTGGGAGCAGAAAGGAGCCTGACCACAGCTGCCACAGCATTGGGACCACGCCAATCACAGATGCTACCAAAAGGGTGAGTGCACCTTCTCTGGTCCCTGGTTCCACCTGGCAGGCTGAGGACAGGTGTGTGTGTGTGTGGGGGGGGTCAGTGGGGGGGAGCAGGGGTGAAGAAATGCTCCCTGTGCTACAGCTGGGTTAGGGTCAAGAGTGGGGAAGGCTCAAGAGGGTCTCCAGCAAGTGGGTTTCATCCAGTCCTTCAGCACAACCTGCTGGAGCACCTGCCATGCGCCAGGCGAGGGTCTCCATGTGCTGGGGAAAGAGTAAAGGAGTGGTCAAGACCCTGGCCCAGGGAGCTGTGTACTCAGAGAAGGTGGCCACCAGTGAGAGTGACCCATGGGCTGGCCAGGGGCTTTGTGGGTATGGACAGCAGAATGGGGTGGGGGTTGGCTGGGAAAGGTCTCACTGACATAGAGCAAGTGGGAATGGGCTTTCTGTATGGCCAACCACGCCCAGGCACATCGGAGTCAGTGTGGCTGCAGTGGAGGCCCACGCCTGTGACCACAGGGGGGATGTCGGCTCTGACTCTGAGAGAAATGTGAAAAGGGCAAGAGCCTTGAACAGAGGGAGTCTATTCTGACTTCAGTTTTCACACGTATCTTTCTGGTAACGGTTCAGGGCAGACAGCAGGGTGGATGTGGGGGGCTAGGGAATTAGGACAACCATTTAGGAGGCTCTCGGAATAATCTGGAAACCCTGATGGGGCTTGGACCAGGGGCTGAAGGTAAAGACCCCGGGAAGGATGAAGTGTGGAAAAGCTGGAAGAGGGAGGCAAAGGGCATTTTGATAGTTTAGATTCTGGTGTGAGAGCACCAGTGTGGCCCTAGCTGGTGTGGCTCAGTGGATAGAGTGTATGCCTGTAGACTGAAGGCTCCCACATTCAATTCTGGTCAAGGGCACAGGCCTGGGTTGTGGGCTCGATCCCCAGTAGTGGGTGTGCAGGAGGCAGCCAATCAATGATTCTCTCTCACCATTGATGTTTCCATCTTTCTCTCCTTCTTCCTTCCTCTCTGAAATGAAAAAGATAAAAAGAACAAACAAAAAAAGAAACAGTGTGTGGGTGATGGACTTGCACTGATCACATGGGCAAGGCCTTTGGGCACGTTGAAAGGGAGTGTCTATTGGCCTCCACTCCGGGCATCTAATGTGCTGCCTGAGCTGAAGAGAGGCTGAAGTGGGGGCTCCATGTGGTGGCCCCACTGATCCCACGGTGACTGGAGCTAAGAAGCCAATGAGCCCCAAGGAGCCATGAAGGAGGGGAGGGGAGGGAAGGGGAGAGCAAGGAAGGGAAAGGGGTCTGAAGCCAGGCTCTGAGTGACCCGCTGTGCAGGAACGGGGAGAATGTGGTGTCCTGAGGACCCAGTATGAAAATTGGCCCAGGAGAGAGGCAGGGTCAGCTGCTCAAATAGGAGGAAGACCAAGAATCGCTACATTTACACAAATAATCATTTAGACAAAGCCGCCTCCTCTCTTCCTTCCTGGTGTCTTGCTGCCTGGTTCTCATCTTGGTGATCTCACAGTGAGCCAGGGAATCTCTTGAGCTTGCCCCACCCTTGACCCTGACCCCACCCCAGCTGTGGTGCAGAGGCAGTTCTTCACCCCACACACACCTGTCCCAGCCTGCCAGGTGGGACCAGGCACCAGAGAAGGTGCTCTCACTCTTTGGGTAGACCACCGTAGGCCCGTTCCTGTTCCTTCCAGTCAGGTATGTGGTCAGGTGTCGTTGGGCTTGGCCAGTGAGGCAGGAGTCCATGTCATCGTTCTGAGTCAGCTCCCGCCAGGTGGCAGTGTTCTTCCTGTACACTTTAGGGCCCTCCGACCTGCATGGGGATGTCTGCATAGGAACCCCCGCAGGTATGCCCTTCCACCCTGCCACTCTCGGTAAACACACACACACACACACACACACACACACACACACACACACGCACACACGCACATGCTTGCTCACACAGACACACACAGGATGGGTACTGTGGTGCTTGAAGTAGAAAGAAAAGGAAACAGTGTACCTTTCCATCTGTTTAGACCTACCTGGTGTGTTCGTGGCCATCCATAAATAAAGCTGAGATGAGGCCACATGTGGGGAAGGTACTTTATCACGTATGGAATACGTTCAATAGCAAAAGAAGATCATCAGCTCCTTTTACTTGTGAACAAGGTGCAAAAATCTAAAATGAAAAAGGAGCCACAGGTATTTGAGAACAATTTAAAAACTAACCCCATGAGGGCTGGGCAGCCCCAGGAGTGCGGATGCCTGAGCCCAGGACTGCAGTCGGCAGTCCTCAGCACCATCTGGCTGCTTTCACGCCTGTTTCTATTTGTGCCCTCGCCATCCATGCCCGGGTTTTGCCTCCGTGATCTCTCAGTTACCGAGGGATGCTTTATGTCCTGCATGACTGTGGGTCTGTTTCTGCCTTTGCCTCTGCAAGGTCGCTTGCTAGATTTGAGGTCTGTTCAGAGGGAGTCTGCCCTAGAGCCACCTTCCCTGGGGTGGGCCGTTTTGCTGTGAAGAAACCCCTCCCTTCCCCGGAGCCCTCACCTTTAGCATCCTTCACACAGGCACGGCAGTGTGTTAGCACAGTTACGCCATTGCTCTTTGGGGTCTCAGTAGTTACCCTCGGTTTACGTGTCCCTTTGACTGTCAATGTCCAGTATAAATTACTCCTGTCATCTCCTAGCAGACCACATGAGGACTCAGAGCTCCTTAATTCCATTTCCACCCACTCTCTGCATTATTGTTCTTAAATACTTTAAGTGTACTTACATTTTAACCCTGGGAGTCATTATTACTATTATTATTATTAAAATATAGTAATACTTGCCTCTATTTATTACCCTTCCTCCCACTCTTCATCCCTTTCTTGATCCCTAGCTTTCTCTATCTGGGTCATTTTCTTCCACCTGGCGTGCTCCCTTTCATCTGTGTGTGTGTGTGTGTGTGTGTGTCCGCGTGTGCACATGTGTGTGCCTGTATATATATGTATGTAGGCATGTACTAGTACATGTGGTCTGATGTGTCCTCCTGATGGCTCTATGCTTTCTGCTCTGGTCTCTCTGGCTGAACCAGTGGAGCAGAGCCAGGGTGTCCACTCAGCTCCCAGGGATCCGATCTGAGACTTCGGAGCAGAAGTAGACTGCAGGGTGGGCACTGAGGCCCCGAGTCCAACTGTCCCACACTCCAGGCACAGGGAGCAGGCCTGCAGCTCTCTCCTCTTTAGCCACAGATGCCCACCAAGTCCACAGGGACCAGAGGCTCCGGCAGACACTCTAGGAGCTAGATGTGCAGAACTGAGGCCAGTGCACCCCAATTTGGGAAGACCCCCTACTTTGGGCAGGTCTCTGCTGCAGACCTGGAGAGAGAAGCACATCCTGCTCACCCAGGGCATTGTAGGTGCCCAGAGTAGAGGGGCCCGAAACCAGTGTTCCCGGGGTTCCCTCAGATGGCGCCCCCCTTGGGTTCTCCTCCCATACTGCGCAAGTGTTCATTAAATCTTGCTTTTCAGGCTACACCTTAAAAACACAAAAGCCTGGCAACCCACTTCTTCTTGACAGGACTGATCACCCTGATTTGAGCGGAAGCCACCACCTCCTGTTCTGAAAGGAGGTCCAGGCGCTGACAAGGACACACTGTGCACTTCCTCTGAGGCCTCTGAGGGAGGGGAGCCCATGAAAGATGTAAAACATAGTGAATAAAACATCATGGTGCAGACGCGGGCTGAGCCGGGAGGAACCTTTGCTTCCGCAAAGCCTGTGGGGACCCTGCAAATCTGTAGGAAGAAGCACCTGCTAACCTGGTTCATTTCTGGATGTTTATTAAGCAAGTCTGTCAATGAAGGTCTCAGATGTGGTTTTGGTGGCTGCAGTCTCATCTCTACATCTGGAGGAGATGTCTATATGGGGGACACTGTCACCTGGCCTGCGCTATACCCCACTTAAGTCCCCAAGGTCCTCACACAAGTGCCCCCACGCCGTCACCTGCTGTCAGCATCTGTGAAATGCATGTAGATTCCATGACCCACCTGACTCCCCACCTACACCTGGGGCTGGCTCACGGGGTGTGTCCATCCTCAGGCCAGGCAAAGAGCCTGGCAAACCCTCCAGCTCCACCCCAGCTGACACTGCCTTCTGCCCCATTGGCCCACCCACAGAACAAACACCTGCTCATAAGCCATGCCCATCTCACCCCTGGCTGCCCAAGGGAGAGGACTTGATCCTCTGTAGACATGGGCACCTTTTCTCACTCAGGAGCTCCAGCTTCCTACCCTCTATCTCCCCCTCCCTGTGACCCAGCTCTGTAGTGCAGTTTTGTCTGGATGTCAAATTGCATTTAAGGACACAGATCATCATAAAACACATTTCAGAAAAAGTAGAAGTTTAAATTCTACTTAAACTAAATGCTTGAATTAAATGGTCAATTAAAACACTGTGAAAGTTTTGGCACGTAGAGTAAGCTTCAGTTCCTGGATGGTGTACTTCTGTGCACAATGCCTTGCACAGAGGTGACCAAACCCTGCGTCCCGACTTCCTGAGCGTGGTCCCAGCTATGAGGTGTCAGGCAGGTCACATCCTCCTAGACATCTGGTGATCTCCTGTCTCCTAATGCGGCCTGACCCTAGGCTGCGCTCTCAGGGGTCCCTACATGTTTATATCAGGCTTGTGTTTTTGAGCAAATGTCCCAGCAGACGTGTGGCTTATGAAGGGGGTGAAGGGTGTGGTGGAGAAGGACCATTGGGTGGGCTGGAGCTGGGCCCGTCTTCCCCAAAGGCCTGGCAAGGGCTCCTGAATGGGACTGTTAGGAGTGCCCAGGAGTCCAGAGGCCCCACCTCAGCAACCCCTTTTCTCTATCACATCCTGTCCCCTTCACTGTCCTTGTCACCATCTGCAGATTTCTGATCCCGGTGGTTGGGGAAAGGGCTATATCCCAATCCCAATGTATACCCAGCATCCAGAACATGCTGGAACATGCCAGAACACACTGGAACATGCTGGAACACAGAATGAGTGTCCTGCTAGGGTTTCTGCTGACTCAAGGAGGTAGGAACCTGCACTAAGGAGGCTGAAACAAGGCAGTCGGCCACCACTGACCGAACTTAGAATGGAGAGGGGCTGGCCCTGCTGGTGGAGATGGAAAGGCCACTTCTAGGGACTCGCAGGGGGAATCACAGAGTCTGCTCGGGGCAGCCTGTGCTCACTCTGCACTTTCATGAGTGAACGGTGAGGGGGCCTTGCTGAGAACCAGCCCCTGTGGCCCCTGCCTGGTTCGTACCACCTTCTCCTCGCCCACCAGCCATGCTACCAGCCTGGCTGACCCCGCTGGCTCCTCGGGATGGCTAATGGTGCCTTGCTTAACGTGCTATCACGTAACCTGTGATGCCATCTGCTCCACGGTGACCTTGTGGCCAAGACTGGATGTAAAGAAGAGAAAACTGAGTCCCAGAGAGAGTGAATGCCTGAGTCACACAACCAGAGGTGGCCCCGGGGCTACGCAGGGCTTTCTCACCCCTGGTGACTGTGAACCCTGTTTTGGGAGAGGACACAGGGCGATTCTGAGGCCTGGCCTTTCTCACTTGTCTGCATTTGACGTGACAGTATGACCTGACCCAGTGACCCTGTCGCACACCTAACAGGAATGATGCAGTCACACTTGGAGGGTGAGGGCTGTCCTGGTATGGGCTACCAATCAGCTTGGTTTGGGCGCCTTTCATGACTTGCCTCCTCACATAAGCAGGTCACTCGGAGGGGTAAGATTTTCCACCACTCACCACTCGGGAAATAAATACCTTTGCTTTGTAAAACCACTCTCTGAGCAAAGTATGTGCTGGGCAGCTTAAAGAGAAGAAATAAGCTTAATCCAAATACTTTCATTTCAAGTGACAAGCAGCGGGAAGTACAATGTGCTTCGTTTCCAGGATGGAAGGTTTTTAATCTGAGGTCCACCCATGCCAAGATTAAAAAAAACAACCAGGAAAGGAGCAGGCACTTCATCCTTGTCAGATTTTCCCCCTTAAAATTTTTAAAATTTTAATGCCAAGTTTTGTCCCAAGTGTCATCTGTTATCCTGAGTAGCACAGTCTGGCAGGACAGCCAGAGCTGCGGGGTGGGAGGGGGTGGAGGGCGGTGGTTTCTGCAGAGACAACTTGTTTTAGGGGCTTTCAGGACTGCTCCTGGGGGAGGCTCCCTCCTCCTGGAAGGGTGTCACAGAAGCAACGTGAGCTGCTGTAACCCTGAGCCGTTAATTCTGGTGTTTTGAGGACATGTCCTAACTTTGGACGGATGAACATTTTGCCTGTACTGAGCTTTAAAGAAGCAGGCACCATCGGTGGCATGCCACCTGTATTGCAGTTTCCTCTGTAAGATGCAGTATGAGCCTCCCACTTGGTGGCCATGCCCTCCACAGGTGGACGAGGAAATGAGAGAGGCGGTCAGGCAGGTGGGGGCAGGGCTAGGGGGACAGAGCAGCATCCTCTCCTGAGACAGAGGTCACCCACTTCACAGACTTGACCGTGTGCTTTCCCTCCATACTCCTCATGAGTGGGCACCTGCATTACCCACTGTGGGTCCCAGCCTCCCCTCCATGTGTGGCTCTAGGATGCACTTGCTGAGTCAGTGTGAATTAGCACCGTTCTCATTGCCGCCCCTCCTAGAGGCAATCTTGAGCACTAGGGACGGAGGTCATGGTCTGTGGCTGCAGGAGCTGTGGTTTGAAGTCCTGGCTCCACATTTCTGAGTGATGAGACTCTGCAAGCCACTTGACCCAGTTATCTGGTACTGGCACCAACAGCCCCAACGTTCAGTGGCTTAATAAGAGCAATCATTTTTGGGTGTTTTTTTTTTTTTGTGTTGTTGATTTTTTTACTGTTTGGTCCTGGGCTCTCTCTTGCACTCCAATGGTGGCTGGGGACCACCAAAGGCCCCTTCACCGCTGTGCCTGGCACACAGGCTAGGAGGACTCACCTGCAGGGTTCCAAGCGAGCTCTCTCTGTGTACATGGGTCTCTGCGTGGCCTCCCCAGCGAGGCGGTGAGAACGTTTTTACTTGGGCCTCAGCAGTCCAGGTGATTGGCCCAAGAGAGACACAGCTGGATTGTCCTTTTAGCCTGCCCACAGATGCCCTGCAGCGTCACATGCACCATGGTCTGAATTGAGTCCACTCTGGTTCGGGTCCACTCTACATGTTCTCTTCACAGCGAATAGCCAGATCGGGAAGAACACATGGGCAGGAGATACTGTGGGCACTGGGAGTCTAGGATCTGCCAAAATTCTTAAGAGCTGCTCACTCCCCCTCCAAAAACACTGGTTTGTAGGTCAGACACCATATGCAATATTGGCACATACTACAGTTCGACCTCATCAGAACAGCAGCCTTTATGTAGCAATGACCATGTGCTGGGTGCTAATGACTTATGTCTATCAACTCAGCCCCCACCAGGCTCCAGGAGGGGCCATCACTCTGGCTGCCTTGCAGGCAGGGATCCATTCCTAGGCTCATGTGAGGATCAGCACACATTGTCTGTGTAAAATTCTTGTCCAGTTGCACTTTGCTCTCTGCTGTTCCCAATTTCCCCTTGATGTTTTGTGTATTTTTTAATTCTTTAAACTTTTAAAAAATTCTTTAATTTGATGAGTGGTCTTAAACTTTTTTGGTCACTCCCTCATCAGTGAAAAGCATCAGAGCAAATTTCCCCAAATACATGTAATCTATTAAAATGTGGGCATGAGAACTGTCCTAGAATATTAAATGTGCTACAAAATACACATGAAAATGAGAACGGATGAGATAAAATGAAATAAGCAATATTTCAGAATGTTCATTTATCATTAAAAACATTTTGCACTCAATTTAACGTTATTACTAATTTAAAGTTAATAATTACAATACTATTTAGGGAGGCTGGTATGAGTGAATGTGCTTCCTTCCTTCTAACACCTGGTTTGGCCCCCAAGAAAACTGCCATTTCCAGGGTGTACGATGGGCTTGTTTCAATATGTGGCTGACAGAGATCAAAAGAACCTCTGAATCAGATGTCAATTCAAATAAGAAGTGCATTGCCAGCTGCACTTCCCAAATCATAATATTGTTTGTTTCAGTTCATTCATCAATTATGCAAAAGCTTTTGGTGAAATTCCGCTGGTACATGTTCACTTCTCCTGAAACTCATCATCACTGTTCTTGCAAACTTACTGGGAAGAGTTGCATTTGTGTAATTTTTAACAAAAAGGTTCAAAACTCACTGAAACTTTTTATTTGGAAGACCTATTTTTTTTTAACAGATTAGAGGAAATATGAGAATTGGTATAGACAACACATATAACAGCTTTTGGCCAAAAGTCACATAACATTAAAAACAGTTCAAATATCGGTTTTCAGAGCACATGGACTGTTTTTCTGGTTGTTTGTTTTTCTCACTGATTGTTAAAAATTCCTCATTTACCTGGAAGGACAGATTCCATTGGGTCTTTTGCTTTCTGTGAGAGCATGCACTAACCTGATTAGAACATCATGATGGTTTAGCCTAATTTGTCCTCTGATGTGGCCTGTGAGCAGCTTGTGGGAACTGGCTAGGGTCAGCGATCTTGTCTGGCCGCTGCCTTGGGTTCATGCTAGCAATGCCATCATCAGGCTGTAGGGTTGTGTGTGTGTGTGTGTGTGTGTGTGTGTGTGTGTGAGAGAGAGAGAGAGAGAGAGAGAGAGAGAGAGAGAGAGAGAGAGAGAGAGACGTGTGCATGTGCATGTATGTGTGTCTTTTAAAGCATCTACTTTGTGAGGAATGGTTATTAAATGAAGCAACATCACCTGTCAATCCAGGTACAGGTGACCTGGAATGCAGCCCTCAAACCTGAGGGCTACCCTCAGACCTCTCTGGCTCTACTCTGACTCCCCCTGTAAAATCAGACATCGGGGGTCACTGGGGTGTTTCCACCTGAATCTCATCCCCCTCCCTTTTAGACTATATCCTGGGTCCCCAGACCCTGGAATTCCCTGCCCAACTTCTTAGGAGTGCTTCCAAGGTTTGTGTGGGCCTTTCCAGGCAGACCTAGTCAGCAGCATGTGCCCAGGCCCATGGTGGGCTAATGGGTGGATGTTTTGAAAGTGTGGATGGGACTTGGCTGAATGAGCTGGGTCATCCACCCCCAGGGTGGGGCAGGGCTGGGATGGGAAGAGAAGGTGGGGCTCCAGGTTGCTATGGGAGACTTAAAAGCCAGGTGGGCCTGCCACAAGAACTCACACTGCGATGAGGAAGACGAGGGGAACAGAGACACTAGTCTATCAGGCTCCTTGTGCAAAGTAAGCTGAGATGCCCCTCTGCTAGATGGAGCCTGTGGAGTGCTGCTTGCTGGTGAGGAGCAGCTGGGTTTGCTGCCTGCAGGTGGCTGTGGCCTAGGCCTGTGAGCAGCAGAACAGCATGCTGCTCTGCTGCTGGGGTGTGGCCAGTGGGAGAGGCCTCTGTCTACTTCATTGTGCGGAAGTTCCACTTGTCTCCATCCTGTGAGCGAAAGGGTGGCCTGGTGTGGGAGCGGTGCAGTCAGCACCACCATAGTGACACATAGCCTGTCCTTATATGTTAGGTCAGGGGGTGACTGCAAAGCTCCAGTGTTTATTTGTCTACCCTCCCTCCCCCCCGGGTCATTGGGGGAAACCCAAAGGTCTATCTTAGTCCCACCTTGCTTTCACATTTCCCCCAATCAATCAGTCATTATAGTGTTTATTTTACATCCAAAGCTCATTTATAGCCGCTCACGGCTGCTTCTTGTGTCCCATGTCTTTCTTCTGGGTTCAGTCTCCCTCCTACTGGAGGCTCTTAGCAGCCACCTCAGAGATAGTCTGTAATTCTCAGGCTTTGTTGATCTGAACTGCCTCCAGCCACCCAGTCGGTGGTGTGAGGGGTGTGCCTTCTTGTTGCCATGCAGCTTCTCTGGGTGTGGAGGTTCTGGATGTGGAGGTTCATTCCTTCCCAACACCTACGGTTGCTGATGATCCTCTGTGGACTGCATGTTGCCCTTTTCAGACGTCAACTTTTTCTCTCTGGTTTCTCTTTTTATGGGGAATCTGTTTTAGTTTTGCTCAAGTCTCAGAGTGCTGCTTCCCTGTTTTTCAATCTTCAGGCATCTCTCTTGTGGGCTAAACTGTGTCCCCCAAAATTCATGTGTTAGAGATTTTTAAAAAATGTGTTTTTTATTGATTTCAGAGAGGAAAGGAGAGAGAGATAGAAACAACAGTGATGAGAGAGAATCATCAATTGGTTGCCTCCTGCATGCCCCACAATGGGGACCAAGTCTGCAATCTGGGCGTGTGCCCTGACCGGGAATTGAACTGTGACCTCCTGGTTCATAGGTCAATGCTCAACCACTAAACCGGGCCATTTGTGTGTGTGTGTGTGTGTGTGTGTGTGTGTGTGTGTGTGTGTGTTAGAGTTTTAACCTCAGCACCTCAGAATGTGGAGACAGGGTCTTTAAGGAGGTGATTCGGGTAAAATGAGGTCATTAGAGTGGATCTAACACAGACACACACAGAGGGACAACTATGTGAGGACACATGGAGCAACTGTCTATACACCAAGGAGAGAGGCCTAAGGGGCAATCAGCCTGTGACACTGTGATCTCGGACTTCCAGCTTCCAGTTCTAGGAGTCTGTTGCTTGAGTCATCCCATCTGTGGTACTTTGTTATGGCAGCCTCAGAAAACTACAGTACTACAGTTTCCATTCTGGAAAATTCTTA
This sequence comes from Corynorhinus townsendii, assembly GCA_026230045.1. Classification (NCBI taxonomy): domain Eukaryota; kingdom Metazoa; phylum Chordata; class Mammalia; order Chiroptera; family Vespertilionidae; genus Corynorhinus; species Corynorhinus townsendii. The sequence continues at coordinate 9,165,836 of JAPDVU010000002.1, forward strand.
GTTATTCTCTCTTTGAACATTGCCTCCTTCTTATTCTCTCCTGACTGCATAAGTTGGATAGTCTTATTCTATTTCTCATATCTCTTCATTGCCGGAGGCAAAGACCAATAGTAGTTAGCAAATTAATGCCAAAAGTCCCACTGGAAGGCCAACGGACTTTGCATAATATTTTGGACAAGTGGTTCAAGGCAATTCCCTATCCTTTTACTGTTTACCAAACTTTACCTTTGATATGCCTGTATGCATTCCTAAAGGGCAAATGTGTATTCAAGTGAATAAAAGCAGAAGGGACCCAGAAGTAGAGGAGCTTCTCTGCTAGAGGGAAGTTTCCACCTGGCTCCCCCATGCCTTCTAAATTCATATTTCTTATCTAGTGTTTTCATTTGTGTGTAGCCCCTTCTTCAGATCCTGAACCCTAGCTGCAAATTGATGCAGCATTCATACTTCCTGGCCCATACATATTTTAAGTAATTTTTAGTCTTTCTGTGATGTTTTTCTGAATGATATTCTTATCTCTACATAATAGTTTGTTGAATCTTGTTTCCATCATGCATCATGTGTGTTTAGCCTCTCCCCAGAGTTTTTTATCTTTATAATTATATTTTTCATTTCTAGAATTTCTAAATGATTTGCTTCTTTAAAAATTTTGTTTTTTTCTTTGTTCATGTTGCTTTTGATCTTATTGTTGTTTCCATTCTCTAATTTATCTTTGGTTCTGGGGGATAAAAGTGCTATTGCTTTTTACAGCTGTCAACTCTCTCATGCTGTTTCTGCCCCTTGTACAGCTTGAATATTTCATTGTAGGCTCATCTAGGTTGTAGAAGTGTCTTTACAGAAAAATATATGCTTTCTTCTTCCCAGGCACCAAGGATTTAAATCACTTAGACAAGTTTTTATTTAAGTTTCTTAGCTGGAGATTGATGCACTAAGAATGAGTAGAAATTTAGACCTCACACTGTCGCATGTCATTTGCTCAGAGTTTTTATTTTGGGGGGGAAGTCTTTTTCTTTTGCTATAGATCTGCTAATTTCATAGTGAAATGGTTAGAATTTTTCTAATGTTTTTTCATGGTGGATGAGGGAGCGTCAGGGCCCCAGTGTTGTATAGGAGGCTGCTGTTCCACCTCATTCAGGCCCACGACCATATCTCTCATCTGACCTGCTCATTAAAGCCCAAGTTGTCACCACTGCAGGGTCTGCCTCTCTTCCTGCTCCCCGATGACTGCTCCAGCATCAGCTCCTGTGACAACTGTGGCTTTGACTTATCACTTATTTTGAATAACATAAAAGTTCTCTTTCTTCCTTTTAACCACACTATGTAGTTAAAATTGTTATTATTGTGCTTGCCTATTCTTAACCTAGTTTCCCTACAAAATAGAGCCTGAGGCAGTTTTATGTACTGACAGTTTCCTGGAACTGTGATCCCAGAGGAGTGAGGGAAGATGGGGCAAGGCTGGACGACAGGAAAAAAGTATCAGGGAGGTTACCATGATCACAGGCTGATACCTACATCTTCAGAGAGGCCACGTGGAGCCTCTGGAACTCTGACCTGTCTGAGTAGGGAAAGGAAGAGGGTGTTAGCTCTTATGGCTCACTAGTCAGTTTGCCTCAACAGGTGTTTACTCTCTTTAACTTTCAGGTTACACATGCATGAGTGGTGTCATATCTTGATGGATTTCACTCCTCAGAGGCAACAAGAAAATTCCAGGAAGGCAGGCAAGAGGCCTCCATCATGAACTTGGGAAAGGTGCCATTGGGTGTTTACCCATGGTATGAAGGACTGGCAACAGCCATCTTAGTAGATCCAATTATGTGTACTGGGTACAGTGGCAACAGTAGCAACCCAGCTCCGTGACTGCAGAAGCAAGGCCGGTATTGCCAGGGCTGAGCTGGCCAAATAGCAAGGCAACTACACCAACCCTAAGTGATCCGCAAACGGGATCCATACAGTGCATCCCTTGCAATCTCACAGATGCTCTTACATGTTTTCTGACTGAGAGGGTAGGGCAAGTATGATTCTTCAAAATGTCTAGTCACCACTACCAAAAAGGTACAAAAAGGGTTAGCAAACGAGCTGTGGTCCCTGCTGCTGCTGCAACTGGTACTGACCGATCCTCTCCTTTCTGCACCCCTTTCTAGATCAGTCTCCCTCAGTCAGAACTTTGCAATTCTGAGTTGTTTGCTCTAAGGAATCAAGCCCTTGGTTGCCTTGTCTTTGCTGGACCATGGCTGCTGCAACTCCCCTTTTCTATTTATCACCCAGCACGGACACCGAGTGTCCCAGTGAATCTGTCAGTTCCAGACATCGTCCTCCCTGACTGCACTGAGTGGCAGCAAACCTAGCTCCTCCTGGGATCTACGGTTGATTACCATCAGTACAATAAGTCCATTCTTTGCCTGCTTATCCAGTGGCATAAAACCCCAAAGTGGTCAAATGGTAGTTAGGCTTCCAGTCTAGTTGTAACTCTGACAGAAGCATTCCAACCCCTAACCAGGGAATCAGGACTTCTCACCCAGCAGCAGTGACAGGACCATTAGTCATGCAAGTGGTTCACCGAGAGTAATGTAAGAGGGGCAAAACCTGCCTCTGTGCCTTGGTTCCTGGAGCATGTATTCAAGGTACGAGGGACTCAGGGCCATTTACTGACTGCTGTTCCGGCACCAAGCCTATGTTCCAGAGCACAGTGTCTGAGTCCTGCAGGATACTGACCCGGAGCTGGCGCCTTAGCTGAGCCGCTAACAAGCCTTTCCATTATTCTTAGTGGATTGGCTGCTTCTGGGTGATGGGGCACATGATAGTACCAGCCAATGCCATCGTAATGCGCCAATTTTCATACCTTCTTTACTTTGAGATAGGTCTCGTGTAAGACAATGTTGTGTGAAATAGTTTTGTTATCTAAAGCAGCATAATAAACCACGTAAAAACGTAGTGACCTAAAACCATGACATTAGCCCGGCTGGCATGGCTCAGTGGTTGAGCGTTGACCTATGAACCAGGAGGTTACGGTTCCATTCCAGGGCAGGGCACATGCCACCCAGACATGTGCCCTGACCGAGAATTGAACTGTGTCTTCCTAGTTCATAGGTCAATGCTCAACCACTGAGCCATGCCAGCCAGGCTCATCATTAATGTTTCTATCTCTCTCTCCTTAGCCCTTCTCTCTGAAATCAATAAAAATATATTTTAAAAATCCACACGACATTATTGTCTCTAACCATTCTGGGGGTTGGCAGGTTAAGGGGAATGGTTCTCACTTTGGCCCCTTATATGGGTATAGTCGTCTGGCGGCTAAGGCTAGAACTATCTGAAGGCCTCTTCAGTGGGCTCAAATGGCTGGAATTGCTGGGGCTGCAGGAGTGGCTCTCTTTCCATTTAACATCTACATGGGACAGTCTGGGTCTACTCACAGCATGGCAGTCCCAGGGCAGCTGGACTTTCTTACACATTGGCTGGCTTCCCCCAGAGCAAGCATCTCAGGAAAGAAGAACTGGAAGCTACTTAAAGCCTAGCTGGAGAAACTGGCACATCACCTCTGTCATATTCTATTGGCCAAAGAATCCACCCAGTTTCAGGGAGAAGCATAAACTTCACCTTTTGGTAGGAGGAATATCAAATATTCCCTCTTTAATCTTCCATAGACAGCATGTCAATAAATTGGGAACTCTGTAAGTCATTGGATGGGGTGCTGGCAGACACATAGGACAAGGAAGGAAAGCCTGTACAGAAGTACCGTACATATCAATTGCTGTAAGGACAAATCACTCTCTCCTCCAAAGTCATTTGTCTTCCTGCAAGAAGATAGCTGGCCTCCCTGAAGTACTGGCCATTCAGCATTGGTCTGCACTGCTGACAGGCTAGGTACTCAGCAGTGCGGTCATTAGATCAGACTTGATGAGGAGAAGGCCATGCTGTCGGAGCCATGTATAGCCGTCATCCCTTTTCTCGTGGACACTCTGTTCATGGGACACTGGCATACACGGGGGAATAGCTGAGCACATGGGCTAGCTGGCATCCACTGATGAGTCATCTTGTCCACCGAGCTGTTTGGTCCTTCCTCTGGCTGGGGTGTATCAATATGAGGCACAAAGATCTTCATGCACTGAGTCTTCTTTGGCAGGGCCGTCCACATGCCTCTTCCCCCAAATTTCTTTTTTTTCACAATTTCTGACCTTGTTCCCTGTTCCTTGTAGGTCCTTGATCCACAGCCCAAGTCATTTTGGTTGCCTGCCTGGGAGCCAGTGAATATCTTTACCTGTGACATTTATCACTCCATATAAATGGACTAATTAAGTGTTGTGCTCACAGTTTTTCTACTAGGAGGATTGCCCTTCACCACCTTTAGAGCCATTCAGAGGTTATCATGATGGGGCAGTAATCCATTTCTGCTGACAACAACATATTGTGCTCATCCATCTGTGTTTCAGGCTGGAATTTCTTCCTTGTCTATCGTTTACCATAGAGAACCCCTAGTACAGTGGTTCTCAACCTGCCTAATGCTGCGACCCTTTAATACAGTTCCTCATGTTGTGGTGACCCCCAACCATAAAATTATTTTCGTTGCTACTTCATAACTGCAATTTTGCTACTGTTATGAATCGTAATGTAAAATCTGATATGCAGGATGTATTTTCATTGTTACAAATTGAACATAATTAAAGCATAGTGCTTAATCACAAAAACAATATGTAATTATATATTGTGAAATATTTATTTCTAATTACAAATAAATGAAATTTTGTTTTGAAGCATGGTGTAGCATGGGTAACAGTCTTAATATAACAACAGTAAACTGCATTGCTACATTTTGCGACAGTATGTGTAAAAAGCCAATGTCAGTGCAAAGGTTGAGATTGCTTCTTTCTCACCAGATCAGAAATTCTCAGGGCAGTCTTTGCAAGAACACAACGAAGATCATCTTCCACAACAAGTCTACTTCGGTATTTAGACTTGATAACCAACAAGCTGGAAACCCTGTTTCACAAAGGTATGTTGTTGAAAATGGAAGAAGGCACAACACAGTCTCAGAACAGGATATGACTGCAAACACTTGATCCAAAATTTTGTAACTGGCATTGTAGAGAAATCAGTTCTCGCTGCATTGCTGTTAATAAGTTCAATGAACTCCTCTTATGCTGTCTCAGGAACATCTTCAACTTTGACTGTGAATGGGCTTCTGGCAAGTGCAAATGGGGTGTCGGGTAGATTTGGAAAGTAAGATGAAATTTCGTCTGCAAGCATGTGCAAGTGTTCTTTCACAGAAATTATCATCGTATTCCTTTTGTCAGGTTCAATGTCACGTTCCTCAAAGAAAGCAGATAAGGTAGGCAACATGTAAATTTTATTTTCATCCAATTTTTTTTTGCCAAAGCTTAAGTTTCATTTGCAGTGATCGGATCTTTTCAGACAAATCGAGGCATGTTGCATTTGGTCCTTGCAGTGATAAATTTAACTCATTCAAGATGGCAAAGATGTCAACCAAGTAAGCTATTTTCTGCAGTTCACTTTTATCGCCGAAAAGTGCTTCGAACTGCGGTCTTGCTTTCTGATTAAAAAACATTTTGAGTTCATCACGAAGCTCAAAAACACCTTTTAAAACATTTCCTCTCGACAACCATCTCACTTCAGTGTGAAATAGCAGAGCATTGTTCAGCGCATCCAACTCGTTGAACAGTTGCGAAAACAGTCGACTGTTTAAAGTGCTCGCCTTTACAAAATTGACAGAACTTATGACACTTTTCATTACTTCTTGTAACTCTTGTGGCAGCGTCTTCGTTGCTAATATTTGCCGATGAATCATACAGTGAGTTCCGATGACTTTTGGTGACTCATTCTGTACCAAATGTTGAAATCCAGATCCACATCCTAGCATAGCTGGAGTACCATCTGTGCAAACACCACAAACCTTTTCCCAAGAGATCTTATGCTCTTTCAGAAATGAACCAGCTATGTCAAATACATCATGTGCAGTAGTTGTCATTTCAAGAGGTTTGCAAAAAAGAAACTCATCTTTAAAGTCGCCATCATTAATATACCTCACGTAAACCACTAACTGTGAACAGTTTGCAACGTCTGTAGATTCATCAAACTGGATACTAAATATTGGAAGTGGAGCAGATTTAATTTTCTGGATTACCTGATCAAGAATATCAGCAGACATGTTATCTATTCTTCTGCAGGCAGTGTCATTAGATAAGGAAATTGCACTCAATTTCGTAACAAATTCATCTCTGATCATAACTCGAACAATGTCTTTGGCCGCTGGCAACAGTAAATCCTCAGCAATGGTGTGAGGTTTCATAGCTCTGGCAATTCTGAGCACCACCAAATATGAAGCTTCAGTGGCTGCTACGTTTTGTTGGTGGTACTTGCCACCAGTGTCAAGTCTGGCTTTCTTGAGTCCATCAGCTTTACTTCTAAAATAGTTGGTATCCTTGCCAGCAAAGCTCGGATGGTTGCTATCAAAATGGCGTTTTAGTTTGTTCGGCTTCATAGATTCGGCTGATAGAACTTCACAACAAATAACGCATTGCGGTTTCTCAATTCCTGCTGTAATTATTGAGGTAAAACCATACTGTAAAAAATCCTCACTATATTTACTTTTCTTAACATTCTTCTCTACACGATCCATTGTCATGGGATGGTTTGCTAATGAAAATAATATATAACAATAGCTTTAATAATACAAAAGATGATACATGGCATAGTTCAGTCAATACAGTTCTTTAAAGTTTCCTATGATTTACCATTCTCTGTGTTGTTTTTTTTACATACCTGTTACTGTCACAAGGGGGCAGTATTCACATCAACCACAGCTGAATATAAAAAGACCGATCAGCATCCAGATTAAGTTCCCATAGTACAGATTTTTTTTCAGTAGTTGATGATTTTACAGTACACGATTTTACATTTACCCAGTAATTATAATTCATGAAGTATCATTTTACCTCCAATACTGCTGCTTTCTACACAGTAGCTGCTCTCTACACATCTGTGACTGGTCTGCATAAGTACATTATGGCGCCAACCCTGTCACATACACCTGTGTTTGTACGGGGTGTATGTGATGGGGTTGGCGCAATGATGTCATCATGCCAGGTACTCATATGTACGCGTATCTGCATGTGGGCAGACCTGCCTGGAGACGGAGAGAGGAGCCGTGTCTCGGTTCCTAAGACCATTGGAAATATGTGTTTTCCCATGGTTTTAGGAGACCCTGTGAAAGGGTCACAACCCACAAGTTGAGAACCGCTGCCCTAGTAGGTCATGGGTATAAGTGGAGGAAGAGGCACTGGTGTGATGGAGGTAGGTGATGTGGGGTCTAGACCACCAGGAACTTTCTTGTGCCTCAGATCCTGCTCAGACCCAATCCCCAATGCATTAGTTCCATGATACGATGGATTGTGGCTACACTCACCCTACCTATGACTCAGTGGATTTGATAATACCAAGCTTAGGCTCCTGGCAGCTACGTACCTGGAACTCAGGGTTGTAAAAGCAGAGCTGCTTCCACCTCCATCCTCAGTAGCTGAGCTGGGACCCATGACAAAGATAGAAGAGGAGAGGCACCTGGCTGACAAGGGCTGAGGATTCTCCCCTGCAGGTGTGAGAGTGACAGGGAGAGGGACTACTGTCTATGAGTGAGCAGCATCACCAAGCTAGGCACAAAGGAAGGACAGACCTGAGGTGTCAGGGTGTCAGGCATGGGGAGGGAGAGAACCTGCTTTTGCACTCTGCCCACTAGATTAATTTTTTAAAAAATATATTTTTATTGATTTCAAAGAGAAAGGGAGAGGAAGAGAGAGATAGAAACATCAATGATGAGAATCATTGATCAGCTGCCTCCTGCATGCCCCCTACTGGGGATGGAGCCCTCAACACCGGCAGGTTCCCTGACCCAGACCAAACCGGGACCTCCTGGTTCATAGGTCGATGCTCAACCCCTGAGCCACACTGGCCGGGCCCACTAGATGAATTTTTCTGCTGCTGGCTCGGTCCAAAGGAATATAGGACCCTTGGCTCTGCATCTTGGGGAGTTTTGGGCACAGCACATTTGAGACCTTCTGAGGATTTGCTTTGTAGCCTTGCCTTTGTTCATAGGTTTGCCAACTCCTTAACTCCCACTGGTGGAGGGGCTGTCATAGTGCCTGGGCTGACCTGGCTCACAGATTCCCAGTTTGTGATCCCTGCTGTAGCAAAGGTGTTTTACATTGATTTGCATTTTAATGGTTTATTTATTAACATTTACATTCTTGCATTTTCACTTGAAGTCTCTCATCGGAGGTCTTTGATGGCAGGAGTCAAAGACCAATACATTAGAAAGACGGTGCAATTGGGAACCAATGACATAGATAGAACCCTAAGAAAATAGGGATTTCAAGTAAATAAGGTGTGAAGGGTTGGGCCCAGCCTGTCCCCTCACCCTCTTTCTATCACAAGAGTGTTCTACTAGTCAGATCTCTGTGTTTAAATCATCTCCACTGATACTGACGGGAGATGCTTTTTGTGTCAACAGAAACATTTCACTTGCTGCTAATAAAAACAGCAGCAAGTGAACAGGAGTCTGTTTTAGACCATTGGATAAGTGTAGACAAAGCCGGGGCATCCACAGTGCCCCCACATTCAGTCACACAACCTGGGGTCCCATTCTTCATCCAGGTGTCAGAAGCCTTGCATTTCCTTCTTGGTCTTTATCTGCTGCCTGGAGTAGAGAGGGAGGGAGGGAGGGAGGAAGGGGACTGTCTCAAACATAGTTCTCACAGTAGAGCCTTAATGCTGCCCCTGAGGCACACAGAGGAGGCTGGCATTTTGGCTGCCACTCCCACCCTGAAAATTTTCTGAAAATAGAAGGAAAGTCCGGATGACCCAAGTTACTGCTGCTACTGGGAGGTGCGAACAGATGTGATGGTTCTTCTCAGAGAGAAAAGAAGGCAGTACCTCTCTTGTTTAAGCAAAATATTAGAAACCTTGCATATTAAAGGGGGAAAAAAAAGATAAAAGCAGGGTGGGACCCAGAGCATGCTGGAAACAGTCCAGAGCCTGATAAGTGCTTGGAGGTATGGGGCTGACTGGACCAGTTCTCTCCCTCCCTCCTTCTCTGTTTTTTTTCCGTTGTCTCTCAATCTCCTTCTCGCTGAGCCTCTCTGCTACTCTGTCTCTGTCTCTGTCTCTGTCTCTGTGTCTCTGTGTCTCTCTCTCTCCGTCTCTGTCCTTCTTCCTGTGCCTCTCTCTCAGACTGTGTCCATGCTCACTGCTTATTCTGCAGCCCATTTCTGGCGACACCATCATGTGAGCAGGCACTCTAGAGGCCTGGTTGGCCCTGACTTTGCTGTCTCTGGGACCTGCCCACAATTGTTTAGGACAGTGGTCGGCAAACCGCGGCTCGCCGCTCTGTTGACTAATGAGTTTGCCAACCACTGGACTAGACTAAATGTCACCGTGCAGTTGGAAGCTGTGAGGACCAGGCAATTGTAGCATATTGTGTGCAAAAAGGTAAAGGGTAGTATATGACAGTGGTTGGCAAACTGCTGGTTTAGGAGGTGGGTTGGGGGCATGGGAGGAGTCCCATTGATTGCCCTGCCTAATAAAATTGCAATTGGATGCTTGGCAACCAGGTAAGCCAAGTCAGGTGCTGTCTTTTGGCTCTGATGTCACAGGGAGGAACTACCTGCTTCCTGATTTTCCAGGCATCAGCATCACAGCATCACCCTGGCTACCACAGAATCACCTCTGAGCTCAGCCTCCCCCAGGCAGCTTTTTGTGAGGACCGTGGTGGCAGTGCAGGGAGGAAAGGCAGGGTAGTGACACTTTAAGGATGGCCTGGGGGTGTGGTCCTACGAATAGGGCTTTCTGCCTCAGTGTTTTCTAAAGGGAAAATGCACCCTTTCCCCCCATTTCCCAAACTGTGCCCTGTGTTTAGGCGAGCATAAGGATGGTTGTGATGACTATGTGAGCTGTCACTGTGGCAGGCCCAGGGAGGTGGGATGGAGGTGGGGATGGGGGTGGGGAGAGTTCCTGCTGAAAGCCATCAGGTGCCCAGCTCTCCACAGAAGACCTCTCCCCATAGCAGAAGAGAGGGGGCCCCTGAAGCTGGGGGTTCTGGATACCGCATGCAAGGGATCCTGGGGGAGATTACCACTGGGGCTGTTTCTGGGAATATCTATTTTCCCTCCTACCCCCCCCCCCCCTTTCTTGCCACCCGCCCTTTTAAGCCCGCTAACACGGAGCCAAGAAGGCTCCCGTCCCCACCCTTCCAGATGCTCCAGCCTGTGATAACGTGGCCACCTCTAGCTCCCTGGTGGGATGGACGTGTGTAACAATCAGGAAGGCCGAGCTATGAGACTTCCCAGGGTTTGATCTGACATCATTCCAAGCAGATAATTATGTGGCTCCTTCCTTCCCCGCTTCCCGCACCCCTCAACAAGACACGATGGAGTTATTTATAAACACGGGCCCCTGGGTGCACTTCTCACGGGAAGGACCGCAGTGACGACGGGCGAAAGCGCACGCACAGTGCTAACGCAGGGGAAACGCAGCAACTCGGTGGTGGAGACCTGGAGGCGGCTGGTCCCGTTCAGGGGGCGGAGCCGAGCCAGGCCAGATCCGCCTTGCCCAGCTGCCATGGCGTGGGGGTGGGGGCTGCTCCGGTCGGCAGTTGGGCTTTCAGAGATCTGCTAATTTATGATAATATGCCCGCAGACACGGATTGTCTTGTGTGTCAGGGGCGGAGGCAGGAGATGAGCTGTTTTTTCCCTCCCAGGAACTGAAAATAATTGAAAGTTGTTAGGGTCCAACATGCTGTCCTGAAAACACTATCATTACTTTCCTAATGACTAACTGTGTCTTTCAGGAGGCGAGGAAGGCAGCTGAGAGGCCTCGGGCTCCCGGAGAGGATGGGGAAGTGGGTGGCTGGCAGCCTGTAATCTGGGCATGGGGGGCGGGGGGAGGCTGAGGGTGCTCTGCTGTTCCCTTCCCCCTCCTCCCTCCCCCCTCCCCCGCCGTGCACTCTGGCCTTAGGAATAGAGTCTCCCCCGGGGTCCCTCTGGCCCCTTTGCCGGCAGAGTCAACTGAAACTGACAGCCACGAAGTCAGGATGCTGCAAATCCTTGCAACCTTGATCTCATGGTCCAAGTCCTGGAGGGGCTGCCATCATCCCTCCTTGTTTAATTCCCAGTGTCATGTCCAGTGCTTCTACTGTGGGACAGCTAAACAAGGTCTCTGCCTCCCTCTGCTGCCACACCCTCCTTCCTACCCCCAGAGCACAGTTAAACCCCGCTCCCTGCTCTGAACATAACAGGTGCCATCCACACTGCCGGGAAACCCCTGCCTCCTGATCCTTCTTAGGAAGTACTCATGGACCCTGCTGCTGCTGCCTTTCCAGGTGCCCCCATCCAGCCCCTTCTCACCCTCCAGCCAGTGCCCTTTCTTTACTAAAGGTTGTCTTTGAACTACACAAGTGACACATGAAGACATGAGCACACAGCTCTTCCTGACCTTCCTCATACCTACCCCCCTCTGGTGTGGACCCTCCACCTCTCTGGGTGTCGCCCAGCCTTGCTTGCTTCTGGGTGCCGGGGGGGGGGGGGTGCTCCGGAGGAGTTCCTTGTGTCCGGCAGTGAGGTTCTAGTACTGGTCATTTCTAATACTTCCACCAAAAACAGGTCATAATGGTGACCTCTGAGTGGGGTTGGCCTTCACCATCCACAAAGCAGTAGGGTTCACAGAGGAGAGGCCCGGGAAATGCCTGGTCTAGGGGCAAATGGTGCCAATGGGGTCCTGAGCAGGGACACAGCCGTTCCCAGGCTCTTCCCCAAGCTTTGCTCTAGTGGCCCGCTGACTCCTCTCCTGCTCCAAGGAGGAAGGAGGCCAAGCAAGACTGAGCACCTCCAGGACTCCGGGGCCCAGCGAGGGCGTACGTACCAGGACTGTGCCTGGCCGGCTCCCCCAGCCCCTGGTGATTCCCAGGGTCCGAGGTCATTGCGATGCCTGTGATATGGCTCATGCAGTGGATGCTGCGCTGGAAGAAATAATCCTTGCTGAGAACAGGCCACAATACACAGATGGGGCACGAGGGTTCAGAGCCAACAGAATAGAAACAAGACAGCAGAACCCAGCCCAGGAAAAGGTAATGGCACGAAACACCAGGACATGCTCTGTCCCGGACAGTCTAGCTTTTCAGCCGGCTTCGGTCTTCGTCCTTGGGCCACGTGCGGGCAGGTGTGCCGACGAGGTACCTGCGAACTTTCAAGCGCAAGCCCACCTGCTTTGGCCCCCTTGGGCAGACAGGCACACTGCGGGACAAAGGGACTCCGCGGCTTGGGAGGAAGAACGGGGCACCTGCCGAGGCGCTGGGGGAGGAAGAGGGTCCCAGCGGGGTCTCGGGAACAGGCCAGGAGGCCGGGAGGACTTTGCTTTACTGACTACCAAGGGATCCCGGCCCACTGGATAGGAGGGAACGGGCACCAGCTGCAGGAGGGTCGGCCACTGGCGGTTGGGATGCCCGGGCCACCTAGGCCACGCCCTAGCCAGGGACCCGCAGCGGCCCCACCCCACCAAGGGGTTCCGCCCTTGCCCCGCCCCAGGCCCCCGTCCGGGATAGTAACTGGTCAGCGCAAGTTCCAGCACCGCTCCCATTATAGCCCCGCCCCGGATCTGACCACGCCCCCTTCCAGTGGACCGCCCCCTGGACCAGTTTCGGCCAGTGACCGCCTCCTGTTCGCCCCAACTTTCTGTACCGCCCCCATCGCTATTGGTCCGGTTCAGCCCCCGCCCCCGCGACGCTGTAGGTTTCTTTCGGGGGGAGCTTCACAAGCTCCAATTGGTCGCCCACTCGATGTTCCGTCGTTCGATTGGCCCGCGGCGCCCGCTTTCGCGGGACTCTGCTCTTGGGCTGGGGCGCGGCCAGCGGCGGCGCGCGGCGCGGGATTGGTTAGTCGCACAGAAGGGGCGGGCCCACGCCGCGCGCAGCACCGCGGCTGGAGCGCGAGGAACCGCTACCGCCGCCTCAGTCGCCTCAGTCGCCTCAGTCGCCTCAGTCGCCTCAGTGCCTCAATCTCTTCAGTCTCCTCAGACTTCTCAGACTCGGTCGTCCCAGGCTCCGCCACACCTCCTGAATACCCTGTCCCCACCCCCCGACCCCAGCCCGGCCTCCCGCCAGCCCGTCGGCGGGCACGCCCTCTGGTGAGTGAGTGGTCGCGGGCGGGGCCGGGGGCGGGATCCACAGGTGGAGCTGGGGACCCGGCCGGGAGTTGGGGTCAGGGCCAAGGGGTCAAACCCGGGTCGGGGTCCAGTCTTTGGTCGGGGTCCGGGCCAGGCGGTGATTGGGAGGCCGTGGCCGGGGCGGCGACCTTCCGCGGCCGCCAACTTTGGGTGGGGGCGCACGTCTCGGGCTGACCAAGTCCCGAGAGGCCGAGAGAGCGGAGGCCCCGCCCGGCCCGGCCAACTTGGGCGGCAGCTGCGGCGCCGGCGGGTGGGCCGGTGGATCGGGCCCCAGTCGTCCCTCTTCCCCGCGGCCTTCGGGGTTAGCGCCGCGCGGCCCACCTCTCTGAGGAGCCGGAGCTGGCCGGGGTCCGGGCGGGGAGTGGGTATTGGGACTTCGGGTGACGAGGTTCCGCCGGTCCCCCCTGCCCCCACTCCCCCAGAAGTTGTCGGCGAGACACCGCCTTCAGTAACGGCTGGATGGGCTCGCTTATGGGTGAACAGCTGCCACGATTTTGTTCGTGAGGCTTAAGTTTCAAACGACCTAAACTTGCTCACATATGATTGGGAAAGATTGTGGGGGCAGCATCCCCGGCGCCCTGTGCGGCGGGACGCGGGAGCTGCCGCAGACGCGCAGGTACTGAGCGCCACGCAGGAGAGCAGGATCCGCGCGGTGCCCTCTGCGTCCCTCCCTCAGGCGCCGCAGCTGCCCGCCCCGTAGCTGAGGTGTCTGCGTTGCTCCGTGGACCCTGTGTCAAAGCGAGGAGCACGCAGGTTACCTGGAGGCAGTGCACGTTCCTCTTTTTCGGTCGCTGTATTTTCTTTTATTTGCGGGTACGTAAAAACGTGTTTCTTATTGTTCCCACAAGTGTTTTGCCCTGGAAGTATTGTTCAGTGAAAGTTTAATTTTTCTTTCTGCCTGGTGGCTTTTCTAAATGTTCTCTCCCGACTCTGAAGTATATTACTCACATAACACATTTGAAAGTTAACAGAAAGTCAGATCTTAAATCTTGTGTGTAGGGTTGGTTCTCTTCCTCCTGTCTTCCCTTGGAAGCAGCACGGACACCAGGGCCTGTTCGCCCTGCATGTCAGCGGACAGGACTCTCTGGGTTGATGAGGATTTATGGTGTGCGATTCACCAAAAGGAATACTAGGGCAAGTAGGCCTTGATCAGGTCTCTAGTTCGAGCCATTCTTCGGGCACAGGTCCTCACACGTCCTTCTGAAGTTTAATTTGTTTTTTAGGGGTGAGCTTTGCCCCTTTGCTGTTCTTTGAACTTGGCTTAGATGTGGGAACAAAAGAAGTGTGCAAGGCAGCTTTCCTATTGAAGATAGCTGATGGCCAGTCTCATGCACAGGAACAACTCATCATCTTAAAATGTTTCAGAGAGGCCCATTTTGGTCCAAAGAGACTGAAGAACAGTGGCATTCTGCAAAGGATCGTTGGCAAAATCCCCGCAGATCACATTGATCCTCACATTAGAGGAGCTGGAGAAGTTCTGGACGGTGTTTTCAGACTTGGAGATCCGTGGGAAACCAAGGTGTCTTCAAATATAAACACAGTCACTGACCAGCTGGTGTTGGTTACTTTTGAGTACTATTGTTTTCTCCTTGTATGTAGATGCTGCTGTTTATACACATGCAAGTTCATTACACGTGTTTTAAAATTTGTATAACTTCATGTATTTTCTTAATACTCAATATTATAAAGTTGTGAAAAAGGTTTGATAGTAAAAGGAGTCTTTAGAACTAAAAAGATTGGCTATCCTGTTTAGAATTCAGGGCTTTGTGACTAGTGTTGCCACAGGTGGTGCTGATTACTGGTGATATTGGATCTCAGAATGCCACTTTTTCAGATGTCGTTATTAATACTCAGGTTTAGAGAAAATATACAGCGTTATTGTTACTGTTTTTAAGTACTTCTGAGAAAGTTTCAACACCCGTTCATTTTCTTAGATGTTTAAAAAGAAGCTATCTCTTTCTCTGCTGTTAGAGGGAAGCTCTGAGCATGCTGCATTTATATTTGCAAAAGTCCCATGAGGTCCTTGTAACAATCTAGCCATTCAAGACTGGATGCTGTGTTTCAGTCTCAATAATTTCAGTTCCTTGACCTGTAGCCAACTTCTGGACTCATAGCCGTGTGTCACAAAAATCTCAGTGCTCAACTGTAAAAATGATTATTGAATCAGATTTTGGTAGATAGAAATTGTTTCCTTTGGTGAAGAAGGCTGGTCCTTTGGGCCATAACAAAGAATAATACCTGCTCATGTGTTAGAATCACCCCCAAACTTAAACATTAGTATGAATACTGTTTATTTTGGGGGCGGGAGGTGGAGGGGGGGAGCTTTGGTATTTCTTAGCCCGGGTGGCAAGGACTCTTACAGGCTTACAGGCGTAGTCTAATGTCACTGTCCATGGTGCTGAAGATGTGCTCTCAGTTTTTTTCATCTTCAACGTTTCCAGTGTGAGAGTGGTTTTTGGAGTATGTTTTAAAATGAATTTCAGAATTCTCACTATTAAAGAAAAGTAGAACGGGAGAATTTTATTGAACCTGAAAGGAAGCGTGCATTTTAAAAACTCAAGCCATGTTATTGTCTGCTTTTTAAGTGGATAATTGTGCCGACTCAACAGTTCCATTCCCTTGCTTAATCTCCTCCCCAGGTGGAAATTTTCTTGGTAGCAATGGACATCAATTAGCAAACCATTGAAATTAAACGAAACTATTTGATTAAAACCACACTCTTTAAAATGTACCTTTATTATAATATATACAGATATTTGTACATAGAGGAAATTTGTTCTTCCCTTAACTGGGTTGCTTATAGCATACCTCACACTCACTGACATGGTGCTTCTCACCCTTCCTTGAGAGCGAACGAGCCATCTCAGTATGTGGTGGGGCTGTTGGGCAGTTGCCAGGTATCTCTGCTGTGTTGGAGCAACATCTACTCTCTCTTCTATAATTTTGAGAAATTTTTGTAAATTATTTAGATAAATTCTTTGTTTCTCTTGAAATTGCTCCACAGGTTAGCAATAGAAAGTAATAGATGTTACTTGTGGTACAGAGATTCTTCCACACAATAGTAAATTGTGCATCAAACTAAGCAGTAGATTGTTGAAGTGTTTTTGTTGTGAGCATTTAAAAATATTTCTTTTTATTGATTTCAGAGAAGAAGGGAGGGGGAGTCAGATAGAAACATCAATGTTATGAACATTTTAACTAGTTCTTTGGTCCGGTAGGTTGTACACTTACCCCAGGTTACTCTTTGCATCTGTTTTGTTGAAGGAAACCCAGTGCAGCTTTCTTCCTCCTCCAAGGTTCAGAAATATTTTCTGATGTCTACTCTTTGCCAAGCCCTGTGATATGATTTGTGAAACCACAGGGGAATGAGCCAGAGTTCTTATCATTGAAAGACTCACCACTTTGGACCTAAGAAAAAAACATGTAAACAGATGATTAAAGGGGGCCACGCCCAGTGCTGCAATTGGGATACACAGAAAGCTGGGTTAGTGTGTTGAAGAGGGATGATTTATTTAGGCTGGGAATCTGAGAAGGCTTCAGAGTGGAAGTAGCCTTTGGGCTGAGCTCTGGAAGCTGACTTGTAATTGTTTGGGTGTGGATGGGTATAAATCAATTTGAAAAAGACAAGAAGGTTGATGTAATGGTAGAACAGGGTATGTGATGGTGCTGAGTCTGGAGGCATGAGGAGTGTTTTGAAAGGGTTGGGACTCCACTAGAGGTGTGTGTGTAAGGAGAGTTGAGAAGAGTTTGTGTGGTAGACAAATAATGGCCTTCTAAAGCAGTCTACATCCTTATCCACAGAGCTTGTGAATATGTTGTATTACCTGGCAAAGAGGATTTAAGATAGCAGATGGAATGAAGGTTGCTAATCAGCTGATTTTAAAATAAGGATATTATCTTGGATTACACAGGTAGGCCCAAAGTAATCACAGGGGTCCTTAAATATGGAAGAGGGAGGCAGAGGAGTCAGTGTTGTAGTGATGTGAAATGAGAATGATTACATATCATTCCTGGCTTTGAAAATATGTAAAAGGGGTCATGGGCCAAGGAATGCTGAAGCTCCGAAAGCTGGAAAAGGAGAGAATATGGATTCTTCCCAAGAACCTCCAGAAAGGAAAACAGTCCTGAGGACTCCTTGATTCTAGCTCAGTAAGAACCATGTCTGACTTCAGATATCCAGAACTGTAAGGTAATTAATTTGTGTCAAGTCACTAACGTGGACATTTGTTAGAGCATCCACAGGAAACTGATGCATGTTGGAACTCTGCTCTAGGAAGTTTTAGCTGGTGAAGTTTAAGGAGGAAATAACATGATCAGAGTGGCTGTAGAAGATAAACTGATTCAGCTGCTGTTTGGGAGGAGGTTGCCCCAAGTAAGCATGGTTCTGATCCCCTGTTTCATCTGGCAAGGTTTGCATCTGATATTATCTTACCTGGCCTGTGTTCCACTTGAAGTTTTTCTCTTAGCAAGCTGCTGGCTCCTCTCCTCCCCCCCCCCCGCCCCCACCTCCCCTTTTCCCCCCAGCAGCTAATTCCATGTCCCACTGGCCTACCTTTCCTCTGTGCTGGGTATTCAGAAGAGAGTAGACTTGGTATTCATCTACAAGTGGGGTTGTAGGGTAGGCCCAATTCCAACCTCAGAGCTGTTGTTAAAGTACTTTCAAAGGGTTTGTTTCTTCACATCCTTGCTAATATTACTTTGTATGTTCAGATGTTTTCATTGTTGTCAGTCTATTAGATATTAAATATCTCACTGTTTTAATTTATATTTCCTTGATTATTAGTGCATCTGAGGACTTCTTATCCATTTGGGTTTCCTCTTCTATATATTGTATTCATATAATGTTTGTCCATTTGTTGCCTGGGTTGTTGTTTTTATAGCTTTTTAGTATTTCTTTATATGTTCTGGATTCTATTTGTGTCCTGTTTTTATTTTATCCTTTTAAAATGCTGCTTTGATGAACAGATGCTTAATTTTAATGTAGTCAAATTTATCAATTTTTTCCTTATGGTTTGTGGTTATTAAGGCTTAAGAAATTATTTGTTACCACAAGGTCATAAGATACCCTACTCTTTTAAAATCTTTTTTGAATATTTGCTTTTAGTATTCTACTCTGAACTTATTTTTGTGTGAGGTGTGACATAGAGGCACAATTTTAGAATTTTTCCAGTACTTTTTATTTACTTATTTATTTTATTGTTGATAGTATTACAGATGTCTCTCATTTACCCTGTCCCTCCACCCCCATTTATTCCACTGTTCCCAGCCTCTATCCCTCCCTCTAGGTCTTCACCACCCTACAGTATTATTTATTGAGTACCATCCTTTCCCCAGTGACCTGCAATGCTACCTTTGAAACATACCAGATTTCATAAATGTGTGGATCTGTTTCTAATTTCTCCATGTAAATAATGATAATTTCATTTCTTCCTTCCTAGTCTTTAAATATTTTTTAAATTTTTTGTCTTATTCCCTTTGTTTGGATCACTAGACAAAAGTTGTGATAAGGCTATCCTAATATTGTTTTCAACTTTGAAGGGAGTGCTTTTAAAGCTTTCAATGTGGTTTGCTTTTTTAAATTTTTTATAGATTCCTTATATTAGGTTAAGGATGGTCTCATCTACTAACAGTTTGATTTAATGGTTTTAAAAAATCATCACTAGATTTTGAATTTTATCAAATAGTTTTCTGTACCTCTTTAGATGATTTTATGTTATACTTTTCATCTTTAAACTGTGACTGAGATGAAATATTTTAATCTTTGATTTCTTGGGATGTATATTGTCATGATGTACTACATTTAATAATTATTATGGGATTCAATATGGTAATATTTCATATAGGATTTTGGTTCATATATTCTTTAGAAGCATTAACAATAATAATTGTTTATTGTATTGCTCTTTTTTAGTTTGGTATAAAGGAGATACTTCATTATCCCTATAATTGTTTTTGAGAAGGAGGGATTTTTGTTTCCTAGAAGTTCGGCAAATTGCTTCTTAAATGTCCTAGATCTGGGCCCCTTTAGAACATGGGGATTCTTGTACCAGCAATTAATCACTTTATAAGGGTTGCTGATTTATTCTGCTCACATTTTATTGGCCAGAAGAAGTCATTCTGGCCACACCTAGTTTCAAATGGGGCAGGGACATGGAGTCTTCCATGTCCTGGAAGTTTAGTACAACTGGATACTGGTAAATATTAGTAATATTTACCCTACTGTGGAGGCTAATTGATGTCAGTATTGTAAAGTTAACCAAAACTCACATAGTGTTCCTCTCTAGGTCTTGTTTGTAGATATTGCAAGTGTGTTGGTCATCCAGGGACCAATTAGAATGTGAAGTTAGATATCATATTGGTTTGTGTTCCTACTTAATCTCTCCAGAACCCACCTTGGGAATTCCTGCCTTTCTTCCTCTCCTTATTGCAGAGGAAAAATTTCCCTTTCTCATTCCTTCCCACTGATCTAAATCTTAACCATGCTTCAAGACTAGCACAGGATCTGCTGAAATTCTGTGTTAACTGTGAACCATGGTGAATTCTCCCTTCAATTCTTACAGTACTCTACTGCCTCAGCAATGTAGAGAGCAGGGTTCAGTTGTGTTTAGGGGTGGTTGGTTGATCAGAAGAGTCTTCACATCCAAGTGCAAGCTTCCTCCTTTTGCTTGGGCTCTGTAGTGGGAGGCTACATATAGTGGACAAGCTCTATGAAGGTGGCCCCACCATGATCCCCACCCCTTGTGTAATTAGCTCCCATTGAAGTGGGACTTGTGACTTGCTTCTAACAAGATATAGCAAGAGATGACATGTCACTTTCATAATTATGTTACACTAGGGGCCTAGTGCACGAATCCGTGCACCGTGAAAGGAACTGTGGGCTGTGAGGTTGCTGTAGGCACAGGAGCAGGTCTCGGCCCATCCTCCATGCGCCCCCCCACCCCTCGCCGTGGCCCCCAGTCCTCTGTCTGCTGGCAGCCCTGCTCCCGCCACTGGCGCTCCCACGCACTGACGGCGCCGACCCCGCTTGCACCCGCTGACAGCACAGAGCGATTGCGGCCAGCTTTGGCAGCGGGTGTGAGTGGGGCTGGTGTCATCAGCGGATGCAAGTGGCTGTTGTTGCCTCGATCGCCCCTCAAGAGCAGGGGGAGGTGCTCCTCAGGGGTGGTCAAGGCTGGCAGCCGCCACTCGCACCTGCTGATGACGCTGAATGATCAGGACCAGTGCTGGGCACCAGCAGCGGGTGTGAGTGGCGGCTCTGACACCGGCTGCAGATTCAAGGGGGGCCAGCACTAGCAGTGGGTGCAAGTGGTGGCTCCGGCAGCAGATGCAAGTGGGGCCAGCGCCAGCAGCAGGCACAAGTGCTGGGCGGGACTGCGGCACATGGGAGCAAAGAATTTTCAGTAACCACCAAAGGCTCGCCCCAATGACAGCAACTGGTGTCCCCCCGCTCACCTGCTCCACCATCCTGCTGCAGCCACTATCCGCCATGTTCTGCACACGCCCCCTGGTGGTCAGCGCATATCATAATGACCGGTTGTTTGGTTGTTCTGGTTGTTCCACTGTTGGGTCTATTTGCATATTAGCCTTTTATTATATAGGACTAGAGGCCTGGTGCACAAATTCGTGCACGGGGCGGGTGTGTCCCTCAGCCCAGCCTGCACCCTCTTCAATCTGGGACATCCCTCTCACAATCCAGGATTGCTGGCTCCCAACTGCTTGCCTCCCTGCCTGCCTGATTGCCCTAACTGCTTCTGCCTGCCAGCCTGATCACCCCTAACCACTCCCCTGCCAGCCTGATTGACTCCTAACTGCTCCCCTGCTGGCCCGATTGCCCCTAACTGCCCTCCCCTGCCAGCCTAGTCACCTTTAATTGCCCTCCCCTGCAGGCCTGGTCGCCCCCAACTTCCCTCCCCTGCTGGTCCAGTCACCCCTAACTTCCCTCCCTTGCCAGCCTAGTCACCCCCACCTGCCCTTCCCTGCTGGCCTTATTGTCCCCAACTGCCTTCCCCTGCAGACGTGATGGCCCCCAACTGCCCTCCCCTGCTGGCCCAGTCATTCCTAACTTCCCTCCCTTGCCAGCCCAGTCACCCCTAACTGCCTTTCCCTGCAGGCCTGGTAGCCCCCAACTGCCCTTCCTTGCAGGCCTGGGTCTCCCCCCCCACCTCAACTGTCCTCCCCTGCATGCCTGGTTGCCCCCAACTGCCCTCTTCTGCTGGCCTGATCACCCCTAACTGCCCTCCCCTGCAGGCCTGATTGCCTCCAACTGCCCTCCCTTGCAGGCCTGGTTCCTCCCAACTGCCTTCCCCTGCTGGCCTGATTGCCCACAACTGCCCTCCCCTGCTGACCATCTTGTGGCAGCCATCTTGTGTCCATATGGAGGCAGCCATCTTTGACCACATGGGGTCGGCCATCTTGTGTGTTGGAGTGATGGTCAATTTTCGTATCACCTCTTTGTTATGTAGGATTATATACAATTCTTTCTTGCTAGAAACTTATTTAGAGACTCTCTTTGCTGTCTTGAGTAAGTGGCTATGTTGGGGAAGCCCAAATGGCAAGAAACGCAGGTGGCTTCCAGGAGCTGAGGGCAGCCTGCAGGTACAGCCAGTAGGAAGCAGGGGTCCTCAGTCCTACAGCGAGGAAACATCTGCCAATGGATTGAGTGAGCTTAGAAGTGGATTCTCCTACAGTTGAGCCTTCAGATGAGAACATGGCCCAGCCAACAGCTTGATTCAGCCTTATGAAACCCTAAGCAAACGAATCACTTAAGCCTGCTCAGACTCCTGACCCACAGAAACTGAGATAATAAATGTGTATTGTCTTAAGTTACTAAGTTTGTGATAGTTTGTTATGCAGCTATAGAAAACTAATGCGTGCGATCTGTACTTACCTCCCAGTTATCCCCAGTAGAAGTGGGTTTGGGTTGATAAAGGGTGTTTGACTCTATTTGAGGGAGTCTGGTTTTTATTATTTTTAAAAGTACTTTTTATATTTATAAAATTAATACAAATGTTTTTGTAGAAAAATTGGAGCAAGTAGAAAAGTATGAAGGACAAAATGAACATTGTCCATAATCTCACTGCACAAAGATAGCCATACTTTTTTTTGACTTTTATGTATATATGGTATGCATATCCTCTAAAAGTTTAAAGTAATTCCATAATGTGTTTTATGAACAACTTTTTTTTTGTACTATATAGTGACATTTCCTGTGTCATATTGTTTTAAAGTATGTTTTTGAATGGCTGCATACTATTTCAATGGGTGTCCCAATTTATTGAACCACTTTCCTATAGCTGGATAAACATGCTGCTTTAAAATATTTACCATCATAAATAATGCTTTGATAAATATTCAGTACAAAAATCATTGTGTGTATCACCAATTATTTATAGAAGGATAAAATTTTAAAGATAGAATTATTAGGTCAGAGCTTGTAAATGGTTTTAAATCTTTTGATACTTAACCATCATCTTCCATTGTTTCTAAAAAAAAAATAATATAAAACTCAAACGTCTGTTTCTGTAACTCACCAGGTTGGGATAGGACAGAACTATTGATTTTTGAGCATTTAGGTTTCTGTTTTCTTAACCCTGTTTGCAAAGTGCTTTTAAATTATTCATTAAAGTGCAGTATGGAATCTATTTATAGACATGTTTGTGTATGAGATTGCTCCCTTAATGTCTGGGCAAAAAGCCTATGAATTGCTATTATCACATCCCTATCTTTGTAAATCCTCTTCTACTCTTACCCTTTCTTTGTTCTCAACCAGATAGACACTGAGACACATAAAATTCTGTGGCCTATGATTACTCAGATGAAATGGATATTTAGTGGCTAGCCCTTGTTCTTTTCTTCTTGCCATTCATTAAGTAGTTGACTTCGTAAAAATTAGAGATCAGCAGAATATTATTAATTCAAAAACATTTTTCTTGATTCATAAAACGGGTGCTCATTTAGAAAAATTTTCAAGATTATTATAAAAAAAAAACAGAATAAAAATCTTTAATTCTACCACCCCTAGATGACTACTGTATAACAACTTGTTCATTAGCTTATTCCTGTAATATATTGATTAGATTCCAATGACTAATATTTTGTTTGGGATTTTTGCATCCCGACTGTGAGTGAAATTGGCCCATAATATTCTTTTCTTGTAGCTGTTCTCTCTCTAATTGGAGATGAACACTTAATTTGTTAATTTGCAATTTTTCTCTTTGACTAATATGTATCTGCATTTAAGGTAATACATTTCCTTATAAATAATGATTTACATGCATTATACAGAGTTTGATTGAGGTTGTTTCATTATTGTTTACTAGATACCATACACTGAATTGTACCCCCCTCAAAGTCATATGTTGAAGTCCCAACCCCCAATGTGATGGTCCTTGGAGATGGGGCCTTTAAGGGGTAATAAGGTTCAGATGAGGTCATGAGTGCGAGGTCCTTATGATGGGGTTAGTGCCTTGTAAGAAGAGCCTAGAGAGCTTGCGTCCTCTCTCTCCCTGCCATGTGAGGATGCAGCAAGAAGGCAGCCAGGAGGAGGTCCCTCACCAGAGCTTGACCATGCTGGCACCCTGATCTTGGACTTCCTAGCCTCTGAAACAGCAAGAAATAAATGTCTGTTATTTTAAGCGCCAGTGCTGTGGTTGTTATAATAGCCCATGTAGACTGTGACAATGTAATTTTTAGTTTCCATTATGAATTTTCCTTTGATTTGTAGGTCATTTAGAAGAATATTTTTAAATTTCCAAATGTGTATTTTCTTATTTTTTTTCTTCTTCAGCATGACTGCATTGCCCAAATTACTTGCACTTTATGATTTTAATCCTCTGAAACTTGCTGATGTGCCATATGTCCAGAATATGGATTGTAAGTTCTCTCAAATGTTCCTGTGTACTTGAAAAGAATTGGGTTCAATGTTCTATATCATCAGCTAACTTGATAAGCATATCACTCACATCTTCTTACTCCTATATTTTTGTCTGGTTGTTATATGATACTAGAGGCCTGGTGCACAAACTTCATGCAGGGGGGCGGGGAGGCGGTGAGTGTGTCCCTCAGCCCAGCCTGCACCCTCTCCAATCTGGGACCCCTCAAGGAATGTCTGACTTCCCATAGGATCTGGCCTAAACGGGCAGTCGGACATCCCTCTCACAATCCAGGACTGCTGGCTCCCAACTGCTCGCCTGCCTGCCTCCCTGCCTCCCTGATTGCCCCTAACTGCTTCTGCCTGCTAGCCTGATCACCCCCTAAACACTCCCCTGCCAGCCTGATTGATGCCTAACTGCTCCTCTGCCAGCCTGATTGCCCCTAACTGCCCTCCCCTGCAGGCCTGGTCTCCCCCAACTGCCCTTCCCTGCCAACCCAGTCACCCCTAACTGCCCTCCTCTGCCAGCCTCATCGCCCCTAACTGTTTTCCCCTGCTGGTCTGGTCCCCCCCACCGACTGCCCTCCCCTGCAGGCCTGGGTTCCCCCAAACTGCCCTCCCCTGCAGGCCCAGTCCCCCCAAACTGCCCTCCCCTGTAGGTCTGGTCACCCCTAACTGCCCTGTCCTGCAGGCCTGGTCCCACTGCAACTGCTCTCCCCTGTGGGCCTGGGTCCCCCCCCACAACTGCCATTTCCTGAAGGCTTGATCATCCCCAACTGCCCTCCTTTGCAGGCCTGGGCCCTCCCAACTGCCCTCTCCTACTGGCCATCTTGTGGCAGCCATCTTGTGTCCACATGGAGGCAGCCATCTTGTGTGTTAGAGTGACAGTCAATTTGCATATTACTCTTTTATTAAATAGGATATATTACTAAGATAATTTCACAGTTTCATTATGATTATGGATTTGTCTTATTTCTCTCTGTAGTTCTGTCAATTTCTACTTATATACTTTGAGAACATGTTTTTAGGGACATGCAAATTTAAAATTGTTTTATCTTCTAAAAGAATTGAGACTTTAATTATTATAAGTGGTTTTCTTTATTTCTAGTAATAAATCTTTGCCTTTGTGGTATAATATGTATGATGCTAACATAGCCATTCCAGAGTCCTTTAGGCTCATATTTGCATGATCTCTTTGTTATCTTTTTATCATTTTACTTTTAACCTTATTATATTCTTATGCTTTAGATATGTTTCCTGCAAAGATTATGCAATTTTATTTTTTTCATCCAGGCTGATATCTTTTGTCTTCTAATTGGAACATTCAGCTCATTTACATTAAATGTAAATACTTATCTATTTGAGTTTAAATCCACAATCTTATTATATACTGGATTGGGCAAACGTAGGTTTACAGTTGTGAGTACATGGAAATTTATTCTTGTATTACAACTGCAAATATACTTTTGCCCAACCCTGTATTTCTCTTGTCATATATTTTCTGTGTTTTTTTTCTTGTATTATTTTAAACTAGCATCATGATTTTTAAAAATAATTCTGCTTTTCCACTCTCTCCAGTAAATTGAAGATTATATCCTATTTTTCTTTTGTGTGTATATGGTTGCCATGTAAATTAGATAATGTGTTATTAACTTCTCCAGATAACACAGTTATACCTTCCTCTGAGCCATGCAGAAATCATAGTTTCTTAAAATACTTGAACTCCATTCACCCTCCTCAGATTTATATATGCTTTTTGTTTTGTATTTTAATTCTCTGTGCCCTTTTTATTTATTTTTATTTTTTTCCATTTTTCATTAAGGTATTATATGTGTACATATCTTACCATTGTCCCCTCCCCACCCCACTCCCATACATGCCCTCACCCCCCAATGTTTTGCATCCGTTGGTTATTCTTATATGCATGCATATAAGTCCTTCGGTTGATCTCTTATTTCCCCCATCTCTCCCTAACCCTTTTTATTTTTTAATTTAAAACATCTGAAGGCCCAATGGGGTATACATTTGGGAAGATGCTCCAAATGTGGCTTGGAAAGTTCCTCTTGAGGGAGGTCAGTCCTCAACTCCCTGCTACTTCTGGGGTAAAACGTCCAGAAATCGATGCAGGCTGGGTTACTGGGATACCCAAGCAAAGACAGGACAGATCCTTGCAGCCTAAACTGGGGCCTGGCCTGGTTCTTGGACTCACTCTCTGCTGTACCCTTTTTAAACTCTGATATTAATATTAACAGTGTTATTATTTCACATGCTGCCAGTGATCATTTAGATTTATTCACATTTTTATTTGTTTTTTTATTTTTTTATTTTCATTGTTCTCTGACATTTCTGCTTCATTCTGGGCATTTCTTCTTTAGGCATTTCTTCATTGCAAGTTAGCTACTGATAGACATTTCCAATTTTCTTTTCTAAAAATATTTTTATTTTACTTTTATTCTTTTAAAAATTATTTTAATTCATTTAATTTACATGCCATATAGTCACCCTTTAAAGTTTATGATTCAGTTTTTTTTAAGTATATTTACAAGGTTGTGCAACCGTCACTACCTAAGTCTAGAACATTTTCATCACCTTAAAAATAATCTCATACCTGTTAACAGTAACTCCCTATTCTTCCCTTTCTCCAGTGCCTGGCAAGCATTAATCTACTTTCTATCTCTAGGACTTTGCCTATAATGGACAGTTCATATGAATGGAATCATAAATATGTGGCCTTTTGTGTCTGGCTTCTTTCCTTAGTAGTATATTATTTTCAAGATTCATTGATGTAGCATGTGTCAGCACTTCATTCTTTTTATGGCTGAATGATATTCCACTATATGGATACATCACATTTTCTTTATCCTTTTATCAGTAGGAAGATGTTTGGGTTGTTTCCACTTGTTTTTGGCTACCTATATCATAAAAGCCTAAGCAACAATTATGGCAGAATGATTGGAACAACCAGTCGCTATGATGCACACTGACCACCAGGGGGCAGACACTCAATGCAGGAGCTTCCCCCTGGTGGTCAGTGCTCTACCACAGGGGGAATGCCGCTCAGCCAGAAGCTGGGCTCACGGCTGTTGAGTGCAGCTGCCACGGCAGGAGCCTCTCCTTACTCTGTGGCAGCACTACCGAGCCACGGTAGCAGGCTCAGCGGGCCAGGATGAGTGTGAGCAGCGTGGCGCCAGGCCCCAATTTGGGCTCCTCCCTGGCCACCTGCTGCTTGGCTCACTGCTACATCCCCAGGGGATGTCCAACTGCTGGCTTAGGCCCAATCCTGGTGCCGTTCTCTATAGAAGGCAGTCAGTCTGAACAACTCAGTGGTCCAGGGAAGCACAGGCAACTCAGGGTGAACCTGCCTCCACGCTTCACTTACCTACTCAATGGTATTCACTGGACAGACCGTGGTGGCCCAGCCTGTGCATGTGCAGCAGCTACTGAAGCTCAAGCAGCAGGCCGTGCAGCAGCAGAAGGCCATCTAGCCACAAGCCGGCAGTTGGACATCCTATGAGGGGTCCCGGACTGCGAGAGGGTGCAGGCCGGTCTGAGAGACCTGCCCCCCACCCACCCCCCAGCACATGAATTTCATGCACCAGGCCTCTAGTTATGAATAAAGTGCCATGAAAAGTCATGTACAAGGTTTTTTAAGCATATGTGTTTTCAGTTCTTTGGGGCATGTACTTAAGAATGGAATTTCTGGGCCATATAGTAATTCTATGCTTAACTTTTTGAATAACTGGCAAACTGTTGGCCACAGAGGCTGCACCATTTCACATTCCCACCAGCAATGTATGAGAGTTCCAATTTCTTTACAACTTTATTTGGCATTTTTTGTTTTTTTTAACTCTAGGCATGTTATGAGTATCTCATTTTGGTAATGATTAGCATTTCCCTAATGACAGATGCCCTTGAACACATTTTTGTGTGTTTATTGGCCATTTGTATATTTCTTTGGAGAAGTACCTATTTAGATCCTTTGGCAATTTTTAAATTGTGGATTGTTTGTCTTTTTATTGTTGATTTGTAAGAGTTCTTGATAATATTTTTTACTAATCCCTTAATAATTTGCTATTATTTGCAAATATTTCTTCTCCAACTGTGAGTTGTCTTTCCACTTTCTTGATAGTGTCTTATGAAGCACAAAAGGTTTTAATTTTGATGGTTCCAGTTTATTTATTTGTTCTTTTTTTGCTTATGCTTAGGTGTCACATTTAAGATAACATTGCCTAATCTCAGGTCACAAAGATTCACATCTGTGTTTTATTTTTAGAGTATTATAGTTTTAGCTCTTACATTTAGTTATTTGATACACTGAGTTAAAATTTTATTGTTGTTAATCTTTACCTGAGGATATTTTCCCATTGATTTTTAGAGAGAGTGGAAGGGAGGGGGAGAGACAAGGAGAGAGAAACATCGATGTGAGAGAGATCCATCAAGTGGTTGCCTCCCGGACTAGGGCTGGGGATTGAGCCTGCAACTGAGGTACGTGCCCTTGACCAGAATTGAACCAGGGACCCTTCAGTCCGAGGGCCGATGCTCTATCCACTGAGTTAAACCGGCTAGGGTGAGTTAATTTTTATATAGTGTAAAGGAGGAGTTTTACTTTATTCTTCTGCATGTGGCTATCCAGTTGTTATAGCACTTTTGCTGAAAAGACCATTTCTTCATTGAACGGTCTTAGCACCTATGCTGAAAATCAGTTGACTATAAAATATGGAATTATTTCTGGACTCTCAATTCTATTCTGTTGATTTCTATATCTGCCTTTATGACAGAACTATGCAGTCTTGATTAATGGAGCTTTGTGTTAAGTTTTAAAATTGGGAAGTCTGAGTCCTCCAACTTTGTTCTTATTTAAAGTTGTTTTGGCCGTTCCTGGTTACATGAATTTTCATATGATTTTTAGGATTAGCTTTGCCAATTTCTGTATGAAAGGGATTTTTGATAGGGATTGCACTGAATGTGTAGACCAATTTGGGAGTGTTGCCATTTTAACAATATTAAGTCTTCAAATCCATGAGCATGGGATTTATTAGCTGTTCCTGAGAATTTTCTATGAACTGTATAAGATTATGTCATCTGCATATATTGGTAATTATACTTCTTCCTTTCTAATGCGGATACTTGTTATTTCTATTCCCCCCCTTTTTTTAAATCCTCACCTGAGGATATATTTCTCATTGATTTTTTTAGCGACAGGAAGCAGGAGGGGGGGGGGGAAGGGAGAAAGAAAGAGAGAGAGAAAGAGAGAAGCATCAATGTGAGAGAACCACAGATTGGCTAACCCCCCGCATGGCCCCAACCAGGGATCAAACCCACAACCTAGGTATGTACTCTGACTGGGAATCCAATCCGCAACCCTTTGGTGTACAGGACAATGCTCCAATCAACTGAGACACCCAGCCAGGGCTGTTATTTCTATTTCTTGTGTAATTGCTATCCTTATGACCTCTAGTATAATGTTCAATTCTGGCAAGGGTGGACATCCTTGTCTTATTCCTGTGAAGGATAAGTTTTCAGTCTTTGATCATTAAGCATGTTGTTAGCTATGGGATTTTGTTAGGTTCAGGAAGTTCCCTTCAGTATTTTTTTTTTTTTTATTGAGTGTTTTTCTGTTAGTAAAGGGTCTTTTTGGGGTCAGAATCTTTTTCTGCATCTATTTAGATGGCAATATGGTTTTGTCTTTTATTTTATTAACTAGAGGCCCAATGCACAAAATTCTGCAAGGTGCTCTGCCTCGTGGCCCCATGCCACCCCCCCTCCCCCCTTCAACCAACTGGTCGTTCCAGAAGGACCAATCTAATTAGCATATTAGTGGGGAGAAACCAAGATGGCGGCATAGGTAAGCACCTAAACCGCTGCCTTGCACAACAATTTCAAGACTACAACTAAAAGACAGAATGGACACCATCCAGAACCATAGGAAAGCTGGCTGAGTGGAAATTCTACAACTAGAAGGAAAGAGAAAAGCTCATGGAGAATTGGAGGAACGGCAAAAGGTTGAGGTACGGCAAATGGTCTTTGTGCGTGCAGAGAGGAAGGGCTGCTGAGAGCCTGTCTAACTTTCTCTGGCGGGGGGGAAGGAAGCCCCCCACTGCACTGAACCCTAGTCCGACTGCACTGAACCCCAGTTCCGGGCGAAACCCCGTGGACCCAGGCTCATACAGGGGGAGTCTGGACTGTCAGGTAGAGAGAAAGGCACCCGGAGACTCGGAGACCCATGGGAGGGGGTCTGGAGGCGAGCACGCCAGTGTGCACAAAGACTGAGGAGGTTGCCACAGGCTTTCCCTAGCAGAAGGGAGTCGGAAGCTACTGACTGCACTGAACTCCAGTTCCAGGCGAGCCCCTGGGGATCCACGCTCTTGCAGGGGGAATCTGGACTCTCAGGCGGAGGCTTGGGCGCCGGGGAAGGCAGAGATCTGGAGGCTTGCACACAAGGGCAGGGCTGACGGGAAGCCAAGACTGTCTGCTCCACCCTGAGACTCCACCCCATCCAAGCTGAACACAGAGGCTTTTTCAATTTGGCAAGTCTAATCCTATAAGGCTGTCTCCAGCAACGAACTTCTCCCAGCATAGACACAGCTGATCCTCACAGCCAACTGGCCTGGAGGTCAATTCCTCCCAGTGATACCAACAACAATCAAGACTTAACTACAACAAGGCTGTACACACAGTCCACAAAGGGGTGCACCAAGAGTGCCCACCTCAGGTTAACTGGGAGGCCGACCCACTGGGCCATATAGGAAACCTAGCACACAATGCTACCCTACCAACTCAGGGAAGCAGTGAAAATGAGGCGACAAAGAAACAGATCACAAACGAAAGAAATGGAGGAAAACAAATGACTGGATATAGAATTCAAAACCACAGTTATAAGGCTTTTCAAGAATATCCTAGAAAAGGCCGATAAATATAACGAGACCCTTGAAGATATGAAAAAGGACCAACTAGAAATTAAACATACACTGACTGAAATAAAAAATATTATACAGAGACCCAACAACAGACTAGAGGAACGCAAAAATCAAGTCAAAGAATTGAAATACAAAGAAGCAAAAAACACTCAACTGGAAAAGCAAAAAGAAAAAAAATCCAAAAAGTTGAAGATAGTGTAAAAAGCCTCTGGGACAACTTCAAGCATACCAACATCAGAATTATGGGGGTGCCAGAAGAAGAGAGAGAGCAAGATACTGAAAACCTATTTGAAGATATAATGACTGAAAACTTCCTCCACCTGGTGAAAGAAATAGACTTACAAGTCCAGGAAGTGCACAGAACCCCAAACAAAAGGAATCCAAAGAGGACCACACCAAGACACATCATAATTAAAATGCCAAGAGCAAAAGACAAAGAGAGAATATTAAAAGCAGCAAGAGGAAAACAGTTAGTTACCTACAAAGAAGCATCCATACGATTGTCAGCTGATTTCTCAACAGAAACTATGCAGGCCAGACGGGAGTGGCAAGAAATCTACAAAGTGATGAATAGCAAGAACCTACAACCAAGATTACTCTACCCAGCAAAGCTATCATTCAGAATTGAAGGTGAGATAAAGAGCTTCACAGATAAGAAAAAGCTAAAGGAGTTCACCACCACCAAACCAGTATTATATGAATTGCTGAAAGGTATTCTTTAAGAAGAGGAAGAAGAAAAAAGTAAAGATAAAAACTATGAACAACAAATACATATCTATCAACAAGTGAACCTAAAAATCAAGTGAATTAAAAACCTGAGGAACAGAATAAACTGGTGAATATAATAGAATCAGGGGCATAGAAAGGGAGTGGACTGATAATTCTCAGGGGGTAAGGGGTATGGGGGGGAGTGCAGGAAGAGACTGGACAAAAATCGTACACCTATGGATGAGGACAGTGGGCGGGGAGGGGTAAGGGCAGAGGGTGGGGTGCGAACCAGGTGGAGGGGAGCTATGGGGGGAACAAGGAGAAGCAATTGGAATAATCTGAATAAAGATTTATTTAAAAAAATAATTAGCGTGTTAGCTCTTTATTATATAGGATGTCCTGCATTACTTTGACTGGTTTTTGCATGTTGAACTAACCTTGCGTTTCTTGAATGAATCACAGTTGGTCATGGTGGATAATCCTTTTTATATATTGTTGAGGATTTTTACATCTTTATGCTTAAGACATATTAATTGGTCTATAGTTTTTTTTTTGTGTGTGTGATATCTTTGTCTGGTTTTGATACCAGGGTAATACTGGTCTTAGAATGAATAGGAAGTATCCTTTTTTCTTTTTCTTTTCAATTTTGGGTACAGTCTGTGAAAGGACTGTGTTAGAAGCCATCTAGTCTTGGACTTTTTCTTGTGGGAAGATTTTCAGTTATTAACTCAATATCTTTGTTTTATTTTAGGTCTGTGCAATATTTTTACTTCTTGTTGGCTAAATTTTGCGTTAGTATCTTCCTAAGAATTAGTTTTTCACCTAGTTATCTATTTTTTTTGGCAAACAGTTGTTCATAGTATTTATTTATAATCCTTTTTATTTTTGTAAGGTTGGTAGTTTTAGTTCTGATTTTAGTAATTTAAGTCTTCTCTCTCTTTCTTGTTCAATCTAATAAAGATTTGTCACAAGAACCATCCTTTGGTTTCATTGTTTTTTATCTATTGTTTTCTATTCTGTTTCATTTACTTTTACTCTAATATTTATTTCTTCCTTATGCTTGCTTTGGGTTTAGTTTGCTCTTCTCTGATTTCTTAAGGTGGAAGGTTAGGTTATTAATTTGAGATATTTCTTCCTTTTTAATATTGGTGTTCACTGGTATAACTTTTTCTTATTAGTGCTTTTGCTGCCTCTCATAAGTTTTGGTATGTTATGTTTTCATTTTCAGTCATTTGAAAGTATTTCCTCATTTTCCTTGTGATTTCTTGGCTGTTTAGAATTGTTTAATTTCCACAAACTTGTGAATTTCTTATGTTTCTGTATTGGCTTCAGTTTCTTACCCTTGCTGTCATAGAGCATACCTTGTATGATTTCAGTTCTTTTAAATTTTGAGACTTGTTCCTCTGGCTTTACATTCGAAATCTCCTGGAGAATGTTCTATGTGTGGTTTAAAGTAATGCATTTTCTATTTTATAAATTGTTTTATAGGGTTGTTAAAGTCTTCTGTTTCCTTTGCAATCTTCTGTCTTGTTATTCAGTCCTGTACAGAAAATAGTATATTGAAATCTCCAGCTGTTATTGTTTAATTGTCTAATTCCCCCTTCATTTTTGTTAATTTTTTGTTCCATGCATTTTTGGGCTCAGCTGTTAGATACATATGTATATAATTGTTACATATTGTCTTTAGTAAAATTTTTTTTAAGGCCATTTTGCCCAATGTAAGTACTAGTATAGCCAGTAGAGCTCTCTTTTGGTTACTCTTTACATGGTATATTTTTTTTATCCTTTCACTTTCAGTCTATATATGTCTTTGAATTTAAAAGTGTCTCTTGAATATTGCATATAATTGGATCATGTTTTTTAAAAAAAATCTAACGCAATATCTGCCTTTAAATTGGGATGTTTAATGCATTTACATCTATTGTAATTCTAATAAGGTGCCATTTTGCTATTTGGTTTCTTTGTCATTTTTTTTATTTTCTATTTTTCATTACTGCCTTATTTTGTGTTAGTTTCTAGTGTGCATTTGAAATCTCCTAGTCATTTATTTTATTATTTTTTGTTTCTTATTTTCTCAGGTTTGCTTGGGGCTTCTTACTATTAACAACTTATAACAATTTAGTTTGGATTCCTACCAATTTAATTTCAATAATATATAAAAACTTTGCTTCTGTACTTCTTGATTTTCTCCCCATCCATTGTGCTCTTATTGTCTTACAAAGTACATCTTTATGCATTCTGTGCACATCAACTCAGATTTATAAATATTATCTCTTGCAGTTATCTTATTTCAGGTAGGATAAAATAGTTACAAACATTACACTTACATTGTCTTTTATAATTACTTCTATAATCACCTTTACTGGTGCTCTATTTTTTCACCTGGATTCGAGGTACTAGCTAGCATTCTTTCATTTTAGCCTGTAGGCATCATTTTAGTATTTCCCGTGGGACAAGTTTTCTTGTAACATAGTCTGTCAGTTTTTGTTATCTGAAAATGTCTTAATTTCTCCTTCGCTCTTTCCTCCTCTCCTTTGCTCTTGAAGGATAATTTTGCTGGATGTAGAAATCTTGACAGTCTTTTTCTTTTATAATTTTTATCTCTTCAAATATTTGTTGAGCCCCTTTCTTCTCTCCTTCTGAGAGTTTCTTTATGCATGGTATGCATGATGGTTTGCTTGATGGTTTCCCACAGGTCTATGAGGCTCTGTTCTTTTTCTCTTTTATAAGGAAGACTTTATTCAAGGGGAGTATTATAATGGAGTTTTGTTGTTTTTCTTCCTACTTTTTAATTTCTGTTCCTTAAATGAAAATTTCAGTTGACCTGTCTTCAAGTTCACCAATTCTTTTTTGTCTGCTCAAATATACTTTTTAATTCCTCTAATGCCCTAATGGATTTGTCATTTCAGTTACTGTTCTTTTTAGCTCCAGGATTTTTATTTGGCTTCTTTTTATAATTTCTATCTCTATGAATAGGCTCTGTTTGGTGAGACATAAAAGTCATATTTTCCCTCAATCCTTTAGACATGATTTCCTTTAGTCCTTTGAACATATTTAATATAGGTTATATGTAGTCTTTGTCTTAAGTCCATTGGAGGCCCGATGAAATTTGTGCGCTGGGGGAGGGAGTCCCTCAGCCTGGCCTGTGCCCTCTTACAGTCGGACATCTCTCTCGCAGTCCAGGACCTCTCGCTCTTTACTGCCCACCTGCTCGCTGCTCCTTGCTGCTCAGCTCACCGCTCCTTCGCGCTTCCAAGGAGGCAGGAAAGGCTCCCGCCACTGCCATTGCGCTTGCCAGCTGTGAGCCCAGCTTCTGGCTGAGCAGTCAGGGAGCACACTGACCACCAGGGGGCAGCTCTTGCATTGAGCATCTGCCACCTGGTGTCAGTGCTCATCATAGCAACCAGTCGTTCTGGTCATTTTGTCATAAAGGTCGCTTAGGTTTTTATTATATAGATAGATTATTAGAGGTTTCTCAGGGACACTTTTTATTGCTTGCTTTTTTTCTGTGTATGGGTCATACTCTTATTTTTTGTGTATCTCAGTAATTTGTTGAAAAAAAAAAATTTAAATAGTACAGTGGTAACTCTGAAAATCCAATTCTTCTCTCTCCCCTTGAATATCGTGTGCTGCTGCTTATTGTAGTAATTTTTGTTTAGTTACTTTCCTGAACTAACTCCTTTTAAGTTTGCATTCTTTGTCATATATTTCCACTAAAGTCTCTGATTGACCAGCTTAGTGGTCAGTTAATGATTTGACAAAGGTTTCCTTAAATACTGGGAATCAATAAATCTAGTGTTTCCCAAGGGGGCTCTGTGTGTATATGGGGGCATACTTCAACATTTAATCAGGTAGTTTACAACTCTGCTTTGTCTTTACTTCCTGCCTGTGCAGAGCCCAAACATCAGCCTAGTGTGGATGATTATAGCCATCTTGGGTCTTCCCTGGGCATTCATACATCCTTGGGTATGTATGTATACATCTCTGCATATACATACAGCCTTTCAGGGGTCCTCAAACTTTTTAAACAGGGGGCCAGTTCACTGTCCCTCAGACCGTTGGAAGGCCGGACTATAGTTTAAAAACAAAAACTGAACAAATTCCTATGCGCGCTGTGGGCCCGGGACGAGTCGGCTGCTAAGCAGGACAGACAGCGGCACCCAGCGGGCCGGATAAATGTCTTCGGCAGGCCGCATGTGGCCCGCAGGCCGTAGTTTGAGGACCCCTGTAAGATTTTCAGGAATATTGGAGCTTTTCAAATCCCCTGTAGACATCTCATTCCCCGCTTTTTCTTTTAAGCTTTTGGGTTAATGTAGTACACTGTTGTCCACTCTCTCAGGTAGTTTAAAAATTAAACAATTGCTTCTAACTGTTTTGACATAGACCTCTGAGGAAAATGCTTTTTGACACTGGGCAAGCTCTGAATCAGGTCAAATAAAAACAGTCTTGAAAGTGGAACCCATTATCCATGTCAAAAAATGACAGTTCTCTGGGCATAGGCTTTATAGGGGTTCCAATCCTATTCTGTTCCCTACTGTGGCTGCCAGACTACTAGTTTTCACTATGATGGCAGGCTTTTGGTTTTTAAGACTACTATAGAGTTGAGGTGGCATTGGGGCGGGGGGGGGGGGGGAGGGTGGGCGCGGGGGGTGAGGATAGCAGTAGAGCAACTTAAAACACCACAGGTTTGTTCTTCTTACAGAGCTTCAACCATTTTTATTTAGCAAATGCTCCCTAGATTGCTGCAGGCCTTTGGTTAAATTCCCAGATTTCTGAAAAAGTTGAGTCTGACAATTTTTGCTATATTTTTCATTGCTTTTATGGAAGGGGGAATTTTTGGAAGTTGTTTATTTGCTATTTTCACTGACATCACCCTCTTACCTTTATTTTTAAAGTATTTCCCCCACATATTGAATTTTATGTCTGCATTATTTTCTTTCAGCACACAGGAGATACCTTTCCACAGTGTCTGGCTTTTATTTTTCATGTTCAGGAATCAGTAGTCAATGTATCTGCTGCTCCTTTGGAGGTAATCTGTGTGTTTTCTGTTGCTTTTAAAAGATGTCCTCAGGTTTCTGTAGTTTCACTAGGTTTCATGCATCTCTCACCAAGGTATGTTGACTGATATCTAAGGTATGTTGTAAGGTATATGTGGACTGATATCTTTCATAACCCTAGAAAATTTACTGTCATTATCTTCATATATTGCTTCTACCTCATCTTCTCTCTTTCAGGATGCTAATTAAATGTGTTAGATCTCTAACCATATATTCTCATACCCACTCTTTTATATTTCCCAGATTTGGGTTTCTTCATAATTTAGTTTGAATATTTTCTTCTGACCTAGTTTCCAGTGTACCACTTCTTCCTTCAGTCCCACCTAATCTGCTTTGAAACCCGTCATGACATTTCTGCTTTTCAGTTCTATATTTTTAAAAATTTAAAACTATATTACTTTATTATTATTTTTTGTTAATCCTCACTTAGGATAGTTTTTCATTGATTTTAGGTAAAGTGGGAGGGAGGGAGGGCAGGAGAGAGGGGAGAAACATTGATTTGAGAGAGACACATTGATTGGTTGTCTCTTGCACGTGCCCCAGAAATCGAACCAGCAACCCTTTGGTGCTCAGGTCAACACTCTAACCATTGAGCGAGCACCACTGGCCAGGGCAAAACTGTGTTACTTTTTATAGCTTCTAATCTCTACTGGGGGGACACTGTCATTTATATTTTTGACCACAGTAAGTATAGTGTATTTTGTGTTTTTTTAATTGCTGTAAAATACATTTAATATCTTAACCATTTTAAAATGTACAGTGTAGTGGTATTATATACATATATAATGTGCAACCATTACCACCATCATCTCCATCTCATTTTATAAAACTAAAACTCTATGCTTATTAAACAGTAATTCCCCACCCCACCTCTTTTCCCTGGCCCCTGGAAATTTATTTTACTTTCTTAATGATTTTGACTACTCTAAGTACCTCACATAAATGAATTATACAGTATTTGTTCTTTTGCAGGCCAACCTATTTAACTTAGCATAGTGTCACTGAGTTTCATCTATGTTGTAGCATATGTCAGAATTTCCTTCTGTTTTATTTCTGAATAATATTCCACTGTATGGATATACCACAGTTTGTTTATCCATTCACCCATCAGTGGACACTGGGTTGCTTCCATGTTTTAGCCATTGTGAATAATGCTGCTTTGAATATGGATGTACAAGTATAAATTCAAGACTGTTTTTAATTCTTTTGGTATATCCAGAAGTGGAATTGCAGGATCATATGGTCATTTTATATGTAGATTTTTGAGGAACTGCCATACTCTTTTCCACAGATCATAGTGTTGTTTTTTTTTTATTGTGGTAAAACATATATAACATAAAATTTACCATTTTAAGTGTATACCTTAAATGTACAGTTATTTGGTATTAAGTATATTCACATCATTGTGCAAAACGATCACCACCATTTATCTCCAGAGCTTTATCTTACAAAATTGAAACTGTTCCCATTAAACAATTTCCTTCCCCAGCCCCCTGGCACCCACCATTTTACTTTCTGTCTCTATGAATATGACTACTCTAGGAGCCTCTCATAAGTGGAATCAAAAAGTATTTGTTCTTTTGTGACTGGTTTGTTTCATTTAGCATAATGTTCTCAAGGTTCTTCCATGTTGTGGTGTGTGTCAGAATTTCCTCTTTTTTTTTTTTTAAAGGCTGAATAGTATTCCATTGTAGCATACAACACATTTTGTCTATCCATTCATCTGTTCATTGACACTTGGGTTACTTACACCTGTTGGCTATTGTGAATAATGCTGCTGTGAACATGGGTGTATAAATATCTGTTTGAGTCTCTGCTTTCACTTTTTTGTATATATAATCAGAGGTGGAATTACTGGATCATGTGGTAATTATGTGTTTAACTTTTTTGAGGAACCACCATACCATTTTCCACTGCAGTGGCACCATTTTACATTTCCAACAATAATGTGTACAGATTCTAATTTCTCCACAATCTTGCCAACACTTTCGTTTCCTAATGGATATGAAGTGATCTTTTATGTGGTTTTGATGAGCATTTCCCTTATTATTAGTAATGTTGAGCATTTTTATGTGTTTATTGGCCATTGGTTTATCTTTAGAGAAATGTCTATTCAAGTCTTTTGCCCATTCTTAAAAAATGGAGATGTTTGCTTTTGTATTATTACAAGTGTGTTTTTTTTAAATAGTCTATATTGGATAATTCTAACTTCTTATGTCTTTGTGGATCTGTTTTTGTTTTCTGTGACTTCTACTATTTCTTGCTTATGGAGTGTTATTTCTTTGTGTGTGCTAGACTTGTATTTGCAGAATTATTTTGAGGAACAATTTGAGATTTAGGATGATTATCTCTGCCTTTCTATTCAGGGTATTTGAAGGCATGGCTGTGGTTGGGAGAGAAATCCTGTAATCTAATATGTGTGGACAGCTGCGCCCTTCCTACAGTCAAGGAGTCAAGGCCTTTGCTTCTCAGAATACTTTCAGTCGTTTATTGTATTCCTGTGGTATAGAAGGGGTGGCTTTTCCCACTAGGCGAACCTCTTGTTTCGGGACTGTCTCTAGATACTGTCTGGTCTCTCTGAAGTTGGCCAGTTTTTGCCTACGCTCATCTTTTTCTGTGATGCCCAATTAAGCAAAGTGGATAACAGTCACCCAGATTGCTGGCACCCCCTTTCTTCTCTCCCTGAGCTGAGCACGGTTATGAGAGTGGACTGCCTTCAAGTGATCACTGGAAACACTTAGCACCATGGTTGGCAAACTGCGGCTTGTGAGCCACATGTGGCTCTTTGGCCCCTTGAGTGTGGCTCTTCCACAAAATACCACGGCCTGGGCAAGTCTATTTTGAAGAAGTGGCGTTAAAAGAAGTTTAAGTTTAAAAAAGTTGGCTCTCAAAAGAAATTCCAATTGTTGTACTGTTGATATTTGGCTCTGTTGACTAGTTTGTCGACCACTGACTTAGCAGTGCTTAAAATAGGGCTTCTGTATTATCAGCTGCCTGACAATGGTTTTATATGGAATCACTCCTCTTCAAAGGATCCATTTTGTCTTAATTCATATCTGTTGAAATATGTATTTAATGATAGAGAATATTTAAAAGAGGACAGTTTTTGACCTAAACTCTTTCTTTGGGACTTATTTGACCCCATTTCCTATTTCTCTATCACTTAGAAATGAAGCTGTAAATTTGTGGCAGTTTTCCAGGCAGATATTACAAGGGCATGTCATCTTTCTTGTTTGTAATTATATTCACATTAGAAAAGCAAGTCTTTTCTGATTTCTTATCAGAAGAAAAAATAAGACACTTCCATATTTTTTTGGAATAAGTTGGTATGTAAATATGATAAATAAAATTGATGAAGAAAACCATTTTGAGGCCCTGGTCTGGTAGCTCAGTTAGTTAGAGCATTGTTCCGATACTCCAAGATTGGCAGTTCCATCCCCAGTCAGGGCACATACAAGAATTAGCCAATGAATGTGTAAGTAAGTGGAACAACAAATTGATGTTTCTTTCTGTCTTTCTCTCCCTCGCCCTCTCCCTCCCATCCCTTCCTCTGTCTCCCTCTTTCTAAAAAGAAAAAAAAAAGGTAAGGAAAAACCATTTTGAATCCAAGTTGCTGTGATGTAAAAGACTCACAGGGTACCCCTCTTTGCCCAGAGGTAGCCAGGGCCAGGGGGCCCATCCTTTGCTCTCCATTTCTGTTTCTGCTTTGAAGATAGGGGGATATGAATACCTGGTATGTATTTCTCTTGGGGCTGTTGTGGAAGCGAAATGAGATGATAGACGTGAAAACACATTCAATAGTAAAGTTCTCTGGTGGATAAGGCATTATTATTTCATCCTAAAGTACTTTTGGGGATTAATAATTTATGTAGCACGCTAAGTTCATCCTTTAAACCAACTCTGAAAACTGATAGCTTCAGAGAGAGAAAAGGACCAGTAAACATGCCCTTTGATTCTTATGGAGTTGGGTGCTTTTTCAGAGAGTTCTTAATTCTATTCATAATTATCCTTAAGCAAATAAGAAACAGTCCAAGGTGGTGACACTTGATAGAGAGTGCAGTTTATAGTTACCTATAGTATGAGACAGGTACTAATCATCTACAATACTTAGTTTCCCAGACTGGCAGTTTGAGTTTTGATGGAATTTTAAACACAGATTTTATAACAGAACCATGTTTCTTAACTAATGTCTTCCACAACACCTTTTGATTAAACTGTTGCTGAATTTTCTAGACCTGATTAGTTGCACCCTTAATTAAACAGCTCATAATGAAGTAGATTGTTCTACTTTCTGAGAAATTGTTCATCTTGTGATAGTCGTACTTCTCTAGGTATATTTAGGGAGCTGACAGTTTTGGTTTAATGGTCTTTTCAAATTCATGTATTATCCATGTGATTGGCATGGAGGCTGATACTGAGAAAAGATGTAATAACTGCGTTTATCTCAGGGCACCGGAATGACATTTGGACCACTGACCCCCACAGGGGTCTATGACCCTCACTTTGGCCACTCCTCTTTCCTACCTTCTGAAGCTGGGCTCCAGCCCCCACATGGCACCCCCACTTCTGGCACATTTGGATCCCTAGGGGCTCTTGCTCTTGGACACACTGCACATGGAACTTATCATTTCTGTTTCTCTTGCTCTAGGCA
Source organism: Corynorhinus townsendii (assembly GCA_026230045.1). Classification (NCBI taxonomy): domain Eukaryota; kingdom Metazoa; phylum Chordata; class Mammalia; order Chiroptera; family Vespertilionidae; genus Corynorhinus; species Corynorhinus townsendii. The sequence goes on from JAPDVU010000002.1 coordinate 9,207,254, forward strand.
CCCCTGCATCTTCTGGGAATAGGTTCTGGGCCATGGGGAATATCCCCACTTCCTGGCATTCTGTGGCAAGGTCCCAAGAGACTCTCCTATCTATAGAACAGAGCATGGTTGAGGCAGGGCTCTGTGCTTTACTGGACTTGCTGAGGATGTCCTGGCTTCAGGCCTCCCTTTCTTCAGACCCAGCAGGAAGTGCCTAGGAACAGCAGGGTGCAGGATCAGTTCAGTGAGTCTGCAGTGTGGTGTGTCAGTCCCTCTGTCTCCTGTTGGGTGCTGACACTGAGGTTCTTAGTTGGGCCTGTCTGCCTGGTGTCAGATCTTGTTCAGGTGAGCATACTCTACATATAGGCCCAAGCTTGGCTGGTCCACCAGGGGAACCCACAGGTAAGGCCCTAACACTATCACTTACAGCACCATTAGGCAAAGAACCAGATTGAAATGTTGAGCTGAAAGGGAATTACAAGTCTTTCCTGAAAAGAGAATTAAATTCCAACCTGAGAGAGGAATTATCTGATGAATAATCAAAAGGCACTTGATTACGAACCAATTATGGTCAGGCTCAGGGCTAAGACATGTAGACACATTGCTTCACCTGTGGAAGCAGACTTAGGTCTCCCAACCCTCTTCTTGGCTCTCCTAAGCATACCCATGAAATCTGTGGCCTGTGGGCCTTTAGGGTGCTCTGAAACCCTTTCAGGGGGCTGGTGAGATCACAACTGTTTTCCTAATGGTACTGAGACATTATTTTCCTTCTTACGTGTGTTGATATTTTTATCTGTTGACAAAATCGATGGAGGGCAAAACCATGGGTGCCTGAGCACCATCAAGGTTGGGCCCTAAACTCTACGTACAGTGATGGTGTCCTTCACCGCAACCCCTTCGCATACAAAAAGCCAACATCATTTAAGAATAACCTTGATGAGGCAATAAACATTATCAATTTTATTAAATCTTGACCCTTGAGTGCCTGTCTTTTTAATATCCTGAAAGACAGAATAGGAAGTTTGCATAATGCATGTCTGCAGATGGAATTACAGTTACTGTTTTGAGGAAAAGCACTTGTGTTTTTTGTGTGGATTGGGAGCAGAACTAGCTTCTCATGAAGTACTGTTCTTACTTTAAAGAATAACTGAGAAACCATAGTTAATCAGACTTGTGTTTTTGGCTGACACTTACCTGTCACTTCAAAAGTGAAGTAACTGCTTGTATTTGTTGTAACTGATAAAATTTGAGTTTTCAGTAAAAAATTAGAATTTTGGAAAAGTTGTATCTGCCATGGTGAGCTTGACAGCTTTTCAAACTTAAAGATGTTTCCGATAAACCCAGGTGGTGATACTAACAAATGTGATTTTTTGACATTGTATATTGAAATGTGTTAGTATTTTGGAGATCTGTATAATTCAGTGAGCCATTATTTTCCAGGTGACTAATGCATGATGTTGAAACAGTTATGCATGACAAAATATCTGTTTAGGGTACAAGACTGATAGATAATGGGTTTTAATGTGATACAGTCCTATAAGTTTATTGATAGGGTTTTAGATTCCATGTTGCAATTAACCTTTAAGAAATGACCACTTGTCAAGTATTGATATATTAATCTTTCAAAGCTCAACATCCACAGTGATCTGATAAACCTATTAAATATGCCTCCTATTTCCAACCACACATCCATGTGAGGATGGATTTTCTTTATACACTTTAACCAGAACAGATCACAACAGATTGAATGCAGAAGCAGATATAAGAATCCAGCTGTCTTTTATTAACCCTGTATGGATTAAAGAGTTCCAGAAATTCTTCTCACTAATTTATTTTTGTTTTGGAAAATAGTTATTTTTATTAAACAGTTTGTTTTTTATATTATGTCATGAATTTATTCATTGTGAATTAATTACTTAATAAATTTGAAATCTGTATTAATTCCAAGTACTGTAAATATCAATAGATAGAACCCATTTAAAAATAATTTGAGAAAATGGAAGGAGTCCTGAATTAAAAAAGTTTGAGAACTTTGGGTTTAGTGTCATAGTATACTGGCAGGGCGAGGAGGGCTTGAGTGGAAACACAGATGGCTTTGGTGAAGAGCCTCGGAGAACTGCCGATTTGATGAACTATCACCAAACACTGAATCAGAGAGAAGACTGAGTTATTTGTTTTTAGGTAAATGCTAATAGGAAAGTGGGTGGCACCGGCTCCAAGTGAAAGACTGACATTAGAAGGAAATTGAGTGCTTTAGTTCAACTTTAATATTGTAAATAATTTTAGAAATTGGTGTCAGAATTTGATTTTTAACGCAAAAGCCCTACAGGCAATTCTGCTCTGTGATGGAGCCTGACTGCAGACTGTTATTTCACATTTATCAATACCAACATTATTAGTGTGCTATAGACCTCTGTGCTAAACATTAAGATGAAGATCTAAGGTATTGTAAATGGTTTTACTGATCCTAAGGTGTGTGTGTGTGTGTGTTTATTTTTTAAATGAGGGAGAGAAGGTTGGTAGGACAAGCTCTCAACTGAAAAGCTGCCTAAGAAGATACAGTGGACTCTCCATATCCACGGATTCTGCATCCATGGGTTCAACCAACCTTGGATTGAAAATGTTTTTAAAAATGTTACTTTATTGCTGACATATACTGCCTAGATAGGCCTACGATGGTAGTGTCTATACTGAACATGTACAGATTTTTTCTTGTCATTTCCTGAACAAAACAACTATTTACACAGCATTTACATTGTTTTAGATATTATAAATGGTCAAGAGATGATTTCAAGTATATGGGAGGATATGAATAGATTATATGACAATACTATACCATTTTATATAAGGGACTAGAGCATCTGTGGATTTTGGTATCCTTGGTGGGTCTTGGAACCAATACCTCTTGCGGATACAAAGGGAGGATTGTGTAAGACAGAGGAAACAGGAAAGTTGTCCTTCTGCACAGCAGCTGCAGAGGGGCTCTATGCTAGAGTGAGGTGGTAACTGAGGAGGAGTGAGTGACCCTCAAGGTCTGGGCCTATTGGCTGCTGGCTCACTCGAATTTACTGGGTGCCAGTGGGGAAACAAAGGTAAAGAAGCATGCCTCTTAGGGATGTCATTGTCACTAGATGAGCTGCATTGCCCATTGGGGCATAGGCCCATGTGTCTGCAGAGTGGTGGTGCTATGTGCTCATCCCAACTCTGCCTCAGTACCTCTCCCTAGGTGGGAATTCAGCTGATTCCAGTGCTATTTATGGAAAGAACAGCAAAGCTGCTTCTACCAGGAATCTGGGAGTAGGGAATTCTGATGAATTGTATTTCCCTTTCAGTTTCCAGATCATAATGAGAAGAAAATTTTAAACTGTAAGATTCAGTTTCTAATTTATTACCTAAAATGTGTTAAACATGATTGAATCTTTCTAAAAAGAAGGGAATTGATAGGGCCATAGGGCATCAGAGATCACAGAATATTAGTAATCCAAGGCTCCTGAGAAATCCTGAGGTTTAGATCTCCTGTCACAGAATACAAGCACATGTAGGGTAAACACTATCACTGTCATGAGTGGGTCTTGCCCCCAGTTCCTTGGGGCTGGAAATGAAATCAGAAACCTGGCTTCTTGTCCCCAATATGATAAGCTGTGTGTGCTTCTGGACTCTTTTAATGCCTGTGTCTCTTTCTGGAAACTGGTGTTAGTGACCAACAGGAAGAAGGGTGTGTGGGTGAGATCTGTGCCAGAGTGGAGTGAAGGGAGGGCAGACTGAACTTGGGCTTACCTTCTAAGTGCCACCAGGAGTCTTACCTCCCCTTCTCCCCCAAGTCCCCCACCCCCAGGTCTCCAGAATGAAAGAATAATGAAAATGTGTGAAATAATGTGGGATTGTTAGCCTTTTCATCTGGGAGCCACTCCTGCCTGGGGACTTATTTTCTGATGCCCTCAGAGGTGTGGATTAGGTGATATATGCCCTCTAACATCTTTCATTTCCTTGGTGTATGAAGATTCTTCTCCATTTGTGGCTCATATTTGAGTTGCTACATCAAGCACGGGGCTGTGGCAGGTGACGTTAATGAGCTAGCTGGTCTTTAAATAGCACAGCTCCTATAAACAGAATCACCTGTTTTATAGCCTGGTATTGAAGACGATTGCTCATAGAGGATTCTGAATGGCTGGTAGAACATTAGAAGGCAGTGAAATGCTCCTTACCCCCACCCTCCCTTCCACTCCCCTGCTGTGAGACAAAACTGGCTGAGAACACACACCACATCAGAGCTGTTCCTTTGGGTTGGACTGGAATTATCCCTCACCATGCGTTAAACTCTGGTTGCATCAGAATGAAGACTGTCCAAGCCAGAATCTTCTCCTTGATTTATCAGAAACTTAATCATTTGTTCTCTGAGTCAGCTTAATGGTGGGTAATGCTCACATCACATTCTTTTGGGGCTGGGCCAAGAAACAGTATGCTTGCCAGCATTTCAGCGATGAGCTCATCAGCCTTTTGGCTCCCACATTCCTGGCCAAAAGCTCCGCTGGAATTAATACTATCACTGCAGCAGACTAGAGCCATCACAAAGATTGCTCTTTATTTTCCTGTGTCATGTGCTGGCCCTTTCATCAAGTGAGCCCTAAACCCCTTCTTCAGAAAGCCTTCCCAGGATGAGGCTCTGAGATATGATACTAGGAATTCAACCCAACACATCGTTTATGGAAAAGCCCTGTCATGATGGATGCTGAGGATACACACAGGTGAGCAATGGCCCACCCCTAAGGAGCATGTAATCCAGCGGGGGAGGGGATAATGCAAGAACACAAGTCTCAATGCCATCAAGTGTCCGTTATGTATGAGTCATCAGAGAAGAGCAAAGGAAGGACATGGAGCTTTGGAGAAGTAAGCACTTTGGATGATTGGAAGAAGGCCTTGGGAGAAGATGAGCATTTCAGTGTGATCTTGGAACCTGCACAGTGGGGCTGGCACATAGTAGTAAGTGTTGTTTACTGAAAAATAATATTGACTAGGTGTTTAGTTATGAAAAAGGATTTACTTGAGAAAACAGAAGTGTTGTAACCCAGTGCATGTAAACATGGCAAGTCAGTTGCACACTTTGGCCTGTGTGCCAAGGTAGAGAAATGTTTATAAAAGGGATAAGGAAATAAAAGGAGGAGGGAGTATTAGAACCATAGGGCTTTATTATAAACAAAGTTCTTCTTATAGGGTTCTTGCAATTATGCAGAGTTCAAGAACATAAGCTCTAGTTTCTCCCATATAGACCCTCTCAACTGATTGTTTGCTTAAATTCTTGACCACTGTGGTTCAGTGGTTAAGTGTTGACCCATGAACCAGGAGGTCATGGTTAGGTTCCTGGTCAGGGCACATACCCAGGTTTTGGGCTTGATCCCCAGTAGGGGGCATGCAGGAAGCTGACCAATGATTCTGGCAGGGAGCACAGGGAGCATTGAGTGGATGGGGTGACTGGTATCAAACATGGAGGACCCCTCAAGGGAGTCACTGGCAATGTGGAGTGGCTCCTGGCTGAGTAAAGGGCAGGTAAAGCCCAACCGGAGTGAGAGGAGAAGACAGCAACAATTATTCACTTGTTTTTCTGCAAAAAGAATATGGGGCTGTGGTGGTGGTTGGTGGGGGAAGTGGGACCAAGAGCAGGAATTTTAAAAATGCAAGACATACTAGCTTATATTTGCTAGCTTATATTTGCTGTGGTCAGCCAGGTTGCTGCAAACCAGAGGCTGCAGTTATCCCCCCTCCACTTGTCCCCGTCTACCCACACTCCCTCTGACACAAGCGCCCAGAAGGGCTCCGGGGAGAGCTGTCTGCAGCCCGCGAGGTAATCGAATATGGGAAGAAGGTAGACATGGAGACATAAAACACTGTCTAAATGAAGGGCAATCGTATTTGAAGTAATTTGAAGATTGACAGGAAATTCATAAAGGGAATATGGAGTTCCATTTACAACAGCAGGAGATTGCCTTGTCCATAGCTCTCTGACCTCTAGAAGAACAGAAGTTGCTGCTGGCAGAGTTCCAAAACATGAAAATGCAAAATGGAATTGAATAATCTCTCCTAAATCAATTTTGTGAGCAGATGCCCTACACAGAGGGATGGGATATAATGCAAGGTATACGACACGGAGTGCTTCTGTCTGTTGAATACATCATGACAGTTGATTTGGGAGATAACCAAGTATTGCTTTCCTTTGGTTTCTGGGGGCCTGGTTAGTGCTCTTTAGTCAGCCTCCATGAAGACTGTCATAGGGATGCATACCTTGGGGAGCTGATTGTAGAGTTGGTTAGAGGGGTTGCCAGGGCCTGGTTGGAGGAGCATTGACCCAGCAGGAAGGCCTCTGCTGGCCCTCTTCATCAACACCAGGGGGTTGCTGTCTGTGCAGCATGGTTCTAGATTTTGTAGGACACCCATCATTAGTAGCCATGCAGTCACGTCATTACATTAGCAGTGCTGTGTTGTAGAAAACCCATCTAGATTTTGCTTCCTGATTGTGAATCATCCTTGTGTGTCCTGTGTTCTGATGTCCTTCCTAGGATCAGCCAAGTGCTGAGGTTATCTGTGGGGTCTAATGGGGACATAGCAGTTTGGACTTAGTCCCAGGAATATCTTCAACTCAAGGCTCACCTCAATAAGAGCCTCTGTGGGCATCTTGAACTTTCCAGTACAGTTTGGCCCACTATACAGCAAGACTCACCCTGGGGGCATAGCAGTAAATGACTGCCAGGGTCTTTCACCAGCCAAGGTGTCTGTGGAGACTCATCCTCAGTCACTTAACTGGACTGTTCCCCTGTGATCATGGAGACAGGAGCCTCTCCCTGCTCCTTAGGGAGCTTTGCACTTAGTGGTTGTGTTTTATCTTGACATTCTTAGGATGACTGAGCACATGTTGGTTTCACCTTTTCTGGGCATTTCGGGCCTTTTCTGAGGTAGGCAGAGAAAGTGCCTGTTAGAGTGGACCCATGATAGGGACATCTGCACACATATAGCTGTCACAAGCCAGGAGTCTGAACATTTTCTGTAAAGGTCCACGTAGTAAATATTTTTGGTATGTGGGCCTCATGTGATCTAAGTCTCATTTTTTTCCAACCTTTTAAAATCACAAAAACCATTCTTAGCTCATTGGCCATATGAAAACGGGCAGTGTGCCATTATTCAATGTTTCTTGCCATACGCCCAGCAAGCAGAGATGAATGTTGGCCTGGCCATAGGTTCCCCAAGTCGGTCCACTTAGAGGTAGGAGAGGCACAGAGGATGCCCAGTGTTGGGACAGACCATTGCATTTTGTACATGTGCATTTATGTTGTGGGAGCACCAGTCTTGGGAAGAACCTTCCTTTCATCTTAGAGACTTCCACCATTCAGGACACCCAGTAGCCATGCAGTCACATCATTACATTAGCAGTGCTGTGTTTTAGAAAACCCACCTCATTACTACACAATGCCAGTGGTAGCGATTCCAGCAGACCCTTTCTCCTGGAGCCCTACTTCTCCACCCTGAATGCACAGGAGAGTCACCTGAGGGCTTTGACAGACTAGCAGTGCTCAGATCCCCATACTAGTCAGGCCTTGCAGTGTCCAGGCTTATTCTTTCTATCATGTGCTGCCCAGATGCCTAGTAGTCAGAACTAGCTCTCTGGCATGTGGTAGAGTTCGTTATTGCTGCCTTTCCTTCCTCTAGTGCCTCCCTCTCCTTCAACTCCCACCCCACCTATCATGCAGTAAATGCTCTAGAATGAGGAAAGATTTTGACTTAATCAGCATGCTGGTTTAGTTAGCACAATTCCCAAATGGTATGGGAGGCCTTTTAGCAGTTTAGAACCTCCAGCCAGTGGAGGGAGTGGTGCTGGTCCACTGTGGACAGTAAGGATGAGCTCACTGGCTTTCAGAAGATGTCAGAAAATGCCAGTGAATTCTTCTCTTTCTTTTTCAATTTGAGACTGTTCTGGTTCCCAGTGGCACTTACATCTAGGAATTGAGTGTTTATTTAAAAAAGCACTATTTTTCTCTGCAAACTTTGATCAAATAGAAGAGAAAGTGCTTAGAGGGAGGTTGGTAAAAAGATGACAGGAAATCTCATGGTGATGAGGCTTGTCAACACACTTATATTTTCTTTTTACAAGTTTTATTTCTAGGCAATTGAGCTAGTCTCTGTTTACTCTTCATGCTGACTGAGTGTGTATACACTTTATTAATAGTAGCAGTGAGAAGGAAAGAATGCTTTCTAGTTTGAAATAGTCCCTAACAGAAACCTTGGAATTGAAAGACATTTAGTCTCAAGGGATCTAGGCCAGAGCCTCTCAAACTTTAATGTGCACATGAATCACTGGGATTTTTAAAACAGTAGGTGCGAGGCCTGGGAATCTGCAATCCCGATGAGCTTCCCATGGCCCCGTTTTGAGAGGCTCTTGGCCATTGTACATGATCCTACTTTCAGGAGGCATAATCAGATTAATTCCAAAGGCAGTTGGTAAATATAGGTTGCATTATTAGGAGCATGAACTACTAATGTTGGAGGTGATAGTCCTGCTTCAGTGTGCTTCCTGACTGTTGTTAGGCTCCTGGACAGGAAGTCAGAGAGTGGGGCTGCTGTCTAAATGTGGGGCAGGTCTCCAGTGTCAGTAGACCGGTGCATGGACTCATCTGCTAGGCTGCAGTGCTGAGCATTCACTTGTGCTGCCCTGTGACTGCTCATGCAGCTCTGGGAAGGTCAGAGGACACTGAGATTTAGAAGAGTCAAGAAGTTTGCCCAAGTGACTGTGTCAGGATTCATCTCAGGCTTCTCTGTCTGCCAGGCCTAGTCCTGCTTCCCTAGTTAATAACAGCCACAGGACTGAGAAAGGTTAGTGTGACTCATAAAAAGCTGTTTCCAGCAGGAGAATCTGGCAATGCCCTCCTCTTCCTCCCTTCTAGGTGTTGGGTGCTATTTGAAAGGCTCAGATTTGGAAGGATTGGAGTGCGTCTGTTTGAAATGAGCACACTCAGGATTAAGTGTTGCTATGCGGGGAGTGGCATCATGGGTTTCCATGAGGGTGAGGGTGAGGTGAGCAAGTAGGGGACTCTGGCTGTGATAGGTGTTCTGGCAGAGGATGGGGCCATCTTGTGGGAGGAGGTAGCAGCAGGAGGCTGGGCACTGGGAATCCCCATGCATGGACAGTTAGGTTAGATGACTTCTAAAACCCCAGTCCAATTCTTTTGGGAGACTTTTGAGATGCTGTGTATGCCGACTCCCAAAACCATTGAGGTATCCAGTTGATCAAGAAGCTGGGGAGGGGAACGCCACTGTTTTTGCCATTTGAGGTTTGGGAACCATAGAACTTTTGTAAACTGAATGAAGATCATCCTAATATTCAGGAAATAAAAGTGAAAGGAATCACTAGCAAAGCATTGCTTTATCTAAGTAACCTTCATGAAGATAGGAAAAAAAAAAATCAGTGTCTCATTAAAGTTGAAAAAAAAAAAAAGCCAGCAAGTGTAGCTTCTGGGAGGGGGACAATTTAATACGATAAAGGGTTAATCCTTTCAAAGGTTCGGAAATACTTTTAGGGAATTAATGTCCAGGATCTAATGGCATATTGATGACTATGATGCGTGTGGTTCCGTAAAAGCTTTTAGACCCTGGCTCTGTTTCAAAGGCACAGATTCAAGATGACTTCTGATCTTTCTCCATGTAGGAAGAATCCTTTGTTCCCCTGGGAACATTTGCACTGTTCACAAAAATGTCCACCTGACCAGCGAGCTCTGCTCATAGCCCGGCAAGGCCCTGGCTGGCAGGCCTCCTTGCTGTATCATGGCTGTGTTTGGAGAGGCAAAGGGGCCTCTGGCATGACCCAACTTTGAGAGAGAAGCTGGTCGGCCTGGAAAGCCAGAGTTCAAAGGCTGGGCCCTTTGCTTGTTCTCTGTCCAAATTTTTGGACAAAGCATTTAGCCTTTCTGGGTCCCAGTTTCCACATCTGGAAAATGGAAATACTAGTCTGTCTTGCTGAGTTGGTGTGAGGACAGTGGCATGCATATGAAGTGTTTTGTTTGTTGGAAGTGCTCAGCAAAGGGAGCTATTGTTAAGGAGTAACCAGGAAGTGTGAAGACATTTTATAGTGTCTAGAATTGAGAGCCTGCCTTCTAGAATATTCAGTGTCCCATGCTTAAAGAATTAGAAATATTATTGAGGCAAAGCTGATACTTTGTTCTGCTTCCTTACCAGTAAGCAGACCTTTTGGTAGGAAATTCATGACAACTTTTTCATGATTGATACTGAATTTTATCAAATGCCTTTTCTGCATCTATTGAGATGATCATATTTGTTTTTCTTTTTTTGGTCAGTTTATATAGTCAGTTTATTGCATTTCAGGTACACTACAAGTTACACGGTGCCCAAATGATAAACTCTTGAGCATTTTTTGTAATCTTGGATCTTCTTGCAAAAACTCTTTCCCTTAGACTTCTACAATATAAATGCCCAAAGGTGCATGCAGTCTTTCTGAATTTGTCAGTACTGTGAGAAAGTTGCTGTTTTCCCACCATGAGCAGACTACTGAAAAGTTTGTGACTTTGGTCTTTTTCATTCCTTTTAACTGCCAGTTTTCTTAAAAAATAAGCTTTTTATTTTAGAACAGGTTTATATTTATAGGATTATATAAACATAGCACAGAGGGCAAAAAAAAAAAAAGATAGCACAGAGAATCCCTTATACACCTCACACCCAGTTTAACATTTTACATAGTATGGGGCATTTGTCATAATTGGTAGATCAATGTTGATACATTATTATTAACTAAAGTTCAACCTTTAGATTGCTTTAGTATTTTCCTACTTTCCTTTTGGTGTCCCAGAATCCCATCTAAGTCACCACATGACATTTATTTGTCATGCCTTTTTAGGCTCTTTTTGGCTGTGATAGTTTGAGACATGTTTTTGATTACCGTGACAGTTTTGAGGACAACTTGTCAGGTATTTTGTAGAGTGTCCCTCTATTGAAATTTACCTGATGTTTTTCTCATGGTTAGACTGGGTGTAGGTTTTAGGAGGAAGACCACAGAGGTAAAGTGCCATTTTCATCACATAATCAAGAGTATATTTTATCAAAAATGACTGGTCACGGTGGGTGTTGGCATTGCTCCTGACAGAGGTGTGTCTGTCAGGTTTCTCCACTCCACATTATGCTTCCCTCTACACTACCTCTGTGGATGGAGGTCGAGGTGCATAGTGCACTTTTTAGGAATGTGGTAAGCTCCTCCCCTTCCCTGCCATGAAGCGGCCACAGGGAGTGCTGGAACTATCTGTAGAGGATTTGTCTGTCTCTCCCATTTATTTTTTTCAATCATTTGTTCATGTAAGTAAGGAACCATGGATGTTTATTTTATACTTTAGTTCATAGTTCTATGCTAATTTATTTTGTTGCTCCAATTATTCCAAATTGGGCCAATGGGAATTCTTTCAGTTGGTTCTTATGTCCCTTTGATATGCTTCTGTCATTGTGTATGTGTGTATGTTTTACATTGTCTTTTAAGCATCTCTTTCCTTTCTACTACTACAGGAGGCTCCAGGTTCATTCTCTGTAGATCTTGCCCTGTCCTAGAATCAGGAACATGGTTCCTTTTATTGGAAAATGATATAAAAAACTAAGACCTGGGTGCTGGTGTGAAGATTGCTGCTGGGGTGTTGTTACTTCTAGGTGCTCTTAGCTGACAGAGCAGGGGAAATATGTGTGTATATGTTAACTTATGCATACACACATTTCTATAAATGCTTCTGTATGTAGCCATCTATAAGCTAAACAGTTCATGCTGACATTTCCAGCTCTAATCCACCACCACATGGATTATCCCAGCCTACTCCCTTTGTTTATGTGTAACTCCAACAGTGAAACACCTGGCTCCCACCATCTTCCATCCACTCACTTGTTCAATTCCTGTATCCATGCACAGCAGTGTCAGAGTTGTTAACACACACCTCTGGAAAACAACTTTATCAACTAGAGCACAGCGCTTAAGTTCAGTTCCTTTTACTATTACTCTTACAGACTTCCTCATTTCCAAAGTGGCTCAGCTCAGCACCTTATTTTTCATCCCTCAGGGAGGTTGTTTTGTACATTTGTAACAGTGTTGAGTTCCATATTTCATCCTGGGATTCCCCTAACATCCTAAATGACCTTTTAAGAAGTTGGATACTCTAAGGTTTACTTTTGTGCTATACAGTCTAGCTTTTGAGAAATGCTTACTATCTTGTAGTCATCATTACAGTGTGATACAGAATAGTTTCACTGCCCTAAAAATCCCTGGGCTCCACCCTTCAGCCCCTTCCCTGAGCATCAGGTATCCACTGACTTATTTGCTATCTACAGTTTTGTCTTTTCCAGAATGTCATACAGCTGGAGTCAGTCATACAGTATGTAGCTTTTTCAGATTGGCTTCTTTTACTTAGCAATGTCTATTTAAGATCCATCTATATTTTTGTTTTTTTGTGTGTGTATGGCTTGATAGCTGATTTTTTATTGCTGAGTAATATTTCATTGTGCAAATGTACCACGGTTGTTTATCCATTCACGTATTGAATGATGTCTTGGTTGCTTCCAGTTTTTGGCAGCTGTGAATAAAGTTGCTATAAACATTTGTGTGTGTGGGGTTTTGTTTGGATATTAAGTTTTCAACTCATTTTGGAAAATACCAGGAAGTACAATTGCTGGACTATGTGGTAAGACTATGTTTAGTTTTGTAAGAAACTTCCAAAGTGGCTACACCATTTCCCATTCCCATTAGAAATGAATGAGAGTGAGTTACTCCTGCACTGAGTTCTTGCCAGCATTGAGTATTGTCATTTTAAAAAATTTTAACAAATCTAATAGGTGTATAATTGTATCTCATTTTAATTTTCAATCCCCTAACTTACCATTTTTTTTTCATTTGCTGAGTCAGCTTTGAAGACTGACTCTTGTATCTCTTTCAAGTAAACTTTTCCCTTTTCAAATGATTTGCTCTGAGTCTTCACTTGACGGTATAAGCACTGATTTGTGATCAGCATCTTATTAACTTGAGCTCTTTTCTAGATCTAAATTTTAATACTAATTGTAATGACACTTTTTTTAATGCACAAACACATGGGGGGGAGAGAGAGAGAGAGGAAGAGAAAGAGAGAAACAACAATGGAGAGAGGGAGAGAAAAATATTAATTGTTTGCCTTCTGTACACTCCCTGACTGGGGATCAATCAAACCCTCAACCCAGGTATGTGCCCCAACAGGGAATTGAACCGGCAGCCTTTTGGTGCATGGGAGGGTCGGGGGAGGCAGGGATGCTCAGCCAAATGAGCCACTCTGGCCTAGTAATGACCCATTTTTAGTGCAGGTTGCTTTGATATAATTTACATGGAAATATCCCAGCACCACATGGGTGTTTTGGGATAAATATAATTATCTAGACTTTAGGAAGTTATTCCAATAATAATATAATTCCAGATTTCAACATGCCCTCACTGCTCTGAGGTTGTCCTTGGCAACCTGTTATCTTTCAGATAAAGCCCAAGTAAGCAAAACCCTCTCCCACATGTTCTAGGTCTTCTAATGTTGGCCTGCAAACACCAGCTCAACCTGCCACCTCTCCTTCTTATGTAGTATATGTTCCACCATACTGGGCTGAGCCCCTGACCTGGTTCTTGCTTTCCATCCATTAGTACTGTCTCTCTGCAGTCTCTGCGTACTAATTCTGCCACAAGGTCTGGCACAAACTCTCCTGGTCTGGCAATGCAGCTTTCCCTATCTACCCAGGAGGAAGCAGTGTCCCCTTTTGAATATTGCAGCTCATTATTTATTACCCTATTGAGGCAGAAGGGTCTTTTGCTCTCTATGGCATTATGGCTATTGGTACTCAGCTGTCTCCTGACACAGTGTGGGCTCCTTGAAGCAGTGTCCCACCCTGTTGACTCTCTGTTCCTAACCTGCTCTGGAGGGCTCAGCCTGTCTGACCAATGCAGGGAGCACAGTGCAGACAAGACCCCTTAGATTGCTGTCATTCGAACCATCACATAAGGAGCCCCTCATCCCCCAGGGTGAGCGCCTACATTATCTCAGTTTTTGGGCTCTTCCAGGAGATGCCAATGAAAGTGACAATAAAGTGTGTATATGTGTGACTTCTGACCCATACTGATTTTATCTGAGTCAGCTCAACCCAGCAGTTCTCCTGTGGGCACAGGTGAAAACGTACCCTTTTAGTCATATGCAAACTGCTTTCTTCAAGGTCTAGTTCTTTGTCTGCTTCAGTGACTCCTCCCAAAACCTCTCCCAAGGAGGAGCCAAACCGACTGTAATGTCTCTGTCTCTGATTTTTGTTTTCTTCCTTTGCATGTGGTATCTCCTTGTTAGCTTCAGGCTGGGGCCCTGTTGCCAGGACAGCTGGGGGTGGGATATACATAGAACTAGATCAAACTCGAATTGTGTTCTGACTTTGTCTCAGTTTTGGGGTTTTCTTTTTTTTTCTTTATTGATTAAGGTATTACATATGTGTCCTTATCGCCCCATTGCCCCCCCACCCCAAACCCATTTATGCCCTCGCCCCCCTGGTGTCTGCGTCCATTGGTTATGCTTATATGCATGCATACAAGTCCTTTGGTTGATCTCTCCCCTTTACCCCCACTCTCCCCTACCTTCCCTCTGAGGTTTGAGCATCTGATTGATGCTTCTCTGTCTCTGGATCTGTTTTTGTTCATCAGTTTATGTGTTCATTATAATCCACAAATGAGTGAAATCATGTGATATTTATCTTTCTCTGACTGACTTATTTCACTTAGCATAATGCTCTCCAGCTCCATCCATGCTGTTGCAAATGGTAGGAGTCCCTTCCTTTTTATAGCAACATAGTATTCCATTGTGTAGATGTACCACAGTTTTTTAATCCACTCATCTGCTGATGGGCACTTAGGCTGTTTCCAAATCTTAGCTATTGTAAATTGTGCTGCTATGAACATAGGGGTGCATATATCCTTTCTGATTGGTGTTTCTAGTTTCTTGGGATATATTCCTAGAAGAGGGATCACTGGGTCAAATGGGAGTTCCATTTTTAGTTTTTTGAGGAAACTCCATACTGTTCTCCACACTGGCTGCCCCAGTCTGCATTCCTACCAGCAGTGCAGCATTCCCACGAGGGTTCCTTTTTCTCTGCATCCTCACCAGCACTTGTCATTTGTTGATTTGTTGATGATAGCCATTCTGACAGGTGTGAGATGGTATCTCATTGTCATTTTGATTTGCATCTCTCTGATGATTAGTGACTTTGAGCATGTTTTCATATGTCTCTTGGCCTTCCTTATGTCTACTTTTGAGAAGTATCTATTTAGGTCCATTGCCCATTTCTTGATTGGGTTATTTAGCTTCTTTTTGTTAAGCTGCGTGAGCTCCCAGTAAATGTTGGAGATTAAACATTTATCGGTGATAACATTGGCAAATATGTTCTCCCATGCAGTGGGTTTTCTTGTTGTTTTGTTGATGGTTTCTTTTGCTGTGCAGAAGCTTTTTATTTTGATGTAGTCCCATTTGTTTATTTTCTCTTTAGTTTTCATTGCCCTAGGAGCTATATCAGAGAAGCTATTGCTTCAGCATATATCTGAGATTTTTCTGCCTGTGGATTCCTCTAATATTTTTATGGTTTCCCGTCTTACATTTAAGTCCGTTATCCATTTTGAGTTTATTTTTGTGGCCTAGTTTCATTTTTTTGCATGTACTAGTTGGTGGTCTAATTTCATTTTTTTGCATGTACTAGTATCTGACCAAATTTCCCAGCACCATTTATTGAAGAGACTGTCTTGACTCCATTGTATGCTCTTGCCTCCTCTGTAAAATATTAATTGAGCATAGTGGTTTGGGCCAATTTCTGGATTCTCTGTTCTATTCCATTGGTCTGTCTATATGTCTGTTCTTATGCCAGTACCAGGCAGTTTTGCGAACAGTGGCTTTGTAATACAGCTTGATATCTGATATTGAGATCCCTCTTACTTTGTCTTCTTTCTCAGGATCGCAGCAGTTATTCGGGGTCTTTTTTTATTCCAGGTGAATTTTTGGAGAGTTTGTTCTAGATATGTGAAATACACTGTTGGTATTTTAATGGGGAGTGCATTGAATCTATAGATTGCTTTGGGTAGTATGGATATTTTAATGATGTTTATTCTACCAATCCATGAACATGGTATGTTCTTCCATCTGTTTATGTCTTCTTCTATCTCTTTTTTCAACGTCGTGTAGTTTTCTGAGTAGAGGTCTTTTACCTCCTTAGTTAAGTCTATTTCTAGGTATCTTAATTTTTTTTTTCAATGATAAATGGGATTTTTTAAATCTCTCTTTCTGTAAGTTCACTATTGGTATATAAAAATGCCATAGATTTCTTGGCGTTAATTTTGTATCCTGCTACATTGCCGAAATCATTTATTAAGTCTAATAATTTTTTGATGGAGTCTTTAGGGTTTTCTATGTACAATATCATGTCATCTGCGAATAATGACAATTTTAATTCTTTTCCAATTTGGATGCCATTTATTTCTTCTTCTTGTCTGATTGTTGTGGCTAGCACTTCTAGTACTTTGTTGAAGTGGAGTGGGGTTTTATGTTTTTGCCCTTAGCACTGTCTTTTCCCCTAAAAGGCTGGTGATCTCCATACACTGCCCTGAGTGCACTGTTGGCTCCTTGTGTGATGTTTTGAATGACAACAATCTCTTCAGTGTGGCTGATTGCGCCTCCCCTCTCTCATTTCTTCTGGGGTCTCACCCAATCTCTGTTTTGGTGACTTCAGTCTTGGACCTTTCCCATCAACCTTTGATTAATTTGTTTTGTTGCCTATTTGACATCTCCACTTGCCATGCTAACAAGCATCTCAGATGTAACAGGTCCAAAACTGAACTTGTGAGCTCCCCACCACTGTTTCATTGGAACATTTGCTGCTATTTGGACTTTATTTTAGGGCTCAATATGTTAAATATATATAATAATCATTTTAAAAATAATTTAAACAGAGTTAGAAATTATTCTTTTAAATACATTAGCAGTAAAGGCATGCAGAAATACAATAATTACAAAATTTATTACTGCATGTATATCTTAAAAAATATATAATAATGTAGGTGTTTTTTTTTTTATCCTCACCTGAAGATATTTTCCATTGATTTTTTTTAGAGAGAGTGGAGGGGAGTAGGAGATGGGGGGGGTGGGTAGGGAGAGAGAGGTGAGAGAGACACATCAACTGAATGCTTCCCACATGCACCTGGACCAGGGCCAGGGATGGAGCCTGAAACCGAGGTATGTGCCTTTGACTGGGAATCAAACCTGTGACCCTTCGGTCTGAGAGCTGATGCTCCAAACACTGAGAAAAACCGGCCAAGGCTATATGCATGTAGTTTTAATGAATTTCTCTAGCACCATTCCACTTGTAGGGTACAGTGATTTTACAGAAGTTTACCTCTGCACCTCCTGGGGCACGACAGACCAGCCTGCAGGTAAGGCTTTGCACTTCTGATCCATTAGTTAGGTTGAGTGACTTAGTCGCAGGTTCTAAGAAGATTTGGACCTTAAGTTCAGCTTGAGCTCCTGTTTTAGATTAAATTATAATAATAATTCTGTCATATGCTGAGCTTCCCACAGCTTGGCCTGGGACCCAGTCAGCTGCTGCCCCAGTGCTGCCCCATACATATAAAGGCACCTTGCTTTCTGGTCAGAACTCTGTATTTCAGGCCCTTTGCTTTCTCCTGCTTCAAGTCATAGAAACAGCTACTTGGCCAATTACTTTTTTCTTCTTATGGAAAGCAGTGTTAGAGGCTAAAATCTTGACTTCAGGCTATTTGTGAATGTGGTGGCCACTTTTAGTGAGAACTGGAGACAGCTTTTATGACCATGAGTTCACAGTGAATTCCTTTTAATCCAATTAAATTGTTATTAGGTCCATTAAAAATTCTTATTCTAATATTAAAAAACCCCGAATTTGTTCTTTTCTACAATATATTTACTTATAGTTATTGAACCTTTGGCCAGAAATTAATTCTGTGTCCTCCCTTTTTATAATCCTCATATGTTTCATTAACTGTCATTTAGTTACTTTGCTGGTAAATGTTGAATAGGCAGTTTACAAAAGGAACATAAGTACAGACAAATGTGAGAAGATGCCAAACTGAGTGTTAATGAATAATGTATTCCTGTCATTCTTGGACCCATCTTGTTGGCATATTTTGAGAAGGTTTATAATAAGGAGTTTGGCAAGGAATCACAGAGATGTAACTCTCACATCATCATTTTGTGACTGGAGGGAGATGAGTTTCTGGAGAGCTCTTAGTCCTGGTGTACCAGAAACTTTAGAAATATTCAGGCATTTTGGTTAAAAATTCTCTTCTTTAGAATTTATCTTCAGGAAGTAATTAGATAACCACTAATTTTATGTACAGAAAATGTTCATTACATCATGAGTTCAAATCATTAACAATTGGAGGCAGCCCAAATGCCCAGTAGTAAAGGATTCAGTAAATTAGTTACTGTACTTTCACAGCACAATCATTTATTAGGTGGCTATTAGTGTTTATAGGAATGATTCATGAGGTGAAGATATCTGCCAGCATATGAGGCCAAAGTACATACACATAAAAACAATCTATATGAAATAAAATATAGCTCTGTGTGTGTGTGTGTGTGTGTGTGTGTGTGTGTGTACCTGTGCATGCGGGTATGTATGTATGTTCTTGTGTATTTTAAAGGTCTCAAGGAGGTACAACCAAAGGTCTGTGGCATCTGCTTCTGTGAGCTGGTATCTGCTGGTATTTTTTTATACATACTGATAAGTTTCCTGAATTTTCTTAAATGAACATACGTACATCACTTTTATACTCATAAGAGAAACAACATATTTTTCTTTTAATTAGAGAAGAATTATGTGAAAAGTAGTCTGATCTTTGATATATAGAAGCATTTTTCTAGTCATAAAAACAATGTAAGCAATTTCAAATAATAGGTAAGTTTGATTTTCAGAGAAAATTTCTTTGAATGCCAATAAACATTAGTAATAGGCTAAAAAGCTATTATGGACATTTTCTACAAATATACAAATCTGGATATATTAAATTGTTTTGAAAGCACATGTGATCTATCTCATTTTGTTTTAAAAATATATAAATTTTATAATGAGAAACTACTAGAAGAAAATACTCTACTGCTGTCAGTGCTTCTGCCTGGACATTGGAGGTGCTTTTAACTATATTTCTTGCACTTTCTGCACTTTTCAAACTTTATACACCAAGAGTTGGCATGTATTTTACAATCACAGGATACACACTCATCATAAAGAGTAGGGACTGAGCACCTGGCCTGCTGTTCCTGCCAGGCTGGACAACCTGCTCATGGGGAGGTCCCAGGAAGGTGCATGCAGAGCTAATTCTCTATCACTGATTGAAAAAACTCTTATTCAGGGAATTGTCTAGAAAGTCTAGTAGATGTAATTTAGGTAGCTTCAATCCCCTGGTGAGAGGCCAAACAGATTTCCCTTGTCTGATTCTGCTAATGAGAGTAACCCACTCAGAAAACTAAGAATGTAAAAATAATAAGGTTTAACATTTTAATAAGTCCATGTGTGTGATTGATATAAAAATTATTTTATAAGTTATTGCAAGTTGATAGTGCATTAAGTTCAATATTATTCAAAAGGATTGAAACATGAATGTGCATATCTGTATTCACACACGTGGAGTATGATAAATCTTCAATAGCAAATGAAATAAACAATGCCCTCCTCCTGGGTTGTGGCAGCTACTGTAAGCATAACCCTGAGCTTCTGAGCAGAGGAAACTTGCACTAGGGAGTGTGGGAAGATGAAGAGCCTGCTGTCCCAGGGCAGAGAGCACAGGCATGCCACATAGGACAAAGCCAGGCCCAGGTCAGATGAGGGGCTCTCAGGGTCTGCATTCATTGGCCTTGTTTACCACCTCACCACTACGTATTGGCCTTATCCAAGATAATATTTTTTGAGGTGGAGGAGTAAAGAAGTTCAACTGCCTGGCTACCTCGTTTTTCTGCTGAGACCATCACCAAGAGTATAATTACTTCAAAACAATAATTGCATTGGTGGGTTCTGTGGTAGGAATGAAGTTGAATCAGCTTTGCCTATCCTCCCCCTGCAGAAGCTCTTTTAAATTCTAATTACCCCAGACTTCTAGTTGGCACTGCAGAACTCTGAATCCACTCTACTGCAGGAGGAGAGTTAATGAGACACTTGGTCTCCCAAATCTGGAGAAATTTGGAGTCAAGGCTGTCTTCCTCGTGACATCAGATCTTTGCTATGGCCTGTTTAGTTTTAGGTAAAAACAGTGATATTTGCTCTTCCCTTATTGAAATCTGTCAAGAATCAGTTGGACCATATTTGTATGTATGTTTTTAATGGTACATGGGACTTGTTTGAATCAGGAATGGTAAGACCAGCAGATAAGGAAAGGACTGTCATGAAGAAAGAAGTTGAGCCTCATTGGTCCCTAGAAATAGAAGGCACGCTATGCCATGCACAACTGCACAGGGAAGCACCAGGGTTGGTTAGGAGACAGGGGAGGCTAGGTATGAGATTGATTGTCGTTTCCATGGGAAGAAACGAGTGAGACAAGGTCAGCAAGCTTAGGATGGGCTGATTTGGATAATCTAGCAGGTTCTGGAACAGAGGGGCTGTCCCTGATCATCTGGTACCTAGCCTGGGGTGAGTAGGGGTTGGAGTTGGCATAGTATGAGGACCTATAGCAGAGGGGTGGGTTGGGGGCTCTGATTGGTGGGTCTGCATGTGAAAGGTACTCTAGTGCATTGTTTATCCTATCTCTAGGAATAGGCTAACACTAGGAAGGCAGACTTCCAGGATTAGCAAGGCCCAGATGTCAAAGCATAACCATAACACAGAAAATGTAAAACATGGTTAACAAAGTGTAGACTATTTCTGGACTCTCCATTCTGTTCCTTTGACCAGTTTGTTTATATTTATGACTAGCTTTATCTTGAAGTAAGACAGTATAAGTTCTTTTACGTTGTTCTCTATTTGAAAGTTGTTTTGGTTGTTTTATTCTCTTTATATTTCCATGTAGATTTTAGAATCAGCTTAGCCTGCTCTGATTTTGATGGATATTTTATTGAATTGATAGATGAACTTGGTGTGGTTGGCATCTTGTGTAATGGAAGTGCTGAGAGGGGACATCCTGGCTTTGTTCCTGATTTTGGGGGGTAAGCACTCAGTTTCTTACCCTTATGTGAAAGTGCTCTTATATTCAAAGTTTGCTGAGAATTTTTTCATGATTGATAATGAATTTTGTCAAATGCCTTTTCTGCATCTATTGAGATGATCATATAGTTTTTCTTTTCTTTTTTTGTTTTTCTTTTTTAGTCAGTTTATATGGACCATCCACATAAAAATCAATTACATTGATTTAAAAAAACCCACCATGAAACCAATTGCATCTCTAGTTGAAATCCGCTTTGTCATGAATTTTTATATTGTAGGATTTCATATGCTAAGATTTAATAATTTTAACATCTATACGAGGAATGTTGATGTGTTAACTTGTGTCTTTTTGTGGTTTTGGTGTCAGATTAATGCTGCATCATAGAATGAGTTGGGAAGTGTTCTCTTATATTCAGTTTTCAGAATGAGTTAGTAAGGAATTGGTATTTTTTCCTTGAATATTTGATAAAATTCGCTATTGAAACCATGTGGTTTGCTTTTTTTGTGTGTGTGGGAAGGTTTTTAGCTTGAAATCAATTTCTTGAATACATATAGATTTATCTAATTCTTCTTGAATGAGTTTTTATAGCTTGATTCTTCTAATTTTTTCATCTAAGTTATTAAATTTATTGGCATGCAGCAGTTTCTAATATTTCCTTGTTATATTATATTTTAATACTTATTTGTTATTGAAGTAAAATTTACATAAGATGCAATTAATCATTTTAACATGTACAATTCAGTGGCATTCAGTGCATTCAATATTGGGTAACCACCACCAGTTTCAGAATTTTTTAACTTGTCCATCACACCAAAGAATCCATTATGTAGTCACTCCCTGTTTCTCCCTTTCCCCATCCTCTGGACACCAATAATCTGCTTTTTATCTGTGTGGATTTATGTATTTTGGATGTTTCATATCAATGGAATCATACAATATGGTGACATTTTGTGTCTGGCTTCTTTCACATATCATGTTTTTAAGGTTTATCTGAGTTGTAGTGTGTATCGGTACTTTATTCCTTTTTATGGCTGCAGAATGTTCCATTTTATGGATATACTAGTGGCCCAGTGCACGAAATTTGTGTGTGTGGGGGGGTGGGTGTCCCGCAGCCCGGCCTACACCCTCTCCAATCTGGGACCCCTCAGGGGATAACCGCCAGTCGGCCATCCCTCTCACAATCCAGAAATGCTGGCTCCTAACCTCTTGCCTGCCTGCCTGATTGCCCCTAACTACTTCTGCCTGCCAGCCTGATTGTCCCTAACTGCTCCCCTGCTGGCTTGATTGCCCCTAACCACCTCTGCCTCCCCCCTGCATCCAGGACCCAGGATTCCCTCCTCCAGCCGACCACAGGCACCCGGGATCCCGGCTTCCCTCCCTCTGGTCAGGCATAGGCGCCAGGCTGGCTGCAGCCGCAGGGGATGGTGGGCAGGTGGCTTCGCCTGGGCTGCAGCTGCAAGTGCTGGTGCCTCCCGGGACTGCGGGGTGGGCAACTTCTCCATCTCCTGGGCAGCACCCAGCCTCAGGCGCTGGCGCCAGGTTTCTCTGTCTCCCCCAGGACGTGGGTCAGGCAGACGTGAGGCTTCTGCTGCTGGCTGCGGCCTGGGATCACGGGGCAGGTGGCTTCTTCTGTCTCCCCGGCTGCAGCCAGCCTCAGGCACTGGCGCTCGACCCACAGTCCCAGAGAGCAGTGGGGAGCTGGGCTGCCGCCATGTTTTCAGGTTAATTTGCATACTCACTCTGATCGGCTGGTAGCGTGTCAGAGTGACGGTAATTTCCAAGTTTCTCTTTTATTAGTGTAGATCACTGTTACAGAATTTACCAGGCGACTGAAAAATATGCAGGAGTACCAGAGGCACAGGAAAAACCCATTTATTTTCAGATGTTTCACATGTACTAGTACAGGACTCAGGGGACGCTGTTTCTTTCCAAATCCTGAACAAGCCAATATGGAGGAAGCTTTACCTTTATATCCTTTGGTTTCTTCCTCCCCCAAATATGGGATGGAACTTCTGGACATTTTGCGGGATTTGCAAAAAGCCCCATTTGTTGGGGTGGGGGCCCGTGAG
Source organism: Corynorhinus townsendii (assembly GCA_026230045.1). Classification (NCBI taxonomy): domain Eukaryota; kingdom Metazoa; phylum Chordata; class Mammalia; order Chiroptera; family Vespertilionidae; genus Corynorhinus; species Corynorhinus townsendii. Next base: position 9,230,519 of record JAPDVU010000002.1, read on the forward strand.
ACCACATCTAAAGGCCTGGCCTGGCGCCAGTGCTGATAACTCCATCTAGGGGTTGTGTATTGTTCGTGGTTTATGGCCTCTCTAAAATGGGAATAGTACTTAGGTAAACAGATCTTGCAGAACCAGATAATTAAAGAAGGGACAGTGACTCTGCTATAGGCTAACAAGAATGTGCATTAGGTTATTGGCACAGATTCAGATTGCTAGTCCCCCCCCAAAATGTCTCATTTTCCCCATCATCACAATTTATTTATTCATTTATCCATTGATGCACATTTAGTTTGTTTCCACATTTTGGCTATTGTGAATAGTGTTGCTATGAACAAGTATCTGTTTGATTCACTGCCTTCATTTATTTGAATATATACCTGGACATTGTTAGGCAGTTCCTAGTTTAGTACACCAGTTTTGTCTGGTGTTAATGTGACCCTTCTGCTGAGGCGACACTCTTCCAAGAGCTCAGCCCTGTGGCTCCTGTGCTATATAAGGTTCCCTGGTCTGGTTGTTGGGAGTGAACATATTTCTAGAGCTGTGGGACCTACAATGCCTGTTGTCCTGCTTTTTTCTGTTGGCTCTTTCTGGTTGCAGGCAGCTTACTCATTCACATGTACTAATTGGTGTCCAGGTAAAGACTGAAGTGAACCGCCCCCCCCCCCCCCCGGGTCTCTGTAACACTTCTCTGTGTGGCCCCCTCCTTTCTGGTACTCAGTTCTGCTCATTTTAGCCTCTGTGAATCACAACCTTGTTTTTTCCTCTCAGGACTTCCTTTACTTTACCTGCAATTCCTCCGCCGCCCCCCCCCCCCCACCCCGACCGCCCCCCAACCACCACCCCTTTCCTGCATTGTGGCCTGGAAACTCTCACCACACTTCAGACTGAGCAATCAGGATGCATCACTTAGTTCTTTCCCTCAGGGATCATTTTCCTATGATGCCTATTGTCCCATGTCTGAACTCCCTGTCTCAGGTCTTTTATCTGTTTTTTGTTTTGTTTTCAAAATTTTGAAGTGGGATAGTTGATTCCTTTTCTTCTGTCATGGATATCCTCCTTTGACAGTTTCTGACACCCCCATCCTCTTCAGTCCTCACTGGACTGAGGTCTTTGGGCTGCCTAAAGGAGTCTCTGGTGTTGTTGTTTACCTATCATTGAAGTTTGCACAGGTAGGCCTCCTTCGTCCGGTTAGGGTTTAGGGAAATCTGGGTCTCTGAGCATTCATTTATCGGTATCTTTTAAGTTCCAGACTCAGTTTAGACTCTAACCACTTTTTATAGAATTCTTTCTCTGGAAAACTGCCTTGACTTTTCAAATAACTGATTTATGATTATGTTTTAAAAATAAATTACTTTGGTTTGATGTCTAAGGTAACAGAGCATTCTTTGTATTATTTTCTACATGTGATTTACAATTGTAATAATTTTTTAACCTGTTTACAGGGTTATCTACAAGAGAGACGGTCTTCACACGGTTCCATGTAAGTAGTGCTTCTTACAATGCCTTTATAGAGATTATGTCTTTAAATTGAGTGATTCTTTCTATGTCAGTTGATTTTTAAAATCTTGCCTGCATATGAAGCCACGTGTCTTGCTGCCCTTCATTGTGGCCTGGTTTTATGTCACATGAGGGACCTGTTATAGGTCAGGGTGCAATAACAGCCAGTGATATGCCCGGTTTCCCTTCTAGCTTTTGCAGAACCAATGTTGAAAAAGAAGCAGTTTTTTCCTTTTATATTAACCTTTCTTCTCCAAAGTTAACCTGATCAAACCGTCCAGCTCTGGACCTCATGGTGAGTTGTTAGTGTGCCCTGCCCAGACACATGCCTTTGCCCCATGCTCCAGCAGTGCCCATCAACCAGGCAGTGATGAGTTTGTGCGATGGCCATGATGGCACGTCTAGGTCTTGTGGATACCTCTTTGTGGCTGTGACTCCAATTTGCAAAACAACCTTGAAATTATTCCTTTTCAGCTTATCCTTAAGAGGTCTGTTTTTCTAAAATTTCTAATAATATTTTCTAAAAATTTTCAGCAGTCTTTCATGGAATACAAACGTAGTCATAAGAGCAGCTAATATTTATGAAGTGCCTAGTTTGTGTCAGCTATGCTGGTCTGAATACTTTGCTCAGTCCCCATAGGACCCCATAGAGGTAGGTACTGTTCCACCCATTTCCAAGGCTCAGGAAGGTGATGTCACTGTGGTGGTCAGTGGTGAGATTGGGATTTGAGCCGAGGCCTTTACACTTCACAAGCACAAGTCTTCTTCCCGGAGGTAGGATAAGTGGAAGCTGCTTTGATGATGTGAGGTGGGCTCTGAACTCAATGTTTGCCCTTCCCGTCAAGTGGTTTCAATAGCAGCCCCAAGTGGCCACCATGGAGTGCTGAACTCAGCCATTCTGGTGGGAGGGTGATATAGACACAGCCCACTGACCTTCCAAGGACTGTTGCCTACAGCAGGGCAGTGACTTCAGCATCAGCCCCTTGGGAGATGGTGGTGAGGAGTTGGGGGCACATGCACATAGCTATTTAGGGCTGGTGTTAACTGAATCCAGACCAACGTTTGAAGAGGAGATTTTTTACTTAACAAATTATTTGAACAAAGACCTTGTTCTTTCCTTTATTCAGCAAGTATTTATGGAATGCCTGTGATGTGCCAGGTACTCTTCTGGAATGCCTTTAGCTTATATCCTTGTGGGGGTCATGAAACATAAATCTTATAAGTAACAATGTATCAGGTGGTAATGCTGCTGTGGAGGAAACAAAGAAGGGGGAGGGCCTTAGGAGTGCTGGATGCAGTTTTGAATGGGCAGTCAGTGTGAGCCCTGAGAAGGGGGCATCTGAGCAGAGTCATGAAGGAGGTGCAGGAGTGAGCCCTTTGAGTGTTGGAAAGTGAAGGGCTCCAAGCCAACAGGAGCTGGAGCGGAGGCTCTGGGCAGTGTGTCTGGCCAGTGTGGCTTGGAGCCAAATGGATTGGAGGAGCAGAGGCAGGAGATGAGGTCAGTGGGCAGTAGGGACACATATCAAGGGCTTAGAGGGTCATCCTGAGGCTACTCTTGCTCCAAGAGGAATGGGGGCTGAGTATGGGGGTGGGGAGCCAGGGAGTCTTTTTTCAGACTAAAGCTGTTACATAGAGGACATCCAAATTCCTTCTGGCTTGGGACCAATGTTAGAATTGTGCAAATCTGAATCTAATTTTCACAGAAATCCCAAGGGAAAGACCCCTGGAACTCAGGCATATAAACAACATTCTATATGGGCTGGGCCTCTTTCCCCTTAGACTTTGGTGTTGTCCAAATTCCTCCACTTGAGTTCGGACTGGATATAGCTCTGAAGATGAATCAGCATGCCAGGGTAGGCTAGGCTGGCTGAATTACCCACCCTGTCTGTGGTGTACAGCATGGTGGGTTCCGCATCAGAAGAAAGGCAGAGACAAACAATGCGTTTGAACCATCAAGACTGTGGTTCCAGAGGGTTGCAATGAGGACTCTGGGAATTCCCTGATGCTTGGTTAAGTGAAGGCAGCCAGCTTTTTATAGGACACCTGTGGCCTTTTCTGCAGATTTGGAGGGGGCTATTAGGAGCACTTAGCTGGCTGGAACAGAAATGGCTCTGCTTCCCTTGGCAATCTTGGTTGAGTCCTGCAGTGTCTTCCGGTGGGATTCCTGGGGGTGGGATTAGCCAGTACAGAGCTCATCTGCAGTGGGTGATGCCCAGGGGAACTGGTGGCTTTGGAAGAACTTAGAGTTTCCATTTGCACATCTCTGAGAACTTTCCACACTTTCTTTGAGGTGAAGGGCATCTGAATATAGTGAAGCTGCAGACGGACTTCTGGCCTGTGCTTAGACAAAGCAAGGTTCCCTCAGCTGGCTGGGGGCAGAGTCCTTTCTGGGCCCAGCTCAGGGCTGGGCCTTAGACTACATTTAGAGCAGGAAATTAAGAGATAATGATAATGAGAATTTGTTGAAAAATTTATTTACTTTGAAGTCTTTTAGTCTTTGTAATATTGAATTGGTTATTTGCTTTTCACAGTTTTTTTTTTCCCTGCATTGTATTAAGATAACAGCTTTCTCTATAGAATTGGAAATTTTAGAACATTTGAAAAAAAGAACTTTAAAACTCACCAAAATGAGTACAGACAGGAGAACTGTGCCAATGAGCTTGCTGACCGGGACTCCTTCCTCAGAGGACCCTTCCTGCTGTGTCCTCCTTGGTGACCCTGCTGCCCCTAGCCAGCAGTTCACAAGGCTGCTCTGTGATCATTTTCTCACATATACCCCTGGCTCCTTCCTGTGTTTGAGTGTATCTGCTGAGCACAAAAACTGCATGGTATTTTGGGGAGACCATGCAGCCCTGCAGACTGGCCAAGGACCTTGGCACAGCATCCATCCCCGCCCTGACCCTGGCCACACCTCTCCAATGGATTTGCTTTTTTTATCTGAGACCATGATTGTACATCTGATCTTCCTTTCTCAGATTTCAGTCTCAACTGGTACTGTGCCTCTTTCCCATCTGGAATGCTGCCAACCCACCTCTCTGCCCAGGGCTCCCTGTGTCCTAGGGCAGGCCCCCTCTCCTTTACTTAGGGACTTGCTGCTACCTAAGTTGTGCCACATCTCTCCCGGGCTTCAGGTTCTTCTCACTGACAGATCACCTCTATTAGCATCCAAAATGACTTGATAGCCTCCATCTTAAAATAAAAAATTTCCTTCCTTGCTTTTCAGCCAAAATAGGAGATTAATTTCGCAGTGACCTCTGTTTCTTTTAAAAACTCACTAAAAGGGCACAAGCTACCAAGAGATTAAGAGAGGAGGTGACAGAATTTTGGAATTTTGGAGACAGACGGACAAGCAGAGGGACCTAGCAGATCTGAAAAATAGAAAGCTAAGAGGTGTGTGTGTGTGTGTGTGTGTGTGTGTGTGTGTGTTTGGGGGGGAGGCTGGGAGTTGAATGTACTGCATTGCAACAGTTGTCTCCTCCCCGACCCCCCATCCCCAAGTCTCAGGAATGACATCTTACATAATAAAAGGCTAATATGCAAATTGACCAAACAGCAGAATGACCAGTCGCTATGACGTGCACTGATCACCAGGGCACAGACGCTGAACGCAGGAGCTGACCCCTGGTGGTCAGTGCACTCCCACAGGGGGAGTGCCACTCAGCCAGAAGCCCTGAGCTGGGCTCACAGCTGGTGAGTGCAGTGGTGGTGGCAGCAGCACTAAGGATGTCCTACTGACACCTTAGGAGTGGGCCTAAGCCGTCAGTTGGACATCCCCCAAAGGCTCCTGGACTGTGAGAGGGTGCAGGCCAGGCTGAGGAACTGCCCCCTGCCCCCTGAGTGCACGAATTTCGTGCACCAGGCCTCTAGTTACCATATAACTCTGAAAATGGGGATGGGGTGGGATGGGGGCAGCAATAAATATAGGGCTGAAATAGGAAATTGGTGTAAAGCTTGTTTAAGAATCAGTCAGATTCTCAGCCCCCTCCCCCATCTAGCCTGACAATCTCTTCCCCACCCTGGCTGAAGACTGTCGTTTCTTCCCCTGGGGCATGGGCTGAAGTCTTTAGGCATAGTAGAGGGGACTGTTCAAACAGAAAGTGGAGCCAGCACCTGCTCTGTTGGCCCAAGAACATTGGAAATCTGAGATGGACTATTGGTTGTGAGTGAGTGGAGCAGGCAGGGTGAGGCCTGGGAGCAGGAAGATGGTGGCTGCAGGAGAGGATCATAGGCTGTTCCTTGCTGTGTTTGAGTAATCCCTGGCTGAGAGTTTGAAGATAAATTGGCATGAGTACCAGGACACTCAGCAAGCCCTTATTAACTCCAGGACACCACTACATAGTACAAGAAGGGGATGCAGCAGGAGGAGGAATAAGGTTCCAGAGCTCCCATGTGCATGTCTTGACAGTGTCCTGAGAGTGACTAATAAAGACTGATGGTCAGACCTGAGCAGATGGAGGTGCATGGGTGGCTCTGAGGGTTAATTCTCATGTTCATAGTAGGAGGTTAGTGGATGACACAGACTGTAAAGTCAAAAAGAGTGAACTGAACCTGGGAATTAGAAATGTGAAGAGAAATACCAAAAGAAAAGAACTAAGAGAGATGCTTGTGGGAAGGGACACTGTTTTCATCATAAGGTTTATGGAATTCTTTGATTTTAATTATGTTCATTTATAATTTTGTTAAAAATAAAATTGAAAGGTTATATAGCAAATAACTGCTTTACAAAATAATAGTTATAAAAGCAGGGTCTCTTTGTACCCTCCTGTCTGTGTTCCTGCCAGGGCCAAGCTGGACTGTGTGGCCATCTGGTCCTTGCCAGCAGGGCTTTGTCTGTATCACTGGGTTGGTTCACATGGCCTCTGCCTCTTGAATCTGGTGAAAAAGTCTTTCTTCCAGGGCTTGAGCTCTGCAGCTTTAGACCCATAGAGCAAATCCTTCCCACAATCCACACTCTCCTGGTCCCATGTTTGTTTGTGCCCTTCATCCCCATGCTTGTGTGAGCTGCTCTTTCCTGATGCTCAGTGAGGATCCTGCTGGTGGTTGGTGCTTGGGGGTCTACTGGGCCCATGGCACAGCTGCAGATGTTTTGGTCTGTTTCACTGAAAACTTCACATCAGGGATTAAGGTGCATACGTCCTTCTGTGCCCTGCTTTTAACCAGAATGGAATACTGCAAAATGTTCCATGTCACCCAGTTTGAAAAATCTCATTTTTTAAAGATTGCATAGTTTCCACTCTATGGGTGATAGGTATTTATTAAATCATTTCCTTTTTGTTTAATAAATTTGGGTTTTCTCAGCTTTGTTACTAACAATAGTTAGTGGAGAGGCGAGAATTGGCTTCCCCTCTTCGTGAGGCAGTGTGCAGTATTCATCCATATAGAATTCCTGGGTTAAAGGACATAGATAATTTAAGATGTATAATGTGTAACTGCCAAATTGACCTCAAGGTGGCTAAATGAGAGCAACACACAGTGACTATTATTGTATGCCCAAGAACACAGGTGTACAATGGATCCAGCTATTCCACTATAGTTATTTAGTCTTTTCTTTGTTTTTAAAAAATCTTTATTGCTGAAAGTATTATAGATGTTCCCCATTCTTCCCGCCATTGCCCTTCTCTACCCAGTTCCAGTCCTGCCCCAGGACTGTGTCCATAGGTAATGTATATATGCATATAAGATCTTTGGTTAATCTCTTCCCACCCTCCTCTCCACTTCCCTCTGAAATTTATTAAGCTGTTCCATGTTTCTAGTTTATTTTGTTTATTAGATTTCTTGTTCGTTGATTTTTAGATTCAACTGTTGATAGATATGTATATATTGCCATTTTATTGTTCATATTTTTTATCTTTCTTTTTCTTCTTCTTCTTTTTAAAGAATACCCTTGAACATTTCATGTAATACTGGTTTGGTGGTGATGAACTCCTTTAGCTTTTTCTTGTTTGTGAAGCTCTGTATCTGACCTTCAATTGTAAATGATAGCTTTGAATATTCTTTGCCATTCCCTTCTGGCCTGCAAAGTTTCTGTTGAGAAATCAGCTGATAGTCATATGGGTGCTCCCTTGTAGGTAACTAACTGTTTCTCTCTTGCTGATTTTAAGATTCTCTCTTTGTCTTTAACCCTTGGCATTTTAATTATGATGTGTCTTGGTGTGGGCCTCTTTGGGTTCTTCTTGTTTGGGACTCTGCAATTTCTGGACTTGTAGATCTATTTCTTTCACCAGGTAGGATAAATTTTCTGTCATACTTTTTCAGATAGGATTTCAATATTTTGCTTTCTCTCTCCTTCTTCTGGCACCCCCATAATGCAATGTTGGTATGCTTGAATTTGTCCCAGAGGCTCCTTACACTATCTTCATATTTTTGGATTCTTTTCTCTTTTTGCTCTTCTGATTGGGTGTGTTTTTTTTGTTTTGTTTTGTGGTTTTTTTTTTTTGCTTCCTCATATTCCAAATCATTGATTTGATTCTCAGAATCCTCTACTCTACTGTTCCCTGTAAAATATTCTTTATTTCAGTTAGTGTATGCTTAATTTCTGACTGGTCCTTTTTCATATCTTTGAAATTTTTACTAAGATCCTTGAAAGTCTCACTAAGTCCCTTGAAGCTCTCATTAAGATCCTTGAGTAACCTTATAATCATTATTTTGAACTCTATGTCCAGTAGTTTGCTTGCTTTCATTTCTTTCATTTGTGACCTGTTTCTTTGTCTCCATATTTTGGCTGCTTCCCTGTGTTTGTTTATATTAGTTAGAATTGCTATGTCTCCTGGAATTGGTAGAGTGGCCTATGTCATAGGTGTCCTGTAGGGCCCAGTGGCTTAGTCTCCCCATTCACCTGAGCTAGGAACTCTAGGTGTACCTCTGTGTGGGCTGTGTGCACAGTCTTGTTATAGTTGAGCCTTGATTGCTGCTGGTGTCACTGGGAGGAATGACCTGCAGGCCAACTGGCTATGAGGACCAGCTGCAACTACAATGGAAGAGCTGCTTTGCAGAAGCTACCCCTATGGAGCAGGACTTGTTTTAGTGGGGCTTTGGTGCTCACTGAGTCTGCCCCTTGAGTGTGTTGTTTGTGGATGTGTAGAGTTGTAATCTGCTATAGTCTGAAGCTGTCCACCACATGCACTGGCTCTGGGGTCTCTCAGGAGGTGCAAAGTCAGCCACTGCCTGGGGCCACCGGGCAGGAGCTACAGAGAGATCTGCAGATGGCTGCTACTTGTATTGGGTTTGGAAGTGCCCAGCAAGGCCCAGCTGTGAAGCAAGGCAGGGTGGTGTTAGTGCCAGGTCTTGGAGAGGCGAGAATTGGCTTCCCCTCTTACTGATAAGTTTGGGGCACTCTGATGCCAGCTGCTGCTTGTTTGAGCAAAGTCTGAAGTATGAGCCAGGACAGGCCATTCCTATGAAAAGCTACTGCAAACAGCTTGGGTGGGGCTGCAAATTGGATGGGGCAGGGTTTCAGGGAATCACCAGGGCTGAGCAAACAGTGTGGGCTGTGCTGATGGAAACTCAGATATGACTGCCAGTCAGCTCTGAGAAAGGGGAGGTCCTAGCACAGGAACAATGATCCCTGCAAGCACCCCTGTATGGGAGAAAGCCACCCCTGAGTTCTTGCCCCGATGCCAGAGTCCAGTTCCTCCCTGTATTCCTTGGTTCTCCCAATGCCACCACCTGGCACTGGAGCTCAGAAGAAGCAGGACTGTGTAAGTCCATGTGCTGGCCCTTTAAGAGGAGCTGTCTGAGTCTCCAGCAGTCTCCATGTCACTCAGCCACAATCCCCACTGGTTTTTATAGCTCGAAGTTATGGGGATTTCTCTTCCCAATTCTGGAACCCTAGGCTGAGGGTCTGGTGGGGGCTGAGCAAACTGGCCAGGGCTTTAACCTGTTTTCTTACGAATGTATCAGGCTCTCAATTTTCTTTCAAGACACTATAAACACCATCTCATTGGTGTTTTTTTTTTATTGATTTCAGAGAGGAAGGGAGGAGGAGAGAGAGATAGAAACATCTATGATGAAAGAGAATTATTGATCGGCTGCCTTCTGCACACCCCCTGTCGGGGATCATGCCCACAATCCGGGCATATACCCTGACAGGGAATCAGACCGTGACCTCCTGGTTCGTAGGTCGACGCTCAAACACTGAGCCACACTGGCCAGGCCCATTGGTTTTTATATGACCTGTTCTCATCAAATGTTGGTCATTTCCAGTCTTTGTTCTAAAATGTTCTAGGTGATTTTCCCCTGTTGAGGAAGACTATACTTTTGTTGTTGTTTACAATTATAAAGCTTGACATTCAGAGAACATGGCCTGTTTAGCTCAGTGAAGATGGGCACAGTGAGCCCTTGGGGAAGTGGTTGTCACATAGGAGTGGTGACCCGAACTTGGCCAGGGCTGATGATTGTTGGCTGGGGTCCTGCAGAGGAGGACACAGTGAATCACTGGGGTGAAGAGGGAGCACACAGAAAGTGTGATACACCCAAGAGTGACACATAGAGAATGTCACTGGGGAGATGGGAAGAGCACGTGCAATGAGAAGAGAGTCTGGAGTTTGGGAACTGATTCACTCCTGTGTGGGATCCAAGGGACATTTGTTCCAGGGTCTTTTGGATCCCTGCTATGAGCTGTGATGAGAGTGCGGGCTGAGAAACCTGAGAGATACATGTGCCGAGATCATAGCCGAACCCATGGGGGCTGCACTAGGGAGAGATCATCAGCTGAAACAGAGCTCTCCAAACACAGCACCTTAATAAGGAGAAGTTTGTCTCTTGGATATAGGTAACAGTCCTGGGGACTCCACGAGGCCTCCAGCCCAGAGGCCATGACCACCCAAGGTTCTGGGTGGCCTGCTCTTCTGTGTGTGGCTCTACCACACTCAGTTGGCATGACCTCTGATACAACTGAATATACATGCATCTCCTGTGTTCTCATCCTGTAGAAGCAGAAAGGGTGCATGGAGGGTAAGCTTTAAGGATGTGAAGCGCAAGTTATGCCAACTTGAATCATGGTATACACTGGACAATGCAAAACAACAGTGTCATACAGGACCACTGCCCACCCATGATATAATTAATTCAGGACCACTGCAAACCAACAGTATCATACAGGACCACAACAAACAAATGGTGTTATCGGGATCACTGCAAACCAACAGTATTATACAGGACAACTGTATACCAGTGGTGTTACCTAGGACCACTGCAAACCAAAGTTGTTATACAGGACCACTGCAAACCAATGGTGTTATACAGGACAATGCACACCAATGGAGTTATATAGGACAACTGCATGCCAATGGTGTTATTCAGGACAACTGTATACTAGTGATATTATACAGGACCATTGAAAGCCAGTGGAGTTATACAGGACAACTGCATGCCGAAGGTGTTGTATCAGACCACTGCATACCAATGATGTTATACAGGACATTGTACACCAACGATTTAATACAGGACCATTGCTTGACAACAGTGTCACACAGGACCACTAAATACTAACAGTGTGATACAGGACCACTGTAAACCCAACGGTATCATACAGGAGACTACTGCACACCAAAGGTATCATACAGGACCATGCACACCAAGAGTATCATACAGTACCACTGCTTACCAATGGTATCATATAGGACCACTGTATACTAATGGTGTGATACAGAACCACTGAATACCAACGTTGTTATACAGGACAACTATACCAGTGATGTGGCAGAGTGGTCCCTGGCTCTATTGTTATGGAAGTGGGAGAATGTATTTGGGAGAATAGCTAGCTGTCTGCCACATGGACTGATGAGGCATGTGTAGCTTCATGTCATTGTACTTCAGAGTGAGGGAAGAGACTAGCAGGAGGAGTTGCTGTTTGACAGGTAGGTGTATAGCCCACATACTGTTGGGCCAGGATGTTGGCTTGATCTAGGAGTCTGTAGTCTTGGGGGAAATGTTGCTGGCCTCCTCTTGGACATCTGGCAGGAGTTCCAACATCCATGGTCACTGCCCACCTGCTTAACCCCCACACCAAGAAACTATCTCACTGTCAAATTATGAGGCTTGGTATCAGGACAATGAGTGAAGGCGTGGAGGTACTAGTTCCAGGAGTGAGGGGACATTTTTACATTCTCTCCAGGAGTGATGGTCAAGTGCATATGACTGCAGAGGGCCTCTAGCCTAGCTGATCAGACCCCTCTGAGGTTTCACAGTCGCACCTTTTATTTTATACTCCTATTTACAATGGACATAGGCACTCTTTGTGGGCCTCTAAGAGGGAATGGAGAGCCATGGCCACAGAGACCCTCAGGTATCAGGGTCTTTACCTTCTCCCTCTTCTTAGCTTTCCTTTCTTTTGAGGTTGAATGGCATTTATCTGAGGCACTTGTCTTTTTTTGTCTTTTTCCTTTCACAGGGTTGTGGGAGCATGCTGTTCTCCCAGAGGTTAGGTCGTATTGCAGCCTGGCATGAAGGAGCAGGTTACTTTTCACAAGATGACTCATTCACTCCTCCCTATGTGGCTGCACTGCCAGGCTGTCTGGCAGCTCCGCATGCAGAGACAGTGATGGATCTGAGAACTATTGTCATGGGTCTATGGTGGCCATGAATGGTGTGCGGAGGTGGAGGACAAGTCCCCTTTAGGAGACATTCAGACAAGCAGGAGACAGCCTGTCTGTGCACAGCCTGTTCAACTCACACATGGACTCTTGACCAATACTCTTTAGCACAAGTGAGTCAGGTGTTTCCAAGTGTGGATGGCTGCAAATAGCCTGATATGTTCTACCTGGGGAATGTCATGCCCAGTCAAAAGAGCCAAGGATGCTCTATTTTTATGTTTAAGCAAACTCATTCTGCTTACTTCAGACTTCCATTTCTTTTCTTCAGAATTTCAGTGGCACTTACAGATTACTCCATTCGATTTAGTGCTCACTCCTGCTACCATGGATCTTGTGTTACTTTTATCAGGGAGGCCACCTTATCTTTGGTTATGAAGGGTAGCTATGACACTGCAGTTATGCTGAGGCAGAAGGAAGCTTTCAGCATGAGCCTTGACCTTTTCCAAGTACTCTGGCTACTTTGTTCTTTCAGGGCACAAGACTAACCCACAGTTTTGTTCCCCCTGTAATTGAGGAAATGTCCTGGATTTTACCCACCTTCTCCCGCCTGCTTCACACGCTGGTTATTAGGCTGCCTCTCAGCTCCACTGAATGCATGGGCACCATCTTCGCAGGGCCTGGGTCTCAGGCCAGAGCCAGCAGGACTTGTGGCAGCTGGAGCGCAGCTGTTACAGGGAACACAACAGTGAGCTGTTCTCATTATCCCCTTGATTGAATTTGGCAGAGCATGAGCAGAAATCATGGGAAAAACTTTTTGGTTGGAGCTCACCTGGGCGGTGGAGCCAGTCCGGAGATCCAAAGAAGGCGTTCTGCTTCCAGCTCTGGCCCCGATCACCCTGTAACCTTGGCTAGGTTGATGTTCTCATCTGCACTGCTTCCCCATCTGTGAGACTGGATCACCTTACCTGTCTTCCTAGTCCCAGAGGGGGAACAATGACATAGCCAAGAGGATGGCAGGTTCTTCAGGCATTTCAGCTTTTGCCAGAGGGCGAGAGGGTTGGTGTCTTCCAGTAATAGTATGTGACCATGTGAAAAAAATGGTTTCCACAGTCATTGGTATGTTTCAAGCCCCAGTTCCTCACTCAGTCCCCACAGTTCTCCAAGGTCTTTGATTATCCTGCTTCATCAATAAGGATACTGAAGTTAGCACCAGAGCAGAGACAAGGCCAGAGCTCCCATTCCAGAACTTTTCTTAGTCCCCTTCATTTCATTAGTATTAAATTGTAAGAAGTTCAGACTTCAAGTTCTTGTGGCCAAATTACCTTCCAGGATATTGGAGCATTTTCCATTTTCACGAGCAGTTTGGGAGAGTACCTGTTTAAGTGTGCCCAGGGTAACACCATCCATTGTCACAAAGTGTTTTTTTCTTTTTTCTAGGTTGAAGGAGGAAAGTACAGTAAGATGAGGACTTACAGGTGTCATTGGCTTTGGTGTGACTGAGAAGGAAGCTCAGTTCCGTAGTATGGGAAGATGTGGACTGACCAGGCTGGCATTGATGGTGGAGGTGCTGTTCATGTGTCTGATTCTGAAAATGCAGGTTTAGGAGAGAGCTGTTTGTCTGTTTTTTTAATAGGAGCTATTTGAATTAAGTTTGAAACCTGAAGAGGAGTTAGCAAAGAGACAAAGGTTAAAGATCAAGAGACAGAGTGTGGGAAGCTTCTTAGAAGTCAGTCCCCAAGGAATCAGCATAGATTTGGACGCAGAAACAACAGAGCTATTGTCCCCCCCCCCCCAACAATTACTTTATTTTATTTTTCCATCACCATTTATCCCCCCCATACTCTCTTCCACCACCACAGAAACCACACTGTTGCCCATGTCCGTGAGTTTTCTCTCTCTCTTTTCTTTTTTGCTCAATCTTTCAACCCCCTCCAACAACCCCTCCCCAAGAGCATTCTACCTGTTCTCTATTTATGAGCCTATTTCTATTTTGCTTGTTAGTTCAGTTCAATTAATTTCACTTATGAGTGAAATCATATGGTATTGTCTTTCTCTATTGTCTTTATTTCACTTAGCATAATATTTTCCATGTCCATCCATGCTGTCCTATCGCAAAAGGTAAAATGTTCTTTTTTACAGCCAAGTAGTATTCCATTATGTAAATGTACCACAGCTGTTTTATCCACTCATCAACTGATGGACAATTGGGCTGCTTCCAAATCTTGGCTATTATAAATAACACTGCAGTGAACATAGGGGTGCATATATTCTTTTGAGTTAGTGTTTTGTATTTCTCCGAATACTCAGAACTGGAATTGCTGGGTCATAAGGCAGTTCCATTTAAAAATTTTTGATCTAACTCCATACTGCTTTCCATAGTGACTTCACCAATCTGTATTCCCACCAATAGTGTACATCCTTGCCAACAATTGCTATTTGTTGATTTATTGATGATAACCATTCTGACAGGTGTGAGGTGATATTTCATTGTGGTTTTAATTTGCATTTCTAGTAGAGTTGCTGTTTGCTAAGAATAGGACTCTCTTGTCTGTGATCGCCAAGCTGACAGTGTTCTCTGCACTGCATTCTAATGTTCTTGATGGGCTCAGTCATATCTTCCACAACACTGGTACCTCTCCAGGACTGAAGCCAGTCTTGGCTCAGGTGTTACACTTACTAGTAGCTGTCTTGGGCCTTTAGTCTCCTTCAACCTGGAACATATTCACAGCCTTTCTATCACTCTTATGACATTGAGTTGTGAAGAAGATGGTCCTTATCTTTTCTTGGTTCCTCATGATGAGGTTCCAATTGTGTGTTATTGGCTGGGCTCTCAACTTGTGAGATGGGCCTTCTCAGAGCTTCACGTCTGAACACAAAATGCCTGGCTGCCCTTTTGAGTACATTAAGCTGTTCACTTGGTCAAGGACTTGCCCAGTCTCTCCCCAGGATACTGACTACTTTCCTTCTTGCACTAATAAGCAATCAGTGGGAAGGCATTTTAAGAACATGCAGATATCATGATCTTCAGGAAAACTGAGAACCCACTGATTGTTTTGGTTAGACCAGTCTTTACTATGATTGTTGTAAAGTGATATTTGTGTAACTCGAACACTCTCTATGTATACCTGTTAGTGCTTGACCATCTGCTGTGAGTAGGAGCCCTCCCCTCTTCCCTTTCTGTTTATTTATCTGTGTATTATCATTTTAGTTTCATAGCTTCCTGTTTTTAAATTCATCACTGTTCTACTTTATAATTCTTCACTGTCCTCGATGACTTTGGAGCACTAATTGTCCCAGATCAGCAAGAGCCCTCCAGGCTGATTCCTGGTCCTGAATATGTTCCTGTGATTTCATTCCTCCTCCTTCCCTTCTTGTATTAGCCTTATGTCAGTCTGTTTAGGCTGCTGTGACAAAGTACCACAAACAGGTGGCTTATCCACAATAAACATTTATTTCTCACAATTCTGGAGGCTGAGTCCAAGATCAGGGTGCTAGCATGGTTGGGTTCTGGTGAGGCCATCTTCAGTTGCAACTAGACACTTTCTCACTGCCCTCGCCTGGTAGAAAGAGCCAGAGAGCTTTCTGGGGTCCTTTTTATAAGGGCACTAGTTCCATCCTGGGGCTCCACCCTCACGACCTAATTACCTCACAAAGGCCTTGCATCCTGATACCATCACTTCGGGGGTTAGGATTCAACATATAAATTTGGGGACATACGCATTTAGACCATAACACCCTACCTTCTTTCTTTCCTTCTGCCTTCCTTCCCTTTCTTCCTTTTCTTCCCTCTCCCTATTTATTTTTTATTTTTTACTTATTGATTGATTGATTGATTGACTAAGGTATTACATATGTGTCCTTATTCCCCCATTACCCCCCACCTCCCATTCATGCCCCCACCCCCTGTTGTCTGTGTCCATTGATTAGGCTTATATGCATGCATATAAGTCCTTTAGTTGATCTCTCCCTCTTACCCCCACCGTCCCTTACCTTCCCTGAGGTTTGACATTCTGATTGATGTTTCTCTGTCTCTGGATCTATTTTTGTTCATCAGTTTATGTTGTTCATTATATTCCACAAACGAGTGAGATCATGTCATATTTATCTTTCTCTGACTGACTTATTTCACTTAGCATAATGCTCTCCATCTCCATCCATGTTGTTGCAAATGGTAAGAACTCCTTCTTTTTTTACCGCAGTGTAGTATTCCATTGTGTAGATGTACCACAGTTTTTTAATCCACTCATCTGCTGATGGGCACTTAGGCTGTTTCCAAATCTTAGCTATGGTGAATTGTGCTGCTATGAACATAGGGGTGCATATATCCTTTCTGATTGGTGTTTCTAGTTTCTTGGGATACTAGGAACACTGGATCAAATGGGAGTTCCATTTTTAGTTTTTTGAGGAAACTCCATACTGTTCTCCACACTGGCTGCCCTAGTCTGCATTCCCACGAGCAGTGCAGCATTCCCACGAGGGTTCCTTTTTCTCCGCATCCTCGCCAGCACTTGTCATTTGTTGATTTGTTGATGATAGCCATTCTGACAGGTGTGAGATGGTACCACATTGTTGTTTCGATTTGCATCTCTCTGATGATTAGTGACTTTCAGCAGGTTTTCATATGTCTCTTGGCCTTCCTTCTGTCTTCTTTCGAAAAGTGTCTATTTAGATCAGTTGCCCATTTTTTTATTGGGTTGTTTATCTTCTTTTTGTTAAGCTGCATGAGTTCCCTGTAAATGTTGGAGATTAAAGATTTATCGTTGATATCATTGGCAAATATGTTCTCCCATGCAGTGGGCTTTCTTGTTGTTTTGCTGATGGTTTCCTTTGCTGTGCAGAAGCTTTTTATTTTGATGTAGTCCCATTTGTTTATTTTCTCTTTAGTTTCTATTGCCCTAGGAGCAGTATCAGTGAAGAAATTGCTTTGGCATGTCAGATTTTTTTGCCTATGGATTCCTCTAGTATGTTTAAGTCCTTGATCCATTTTGAGTTTATTTTTGTGTATGGTATAAGTTGGTGGTCTAGTTTCATTTTTTTGCATGTATCTGTCCAATTTTCCCAACACCATTTATTGAAGAGACTGTCTTGACTCCATTGTATGCTCTTGTCTCCTTTGTCAAATATTAATTGAACATAGTGATTTGGGTCGATTTCTGGGTTCTCTATTCTATTCCATTGATCTATATGTCTGTTCTTGTGCCAGTACCAGGCAGTTTTGAGAACAGTGGCTTTGTAATACAGCTTGATATGTGGTATTGAGATCCCACCTACTTTGTTCTTCTTTCTCAGGATTGCTGTGGCTATTCGGGGTCTTTTTTTATTCCAGATGAATTTTTGGAAAGTTTGTTCTAGGTCTGTGAAATATGCCGTTGGTATTTTAATGGGAAGTGCATTGAATTTATAGATTGCTTTGGGTGGTATGGACATTTTGATGATGTTGATTCTACCAATCCATGAACATGGTATGTTCTTCCATCTGTTTATGTCTTCCTCTATCTCTTTTTTCATTGTCATGTAGTTTTCCGCATATAGGTCTTTTATCTCCTTAGTTAAATTTATTCCTAGGTATCTTAATTTTTTTGGTGCGATGGTAAATGGGATTGCTGTTTTAGTCTCTTTTTCTGTAAGTTCATTGTTGGTGTATAGAAATGCCATAGATTTCTTGGCATTAATTTTGTATCCTGCTACATTGCCGAATTCATTCATTAAGTCTAATAATTTTTTGATTGAGTCTTTAGGGTTTTCTATGTACAGGATCATGTCATCTGCAAATAAGGACAGTTTTACTTCTTCTTTTCCAATTTAGATACCTTTTATTTCTTCTTCCTGTCTGATCGCAATGGCTAGTACTTCCAGCACTATGTTGAACAGGAGTGGGAGAGTGGGCATCCCTGTCTTGTTCCTGTTCTTAGGGGAAATGGTTTTAGTTTTTGCCTATTGAGTATGATGTTGACTGTGGGTTTGTCATATATGGCTTTTATTATGTTGAGGTATGATCCTTCTATTCCCTCCTTGCTGAGAGTTTTTATCAAGAAAGGGTGTTGGATTTTATCAAATGCTTTTTCTGCATCAATTGATATGACTATGTGATTTTTATCTCTCAATTTGTTTATGTGATGTATCAACGTTGATTGATTTGCGAATATTGTACCATCCTTGCATCCCCAGGATAAATCCTACTTGGTCATGGTGTATGATCTTTCTGATTTACTGCTAGATCCGATTTGCTAGAATTTTGTTGAGGATTTTGGCATCTATGTTCATGATGGATATTGGTCTGTAATTCTCTTTCATTGTGTTATCTTTATCTGGTTTTGGTATTACGGAGATGCTGGCTTCATAGAAGGAGCTCGGAAGGGTTCCTTCTTCTTGAATTTTCTGGAATAGACTGAGAAGGATAGGTTTTAGTTCTTCCTTGAATGTTTGGCAAAACTCCCCTGTGAAGCCATCTGGCTCCGGGCTTTTGTTTGCTGGAAGCTTTTTGATGACTGCTTCAATTTCTTCCATAGTTATCAGCCTATTGAGATTTTTAGTATCTTCCTGAGTAAGTTTTGGAAGGTTGTATTTTTCTAGGAATGTGTCCATTTCCTCCAGGTTGTTAGAATAGAGTTGTTCATAGTATTTTTTAATAATCCTTTTCCTTTGTATTTCTGTGGGGTCTGTTGTTATTTCTCCTGTTTCATTTCTGATTTTGTTTATTTGGGTCCTCTCTCTTTGCTTCTTGGTGAGCCTGGCTAGAGGTTCATCAGTCTTGTTTATCCTTTCAAAGAACCAGCTCTTGGTTTCATTGATCTTTTGTATTGTGTTTTTGGTCTCTATGTCATTCATTTCTGCTCTGATCTTTAATATTTCCATCCTTCTGCTCAACTGTGGGCTTTTTCATTGCTCTCTTTCTAATTCTTTGAGTTGTTGAGTTAGATGATTTATTACCATTTTTTTCTTGTTTTTTGAGGTAGGCCTGTAGAGCTATAAACTTCCCTCTCAGGACTGCTTTCATTGTGTCCCATAGTATTTGCATTGTGTTTTTATTGTCATTAGTCTCCAGGATGTTTTTAATTTCTTCTTTGATCTCATTGATAACCCAATCATTGTTTAATAGCATGCTATTCAGCTTCCAAGTGTTTGAATTTTTTGGAATGTTTTTATTGTAGTTTATTTCTAATATTATGCCATTGTAGTCTGAGAAAATGCTTGATATGATTTCAGTCTTTTTGAATTTGGGGAGACTTTGTTTGTGACCCAATACGTGGTCTATTTTTGAAAATGTCCCATGTGCACTTGAGAAGAACGTATGTTCCGTGGCTTTGGGGTGAAATGCTCTAAAGATGTCAATTAGGTCCATCTGATCTAGTGAGTCATTTAGAATTGCTGTTTCATTGCTGATTTTTTGTCTAGAGGATTTATACAGTGATGTCAGTGGTATATTAAAGTCCCCTACTATGATTATATTGTTGTCGATCTCTCCCTTGATATCTTCCAGGAGTTTTTGTTTTTCTTTTAATGTATTTGGGTGCTCCTGCATTTGGGTACATATATTTTTATCAGGGTTATATCCTCTTGTTGTATCGATCCCTTTATTATTATGAAGTGGCCTTCCTTATCTCTTGTTATGGCCTTTACTTTGAGGTCTATTTTGTCAGAAATAAGTACTGCTACCCTAGCTTTTTTTTCATTTCCATTTGCTTGAAAGATGTTTTTCCATCCTTTCACTTTCAGTCTCTATGAGTCCCTTTTTCTGAGGTGGGTCTCTTGTAGACAGCATATATATGGGTCGTGTTTTTTTTATCCATTCAGCCACTCGATGTCTTTTGATTGGAGCATTTAGTCCGTTTATGTTTAAAGTTATTATTAAAAGAAACTTATTTGTAGCCATTTTTATTTTTTGTGTCTGTGCTCCTTCTTACCTTTGTATTTCTTCTTTTTACACCAGTCCCTTTAGCATTTCTTGCATTGCTGGCTTGGTAGTGATAAACTCCCTTCGCATTTTTTTTTTTTTCTGCCTGTGAAGCTCCTTATTTCCCCTTCAATTCTGAATGATAACCTTGCTGGATAGAGTATTCTTGGATTCAGTCCCTTGGTTTGCATCACTTTGTAAATTTCCTTCCATTCTTTTCTGGCCTGATGTGTTTCTGTTGAGCAATCATTTGATAATCTAATGGGAGCTCCCTTGTATGTAACTTTTTGTCTCTCTCGCAGCCTTTAAGATTCTCTCGTCGTCCTGAATATTTGCCATTGTAATTATGATGTGTCTTGGTGTGGGTTTTTTTGGGTTCATCCTGTTTGGGACTCTGTGCTTGTGTGACTTTTTTCTTTGCCACATCAGGGAAGTTTTCTGACATTATTTCTTCAAATAGTTCTTCTAACCATTGTTCCTCTTCCTGTTGTTCTGGCACCCCTATTATTCGTATGTTGCTTCGTTTCAGGTTGTCCCATAGCTCCTTTAGGCTCTCCTCCTGTCTTTTAATTTTTTTCTCCAGTTGCAATTCAATTTGGCTGTGTTTTGCTTCCCTGTCTTCTAGTTCACTAATTCGGTCCTTTGCTTCTCCTAGTCTACTGTTGAAACTTTCCATGGTGATTTTTATTGCAGCTATTTCTTTTTGATTCTTACATAAGGTGTTGATTTTTTTCTTCCATCTGGTTTATGAACTCTGTGACCCTTATTCTGAATTCTTTTTCTGATATATTGCATGCCTCTGTTTCACTTAGCTGCTTTTCTGCCAAGTCCTCCTTTTCTTTCCTTTGGGGGTATCTTTGTCTACCCATTTTTGGTCTCACCGACTGATCTAGATGTTGAGCTGTGCAGGGGTTGTTCCTTGGGTGGCAGTGGCTTCTCTGGCTGCAGTTGCTCTCAGGCGGTTATGGTAGCAGCTGCTTCTCAGTTGTCAGCGGCTCCTCTGGTGGGTTCTGTTCGCAGCAGTGGTGCCTCCTCTGGCTGGTGTGGGAGGCTGCTCATATAGCTGCTGTTCCTTGGACAGGGGTGGGCTGATTATGAGGTTGCTGCTTCTTGGATGGGGACGGGTTGCTCGTGTCTTCTGCTCCTTGGACAGGGGCCAGCTGCTCACGTGGCTGCTGCTTCTCAGACAGGTGCAGACTGCTCACGTGGCTGCTGTTGTTTTGATGGGGGCTGGCTGCATGCTGCTGCTGTTCCTCAGATGGGACGGGCTGCTTGTGATGCCGCTGCTCCTTGGACAGGGGCAGGTTGGTTGCAGGGCTGCTGCTCCTTGTACGGGTGCAGGTTGATCATGCAGCTGCTTCTCCTCAGATGAGGGGCAGTCTGCTCATGCAGCTGCTGCTCCTTGCGTGGGAGTGAGCTGCTTGTGCTGTTGATGCTCCTCAGACAGGGGGAGGCTGCGCATGGGTGCTGCTCCTCAGACCAGTGCGGACTGCACAGGGCTGCTGTTCCTTGGATGTGGGCAGTATGCTTATGTGGCTGCTGCTCCTTAGAAGGGGGTGGGCTGCTCACACAGCTGCTTCTCGTCAGATGTGGGTGGGCTGCTCACACAGCTGCTGCTCCTTGGATGTGGACTAGCAGCTCATGCATCTTTTGCTCCTCAGAAGGGGGTGGGCTTCTCACACAACTGTTGATCCTCGGATGGGGGCAGGTGGTTCACACAACTGCTGCTCCTCAGATGGGGGCAGGCGGTTCGTGCGGCTGTTGCTCCTCGGAAAAGAATAGTCTACTCACATAGCTGCTCCTCGGAAGGGGGCAGCTGCTTGCATAGCTGCTGCTCCTTGGAAGGCAGCTGGCTGGCTGCTCATGCGGCACAGCTGCTGCTCTTCGGATAGGTGCAGGGTATGGGCTGTGCACAGCTGCTGCTCCTCAGAGGGGTCCAGCTGTGTGAGGTTGCTGCTCCTCAGTAGTGCGCTGTTCAAAAGCGGCTGCTGATCCTTGGATGGGGCGAGCTGCTCACGTGGTTGCTGGTCCTCAGACAGGGGAACTGGCTGCTCACACAGCTGCTGCTCCTTGGACAGGGGCAGGCCACATGAAGCTGCTGCTCTTAGGCCTGTGGTGGATTGCTCGCGTGGCTCCTGCTCCTTGGACAGGAGCAGGCTGCTCACATGTCTGCTGTTCACGTGGTTGCAGTGCCCTGGGCTAAAGTGTTGGGCCGGTCAGAGGGGAGCCTGCTTCCGAACTCACAGGAGCCTGCGCCCAGGGTGGCTGGAGCCTCGTTGACCATGGGATCACAGACTAGGTAGCATGTCCCTGGTAGGGGTGGCTGTAGAGTCCCAGATGTTATCTTTAGGGCACTCTGGGTGGAGTTGAGGCTGAGAACCCAGTTACAGCAGGTTTTCCCTTCAAAAAGGCTAGACCTCTAAGGACAAGCTGGTCTTCCGGTACTGTTTGCAATGGTAGCAGGAGCTGCCTAGTTAAGCGAGCCTGATTAGCCTGCCCCCGAAGATCCTGTGGGATCTAATTGTCTCTCTCTCTCTCTCTCACACACACACACACACTCACTCATGCTGTTTCCCTCACTGCTGCATTCTTCCTGCCTCTATAGTTGGGTCTGGGGTGTTATTGACCCATTCGTGGATGGAGTTTCCTTTCCAGGTGTCTGGTTATGTGGCTTGCTCTCAAGCCCCTTGACCAGACAGGATAAAATTCACCTCAACAAGACACAACACAGAGGAAACTAAGCACAAATGTACATACGACACCAATAACCCCAATATAAGTGACCACCTGAGCAAAGAGAGTTGGGGCAGAGAAAAGAGAGCACAAATGCTATCGAAGAGAGAGAAAAAGATAAGGGATAAAAGACAAAGGAATAAAAAGGAGAATATATATATATTGTATGTGGGGGTAAGACACCACAGAACCAATAGATAAACAAACAAACAAACAAAAAATACAAACACCACACACCCAGCAAAGAGGATTGGGGCAGAATCTGTAGAGGCTGAGCTTACATAGTGAAAGTAAGATTAAGAATTGGATGAATGTGGGGAGGACCTCAATTTAGTATTGAGGAATTAGAAAGGGAATAAGTGGATGAGAAGAAAGAGAATGAGAAGAAAAAATAATAAATTTACCAAAAAAATTGATTTAAGAAATGGTATAAAAAATTAAAAATAGCAAATAAAAAATAGTGATGGAAAAATAATGTGAAAAGAAATAGAAAAAAAAGCAACAAACAAAAATAGGAAAACAAAGAAGAAAAAGAAGAAGAAAGGGATAATAAAAAAATAAAAATAAAAGTGAAAAAAGTGGAGTGTTGTTTCTTTGGCTGGCTTATGATTCCAATTGTCTGTACTGTATGTTACTCAGTTTCCGGTTGCTGGGGCTAAAGATTTCTCTTTAGGCCAGTTCCTATGACCTCAGGGAGTACTCAGATTTCTTTATATTATTCAGGGTGGGATCTGGGTGTGGCTATATTGGTTGCCTGGAGACAGAAGGGAGGGGCTATCTCTCAGGAGAAAATGGCGACTGGGCTTAGATATGACTCAGCACCAGACTCACTACCACCTCTCCTAGACCGCTGCCTACTCTCCCCAGATTTCACAAGTCCATACCTTCTCCTGCACCTCAGCCACGGAGTAAGTGTCTGTATCCAAAAGGTCCTATGAACTAGGTTCAGTGGAGAAAGTCACAGGCCCCAGCGCAAGGAGGGACTGTGTCTCTGCAAGCTCCTCTCTTGCCGGCACTGCATGTCCGGCCAGCCCTTCAGGGCTGCCTCTGAGCTCAGATCCAAAATCCAGACTCCAAGGTCCAAAATCCCCTACCTCCTGCAGTCCCATGGTCCCTATTTTTCCCACAGTCAGACTCTTTGCCTGTCCTCAGGGATGCAGCTTGGCACCCTGTAGTTTCTCCCTGACCCTCTGGCACAGAGGTCCGGCAGACTCTCTTGCCTAGATCCTTGATTTCACCTTTATCCAGGGGACCTCTGCCCTTCCCAGCTGCAAACTGTCTCACCAGCTGCATCTCCTTTGCCAATTTGGGCTGAATTCTACTCGTTTCAGCAGCTCACTCTATTTGCTCCCGGAGAAGGCTCAGGACACATCTGTCTATTCCGCCGCCATTTTGTCTCCCCTAATTTTTATTTTTAACATGTCCTGTATCATGTTTCAGGCTCATCCAGTGCCTAACCTGCTCAACCATGGAAGCAGCATTTCTTTGAAGGGCTCTGCTTTCTCATAGTATGGGAGATGTTATTAAACAAATTTGGGTACTAGGTGTGCTTATTGCTCCTAACCCCTGTCCATGTACATATATGGAAAATACGTGCATACACATGTACACAAACATATGTGTGCACATATATACATTCAAATGTACAAATGCACACATATATACATATATGGGCATATGTAATAAATACAATATTTATTGTATTGACAATCTTTTTTTTTTTTTTTAAATACTGAGTTTTATTTCACATGTATATTTTTGTCTCCCCACCATTCCCATTTGTCTGACCACTACTACTACTATGTCCTATCATAACATTCCATACATACTTAAAACCAAGCAAAGGGTGGAGTTCCATCTTTAAAAACTAAACAGGCATTTTGGACAACACATTCTTGGCAATGGAACCTGGACAACATTTATCAGACACGGTAGGGAAAGTTCTCACTCTGCATTATAAAAAGGACAGCCAGATATCAACTGTTACAGAAATGAAATAAGACGGAAAATTTTAACAAACTGTTTAAACTATTTTCTTAAAGAGACTTCCTCCACTGCCAGAGATCTTGAATAGCCTCCACGTCAGTCATCCGGAAGCAATTCTTCACATAATTAATGAATTTGGCTTCCACTTTGGGAAGAGAACCGCCCTTTTCTATACTTGCTTGCATTTTTGCTTTAATGTCTTCTACAGAACTAGGTCCTTTCGGTGTTTTAGGAGTTTTTTCCTGTTTTTTGAAGGATTCTTGACCTTTTGATCTTGGTGTTGATGGTTTTGAGTCTTTTCCATTTTGATTTGATTTTTGTGCATTTTTGGCTGGAGTATCTCGTATGGATTTCTTTACTGGAACTTTTTCTTCTGCTTCGTCATCATCAAAATCATCTTCATCATCATCCTCCTCCTCATCCTCCTCCTCATCATCTTCATCAGCAGCAAGTTTTACTTTTTTCTGCGGAACCTTGCTACCACCTCCAGGGGCTGACCGCTTTCCAGACATACTTAGGAGTTTCACATCCTCCTCCTCGTCATCTTCTGACTCTGCATCTTCCTCCACAGCTACTAAGTGCTGTCCACTAATATGCACAGGCCCTGAACCACACTTCAACCGTAAGACCACAGGTGGTGTTATTTCAAAGCCACCAAGGGAAACCGTTGGCTGTACAGACATTTTCAAAGTTGCCAGTGTTACTTTAATTGGACTGCCTTCGTAATTCATTGCCTCTGCTTCAACAATGTGCAGCTCATCCTTTGCTCCAGCCCCTAGACTGACCGTTCGTAAAGATAACTGGTGCTCATTTTCATCATTATCCACCTTAAAGTGATAATCTTTGTCGGCCTTTAGTTCACAACCGAAAAGGTAGTTCTGGGGCCTCAGAGGGCTCATGTCCATGTCCATAGAATCTTCCATGGGGTGGTAGCACGCACTTAGGTGAGAGAGAAGGCGGACGGAGATAAACGGCTTCTGTGTTGCAGAACAGACGCACAGGACGGAATCGCACCCTGTATTGACAATCTTTACAGTCCTTTCTCTTACCATTAGCCCACCCCTTGCAGGTGATGGTGGTGTTGTAAATAGTCTTTCACCAGCTTCTGAGAACCACTTCTGCACATCCCTATTCTATTCCACATTCAGTGACTTCAGGTTGGTAGTTTGAGTCACTCATGGGGGTTGGATTGGGCCTGTCCTTGCATCCCTAAGGTCCATTGGTTAAACTGTCACCAACAAGTCTCTCTCTCTTTTGCTCTTTTTTGGGATTTATTCTTCTTGTATTACTTTTTTTGGGGGAAAAACATATGTATACCTTTTCTAAGTTTTTCTTCTTTCTTATACAAAATATATATAACATGTTGTTATATATGTTTTTTGGCTATTTTTATTGTGGCAAAATATGTAACAAAATTTTCTATTTTTACCATTTGTGAGTATCTTGTTCAGTGGCATTAATTGCATTTGCAATGTCATGCAACCATCTGTATGTACTCTTTGCACTTGGTGTTTTTCGTCTTACAGTGTCCCCTGGAAGTCCCTTTACACCAATTCGCAGAGAGCTTCTGGATCCTTATTTTCATGCTGTCTGGTGCTGCTCCATTGTGTGGATCTCCCATAGTTTATCTCATCACTCCTCCTGATGCTAGTATAGCTAAGTTTATGTTATTCTGCAGTTATAAACTGTGATGAATAGCCATGTCACTGCTATTTTTTATTATGATGTCTTCTAGAAGTGGGACAGCTGGGTTTAGTGGAAGGTGAATGTGTGTTGTTTTGCTAGATGTTTCCAGATTCCCCTCCTAAGGGGTTATCCCCATTTGCCATCCCCCTCCACCAGTGTATTAGCCTGCTTTCCCACCATAGCCTGCCCTGAAGAGTGTGTTCTTAAGCCTATCAGTTTTTGCTAAAGTGACAAGAGAGCCATAGTAGCTCAGTGTAGTTTTAATTTGCATTTCTATTCCTATGAGTGAAATGAAACTCATTTTCAAAAGTTTAAAGACAGGTTTGTATAATTTTTTATGTCTTCACCAATACAGAGTCTGGCAGTACATACACTGAGCAGGAGGTCCACTCAGGCTTTTATTCCTGACACACATGGTCTGTTCCTCACTCTTGATTGGAAGAGCTTAGGCTCACAATCTTGGGCGATTGGCTAATTTAAAGGAAGGGGTTGACCTTTGCTGTTTCAAAATGGTGGCCTGCAGGGGAGCTGCAAGTCATGGGAGCCAAAATGGCAGTTGCCTAAACTCCCTTCTTTGACAGAAAAGATTACTTGTTTATTCTCACACTGCGATATATGTTGCAAATATTTTTTTCATTTATTATTTGTCATAAATATTTTCTCAGGGTGTTTTGCCATGCCAAACGTTTTTATTTGTTATAAACTAATTTATTTATTTTTTCTTTTATTGAATCTAAATTTTTTAGGCATGGTTAAATAGCCTTTTTTTTAACTCAGATTAAAGAGAAAACTACTCATGTTTTATTTTAGTACTTATATAGTTTAATTTTTATTAATTTATTTTGAAATAAAATTTTTAATATGTTGATTTTTTATAGAATATTTGTTCCTTTTTCATTAATTTGTTTTTATTTCCTTCCTTTCTTCTCACAGTTCATTTTGCTGTTGTTTTTCTAATTTATGTTGAATATTTGCTCATTCATATTCAGCTTTCTTTTCTTATAAGTAAGCATTTAAAATTTCCTCCTAATGTAGTTTTTGCAGTGCACAAATTTAGATATCTAGTACTTTATTATGCTTTACGCATAAATGTTGTCTGTTTCCACTATGATTTTTTTTTACTTATGAGTTTTTTAGACATTTCAGTGCCAAATACATTGAGTTTAAAAACTATATTCTATGTTAAAAATGTACATATATATTTGTATATACAATATTTTAAATAATTTTAATATTTTGGATCACTGTGTTGTGGACAAAGTGGTCTGTGTGTGTGGTCTTTATGTGTACTGAGGGTGGCTTGTGTGCGGTCAAGCACAGTAAATGTTCTGGTTTCAAAGCAGAGCATGTTCTGCTGGTGTGGAGTATAAACTCTGTTCAGTAGATGAAAACTGGTAATCCTATTTAAATCATTTCTGTCCTTAGAGATATTTTTCTCTAGCTGATGTATTGAACCCTGTGATAGTTGTGTCCAAATCTGCCTGAATAATTGGGGATTTATTCTGTTCGTATTTGTTGATAAAAAATGTTGGGACTTTGTTTTGGGTGCATGCAAGGCTGGAATTATCATATCTTGCTAATAAATTGAGCCCTTTTATCTTTATGTAATGTGGTCTATCTCTGATAATGCTTTTTTGCCTTAAATTAAATTTTTCTGATGTATTTGCCCACTATCTATTTTTCTCCCTTTCTTTCAGTCTCTCTGTATCTGTATGTTGTAGACGCATCTTTCAAGATGGTGTTTAAGAGCATTTTATTGTATCCTCTCTATAATCTTTCTCTTTTAAAGACTGGATCAGTTAATTTACTTTTATGTACTAGATTTGGACTTCTTCCTATAATTTTATTTTAGTCTTTCTGTTTAGCTCAACTTCTTATGCTTAGTTTTTCTCTTCTCATTTTTTTGATTGACAAATGATTTTTTCCTCAGTGTTCTCCTTCACTATATAAATGTGGTTTCTCTTGGGTTCGTTTTTGTCTTATGTGTATACTTGATTTATCCATGTCTAAAGTGAATCAGTTTCTTTAGCCACATTCCAAATGATACTACAATCCTACATTACTTTATCTCTGCTGTCTTTGTCTTCCATTGCTGTGGAGAAGCCATATTTTGATCTAAATGGTGCTCATTTAAAAGGATTTGTAAAACTCTGGTTACTTTTAAAATCTCCATCTTTTGCATTTTCCAGTTTCACCATCATATATCTAGATATAGATTTATTTATGTTTATCCTCTTGGGATTCTTATTTTTTCACATCATTTATTGAGGTATGATTATGTAGTATAAAATTCACTCTTTTTAGGGATATAGTTTTACAAGTTTGACAAACATATGCAGATATTAGCTAGCAACACAACCATTTCACCACCCCAAATTCCCTCCTGCCCCCTCTCTTCCTTCCCCTCAAGCCCCTGACAAACATGGTTCTGTAATTGGATTCTACTACTCAACATATCATGGAAGTGGAGTCATTGCATGCAGCCCTGAGTCTGGTTTTCCACTCCCCTGTCATGCTTTGAAATGTGTCTTTATTGTTGTGATATTTAATGAATGAATCACATTTGTTTATTCACTTACCAATTGGTGGAAATTTAGAGATTTGAAGTTTTAAAGGATTATGAATAAACCTGCTATAATCATTTCTCATCCTATCTAATAAAAGAGTAATATGCAAATTGACCATCACTCCAACACACAAGATGGCTGCCCCCATGTGGTCAAAGTGGCTGCCCCCATGTGGACACAAGATGGCTGCCACAAGATGGCCAGCAGGGGAGGGCAGTTGGGGTGACCAGGCCAGCAGAGGAGGGAAGTTGGGGGCGACCGGGCCTGCGGGGAAGGGCAGTTGGGGGGCATCCAGGACTGCATGGGAGAGCAGTTGGGGGGAACCAGGCCTGCAGGGCAGGGCAGTTAGGGGTAATCAGGCTGATAGGGGAGGGCAGTTAGGGGCAATCAGGCTGGCAGGGGAGCAGTTAGGCATCAATCAGGCTGGCAGGAAGAAGTGGTTAGGGGCAATCAGGAAGGCAGGCAGGCGAGCAGTTGGGAGCCAGCAGTCCTGGATTGTGAGAGGGCTGTCCGACTGCCCGTTTAGGCCCCATCCTACTGGGATTGGGCCTAAACGGGCAGTCGGACATCCCTCGAGGAGTCCCAGATTGGAGAGGGTGCAGGCTGGGCTGAGGGACACCCCCCATGCACGAATTTCATGCACCGGGCCTCTAGGTTTTTTTTGTGTTTTTTTTTTGGCAGGAGGGAAATGGTTTAATGACCTTTCCCGTGGCCTGATCCGTGGCAGGCTCAGCAATACATCTCCCATCAGCGGGAGGTGCAGAAACACAGACTTTAATTAACGTCAGCTACTTCCAGGATAATTAAAGGCGTGCTACAGAATTCTATAGATAAGATTACAGAACTCTTAAGGTGTCGAACTGTGACCTCCCGGTTTTTGTTTTTTGTTTTTTTTTAATAAATCTTTATTGTTCAGATTATTACAGGTGTTCCTCTTTTATTTTTCCCCATAGCTCCCCTCCACCTGATTCCCCACCCCACCCCATGCCCTTACCCCCCGCCACTGTCTTCAACTTTAGGAGTAAGATTTTTGTCCAATCTCTTCCCGCACCCCTCACACCTGCTTCCACTGAGAATCGTCAGTCCACTCCCTTTCTATGTCCCTGATTCTATTATATTCACCAGTCCATTCTGTTCTTCAGATTTTTCATTCACTTGATTTTTAGATTCACTTGTTGGTAGGTATGTGTTTGATGTCATTTTGTTGTTCATAATTTTTGTCTTTATCTTTTTCTTCTTCTTCCTCTTCTTAAAGGATACCCTTCAGCATTTTGTGTAATCCTGGTTTGGTGGTGATGAACTCCTTTGCTTTCTCTTGTCTGTGAAGCTCTTTATCTGACCTTCAACTCTGAATGATAGCTTTGCTGGGTAGAGTAATCTTGGTTGTAGGTTCTTGCTGTTCATCACTTTGAATATTTCTTGCCACTCTCTTCTGGCCTGCATAGTTTCTGTTGAGAAATCAGCTGACAGTCGTATGGGTACTTCCTTGTAGGTAATTAACTGTTTTTCTCTTGCTGCTTTTAATATTCTCTCTTTGTCTTTTGCCCTTGGCATTTTAATTATGATGTGTCTTGGTGTGGTCCTCTTTGGATTCCTCTTGTATGGGGTTCTGTGTGCTTCCTGAACTTGTAAGTCTATTTCTTTCACCAGGTAGGGAAAGTTTTCTGTCATTATTTCTTCTAATAGGTTTTCAATATTTTGCTCTCTCCCTTCTTCTGGCACCCCAAAAATTCGGATGTTGGTTCGCTTGAAGTTGTCCCAGAGGCTCCTTACACTATCTTCATATTTTTGGATTCTTTTTTCTTTTTGTTTTTCTGGTTGGATGTTTTTTGTTTCCACATATTTCAGATCTTTGGTTTGATTCTTGGAGTACGTTGATCTACAGTTGAGTTTCTGTATATTTATTTTAGACAGTGTATGCTTCATTTCTGACTGGTCCTTTTCCATTTTTTTGGCATTCTCATTAAGGTCCTTGAAGGTCTCACCAAGCTCCTCAGAAGTGTTATCAAGTTTCTCAGCGGTTTTTAGAAGATTCTTGAGTAACCTTATACAGTGGTTCTGAACTCTATGTCATCCAGTAGTTTGCTTTCCTCCGTTTCTTTCATTCGTGACATGTTTCTTTGTTTCTGCATTTTGGCTGCTTCCCTGTGTTGATGGAGTGGCTTTGTGTGGTAGGTGACCTATAGGGGGCAGTAGCTCAGCCTCCCCAATCTCCTGATGTGGACGCTCTTGGTACACCCCTTTGTGGGCTGAGTGCAAAGTCTTGGTGCAGTTAAGCCTTAATTGCTGTTGTTACGCTGGGAGGAATTGACCTCCAGGCCAATTAGCTGTGAGCACTCCCTGTGTCTATAATGGAAGAACTGCTGCGCTGAAGACACGCTTATGGGGCAGGACTTGTTTCAGTGAGGCTTTGGTGCTCACTGAGTCTGCCTCTTGAATGTGTCACTTATGGATGTGAGGAGTTGAAATCTGGTATCTCACACTGACCACTAGGTACACTGGCTTCTGGATCTCCAATGGGGTGCAGGTCAGCTACTGTCTGAGGCCACTCAGCAGGAGCTACAGTGAGAGCTGCAGTTTTCTCCTCTTTGCTTGGGGTTTGGAGGTTTTGGAACTGTCTGACCCAGGCTGCAAGTTTGCTAGGTTAAGCTGTGATAGGGCAGGCCTTTCTTATGCTAATTGAGCTGCTTGGAGCTTGGGTGGGTTTGTAGGGCGGGGCCTCAGGGTGTCACTAGGTTAGGGCGTGGCAAACAGCAATGGCTGCTAGTTAGCCGGCTCTGAGTCTCCAACCGCATCCGCGAGTCCCGTGCCCCAGTGCAGTAAACAATTATTCCTGCGCGCAGCTCTGCAAGCAAGCCACCCTCTCTGGCAGACTGTCCAGCTTCTCCCCGTAGGAGTTTGGGTCCCCTGCGTCTCCCCAGAGACTGGATTTCAGAGTAATCAGGGGCTTGTCTCCGTTGGGGTTGAAAAAAGCAACGCACCCAGTCGCCCGCAGCCAGCCCAGATCACGCGCCTCCGTACCTCAGCTTTTCAGCGCTCGTGCACGTCTCAATGCTCTTTTCTCTTTCCTTCTAGTTGTAGAACTTCCACTCAGCCAGCTTTCCCGTGGTTCTGGGTGATAGACGTTTTGTCTTTTAGTTGCAGTTTAAATTGTTGTAGGAGGCAGCAGTTTAGGTGTTTACCTACGCCGCCATCTTGGATTCTCTAGTTTTTCATAAATACCTAAATTGAGCTTTCCTAGATCCTATGCTAAGTGTGTGTTTAACTTTGTAAGAAACTATCAAGTGGTTTTCCAAAGTGATTCACTATCTACACGCCCACAAGTGATGTGCGAAAATCTCTGTTGCTCTTGTAATTGTTAGTACTCAATGTCAATTTAAAATTGTATTCTTCCTAGTAGAGGTGCAGTGGTACCTCATAGTTTTCATTTGCATTTTCCTGATGACTAATGATACCGAACATTTTTTTATGTCTGTTTGCCATCTGCGTGTCCTCTTTGGTGAAGTGTCTGCACATTAAACATTTTGTATTGTTTGTTTTTTTCTTGTTCTGAGGGTTTGTTATATACTATAGATACCAGTCATTTATCAGACATATGTTTTTTAAATGTTTTATCCCAGAGTGTGGTTTATTTCCTTAACACTGTCTTTCAAAAAAAAAACAGAAGTGTTTACTCTTGATAAAGTAAAATTTGTCAATTTTTTTTTTTTTATGGTTTGTGCTCTGTGTCCTGACCAAGGATTCTACACTTTCCCCAAACACACAAAATTATTTTCTGTTTTCTTCTAGAAATTGTACAGTAGGTTTTACATTTTAGTCTCTGGTCCATAACCACCCCCAATCCACTTTGAGCTAATTTAAAAAAATATAGTACAAGATATGGGTAAAGTTTATTTTGTTCCCTGTGGGTGTAATTTATTTCAACATTGTTTGTTAAAAGACTGTTATTTTCTCCATTGATTATCTTTGCTCCTTCATCAGTTGACTATCTATAGGTGGATCTACTTCTGGACTCCTATACTTTGTTTAATTACTCAATATACCTATCCTTTTACCAATACCTCAATATTTTGGTTACTATAGCTTTAGAGCCAGCCTTGAAATTAGGAGGATGAATCCTCAATGTTAGTCTTCTTTTTCAAAATTGTTTTCCTATTCTGAGTCCTTTTCTTTTCCATGTAATTGATAGAATCAGCTTGTCAGTTTCTACAAAAGAGACAGCTGGGATTTTTATTGAAATTGATTGGATCTGGATAGGCTAATTTGGGAATAATTGACATCTCTTTTATTTTTATTGAGGTAAAAATCACATAACATTCACTATTTTAAAGTGTAAAATTGAGTGTTCGTTTAAGCATGAGCACTAGCCTATGCAACCATCACCACTGTCTATTTCTAGAACATTTTCATCACCCTTAAAGGAAACCCCAGACGCATTAGCAGTCACTCCC
This sequence comes from Corynorhinus townsendii, assembly GCA_026230045.1. Taxonomy (NCBI): domain Eukaryota; kingdom Metazoa; phylum Chordata; class Mammalia; order Chiroptera; family Vespertilionidae; genus Corynorhinus; species Corynorhinus townsendii. Next base: position 9,263,856 of record JAPDVU010000002.1, read on the forward strand.
CGCTCCTCCTAACCCCCAGCCCCTGGCAACAGCTAATGTACTTTCTGTCTCTTTGCCTATTCTGGACATTTTATATAAATGGATTCATGTAATATTTCTCCTTTTGTACCAGGCTTCTTTCACTTAGTATACTTTTTTTCTTTTCTTTTCTTTTTAGCATAATATTTTCAAGGTCTGTCTATATTGTAGCATTTATCAATAGTACTTCATTCGATTTTTGTGGCTAAATAATATTCCATTATATGGATATGCCACATTTTCTTTATCTAGTCATCAATTGATGGACATTGGGTTGTTTCCACTTTTGGGCTATTATGAATATTCATGTGTAAGTTTTTTATATGAATATGTTTTAATCTATGTTGAGTTTATACCCAGGTGGAGTTATGGGATCATATGATAATTCTATTTCACTTTTTGGGGAAATGTCAAACTAATTTTCAAAGTGACTATAACATTTTATATTCCCAGCAGCAATGTTTGGGTGTTTCAATTTCTTTGTATCACTTGCTGTTTTCTGGGTTTGTTTGTTTGTTTTGGTTATACCTATCCTAGTGATAGGTGGAAAGTGGTATCTCATTGTGATATTGATTAGCATTTTTCTAATGACTAATGGTGTTGAGCATCTTTCCATATGCTTATTGTCCATTTGTATATCTTCTTTGGAAAAAATGTCTATTCAAATTATTTGCTCTTTTTTCAAATGGGATGTCTTTGGCTTAGTGGGTAGAACGTCAGCCTGCGGACTGAAGGGTCCCAAGTTTGATTCTGGTTAAGGGCACATGCCCGGGTTACATGCTCGATCCCCAGTGTGAGGCATGCAGGAGGCAGCCGATCAATGATTCTCATCATTGATGTTTCTATCTCTACTTCTCCCTTCTTCTCTGAAATCAATAAAAATATATAAAAATAAAATAAATAAAATTGGATGTCTTTTTGTTATTGAATTATAAGAAATCTTTATATATTCTGGACACTAGAACCTTAGATATGTAATTGATATAAACTTTCTTCCATTATTTGGATTGTCTTTTCTCTTTCTTGGTAGCATGCCTTTGACACAGAAAAGTTTTTAATTTTTATGAAGTGCAATCTATTTTTTTTGTAGTTACTTGGGCTTAAGTTACTTGCCAAATCCAGCATTATGAAACTTTTGCCCTATGTTGACTTACAAGATATTTATAATTTTAACTCTTACATTTACATCTTTTATTCATTTTTTAAATTTTTTTAAAAAATAAATCTTTATTGTTCAGATTATTACAGTTGTTCCTCTTCCCCCCTCCTCCCATAGCTCCCCTCCACCCGGTTCCCACTCCACCCTCTGCCCTTACCCGCCCCCCCTCAACTGTCCTCATCCATAGGTGTACGATTTTTGTCCAGTCTCTTCCCGCACCCCCTACACCCCTTTCCCCCAAGAATTGTCAGTCCACTCCCTTTCTATGCCCCTGATTCTATTATATTCACCAGTTTATTCTGTTCATCAGATTTTTGATTCACTTGTTAATAGGTATGTATTTGTTGTCACTCTGCTGTTCATAATTTTTATCTTTACCTTTTTCTTCTTCTTCCTCTTCTTAAAGAATACCCTTCAGCATTTCATATAATACTGGTTTGGCAGTGATGGACTCCTTTAGCTTTTTCTTATCTGTGAAGTTTTTTATCTGACCTTCAATTCTAAATGATAGTTTTGCTGGGTAGAGTAATCTTGGTTGTAGGTTCTTGCTATTCATCACTTTGAATATTTCTTGCCACTCCCGTCTGGCCTGCATAGTTTCTGAGAAATCAGCTGACAATCATGTGGGTACTCCTTTGTAGTTAACTGTTTTTCTCTTGCTACTTTTAATATTCTCTCTTTGTCTTTTGCTCTTGGCATTTTAATTATGATGTGTCTTGGTGTGGTCCTCTTTGGATTCCTTTTGTTTGGGGTTCTGTGCACTTCCTGGACTTGTAAGTCTATTTCTTTCACCAGGTGGGAGAAGTTTTCGGTCATTATTTCTTCAAATAGGTTTTTAATATCTTGCTCTCTCTCTTCTTCTGGCACCCCCATAATTCAGATGTTGGTATGCTTGAAATTGTCCCAGAGGCTCCTTACACTATCGTCATATTTTTGGATTCTTTTTTCTTTTTGCTTTTCTGGTTGGGTGTTTTTTGCTTCTTCGTATTTCAAATCTTTGACTTGATTCTTGGGATCCTCTAGTCTGCTGTTGGATCTCTGTATATTATTCTTTATTTTAATCAGTGTATGCTTAATATCTAGTTGGTCCTTTTTCATATCCTTGAGGGTCTCACTAAATTTCTCAAAGGTTTCCAGAAGATTCTTGAGTAACCTTATAACCGTAGTTTTGAACTCTATATCCAGTGATTTGCTTTCCTCCATTTCTTTCATTTGTGACCTGTTTCTTTGTCTCCACATTTTGGCTGCTTCCCTGTGTTGATAGAATGGCTTTGTGTGCTAGGTGTCCTATAGGGCCCAGTGGCTCAGCCTCCCCAATTACCTGAGGTGGACACTCTTGGTGCACCCCTTTGTGGGCTGTGTGCACAGTTTTGTTGTAGTTAAGTCTTGATTGTTGTTGGTATCACTGGGAGGAATTGACCTCCAGACCAACTGGCTGTGAAGACCAGTTGTGTCTACAATGGGAGAACTTCTGTGCTAGAGACACCCTTATGGGACAAGACTTGCTTTAGTGGGGCTTTGGCACTCACTGAGTCTGCCCCGAGTGTGTCTCTTATGGATCTGAAGAGTTGTAACCTGGATGGTCTCACTCTGACCACTGGGTGCACCGGCTCTTGGATCTCCAAGGAGGTGCAAAGTCAGCGACTGCCTGAGGCCACCCCACTGGAGCTACAGAGAGATCTGCAGGTTCTTCCTTTTTGTTTGGGGTTTGGAGGTGCCCAGATGAGGCCCAGCTGTGAAGCAGTGCAAGCTGCTGTGGAGCCTTGGGCCTTCTTTTGGAAGTTCTGGGGCTCTGTGACCCAGCTGCAGTTTGTTAGGTAATTTTAGATTGCAAAAGGCCAGGTCATTCATATCCAAAATCCTCTGCGCACAACTTGGGTGGGATTGTAAATTGGGAGGGGCGGAGTCTCAGGGCATCACAGGGTGGAGCAAACCGCAATGGCTGATCATCAGCCCTGCCTCAAAGAGGCCCCCTGGTCTCTGTGTCCCATGGCATCATGCAGGAACAATGATTGCTACAAGAACCTCTGAGAGAAAGCCGCCCTCGTATTCCGGACCGATGCCAGACAGTCCAGTTTCTCCCCGTATGAGTCTGGGTCCCCAGAGACTTGCCTGGAACTGGAGTTCAGAGCAGTTGGGAGCTTGTGTCTCCCTCCCGATTGAAAAAGACAACAGCGTACTCAGTTGCCAGCCCCTTTCCGCCACGCACCTCTATACCTCCGCACTTCACTTCTGCACCTCCACACCTCCTCCAAGTCTCAATGTGCTTTTCTCTTTCCTTCTAGTTGTAGAATTTCTACTCAACCAGTCTTCCCATGGTTCTGGATGATAACCATTTTTGTCTTTTACTTGTAGTTTTGAAGTGGTTGTGTGAGGCCGCCAGTTCAGGTGTTTACCTATGCTGCCATCTTGGTTTCTCTCCCTCTTTTATTCATTTTGAGTCAATTTTTGTATATGGTGTGAATCAATGGTTTTTGCATGTGGATATCAAGTTGTTCCAGCACCACTTGTTGAAAGAACTATTTTTCCACCATTGAATGGTCTTTGCATCTGAATTGAAATTAATTTAGACCACTTGGTTCTTGCTTTTCAAGATTGTTTTGGCTATTCACTTCTTCTGTGAGTTTGGCTATTTGGTTATTCTGTGGGTTTTTCAAGTTCCATATGAATTTTAGGATCAGCTTGCCTATTTATATTAAAAAATGGCAGGTAGACATTTGACAGTGGATTGCCTTGAATCTGTAGATAAATTTAGGGAGTATTGCCCTGTTAAAAATATGAAGTCTTTCAGTCCAGTAACATAGGATGTCTTTATATTTAGTTAGCACTTCAATCATTTCTTTTATGATATTTTATTTTCAAAGTACAAGTCTTGCATTTTTGTTAAACTCATTTTTAAGTATTTTATTTTTCATGCTATTATATATGTAATTGCTTTCTTAATGTCATTTTTAACTTTTGGTATTGTATATAAACACAACTGATTTTTGTATATTGATCTTGCATCTTTCAACCTTCCTGGCCTGTTTTTTTTTCTTTCTTTCTTTCTTGTTTTTTTTTTTTTTTACAGATTTCAACCAATATGCTCTTTATTTCTTTTATTTTCTTTATTGCATTTATTTAGGATCTCCAATATGATGCTGATTAGAGATGGTAGAATGGGTATGCTTCCCTTGTTTCTGATTCTGGAGGGAAAGCATTCAGTTTCTCACCATTAAATACAATGATAGCTATGGGTTTTTCACTGATGCCTTTTATCAGGTTAAGCATTTCACTGAGAATTTTTATTATGAAATCTTTCTGAATTTTGTTAAATTCTACATTTGTTGAAATAATGGTTTTTCATTTTTAGTTTATAAAAATTGTGAATTACATTGGTTAATTTTCCACTGTTAAACTAACATTACTGGGTTAAATCCTTCTTAGTTATGATGTATCATATAAAAGGGATTTTGTTAGGGATTTTGATATGGATATTCATGAAGGATTTGGGTCTGTAGTTTTCTTTCCTTGAAATGGCTTATGTGGTTTTGCTGTTAAGGTAATTTTGACCTCATGAAATGAGTGGGGAAGTATTCCCTCCTTGTTCAGTTTCAGGAGGAGTTTGTATAGAATTGGTATTTGTCTCTCTTAATTGTTTATTAGGATTTTCCATTAAAACCAGTTAGTATGGAGTTTTCTTCGTTGAACAGTTTTAAACTGTGAATTCAATTTCTGTAATTGCTACAATACTCCTTATTTATTTGGGTAAATTCAAGTTTCTGCTGGAGTAGCTTCCTTTAATATTTTATATGATTTATCTTGTCAGATATTACTTATATATTTTTTTCTTCAAAATTCAATTGCATTATGTCGGACTTTCTTACTTTACACTTCCTGTCACTTAACTTCTAAGGTGTTTTTGTTTTTGTGTAATTACAGTAATTATCCACAATACAGCACAGAGAGCCAAAGCTACATTAACAATGAAAGAGAGAATAAGAGACTTGGAGAGAGATTGAAAAGGCATAATGGAATTCATTGGTGTTTTGGAAGAAGTGAAAGGACTGGCATAGCAGTAATACTTGAAGAGATAATAGCTAACAGTTTCCCAGAATTGATAAAGGCACTATTGTAGTTTCAAAACCCTAACAAATACCAAGCAAGTGAAATGAAGAGAAATTTGTATATGTTCAGACATATTATGATGAACCTTTAGAATAATAAAGACAAGTAAAAGATCTTTACAGAAAGAAAAAACAATGTTCAATGTAGGGAACATTAAGGCCATCAGATAACTTTTAACTGCACCAATGGATACAGGAAGTTGGGTAGATCTTCCATGTGGTGGGACAAGAGAAATCACCCAGTATTCTATACTTCAGGAATAGGTCTTTCAGGAACACGGGCAAAATAAACACATTTTATGCAAATAAAAATTTAGACAATTTGATAGCTATAGGTCTTTATTAAAAGCATTTCTAAGGGATCTATTTCAGGAGAAAAGAAAGTTGTCGCATATGGAAGTTCAAAGATTTAAGAAGAAATTAAAAGCAGAGCAAGTTTTATGCATGTGAGTTAATCCAAACATACATTTAATGTTTAAATCAATAAGGCAGATGTCTTCCAGGATTTACAACAAACAGAACTAAAATAGGGGAGGGAGTAGAGTCACAGGGTTTTAAGATCCTGGGGTTGCTTGCTTGGATGGGTAAGGATATCAGACTTTGATAAATTAGGTTTTCATGTGATCATGTTTAGGGAAGAAATAAAAGAAAATATAAAACAGTGGAGGGAAAAATCTAGGAGTGCAAGAAAGGAGACTTACAAGAAACAAATACTAGAAAATAGAAAATGCAATATAAAATGGTACTTAAATCCAGATATATCAGAAATTTGTATAAATATTAATGGGTTTACATGCATTAAAAAGTTCCATGGAAAGAATTTTCACTCGGGACTCCACTGCCTCGATGTTCAGTGTTTGTCATGCTGAAGTTTTAGAGCTCTCTATTTATCCTTGTATTTCATAAATTTAATCAGAATATTGTTTATTGGGTTCTCGGTGTTTATTCCTTCTGGAACTTAAAGACTGCTTCTTGGTATCTTTCATACTTTCTTTCTCTCTCTCTTTTTTTTTTTTTTTCCACTCTGCATTCTAGAAAGTTCTTTGGCTTCATCTTTCCACTTTGATCTTAAGCTGTGTCATTTACCTGTATACTCACATATTATGTTTTTATTTTGGTGGTATTTTTCCCTCTTGTTTCTCTCTCAAGTGTGGAACACCACACTCATTACCTTGAATATACACATTATCATTATTGTTGGATTTACAATTTTTCAGATAACCATTTTTATTTTGAGATTGTTGTGTCTCTTTGATCACATCAGTTTTCTTCAAATATTGTTTCTTTATTGGCAGAGGAGGTTTGCATTTTGAGAATGCCTGTCTCTGGTGACTGGTAGAAAGTGGAGGGGCATGTGGCCAGGCAAGAGTGTGCTGGATAGCTCCTCTTGTGGGGATGTGCGCCAGCTGTGCCTCCAGAAGTACATGGCTGCCAAGGAGCTGTCCTGCCTCTCTCCCGTCAGCTTTCACTGGAGCAGACATGCAGCCCAGTAAGGACGTTACTGCACATGGAGCACTCCCTGCTGTTGGTTTGGGCAGCAGCTCCCTGCTCACAGGATCTGATTTCTCTCTAGTTGCTTCCCCACGAAACTCCCTGACTTCCTGACACAGGCTTGACTGTGGTGTTCTTTACAATTCTTTCTCCATGGATCCCACCCCATGGCTCTTTCTATATTGTGTTTCATTTCCAGTTACCAAATCAACCCACACGAGTGGCTTAAAACAACAGCTATGTATTATCTAACAGTTTTTGCGTATCAGGAATTTAGCAGTGACTTATCTGGGTGGTTCTGCTTGGGGTCTCTCATGAGGTGGCAGATGTTGGCCAGAGCTGCATCACCTGAAGGTTGACTAGGGATGGAGGACCTGCTTCCAAGTTGGCTTCCTGTGTAGTTTTGGGCAGGAGACCTAGTTCCCTATCTTTAGGCCTGCCCCTGGGACTGCTTTAGTGTCCTTATGGCATGGCAGCTCATTCCTCTTGAATCTGGTTATATAAGAGAGGGACTAAGGAGGAATCTCATGCTTGTTATATTCTAATCTTGGGTCTCAGCACACTGTATTCTTTTTTTGTTGTTAATCCTCACCTGAGGATATTTTTTCCATTGATTTTTAGAAAGAGTGGAAGGGAGGGGGAGCGATAGAGAAAGAGAAACATTGATGTAAGAGAGACAGATCAATTAGTTGCCTCTTGCACATGCCCGAACCAGGGCTGGGGATTGAGCCTGCAATTGAGGTATGTGCCCTTGACCGGAATCGAACCCAGGACCCTTCAGTCTGAGGGCTGATGTTCTATCCACTAAACCACGTTGGCGAGGACAGCACACTGTATTCTTTGCAAGTGTGTTACCAAGTACAGTCCATTCTTAGAGGAGGGGAGATGTATTCTCATCATAGCATTATAGGAAATAAGGAGTATCATAGAATCTGTGGACATCATGAAAACTCCTCACTCTCACTGAGGAATTCCTCCAGTGGTTTTCTGGTCTGATGTGGAAAAGTGGCCCTGGAGATCTGTCTCCAAATCATCTTTGTAAATCAGACCAGTTGTAGACCTTCCAAGTGGTAGCATGAGACTGAGCTTTTCTTATAAAGTTATCTTATAACTTTTGTGATTATTCTCATCCTCTTTTCTTTTGTTATGGGCTTTTGTCAAGGTAATTTAATTTAAAAAGTATTATGTATCTAACTTCTTTAATGCTTGCTTTCTCGCTTATTATTGAGTTTGACATACCTTGCTTAGAAGCTTGGCAAGTTTAGAATCACCAAATTAGGTCACTCTTGGGCAGACAGTGCTACAGCAGGTTCTAAATCTGCCCTTCCTCTAACCCGCTGCTTCACTGGCAAAACAATTCAGGTAACAAGGACATTTCTAGAATTGGGGGCATATCTTGCGGAGCTGAGGTTTTGAAGTTTGAGTCATTGAGTGAAATCACATTCCTCATTTCTGGCTTAGATGACAGTTGGATGATAATATATTCCACGTTCATTGAGCTCTCGCTGTGCTCTAATCATGTACCAGGCCTTGTGTGGGCTCTGGACACAAGGTTTCCTGATACAGGCTCAGGGTTGATGGCACTTTATTGTTAGCACTGTAATAACTGTGATGCATGTGGGAAAGCCATGAGAGAGTGCTGTCCGGATGTGGGTTTGTTACTGTTTTCCTTTCATTTTTGGCCTTCTGTCCTTTCTTCCCCTAAACTCTCTCTGGATAGAATATTTGAAAAACAAATGGGTAGCAGGTAGCAGAATTAACTGCAGGGAATCTGTTTGGTTGAATCTCCTGTCAGAGAAGAGGAATAGAAGGAAGGAGGGACATTCCCAGATATGAAGGGGGTGACAGTGGTTGGGCTTCAGCCATCTTCAGCTTAGGTGTGTTCATGGCACAGAAGCAGAAGGTTGTGGGAGGGGCAGGCCCACTGCCCACTGCACAGGTTCCTGCATGGCAACCCCAGCAGTCCTGTCATTCCCAGGGGGAATGTGATTTGTTTTACACATACTGCTCTGCAAGCATGGGACACATCTTTCAAATGGCACACAACTATCTTTTCTTATCCCCCTGTGGCTTCTTATAGGACACTCACTCTTTCCTCCCCTGTTTATCATGCTTCTGGAAGCCTTAGTCTGGTCACTGGCTCATTTTGGTCTGGCCCAACCTTGCTCAGTTTTGCTCATTAATAGTTAAGCTTGATTTTATTTGTATCAAACAACCAGTTAGTTTAGCTTCTAATCATATAATGTATGTAATACTATACATAGCTTTCATTATGGAAATAATGGCAAAAAATAGCTTTATTATTAGGAATGTCAAAATATAACTCATAAGTCTCCCCAACCATTTTTTCTTATAGAAATTATTGTTTCTGAAATACAGAGTTTCACGAATGCCATTGGACAATAGCAAAACCAGCTGGTTGTCTACTGGCTTCCTCTCGTGGGGGCAGTGTGGTGGTTCTGACCCTGTTTCTGCTTGTTTCAATTCATCTCACTGCTTTATGAAGCCCCTGCAGAAACCCAGCTGTGGAGGAGGTAGGTTGGCCACCAGGCAGCTTCTATTGGACACGGATGTAGACCTGGATGTGACCCAGCAGACAGGAGCCCTGAGAGGATTTTCTGGGAGGGGGCAGCCAGATGTGGTTAGTGCACGTGGGGGACACATGGAGTCAGCCAACTCAAGGGTGTTTTCACGCTTTTAATTTAAATAGTCACAGAGCCTAAAGTGGGATTTAAAATGTTTCTTTCGGTGTGTTGCATTCTGGTGAGGGAAAGAATGGTATCATCGTTCTCTTTGCTAAGTGATAATTACAAGTGTGGAAACAGATGTGAGCTTCCTGGGAGCAGAGGGGGTCATGCCTGAAATGCAACCATCTAGGAAGGGAGGAGGTTGGCGAGTTTGGCTCCTTTGACTGGAACAGGGGGTGGGGGTGCAGCAAGGGCTTAGAGCTGAAGGGGAAGGATCGGTGGTAGAGGCTCAGGGTGGGCCGGTCAGAGTATCTGCTCACTGCTCTTGGTAAAGCCTGGCATGCCCAGAGTACCTCCTTCTCAAACATGGCACGTGCCTGATAGAGGAGGAGCCAGTAGGAAAGCCCAGTCCAGAGAACTGCAAGGACATGCTCCCTGAGGAGGCCAATGACTGGGGCTAGTTTAGGGCCTTTCTCCTACTTTTACACCTGCCTTGCTCCTTGAGAGAGAGAGGCCTTGCAGTCCCCTCCAGGGGAGACCTGCTCTGGAGGGCTGCAGCCTCTCTAGCTTGGGTTTGAGGAGAAGCCAGAGGTGCAGGCATTTTTCCTGCTCCAGCTCACACTGAGTTCACTTTGGTCTGGGTAAGACCTTCCTTGCAGTAAATGGGAACTGGTTTGAATGGGGCCCTGCACTGACCACATGTGACTGTGGGCAACTTGTTTAGTCTTTCCAAGCCAAGGGTCTCATCTGCCAGGGACCATGGGAAATAATTAGGTAGCACAGGTGTCTGGCTCAGAACCTGGCCCACAAGGTGCCTTCATTACGGCTCCTTCCTCCCTGTTCCTGTCATCATAGGAACATCTACCAAACAGAATATGTGGGTCTCTCTTGAGCCTTGTCTGGCCTGACTTGGTTTAAGTAAAGTGACCCTGTACGTAGAGTGTGTGGCGGCAGCTCTCCTGGTGCCCTCTTTACCCCAGCTCCATGCATGCCTTCTTCTGGAAACATTTGATGCTCTATGGGTCTGCCTGTATGCCCTGGGGCTGTGAGACTGGTCCAGGTTTTGGCACTCTGTCCAGGTTGCTGGTTGAGATGAATGGTGAGAATATCCAAGGCACTGCTGAGTAGGTGAGTGTGGTTGCTGTTAGTTCCTTTCCAGTTAGTAGTTAACCTTGGTCCAGTCCCCTCAGTTACGTGTTTCCTAGTGACCTTGACCCATGGGCATCCTGCCAGCACCCAGAGTTCTGTTACAGAAAGGGAAATGCAATAGCATCTCATATATGGGTTGGTATGAGGGTCCTGAGCGCAGCTACTTACACAGCCAGAACATCTCTTGCCATCCTGTAGGGTTCCTTTTTTAAAAAAAAAGGTAAGAAAAACATTTTGTGTTAATATTTTATGTGCATTTGGTGAGCTGATGAGCATTAGAGATTTAAAAAAGTTTCCAAATGCCAACTAGAAAAAAGTGTGCATACTTGACACAAATGTGTGTGGAGATCCTTGTGTGTTCCTTGCCTGCATGTGCAAGCACACACACATACTCTTCTAATAGGTGCCCCCAACCCTGATACAGAATGGCCCTGGCCTTAGAATCTCTGCTACCTCTGGGAGCAGCCTGTACCTAATTGGCCTGGGGGAACCATCTTAATTATCTTTAAGGCAAAGTCTGATGCTGACTTATTTCGCTTGGATATGGGTTAGTGCACAACAGGGTCCACCCCTGGAGCAGACCTTACTATCCCATACAATGTCATGCAGTGCTGGGTCTACCCTCATTTCTAAGTTGTGGAACTAGAGCCAGTGGTCCTTTGGGGATGATGAGAGGTAGACTGCATACTCCAGGTAGACAGAGCAGTGTAAGCCAATGCCCATGTGAGCTGGGTGACTGCACACTGTGGTGACTGCTCCAGGGTTACTGGGATGCTGTTGTGGGTAGAGGTAGTAGGGGAGCCAGGCTGGGGGTCATGAAACCCTTCTAGCATCAGTCCACATTCTCAGGCCAGGGTGGACCTTTGATGGGTATACTAGTAAAGCAAGGATTGATATGACCAGATTTTTTGTTTTAGAAAAATTATGTTCCTAAAATGAAGAAGTTGGTAGAAACAGCAGCATAAAATATAAAGCTAGCACAAATAAATAGGGAGAAATACTCAGGTTAAACCTGAGTCAGCAACTGCACTAAAGAGTTGTGACTGCTTTCCTGTTAGCAGCTGGCGTAGCTTGTCAGACCCTGGAGATGTCAATGAGGTGCTGGGCTCCGGGACAGTTTCCTGATGTGGTTCTTCGATTGTTTGCTGTCCCAGAGCTGTCTTGGAGCTTCCACTTTTAGGTTGGTCACCTAGGACTCCCTCCCTTCTGGTCCAGGCACAACTTCATCCTTGTATTGTGGGGACTTCCATGGGGACCACTGACCTCCAAAGTTACTGGGGATGATGTTTGTTCACAGGGCTCATCATGGAATCAGTTTTCTCCTCAGAAACCATTTGCTATGGAGCGAATTATGTCCCTAAATTCACATGTGAAAGTCCTCCCCCTTCTCCCCCCAGTATGAATGCATATGGAGATAGGGCCTTTAAAGAGATAAATAAGGTCAATGAGAACCTAAGAGTGGGGCTCTAATACAAAAGGACTGCAGCCTTATAAGAAGAGCAAGAGACACCAAAGTGCTCTCTCCCCTCCATGTGAGGACACCGCGAGAAGGCGGCTGTTTGCAAGTCAGGAAGAGACCCCTCACCAGGAACTGACCATGCCCACACTCTGATCTTGGACTTCCAGTCTCCAGAACTGTGAGAAATAAATAACTGCCATTGAAGCCTCCCTGTCTGTGGCATTATGTATGGTGCCTGAGCTGCCCAAGACACCATGTTTTATGTACTCAGTGGCTACATTTTTAGGAGAGAAATCTGTGGTTGACCTGTCTGAGGGCAGGCCCCAGCAGATATAAACAGATGTCATGGTCACTTGTTGGTCATTGAAAAGGTGGGACATAATATGTGGTTGCCCGGGCTCTCTTCAACCTAAGAATCTGCTCGCCCCTTTGGGCCTCATGGCTATTAACTTGTGGATTATTGACAGCTGGCTCTTTGGGGTTCTTTTCAGCAAATGAGAATACCAACACTTAATTAATAAGAACAAGGAGATGATCACTACTATGTATCAGTGGAAAAAACTATACAGTAGATCCTCGGGTTACGTTGGAGATCCATACCTACGGCGTGACGTAATGCAATTTTCACTAAGTTGGAACCCACCTACATAAGCACCTACGTCACTCACATGGAGCACATACACAGCAGTAATGTAGTGAAACAGTAAAAAAATTTAAGAGAAAAATAATAAATTCTGACCTTTACTTGTGGTGAATAAATAATAAAAAACATAAAGCACATATGTACATACGTCGAAATGACAGAACTTTGTTTTTTATAAACGGAGATGGCGACATAACCACGAAATGACGTATGTAGAGTCCGACATAACCCGAGGACTGCCTGTATTTATATGAACATCAAAATATATACAAACTCACACACACATTCATTATTATCATCTGTCACCAGTCATCTAGATACATGCGCGCCCGCTCCCTTTTGTTTCTAACAGCAAGTCTGAGGTAGCCACTTTCTTATAATTTTTTTAATTGAAGTGTAATTCACATTACATAAAATTAACCATTTAAAAATGTACAGTTCAGTGGCAATGAGTACTATCACAATGTTGTACCATCACCACATCTGTCGAGTTCTGAAACATCATCATAATTCCAAAATAAAACATCATCTCTATTAAACCTCATACCACCCTTGCTCCCCAGCCCTGGCCACACCAATCTACATTCTGCTTCTGATTTTGCCTGTTTTTCATGTGGTACATAAACAGAATTATACAGTATGTGGCCTTTGGTGTCTGCTTCTTTCACTTAGCATGTTTTTGGGGCTTTTCTATATTGTAGCATGTATCACAATTTCATTTTTATGGTTGAATAGTATTCCATTGTATGGAGACACCTCAATTTGTTTATTCATTCATTAATAGACATTAGAATTTCCCCCCACTTTCTGGCGTTGTGGATAATGCTGCCATGAATATTCTTGTATAAGTTTTGTTTGAACATCTGTTTCCACTTATTTTGGGCACATCCCTAGGAGTGGAACAGTTGGGTTACATGGTAATTATTATATGTTTAACTTATTGACAAACCGCCAGACTCTTTGTATAGCAGCTGCACCATTTTACCTTCCCAAGGTGGCACTCTTCTATTCCCATTTTAGTAAGTGAAGGATCTGAGGTGTGGGGAGGTGGGGGACATGCACAAGATAAGACAGCCCTCTTGTAACAGAAGCAGGTCTGTGTTGGCTCCATCCTTGGGTGTCTGCCACCAGGCTCTTGCTCCCTGGCATGCATGCTGGTCCCTGGGTGGGTACTCCCCAACCAGAGCAATGAAATGGGGCAATGATGAGCTCAGAGAGGAAGGGTGTCCATGCTGGGCCTTTTCCAGAGCAGGAGAGGGAAGAGTCCTCTGAGAGATGAACAATGTGAAGGAGGACAGAGTCTTAGGGAGTTTAATGAGTTCTGGGGATTGTGTTTATTTTTTGATAAGGTGCTTGTAGTTTTCAGTCCCCACCCCTACCCAGGTTGGCCAAAGCCACTGCCAGTGCCCTTGCTTGGCAGGATGTGCCAAGTTCTGTCTTCAAACTGCTCCCTGACACTCACCCTGGTGGAATTGTCTTCTAACTTCTTTAAAGGGAGACCCCTAGGCCATGGGGCCACCCTCTGTGTGGTGGCCCTGGTAGAGGCCGAGCCCTTTTGAGAGCTATTGCTGTCTTTCCCTTCAGAGGCACCCTCATCTTCCCCAGCAACAACCCTTAAACAAGATGATTTCTGCCATTGGAGATGCTCACTTTTAGATATGGTGTTACTTGGCTTTGCTTTTACTGACAGTAAATTGCTGAAGGCATTTCAATTACACAGTGAAAATCATTAGCAGAATTCTTGTTACTTAGCATCAGACTGTGGGATTTAATCGTGGTTTCTATGGGTGGTAAAGCAAATATATTTGAAGGGAGACTTGTTCAGATTTCCCAGTATATCATTATCACATTCTTGTGTGATAGTTTCCTGGTAATTCAACTGGATTTAGTATATCAGCATGACTTTTCTTTATAAGTTGTGGAGATTTAAATTTATTTAGAAAAGGAAACATTGAAGACCACTCAAAACACTCCTGTTTAATGTGTTCATTGCACGAGAAGCGGATAGTTTTACCTCCTGGAAACTTTCATTCCATTGCCCAGAGGACCGAGACAGGTGGAAGTCACTGGTGTGAACCCGGCCACCCATCACTCCCTGCTCCATCATTTGCTCCTCTCCACCACTGCCCTCTGACCCAGGTGTAAGAATACCACTACATTGTCCTGTGTGAGTACACACTCGCAAAAGGCAGCAGCAGCAGTGGGCTCTTCCAGAAAACAAGCCTCTGCTTGCCTCTCAAGTTCAGGGGACTTGTCACCAGTAGCAGCATTCCAGGTTTTGGATGACATCACCACAGGCCCAAGGATGCCTGGACTGTCACAGTCTCCCGCCTTCCTTCATCCTGACTAGTTCCTTGAGTTCACTCACTGGCTGTGGCTTGGCTGAGTTTCAGGGTCCATGAGGTACTGGGACTACCAGTGCCTCTGAGGCCTTTTTCCAGTGTTCTTCTGCATCTCTTCTGTGATTTGAATCCAGCAGAAGTGTTTCCACCATTGAGAGAGTGCTGTAAGGAAGACCTGCTCCTCAGGAGATGGGAGGGAGATGGCCCTCCCAACCCTGGGCTGGAGTCCAGATGACAGTATGCCCTCTTTTAGAAGATGTGGGTGTGCCTGCAGGCTTAAACTGCCCCCAAAGGGCCTGTTGAGAGCACCACTCCCTGTGTGAACTGAGGGCTGGCATGGATCTCCAGGGAGTACTTCACTCCCATCCTTGCAGCTGCCTCCCAAGGCATCTATGCATTCCATCAATAGAGAGGGAAAAGGCATTGAGCTAATTTCAGTAACTTCTCTATAATGCTAGAAAATACTAGTGCCTAATCAGAATGCAGGTTGGCCTGGCTCTGTGTCACCCTTGATCACAAGTTCTTTAGGTTCCAAAGTCCTACATTTCTTTTACAGTTTGTCTAGACTTCACTTTGTCTAAAGCTATTTTAAATTCTAACATAACTTTGTTTCGTGATATTATTTCCCTTTCTTTAAGATGGCCAGTTTAGTTTTTTAATCTCTTGTTTTGTGAGTTTTTGTTTTTTTTCTCCTCTGAAAGCATGTGGCAGGCTGCTGACTGAAACCACTCATGTTTCTTTTTGTATATATTTCTGAACATAGGTTCTTCTACCTCCTGCTGTGTTTGTGTGTCTTCTTTATGTGGCAGGATGTTTTCATGGCTTCTGTGTTTCTTTGTTTGCTCCTCCCTGAAAGAGAAGCCGATACTGGTCCTACCTGGGCCCTGAAGTGTGTAGACATACACTGCAAGGCCTCATTTCTCTTAGGGCCTTGGACTTTGAGCTGGGTGACAGACAGCTCACTTGGTCCAGGCCTCAGGTCACTTTAGAAACCAGCAGCCCGGGTAGGTGTTGAGAGGAGGCTGTATAACCTCTGGCTTTTACATGGCATCCCATTTGGCTGGGACCAGTGTCCCCCACCTCTCCCTCCAGGGCCTTTCTGGAAGGTCTTCGTCGGGTCTTCAAGGCTCCCAGTCATCCATGCTGTCACATTGGAGCTTGCAGAAAGACTTCCACATTTGTGGCCATAAGTGGTTTGTTTTTCTGATTTCTTTGCAGGACTCATGGGCAGTTTGGGAGATGGAGAGAGAAATGCATGTACTTGGCCATCAGTGATCAGCCTTTTTTCTACCAGCCCTCGCGTCCTACCTCACAGTGCTTGCTCTTTCCATCTCCCTCAGCAGGAGTCTACATCACTGTCCTCAACAGAATTGCACCTTACTACACTGCTGTTCTTGTTGCCTTGAATCAGGCTTTGGACTTTGTAACATTAAGCTTTTCCTTTGCGCATGTCCAATAGATGATATGTCTTGAGGTCAGGATGACAGGCTACCTAAAATTCCACACAGGGTCCCATATGTGTGACATGTTGAGTGAATTCATTAAAATTTGGTGAGTATTCAATGAACACTTAGAGGTTTGGGTTGATTGCAAACTTAATTTACAGTGTAGTGTGTTGGTGACTAAAAAGTAAATTTCAGTTTTGAGCACTTTCTGAGCAGCATATTGTCCTGAATAAATGGTGGGGGCAATGTCACTGGAAAAGAGTGCCCATAATAACAACAATTATTAGTGTATCATCTACCCACTTAAGCCAGGCTCAGAGCAGAGCAATAAGAATTGGGAAAGCCCAGCACACCAGGTCTTGTAAAACATTATTGTCCAATTCACAAGCCCTTAGGTGGCTCTGCAGTGTGTGTGGATGGGTAGGTGGGTGGGGAAGGGGAGGCAAGACCAGAGCAGAGCAGACAGCAGGGCTGTATGCAGTATAACTGGAACCCATGATAGAAACGAAGGCATCTAGAGTGAATTATCCTATATAATAAAAGGCTAATATGCAAATAGACCCAAAGGCTGAACAACCGAACCACCAGTCACTCTGACGTGTGCTGACCACCAGGCGGTGTGCATGGCACATGGCGGGCATCAGCTGTGGCGGGATGGTGGAGCAGGTGAGCAGGGGCGCCAGACCAAGGAAGGACATGGTCACTGTCATTGGGCAAGCCTCTGGTGGTTACTGAAAATTCTTTGCTCCTGTGCACAGCAGTCCTGCCTGGTGCTCGCACCTGCTGCCGGGGCCAGATCTGCCACTCGCACCCACTGCCAGCGCCCAGTGCCCAGCGCTGGCCCTGATCGCTCCGTGCCTTAAGTGGGTGCGAGCTGCGGCTACTGGCCCTGATCGCCCCTCCGGGCTTCTCCACCTCCCCCTGCTCCTGAGGTGAGATCGGGGCCAGCAGCCACAGCTTGCACCTGCTGCCAGCAACAGCCCTGCTCACACCCACTGCCAGTGCCAGAGTCACTACTCGCACCCACTGCCAGTGCTGGCCCCACTTGCACCTGCAGCCGATGCCAGAGCCGCTGCTCACACCCACTGCTGGTGCCTGGCACCGGTCCCGATCGCTTGGCACCATCAGTGGGTACGAGCGGCGGCTGCCAGCCCTGATCACTCCTGAGGGCTTCTTTACATCCCCCTGCTCCTGAGGGGCAATCAGGGCAGCAGCTGCCGCTTGCACCGCTGCTGGTGCCAGCCCCAATCACTCTGTGCCTTCAGCAGGTGTGAGCGCGGCCAGCGCTGTCAGTGTGTGGAAGCGTCGACAGTGGGAAGGGGCTGCTGGCAGATAGGGAACCAGGGGCCATGGCGGCAGGAGGGGCTGGGTGGGGGCACGGAGGATAGGCCGAGATCCTCCCTGTGCCTACCCCAGCCTTTCAGCCCACAGTTCCTTTCAAGGTGCACGAATTTGTGCACTGGGCCCCTAGTAATCTAAAAAATGAAACATATATACATATAATTGAAAAATATAGGATCAAAAATGAATAATTCACTGGACAGAAGGCTGGACACAACAGAAAGCAGGCTGAGTGAGTGGGCAACAGTTCAATGCAGTGTATTTGTATTGAAGCATAAGAGAAAAGAATAGAGAATGCAAAATAGAAAGTGAGCGGCCTGTGGACAGTCAAAAGGTCTACTGTAATGGAATGAGTTTCTGGGAGTGGGGAGGCGCATTTAAAAATATTTCAATAGATAAAGGCCATAGATCTTTCCAAAGCATTGAAAGATACCCATGCTGTCTTTCCATGCTAGATTCTATCTATGCTAGACTCATGAAACAGACTAAACTTACATGCATAAGTCAAAAAGCAAGGAAACAAACAAGAAATACACTTCTCACATCTAGGCACATCATAATTGACACTAGAGACAAAGGCAATCTGAAAAGCAACCAGATTTCAAGGTGGCTGAGCGCTTTCCCAGGAGCCACAGTCTGCATCTGGCACGTGTCTCGTGGCCATGCCTTTCCAAGTGGAGGCCCACTCCCCTGCTCATCTGCTTTGCTAGCTCATCTGTTCTGTTTTTTTCATAGTTTGTACTTAGACCAGCAAAATACAGACATAGTGATTACTCAGGCAACTACTTTTCTCCACAATTGCTTTTCAAAACTATACCAAATTTTAGAGTACCATCTTCCCCGCCTCCATACAATGACCTTTTTACCCCCAAAAAATTAAACTAAATAAATTATAGCCTTATGGTTAATAAAGGGACATATACCAATTTCTTGATATAACCTTTCCCACCAAAAGAATATAGAACGAATGTCATCATATACAGTGTTTGGATGAACACCAAACAGGTTCATGTGTGCATCTTGTGAAAGACACCACAAGGGTTGCATCTCCCATCACACTTTGTTCTGTTGTGAATCTGTTTCCATGTGCCATCATCTTGTCATAATGATGTTATGCTGTGCTGCAACTCAGTAAATGCACTCAGTGCACAATAACCATGAGCCTTAAAAAGGCATATAAATTGGTGAAGAAAATACACTGAGTGGCCAGATTATTATGATCTCTGAATGCAGAATAATCTGGCCACTCAGTGTATAGCCGATATAATAGGCTAATGTGCAAATTGTCCCCTTGACCAGGAGTTTGACCAGCAGGCAGGCCAGCCAACCACCCATGTCCCCTCCCCCTGGCCAGGCTAGCCAGACCCCACCTATGCACTGAGTCTCTAATACACACACACACACTTGAATGGCCAGATTATTTTGCATTCAGAGATCATAATAATCTGGCCACTTAGTGTAGTACAGAAATAAGAATGTGCCTTCCAAATAGCGACTCTCTTGCACCATTCTCCTCTAGCTGGACCTCTGATAAGTCCCATCCTCCTCTTCTGAGGTATACTGTCCCGCTTTCCTTATATCGCATTTTGTGCAAATGCAAATTGTGTTTGCTTTTAAATTATTTATTACTTTATAAGTTTGCTTTTACTGTGTGTTTTTTTAATAAAGTAGTTTTATTTCATATTCACCAGACAAGTTACCAAATATAATGGGGAGTTACTGCTGCTGCTTTTCACATTATTTTTTAAAAATATAGTTTTATTGATTTCAGAGAAGAAGAGAGAGGTAGAGAGAGATAGAAACATCAATGATGAGAGAGTCATTGATTGGCTGCCTCCTACATGCCCCATACTGGTGATCGAGCCCACAACTCGCCATGTGCTCTGACCGGTAATCAAACTGTGACCTCCTGGTTCATAGGTCGATGCTCAACAACTGAGCCATGCCTGGCCGCTTTCACTGTGTAGTTGGTATATATTCTACCTGTGAAAATTGTTTGATTATCTTTGGTTGAGATTGAACACATCATAATTTTCCATTACAATCAGTGGATACATTGTTCTCCTGTAGAGTAGAAGAGTTTTCAAAACAAAATAACAGCCAAAAAGTGATGGGAAGGTATTTAAGAGTTCCCATTACTCCTTGTCCTTGCCAGCACTTGGCAAGGAATTGCCAGACTGTTATATTTTAGGCAGTCTAGTGGGTGTGTATTTGCATCTATTTTTGTTTTAAATTTGCATATCTTTGATTACTAATGAGACTTGAGTACCTTTTCATGTGCTTATTGGCCAATTGGATCTCTTTTGTGAAGTGCTTTTTTTCAGTTTTACCCATTTTTCTATTTATGTCTATGGGCCCCAGATGTTTTCACAGTGATTTTCATGCTAGATAAAAGTGTAGCAAAGTATACAAAATCTTTAGGAAAGAAAAAATTTTCTCAATAATCTATTTTCAAACATGTGAGGACTTAGGGGAAAGTGATGCTCACAGGCCTTTGCTGAAAAGACCTCTTTGAAGATGGGACCAGATTCCATTCAAAGCCATGGAGTAAGGGGGTAAAAGGTGACAGAAAGCCTGGTGGAGACCCCATGTGCATGATGTACAGGGAGTATGGATGTCCATGTCAAAGACCTCACAAGAAACAGCAGTGGCATATATGGCAGTGATGGAAGAGGATGGTGAGGGGTGAGCAGGCAGGGGGGACCGAAAGCACAATACATTTGCTTCATGCTATTTCAGACCAATTGACCAATGCAGAAGGCATTTAAGAACATCGCATAGAGATTATCAGTAAAAGAACCAAAAATAGCTAATAAGGTCTCACACTGGGCAGTCGGAAGGGAGTAATGTGGTAATTCCTATGCGCCATTCATGGTGAGTCATCAGTTATTCTGCTTTGTGGACAATGGCCATGAGCAGGCCCTTCACACACACAAGGTCCAGATGTTTAGTGAACATAAAGAAGAGTTTAAATTCTTGAACAGGTAAACTGATGAGATATCCTTTCACCTCTCAATTTGTCAGAGATCAGAATATGAACAGTGAATCATATAGGCAGTGAGTGGCTAGAGAGAGAGCACTCTTGAATTTGATAGTGTATAATTTGCAGAGACTTACATGGAGAAGATTTTGGTTAACTTCTCTGAAATTAAAAATGTGCAGTATTTTACTTCTTATGCTGAGGTACCTCGGAATGTGCTTATTCAAGAAAATACTAAGATTTATGAAGGTACTGTGCCAGGTGTAGAGTAGGCATGTGTGCATGTTTATCCCACCCCCACGCAGAAAGAATTTTCTGGATGGACCCACAGAGATGGTGACAGTAACTGTGAGCTCAGCAAAGTAGGAGTCTGACTTTGCTTTGTTTATTTATATTTTTACTCTATATTTAAATATCTATAGTTTTGAAGAGTTATGCAAACCACCTAATAATACCAGGAAGAATTTTTATTGTTAATATATTATTAAAAGAATATATGTATATTGCCAAGCTTATCCAGACTCATGGTTTGTTACTGTTATTTAATCACTGAGAAATTCACCCACCACTTTGGGAGCATGCAGAGCAGAGAATGTTCTGGCATATTACTGCTCCTACATAGAAGGGACACAGAAAACAGTCATTAAAATGCTGTAAATAGCAACGTGTCCTGGATGATTTACCCTCACCCTTGGAAGGAATTATCTGTCCTGCTCCTTGCACAGGGGCATGCCCCAGAGGCCAGAGTGCACCAATGGAGTGATGGAGCAGGATCTTCCTTCCTCACAACCCTGAGAACTATGTTCCCTCTCTGAGCATTATGCCTCCTCTGTAAAAGTGGTGATAATTATACCTGCTTCCTAATCTGGCAAATATTAGGTGTAAGAGAATAATAATGAAAGTGCTTGTAAATAATGTGCTCAAGAATTGTTAGTTTCTCCCTCTTTTAGGAATTTGGCATGTCTTTATAATCCAGTGCCTATTTCTGGAATATAATTCTTTAGGTATGAATAGGATATTGACTGTATCGTGAGATTTCATCTGAGTTTTTTGGAAGTGTGTTCTTGCCACCCGAATTCTATTGAGGAGCCTTCTGAGACCCAGGCCACTCCACAGAAGGGTTGGGGTTGGTGGCACTGGGTTACTGCACATGGAATCTCAGGGAAGACCTCACAAGTGGGTGACAGGCAGGGCCTCCTCCTTAGTCACTTTGCTGCATTGAAGTAGACAGTGGTACTTGGCTGGGATCCACAGCACTCTGGGCACCTCTGAACTCCTCCAAATGTGTTGCCAGATTTTTAAAAATGCATTTCTCCTGTAACCAAGGAAGCATCCTGTTCCAAGTGTGTTGTAAGTCAGAAGCCACACTGAGCAGTTGAAACTTTGAGGTGCAGCTCCAGGTATACTGGCTATTAAGAAAGGGTAAAGGTCTTTTGAGTAGATCAGAGCAGAGGCAGAGGGGGTACCTTGGGATACAGTGGGAGCATCCACATAGGGTGTGGACAGGAGCACACAATCCGTCACACACCAGGGAGCAGCACCGTGACCTATGGAATTGTGTCTGACAACTGCTGATGGCCACAAACCAAATTTCAAGTATACCAGGTGTTCTGTGAACCCCCAAAATGTGAGAATGATAAGGAATTGGGGCCGAGTGGGATTTTGAGGTGTGCCATAACATTGGCCTTGCTGAGTTCATCAGGTAACATGACACTTTTCCCTTGCTTTTTGGTAGATGGACAGTGTCCTCACCCTCGGGGGAAGCAGGTGGGCTGGCAGGACAGGCGTCCACAGGCCGGGAGAAGGAGACACTCCCAGGTACTCTCATCTACCCCGCTGGTGACCTGCCTGCCTGGCCCCATCCTCTTGCAGACAATGACTCACCTGTGACCCTGCTTCTCCTGGTCTGCTTTGTCCACCTGTGCCCTGCCTGCACCCAACCTCAGTGCCTGTTGGTTGACCCACCTCAGCCCAGATCTTGACCCTCCCTTTTCCCACCCTGACTGAGGGCCTAGTCCTCACTTCTGATTGCTCCCTTAGCTTGACCACTTCTTTTGAAGTTCTTAACCCTGAATTGCACCCTGGCTCCCATTAACCTCCTGACAGGGAGAATGTCACCTGCTGGTATTCATGCCTTTTGGATGCAGACCTGCTTCTCAGCTGTTCGTTTCCTTTAACAGGGTCATTGGTAGTGAAATGAGAAAGAATGTCCTGTTCCTTCAGTGATGCAACCTGGAGTGTGTGGTGATGTTACTGTTCATTTGTACAGAATGTTAATGCTTTCACTAGCCACAGGTCATTCTCTTCAGGTTAGAAACATAGCGAAGGTAATGAGACACTTCAGAATCAGAATTGATTTTAGGAGTAATTCTAATGAAGCTAGGAAAATTGAATTGTGATCTCACATTCAACAGGTTCCCTCAGCAGACAGATCAAGCATGCTTTGTTCCAAGTCCTAGTTCTAGGCTTTGTTTCAAGTCCTGGTTCATCAGCAAACACACTGACAGGCTCTGCCCCCAGAGACTGTCTTCAAAGGTAGACTGCACACCTGAGAAAGCAGGGGATGAGGTCCATTGATAAAGGAAAAGAGTGAACAGGGGTAAGGGAATGTGTGTGGGTATGTCTGTGTGTCTGCATGTATGTGTGCACACGCATGCTTGCGATTGGGAGTTGTAGGTGATCAACAGGACCTTCAGGGTTGGCCTTGCTGAGCAGGTGACATTTAAGTAAAGGTAAGGGTGTAACTAATGGAGGGAGAATGCATTCCAGGCAGAGGAATAGCCAATGTGAGGCCTCAGTGTGAGGATGGTTAGAAAACAGCCAGGGGCCAGTGTAGTGGGTTGGTGAGCAAGGGGGAGAGGTACGCATGGGTCACTGTGGCCTGTGAGAACTCAAGTTCTACCACACCTGTAGAGCCATAATTTCCAAGATGAAAAAGGCCTTTCCTACTTCTGAATTACCATAGCAAACTAGCCAAGTTGCTTCTCTGATACCTCTACTTGTGAAAGGGGTAATCCAGCAAAATGTGCTAGAGCTCAACAGGATCTAGCTTAAATGGCAATGCATGAAGCACTGTGATAAGAGCAGACAGCCCCACAAGCAGGCCATGCACTGTGTCAAGCACTTTATACATGCTAACTCTTCATATGAGCAGTTGCTGTACATCCGGACAGGTGAAGCAACTTGCCTTGAGTAATGGCTACCTACAAGGCTAGTGGTGCAGAGTCAGGAAGCACAGACGGTCAGGCCACAGGCCCGAGGGCAGTGGCCACAGAGCCTCTACACAAAGCCTTGTGGGGCTCAGCCCCAGCCACTCTCCTATCTGCCTCTTATCTCTCTGCTCAGAGCAGGGGTTGTTTTCCAATCTCTGCATCTTGTGTTCCACCTTCCCTGTGTTTTAAAGGAGCACGAGATGGCCCCTAATTCCCATTCCCAGATACCCTTCGCGGACTACTTACTCTTTAAGTCTCGTGTTCATCTTCAATCAATCCAGGCAATCTGGCAATAAACAACCTACCAGCACTTGCTCTTGTAGTGGTTGTTTGAAAAAAAATCTAAACACTCTCTGAAAGTAGAGGACATGATGTAGATTAACAATTGAGAAAAAGAGAGGGGTTGGGGGAGGATAAAAACCAGATTGCCTTGGTTCAATCTACTTTAACAGAAACCCCACAGAGGAGAGCATGCATGAATTAGCAGCAATGATAGTCAGTCAAAGAAGGATGGCTATTTTCTATTGATATAAAGATCATGTTTCCACAGACGAGCAAGCATCAAAATATGCATGGACAGATGGATTAGAAATAAACAGGAAAATGAACATAGCATTGCTAGCATAACATCCCATTGTGTTTCTAACAATGTAACATGATTATCAAAGTGTGCAAGTGTGCTGTCCTGAGTTCAACTTAGTGTCACCTCATATGTCCTTTTTTCTTCTGTGATGTATGACAGTTTGAATGATTATTCCCCACCTCACTCCCCCTCTGCCAATGAAACTACACACAGCACAACCATGGCTCCAGGTGGTGGAGTGACCCTCCAGCACCTCCGACCCTAAGAGGTCACATGACTTGTTTGGAATGGTAGGACCTTAATGGACAGAGGAGGCAGGACACAGGCCCCAAGAGTTTCTTCCCAGGCAGCTTGCCCTTTGTGCTCCTGTGACCCTCCAGGAGAGAAGTATGCTGCTGCCCCTTCAGCCCAGGCCCAGAATGAATGCAGAGCAGACCTGAACTAAGGGACAAGTCTGGTTCCCGCCTGGCTAGCAGAGCAGGCAAGTTCAAATAGCATGCCATTTTACCAAGAAATTCTCCGGTATGCATTTAATCTAGGAATATTTATCGTAACTATTATGCAGTTCTCACATATAACAAAATCAAGAAAATTTCTTTAATGTCACTTAACAGTCGATATTCAAATTTCCAATAGACTCTAAGATACATTTTTATAATTGCTCTCTTCAATAATCAAATCAGGTTTATAGAATGACTTTTCTTATGATACCTAATATTTTATTCTATAGCTGCCTCTTCTCTTTTTATATGCTTTTTATTTACTGAACATACAAGCCATTTTAGAATCTTGTAAATTCTATATCTGGCCAAGAGCCTATTCATGATATCTTGGCATGTCCTCTGACCTTGAGTTTCTGTAAACGAGCAGTTAGCTTTAGAGGTTTGCTTCAGACTCAGGTTCAATTCCTCCTTCGTGCTGGGCTGTGACCTTCCCATGGGGTCAAAGCACAAGGCAGAACAGAACCTGGGTCTGCTCCTCTCTTGATGTTGTGGCTGGCAACAGGTCTAGTGGTCTTTCTGAAACAATAATCTATATATATAAAAGCCTAAGCAACTGGCCGACCAGCCAACTGGCTGGCCGGTAGCTATGACGTGCACTGACCACCAGGGAGCAGACACTCAATGCAGGAGCAAAAACCACAGGCATGGAAGCATGGAACAAACTGATGAATCTCAGAGGGAAGGAAGGAAGGGGGAAGGGGTAGGGCAGGAAGAGATTAACCAAAGACCTTATATGCATACTAGAGGCCCAGTGCACGGATTTGTGTACCGGTGGGGTCCCTTGGCCTGGTCTGCGGGGAGCGGGCTGAAACTGGCTTTCTGACATCCCCCCAGGGGTCCCAGATTGCAAGAGGTCACAGGCCAGGCCGAAGGACCCCACGAGTGCACTAATCTGTGGACCGGGCCTCTAGTCTTCTATAAGTAGAAACTTTACCTCGTCCATGGTCTGAAATACAGTCTCCAAAGCAAAAGATAAATGTGTGCTGGATTCTTTCATTTTTGTGTACTGATGATTAAAACACTGAGTAGGTTTCACCTAACAACCTCCAGAGAAGAATGACGTTTCTGTTCTTGTGATTCAGATTCATTATGACTCATGGATTATTATGTATTTGCTGTAATTCAGTCCACTGCAGCCCCTATTTTTTTGATGTTCACCATGTTATATATCTCTGGCACCCAGAACCCTTCAAGGTAGCCCATGTGTGATTTTGAAATTACCTCATTAGTCTTGTGAGTTGCCTCCCTTTTAGTGCAAACCAGATATTTCAGGCCCAACTTGTACATTTACTTGTTTGTATAAGAAACCACTCCTCCAAGAAACCTGCCCTTTTAGGATCTAGACTCTGAATGGTAGAGGTGTTCATAACTCCTAGAACTATTCCCACAAAATGTGCTAGAATACATTAAAAAAAAAAAAGTAAAACATGTAGTTCAACCAGACAATGGAATACTGTTCAGTGACAAAAACAAATGAGCCATCGCCCAGTTGGTGTGGCTCAGTGTTTGTGTTTACCCATGAACCAAAAGGTTTGATTCCCAGTCAGGGCACATGCCCAGGTTGCAGGCTTGAACCCCAGTAGGGGGCATGCAGGAGGCATCCAATTGATGTTTCTCTCTATCCCTCTCCCTTCCTCTCTCTCTCAAAAAAAAATTAATAACTTTTTTTTTAAATGAAAGAAATGAGCCATCAAGCTATAAAAAGTCACCACAGAACATGAAGTTTGTAATGTTAAATGACAGAAACCAATCGGAAAAGGCTGCATACTGTAGTATTCTACTATCCCAGAAAGTTACACAATAATTTAGAAAGACTGAAATCACACAGGTATATCTGTGGCCACCATAGAATTAAATAAAAAACAACTAATAAAAAGATATCATGAACTTAGCAAACATCTGAAAATTAAGCAACACATTAAATAACTCACACAAAGGTCAAGGAAATAAATTGTAAGAGAAATTGGAACTTTTGATAATAAAATGATTTTAAAACAACAATCAGTATCTGTGGGATACAGCTAAAGCTGAGCTGAGAAAAATGTAGAGTTGTATTAGAAAAGTCTAAAATTAATTATATAAGCTCCTATTTTAAGAAACTAGAGAAGGTAGAGTAAATTAAGTCCCAAGTGAAGAAAGCAGATGTGGTAGGCACAGTGATGCCCGTGCCCTAGTCCCTGGGACCTCTGAATATGTGACCTCCCCTGGCAAAGGGACTTTGCAGATGTGATTAAGGTCACAGACCTCAGGACAGGAGATTATCCCAGATTATTCAGTAGGCCCAGTACAATCACAGGCATACCTTAGAGTGGAGAACCTCTCTGAGCTGGGTTAGAGAGAAAAGGGCTGATGAATGGAGGGTCAGAGAGACATGCAACCTTGCTGAGGTGGGAGGCAGAGGAAGGGGTCACAAGCTGGGGAGTATGGAAAACCTCTAGACACTGGAAGTGATTCTCCCACTGTATTCCACTCGGTCCAATAGCAGCCTTCTCAGAGACATCTTCTAGAAACCCCAGATCCAAACTGGATCTTGAGGAAGGGAAGAACTCAGGGAGAAGGGTCCAGCCAGCTCAGTGACTCGCATACTATCAGGCCAGGGAAAGGGGACTTGGGAGAGGGGCAGCCCAATCCTCGCTGAGCAGGGCCCACAGGGAGTCACTTCTCCTCAATCCACAACCACAGTGATGGTGCACATCTCAGTCCAGGGACAGGGCCCTGCATCCCCTGTGAAACCCAATGAGCAGTCTAAACCCTAACCCTCAAGCCCAAGGCCACATAGGGCCAGGATGTGCTCCAGGTAAGGGGGCAGGTTTGAAGATACTAGTAAAGCTCTTCCATGAGATGGGTCATCAGATTTACAATTTGAAAAATAGTTTCTCACTATGAACTATTTCAAACCTAGAAACACTAAAAGCAATGAGAAACCAGTGTACCTGATATTAAGGATTAACAAATGATAATACTGTGTTATATTTGCTTCAGCTTATTTTTAAACTAGAGGCCTGGTGCATGAAAATTTTAAACTAGAGGCCTGGTGCCTGGGCAGTCAGACAGCCCTCTCACAATCCAGGACTGCTGGCTCCCAACTGCTCACATACCTGCCTTCCTGATTGCCCCTAACCACTTCTGCCTGCCAACCTGATCACCCCCTAACCACTCCCCTGCCAGCCTGATTGATGCCTAACTGCTCCCCTGCCAGCCTGATTGCCCCTAACTGCCCTCCCCTGCTGACCTGGTCCCCCCCCAACTGCCCTTCCCTGTAGGCCCAGTCGCCCCCAACTTCCTCTTCTCCTGGCCTGATCACCCCTAACTGCCCTCTCCTGCAGGCTTGATCGCCCCTAACTGCCCTCCCTTGCAGGCCTGGTCCCTCCCAACTGCCCTCCCCTGCTGGCCTGATCGCCCACAACTGCCCTCCCTTGCAGGCGTGGTCCCTCCCAACTGCCCTCCCCTGCTGGCCATCTTGTGGCAGCCATCTTGTGTCCACATGGGGGCAGCCATCTTGTGTGTTGGAGTGATGGTCAATTTGCATATTACTCTTTTATTAGATAGGATGAATAAAACACAAACACTAAAGACAAGGGCCCGGCAGCCTCTTCTCTGCTCCCATGTCCCCCAGGCTCTGCTACCAGAAGTGGGCGTTGCCTCCTGCACAATCATGCTTCTCCATGGTGCATGAGCTCCCAATAACATGCCCTGTCATACCATCTGTTCAGAAAGCCAGCAGCAATGGTATAACACTGCACATTTCCCACTGCTGCTCACATTCAAGACTTAACAGTGCAGATGCATGTGGATCTAACTTCTCATTCCACAGAAGGTATATTTATACACACTAGCCCTCACTGAAGACCCCCAGGGGGTTGAAACCATGGGTAGCACTAAATATTGCATATACAAGGGTTTCTCCTATACACACACACCTATGGTAAAGGTTAATTTATAAATTAGGCACAATAAGAGATTAACAATAATAACTAATAATAAAATAGAATAATAATAATATACTGTAATAAAAGTTACGCGAATGTGTTCTCCCTCTCAATTTTTATATTTCTCAGTCTGCACCTATTTCTGAGTCTGTGTGACCTTCCCTTAATTTCAGTATACGGCTTGGTGTCACCTGTTTCAAGGGATCCCTTGCTGAAGTCCTCGTAAAGACTTAATGCTTTTTGGAACAACACATTGCCATCAACCAGAATACATTTTTGATTCGTCTTCTACCCACAAATTAATGTCTTCTTTACTTTAACTTAGCACTTATCACACACTGTGGCCGTAATCTCTGCAGTTTGAGGTGCAACAGCAAAATTATCACGAATATCTTTCTCCTTCCTCACAATTTCACATATAGAAGAGTCATTCTTATCATAAATCTCAGCAACCTCAGCATACAATCTTTTTTCTTTCCTTATGAAATTGAGAGCATTTACCTTTTCACTTAAGGGAAGCACTTTACAGTGTCTCTTTGGCATCTTGATTGGAGTTGCCGGTATCACTGCTCTTACGCTTTGGGGCTGTTATTAAGTAAAATAAGGGTGACTTGAACACAAACACTGTGATACAGTTGCGATATAGTCAATTTGATAACCCAGACTGCTAATGGACAGAGAATATATACAGCGTGGAGATGCAGGACAAAGGGATGATTCACTTCCAAGATAGGATGGAGCGGACAATGTAAGATTTCAACATGCTGCTCAGGATGGCATGGGATTTAAAACTTATGAATTATTTATTTCTGGGTTTTTCCATTGAATGAATAAGTTTGGACTATGGTTGACTGTGGTAACCACAGGTAACTGAAACAGTGGAAAGTAAAACCATGGATTGGTGGGGGCAGGGAGGGTCCTGCTGTATCTATTCTCATGTAAACTTGGCATTTCTGAATATTTGCACAGGAACTTGCTCAGATGTGTCTCCTTGTACACATGTGCCTGGTTTTTCTCGTGTGTATTACGAGGAGTGAGAATGCTGGGTCCTGGGGACATGACAATCCTCCATTTCCCTGGACACTGCCAGGCAGCTCTCCCAGGTGGAAGCCGCAGTCTGGCTACCTCCCCCCCGCCCAACTCTTACCCCCACCCAGCAGCATCTGAGGGCCCTCCAGCATGCTAGTCAGCCTTCCATAACCTCAACCTATGTTTGCCAGTGAAGTTTAAGAAGCAGCCTTTCCCTGTCCTACTTCTCATTCCTAGAGCTGAGGGGAGCTGGTGGGGCTGAGGGAGGCTGGGCCCCTCAGTGGACACTGGCCAGGCATTTCCTCCTCCATGGCTTTGGTGCATTCTCTGCTTTATTTTCTTTCTAAGAACCATTTTTCCTTTGTCTTCCTGAACTATAGCCTTCTTTGCATAGTTTGCATGCAGGCCGAGCTCCCGAGTGCATGAGGAGGTGCTCAGAGGACCCTGAGGACCCTGGGCTATGCTGAGACGTGGTGAGGTGAGGGGAGGAGAGGCAAGGAAACAGGGCTGGAGGGCTGGTGGGGCCCTGCAGGAGGACAGGAGCAGGTTCCAGGGTCAGGCTCCTGCTGTGTACCCAAGAAGACACTGTGGGAGGACTGGTGGAAGAGAGGTTCCCACATCCACATCCCTGCCAGCAGAAGGCCCAGGAAAACAGGCAGAATAACCAAGCTTTCAGACACTGCACCATTTAGTGGTGGACAAGAAAAAAAAATGTGTGTGGAGTCAGAAAAGGAGCATTCCCAAGGGCAGAGAGGGCTAGGCTGATGTGGCAATAGCCACAGAAAGAGAGGTTTTTCAGAAAGGAACACAAGAATAGTCAATAATTCATTGACTTTAAAAATTGGCAGGTCATGCATAAGTTGTGTCCACAGCCTCAAGGCAGGGAGGAGATGAAAGGCTGGCCAAATGTGGACAAGACAGGCTGCAGCTCAAAGTTTTTTCCAAAAATGCAGGCCAGGCAGTTAGTTAAAGATAACTATGACTATAGATACTAAAAAGGGTGGCATTAAAATTATTTGTGATAATGTGATTCTCTACATAATACATCCAGACTTGTGAGACTCAACAGGACATACTTTACTGATGGCAGATTATAAACTAAAGATGAAAAAATAAATATCTTTACTATATATAATAATTACAATAGAAATAAAAATATAAAATGATCAGGAATAACTTGCATAAGGATCGTGTAAGGTCTATACCAGAAAACTATAAAACTTCACTGGATGGAACATGGGCAGACAGCCCTGGCATGTCTCTGAATTGGAAGACCCTTCCTCCCAACATAAATGGATAATTTTAATGGGAGGCCAACCAAAATCGAACTAGGTTTTTAGAGGGACTCTAATGCTCATTTGAAAGTACAGAGGAGTGAAAGAGAGTTTGGGGAGGGGGAAATAATATGGGTCATAACATGACTTTTGTATAGAAACAGAAAAATAGCCATGAGATGGAATGTATCCAAACACTCTAAAAGGGCAAGCACAAACAGTAAGTTATTGCGATAAAGGTGGAACTTCTCGTCAGTAGAGAAATTTTGATTAATTATAAAAAATCTCTGAGACGACTGGCTAGTTCTTCAAAAACAAAACATAACAAGGCACAGTCATCACTTGGCTTTGTAATCTATCTCCCAGCCCCGTGGTCAGCAAACTGCAGCTTGCAAGCCACATGCGGCTCTTTGGCCCCTTGAGTGTGGCTCTTCCACAAAATACCATGGCCTGGGCGAGTCTATTTTGAAGAAGTGGCTTTAGAAGGAGTTTAAGTTGAAAAAATTTGGCTCTCAAAAGAAATTTCAGTTGTTGTACTGTTGATATTTGGCTCTGTTGACTAATGAGTTTGCTGACCACTGTCCCAGCCCCATTTGCACTCCTCTGTGCTGCTGGGGCTGAGTCTGCAAACAGCAACTCCAAGGTTCACCTGGGCTTTGTTTCTCTACTGCTGAACAACGAGTGTCCACAATTTAGGGTTAAGCTAGCACTTATCAGCTCACAGCCCTGAAGGGAAGAGATCTGAACACAGGATAGTTGGTTCTCTAGGGGAAAGGCTCACATATGCAGGAGTCAGTGGGCTGGTTCCCACCTGGAGCTGGGGCCTCTTCCCGGTTGCTCAGGTTGAAGTGAGGTTGAGTGCAGCTACAGAACTGATGTCAATTTCCTCAAAGCTGGTCAGCTCCCAGAAGCTGCCTACATCCTTACAGCACGGCCTCCCTTTGGAATCTTCTTGTGCTTCCAATCTCAGGCTTCCTCCATCGCTGATTCTCACCCAGACTTACTGGTAAATGACTCATGTGACTGGATCAGGCACCCAAATCACCTGCCTTCTTATTCAGTCAGCTGACTAGTAGTCTTAATTACATCTACAAAATCCCTTTGCCAGGCCACACAACATAATCAGGGGACCATGTCCCATGTCCTACTCTCTCTCCTGGGGAAATCAAGCAAGCTTTGCACACCAGGTGAAAATCTTAGCGGCCATCCTACATTTAGACCCACCATACCTCAAAGGCTCACTTTCTGTCAGGTTCTCCAGCAGGAGGTCCGGGAGGGAGGTCTGGAGGCAAGAAGGCAGACAGGCTCCTTCTCTGGCTCATCAGGCAATTGGAGGAGGGACCTTGGTAGAGGCAGCTCCTTTTCCAAAACTCAGCCCCTTCTGCATCTCCACCAGCACTAGAGCTGGGGCAGCTTCCCTAGGTGAGAGGTCACTCCCTGAGGCATGGTGACTCTCAGTGAGGCATTGTGACTCCCAGCCTGTGGCCCTAGCCCTGAGGACCTGCTCTGCAGAGACCACTGGACTAATCCCCATGACTCAGCAGCTCTCAGCCTCAGCTCCTCATTCTAAATAGGGATGAGAAAACACCTACCTTTCAGCTTTTCGAAAAGTACTTTGTAATTTGCAAAGTGCTATACAGATGGAGAATTTTAAGCCTTATTTTCCCAGGATGATTCTAGAGTAAGAATAGGAGATAAAAGAAAGGAGCAAAGTAAGGAATGCATTTCCTGTATTATTTCTGAAGATGTCCAGGTCCACACAATACCAAGATCTGACTATTTGCTGGTGGGGCTGGGAAGAAAGGAAGACCTATGCCACATGCTCTGGGGAGGACACATCTGACCCCTCCCGTACACAGAGCCAGAAGCCTATATCTGCCTCAGGTCACCCCCACAGACATGCTCTCACTCACTGGAGTGGGAAATAAGGGGGGAGGAGGCAGCGTTATCTTCAAGGTCTCCAGCTCAGCTTTAGCCCCTTCTGTGTGCCCTTCTCCATAGTGCTGCCTCAAGAGGCTCCAAGCACCCAATCCAGAAGGCTCCTCATGTCTGGGAAGCAGCAAGATGAGTGAGGGCATCGGGGCTCTCCACTCACAATGGAAATTGGTTGGGGAGTCTGACCTTGGCTTCCTCTCAAGGTCCAGCTCTGGGCAGGAAGGTGAGGTAGAGTGGAGGGGCTTCTGGGACCCCAGCAACAACCCCAGTCACACACAAAGAGCTCCCAGAGGTCCGTAGGCCTTCCCTTGCCACAGGCACAGGCCCATGCTAAAATAGCCCTGGGTATATCCACAAAGCCACAACTGAGAGAGTGCGATCCAGCCTGCCACAACCAGAGATGGAGGACAGCTCACTTCATCCTTTCCTCTGCAGACACCTGGATACCAGGTGCGCCAACCCAAGAGATTTGGGAGTGAAACTCGAAGTCAGGCACACTAAGTGCCTGGCTGTGTGGCCCCCAGCATCTTGGCCTCATCTGGGTCATCAAAACTCTTGGAAAAGGGCGATGGCAACCGGCACCTTGCTCCCTGCACTCCTAGGATGAAACCAATCTGGGCTTTTCAGGCAGAACCCACAGGAGTCCTGGGAACAGTGTCACTCTACTTCTACCCCAGGAAAGGAGCAACAAAAATGACTATTGTTCTTGGCCAAACTGTTCTAAGGGGTAAATGATATAATAAAACCATTAACAATGAATAAATTTTAAAAATCATAAGCAAAATTAAAAATAAGATTATGGCTAGCACATAAGCAAAAAATATTGAACCCACTTGCACAGTCACCACACTCAGAAGAAAGGGGGGGCTCTGTCGGCTCAGAGACTCCTAGCTTTCCTTTAGCTGCAAGAAGTGGCCAGAGGAACTATTTGCACAGAAACACAGGTTCATAGGCAGGACCAACTTATGAAGGAAAGAAAAATACAATTCAGACTCAGCCTCCATTTTTTAAGGGGTTTTGCAATGGATTTTCAAGACTATCTCCTTGAAACTAAAAGATGAGAACAAACGTTCTCACAATAAAATAAATTTTTTTTTATTTCAACTTATAACTCTGTCCAATACAAAGTAAACGTTTTACTCTTTATTGAAAACACGAAAAATAGTTATAAAGAACCCATAGGAATTCAAAAGAAATATATAAGTATCAATTAAAAGTGGGGAAAAACCCTAACCTATCCTGGATACATGAGGAGGGCACACCCAGTGTCCCTGTGGTTACCAGCCCTGTCACCTCCAGACCTTCCCCACTGTATTCTCATGCCTCCACCTGCTCCCCAGAAGCCCTACCCTGAGTTCCTCGGAGTGCTATGCTCCCACCTTCCTGCAGGCCTCTACTCCCTCTGAAGCCAAAGGGACATTCCAAGAGCACAAACTGGTCTGCTTACTTATAAGCCCCAGGCTTTCCAGTATCCAGGAGAAAGTGTAAGTCCCCCAGTTAGGTGGCCCTGCCCCTCAAATCTCCCCACATCATTCATGCTCCATGTCCCCTCCCCTCACCTTACTGACCCCACCCTCAGAACCCAACCTCAAGGGTCTGGGCCATCACAGCCATTAGCTCTCACAGCCCAGGAGTCACTACAGGCTCATAAATGTGATTATCTTTCATGACTGTTAAGCCAAGAAGAGACAAGGAAGGGAGGTTAAGCCATCAGAGCTGTTTTATGTTTTGCAAGATTATTCTGACTACAGATGACAGGACCTTGGCTCTGATGAGGCTTTGCCACTGGCTGGAATGCCTCAGGCCCTAGGCCATCTGCAGGCCTGGACAGAAAGGGCCCCTTGGTGGAGTCCTGTAAGGAGGAATGGAGCAATGAGAGCTAAGCAGCATGTGTACCCCTACCAGGAGGCACCCCAAGACAAGGAGCTTCCTCTAGCCCCACCCAGCTGAGAGGCCACGGCTGGCTTATGAAGAGGCCCTTGAGGAATAGGAGGGAAGCTTGCAGGTGGATGGTCAGCACCACAGGGCAACTAACTAGCCAGCTCAGTAATGTCATTAAGAGACACCGGAGGGACACGTACCATGAGAATTACAAAGGTGATTGGTTCTTATATTATAATTCATTTAAATTTTGGTAGATCACAGACAATAATCATATGGATTTGAATCTTTACATGCTGTTTTGCTGTTTCCCTGCTGTATTATCTGACTGGCATAAGTCAAACATTTGCTAATGTGATGATCAGCAGATGCAGTGAGGAGCCCTGATGCAGTGAGGGGCCCTGATTAGCAAACACTGTTTAGAATTCCTTCCAAAGAAAAAGCAGAAGGTGTGCATGAAGCACACAGCAGTGAGATAAAAGATACGATTTTCAGGTCAGACAAGTGAATAAAATGGAGTGACCAGCGCAGTGCCAGATATGAGTCACTTCCTGTGAAATCTCCTGGAGAAGAGCAGATCCAGTGAGGAAGTATTGTGTTGTTTGTGTGTGATACTGACTGGGCCGATTCCCTTTTCCCATGGTCATCTCTTTTCACATCGAGAGGTCACTGCAGCCATCAGGTGGCTGGCCTGGGACAGATGGCAGCCTGCGCTGTGGGGGGGAGAGGAGCTGGTAAGGTCAGGCCAGGAGCTGAGGCATCACAAGGACTCACACAGGCTGGTCGTCACAGATATATCAGTCCATACAGCTCTCCTCCACAGTTAGGTCCAGGATGAGACTTCTGCAGTCAGGCATCACAAAAAGACAGGATGACAACCATGCCATGGGCAGAGCTAGAGAGCGTTCCAGGGTCAGGCAAGTGGGCATGGCAACAAGAATGGACCAAGTCTGGGTCTTTGAGTTCAGATGTCCTATTTCCTGGAAGGATACCAGGGTAGGGAGTAGAGGGGTATCAGAGCCTGGATAGGTGAGGGCATGGGGGGAATAAAGGCTCTGTGTTCCCTCCCCTCACCCTGATGACCCTACCATCAGGCAGAAGGCAAGATTCCCTCCTGGACATTGACCTAGGAGTAAGGCTGTATGGGAGGACACAGCTGTGTGCATGGCAGTGCAGGTGCTGAGCCTAAGGACACAGTGCTGATGACCATGATGAGCAGCAGAGAGCCAGCCCAGGCTGGCTGTGTGGCTGGAGTAGAGGCTTGGTGATAGGGCCTCAAGGTCAAGATCAAGTCCACATCTTGATGTGTCTGTTCCAGTGAGGTCAGACCTGAGGCCTGTCTCGGGAACATCAGTGCCACCAACATGCCTAGTGCATCATCCACTTCATGCTCGGCCAGCTGAAGTCACAGCTTCCTTGGTTTTGATGGGTTTCTCCCTTTGCCACAGCCCCTATCTATAAAAGGAGACATTGTCTCAACTTCAGAGAGACCTGGTCTGAAGTCACTGCCGGAACATGGTCCATCAGGCTTGAAGCCCACAGGCCAGCTCCTGTGCCCTGCTTTCCATGGCCATGCAGCATGGCTCCCAGGGATGTCTGGCTTTGCTTGGGGTGTAAGCAGAAAGCTCTACATGAGAAGCAGCTGTGTGCCCTGCACCAAGCCAACTTCAGGGTTTTGCTGAACCCATCTCTCTTTGCCATTGGCCCTCCGACCTCCCCATCACCCAGATATCAGCACTGCTTCTGACTGCATGTGAACCATGAGTCCACAGAGAATCGTGGCACCATGGCCAGTTTACACTTCACACGGAAGAAAAGTAGCCACAGTGACAGTATGAGGTGCTGCAACAAGAAAGGCTGCCCCGAGATGCCAACCTGGGCAGTGAGCTCAGGGCCAACTGCCCTCCTGGGCCTCCTGCACTTAAAAGCCAACGTCACTTCAAAATCTTTTCATCAGATTTTTAAAAATTATATTCCAAGATATTTGTTTTAATTAAAAATCCAGTTTGAGGAAATAATGAGGAACAGCAACAACAAAAAGAAAGCCTGGTTCCAGCAACCCTGGCTCACCTTCAAATCCCCACTCAGCACATCCAGGTGTCACCACGTCCTCCCAAAGTCTCCCAGGACGTCTGTCCAGAGGAGAAGGGCCATCACATTTTCCCCTGAGGAATTCATTGTACTTATTTATTTGGACAACTTTTTATTGTGACTTATCTTGAGAAAAATTGTATGAGTATTACAAAGAATGTCTTTGTATACTTAATTGTTTCTCCAACTGTTCACATTTAGGCTCACTTATTTGTCATGTATTTATTCATTCACTCATTCATTTATTCATTGGTTCTCCCTATTGATCTGCAGTTTCTAAGAGTGATTAGCAGACATCATGCTCCTTGACTCCAGATACTTATTGTGTATTTCCTAAAAACAAAGATATCCAGATTTATTTTTAAAGTATAATTATCAAAACCAGAACATAGCTCATTGATGCAATATTATTACCTAATTCCCTGGCCATCCAGTCACAGTCCCCCATCACCAGACACACCCTAACTTCATTTGAGCCCATCATAAACATAACAGAAGAGGGCATTCTAGAACCATGAAATTAGAAATGCTATTATCAACCATGCCTTCCAAGAAGTTCAGGAAAATGAATTTTCATGTGAGGTCAAACTCCATGGAAGGTTTTTTTAAAAAGACAAAAAAAAAAATTAGAAACAAAATAACATCCCTACTGACAACAAACACACACCATAAAAACATGAGTACAAAAAGAGAAAAACCATAATCTAATACCTTTAAATTGATTAAAAACATTAAGATAATAAAGCAAGAGATTAAAAAAAACATAAATCAGAATTAGAAATCCTCAAGAATGAATTCACAGAACTCAGGAAAGAATCTGGAGCAAAAGAAAAATATTTCAAAAATCAAGATGAAATTAAAAGACACAAGATAAAACAAGCATCACAGAGGAAAATATAAAAATGTAAAGAGAAAAAAGAAAACAAAGCCATGAGAATTCATGAGACATGGAGAAGACAGAAAGAGCAGACACAGAGAGAGGACTAACAAGGGGTCAGGTGGCCTTCAAACCACAGCTCAACCGATTCTTAAGTTAAAAATGTATTTAAGACCAAATGCTTGCCCAGCAGGTGTTGCTCAGTGGTTGAGCGTAGACCTATTAACCAGGAAGTCATGGTTCAATTCCCGGTCAGGGCACATGCCCAGGTTTTGGACTTGATCCCCAGTGTGGGGTGTGCAGGAGGAAGACGATCACTGATTCTCTCTCTCTCATCACTGATGTTTCTCTCTCTCTCTCTCCCCCTTCCTCTCTGAAATAAATTACTAGTAAACAAGATTTTTTTAAAAAAAGACTAAATACTTTGTTGTATTCCATCTGCTAACGCTATATTTATAGTTTACATATCTGGAAGGTAGAGTTACCTATAGATCATTTTAAGATTACTCGCACACAATTTTGTGTCCAAATACTGCTGATCTCATAAACTGATTGGGGGAGCTTTGGGTCTTCTCTGTACTTTGAAACAACTCACACACCTTAAAAGTTTCATTTCCTTTAGGACTGAGTCTGGTGAGTGCAGATCTTTGAACACAGTTTCAGTCACTCCTACAGTGATGGATTATTCAGACTTTTTACATCTTATTGAAATAATTTGGTTTGCATTTTTCTGGAAAATTATTCATTTCATCTAGATGTTGCAGTTCATTTGCATAAAGTTGTAAATAACAATCACTGAAAGGTTTTTTTTGTTTGTTTATTGTTTAAAGTATTACATACTAGAGGCCCGGTGCACAAATTCATGCACAGGTGGGGTCCCTCAGCAATAATTTTTCTGTGGCTGTAATTCTTGATTAACAGTTATTTAATGTTTAGTGCACGTCATAGTGAGTGATCGAACTCTCGGTCTCCTGGTCAAACTCCCGAGGAGACAATTTGCATATTAGCCTTTTATTATATAGGATAGTATTACATATGTCTCCTTTTCCTCCCATTCCCCTCTCCCCGGCGACCCCCAACCCCAAGCACATGCCCTCCCACCCCTAGTGTCTTTGTTTATTGGTTATGTGTATATGCATGCACACAAGTCCTTTGGTTTATCTCTTACCCACCCCCACCCTCACCTTCCCTCTGAAGTTTGATGGTCTCTTTGATGCTTATCTGTCTCTGTATCTATTTGCCGGGGTTCTTTTTCCCAGCCTTACAAAGGGTTCAGCGTTCTGGAGAAAGGGCTGTACGTAGATGATTAAGAAGGAGTCCGTGGACGAAAGATATTTTTGAAAGGCATTGGGGGTCAGAGGAACTTCCAGCTGAAGGAGCTAGAAGACTCTACCTTGACCAAGGACCCGTGCTTTTATTAAACACAATTTGTCCCAAGGCATGGTGGAAATATACACCTCAAAGGGTATGGTATCAAAGGGTTTACAGAGATTGTCAGTTTCAGGAATAGCCTACAGCTGTTCAGGTGTTTGGCCAACAGGAGGCAATAAAATGCCCTGAGCTGTCTGGCAGCTAACAATACCATTCAGGTTTGGGGGAGATGCCTTTTAGCCATTTCCAACAGGTAAATTACATGTGACTCAACCCTGTTGAGCTCCCCAAGCTTCACCAACCTTTTGGTAAAACTCTTGTAATTATTACATGCTGGAATTGGTTTTCAGCATCTATTTTTGTTCATCAGTTTATGTTGTTCATTATATTCCACGAATGAGTGAGATCATTTCATATTTATCTTTGACTGGCTTATTTTGTTTAGCATAATGCTCTCCAGTTCAATCCATGCTGTTGCAAATGGTTAGAATTCTTTCTTTTTTACAGCAGTGTAGGTAATCCATTGTGTAGATGTACCACAGTTTTTTAATCCACTCATCTGCTGATGGGCATTTAGGCTGTTTCCAAATCTTAGCTATTGTAAATTGTGCTGCTATGAACATAGGGGTGCATGTGTCCTTTCTGATTGGTGTTTCTGATTTCTTGGGATATATTCCTAGAAGTGGGATTACTGGGTCAAATGGGAGTTCCATTTTTAATTTTTTGAGGAAATGCCATACTGTTTTCCACTGTGGCTGCACCAGTCTGCATTATCACCAGCAGTGCATGAGGGTTCCTTTTTGTCCACATCCTCGCCAGCACTTGTTTGTCAATTTGTTGATGATAGTCATTTTGATAGGTGTGAGATGGTATCTCATTGTCATTTTGATTTGCATCTCTCTGATGATTAGTGACTTTGAGCATGTTTTCATATGTCTCTTAATCTTCTGTATGTCCACCTTTGAAAAGTATCTAAGTCCTTTGCCCATTTTGTAATTGGATTGTTTATCTTCTTTTTGTTAAAATGTATGAGTTCCCTATAAATTTTGGAGATTAGGCCCTTATCAGATATAACATTGGCAAATATGTTCTCCCATGCAGTGGGTTTTCTTGTTGTTTTGTTGATGGTTTCTTTTGCTGTGCAGAAGCTTTTTATTTTGATGTAGTCCCATTTGTTTATTTTCTCCCTAGTTTCCATTGCCCTAAGAGCTGTATTGGTAAAGATATTGCGATAGCATATGTCTGATATTTTGCTGCCTATGGGTTCTTCTAAGATTTTTATGGTTACCCAACTTACATTTAAATCCTTTATCTATTCTGAGTTTATTTTTGTGTATGGTGTAAGTTGCTAGTCTAGTTTCATTTTTTTCTCTCAGTTGATTTCTCAAATTGTGTGTGTGTGTTTTTTAATAAATCTTTATTCAGATTATTGCAATTGTTTCTCCTTTTTCCCCCTATAGTTCCCCTCCACCCGGTTCCCACCCTACCTTCTGCCCTTACCTCCCCCTCACTGTCCTCATCCATAGGTGTACGATTTTTGTCCAGTCTCTTCCTGAACGCCCCCACCCATACCCCTTTCCCCCTGAGAATTATCAGTCCACTCCCTTTCTATGCCCCTGATTCTATTATATTCACCAGTTTATTCTGTTCCTCAGGTTTTTAATTCACTTGATTTTTAGGTTCACTTGTTGATAGATATGTATTTGTTGTTCATAGTTTTTATCTTTACTTTTTTCTTCTTCCTCCTCTTAAAGAATACCTTTCAGCAATTCATATAATACTGGTTTGGTGGTGATGAAATCCTTTAGCTTTTTCTTATCTGTGAAGCTCTTTATCTGACCTTCAATTCTGAATGATAGCTTTGCTGGGTAGAGTAATCTTGGTTGTAGGTTCTTGCTATTCATCACTTTGAAAATTTCTTGCCACTCCTGTCTGGCCTGCATAGTTTCTGTTGAGAAATCAGCTGACAATCGTATGGATGCTCCCTTGTAGGTAATTAACTGTTTTTCTCTTGCTGCTTTTAATATTCTCTCTTTGTCTTTTGCTCTTGGCATTTTAATTATGATGTGTCTTGGTGTGGTCCTCTTTGGATTCCTTTTGTTTGGGGTTCTGTGCGCTTCCTGGACTTGTAAGTCTATTTCTTTCACCAGGTGGAGGAAGTTTTCAGTCATTATTTCTTCAAATAGGTTTTCAGTATCTTGCTCTCTCTCTTCTTCTGGCATCCCCATAATTCTGATGTTGGTACGCTTGAAGTTGTCCCAGAGGCTTCTTACACTATCTTCAACTTTTTGGATTTTTTTTCCTTTTTGCTTTTTCGGTTGAGTGTTTTTGCTTCTTTGTATTTCAATTCTTAGACTTGTTTCTTGCATTCCTCTAGTCTGTTGTTGGGTCTCAGTATAATATTTTTTATTTCAGTCAGTGTATGTTTAATTTCTAGTTGGTCCTTTTTCATATCTTCGAGGATCTCGTTATATTTATCAGTCTTTTCTAGGATATTCTTGAAAAGCCTTATAACCGTGGTTTTGAATTCTATATCCAGTCGTTTGTTTTCCTCCATTTCTTTCGTTTGTGATCTGTTTCTTTGTCACCGCATTTTCACTGCTTCCCTGAGTTGGTAGGGTAGCTTTGTGTGCTAGGTTTCCTATATGGGCCAGTGGGTCGGCCTCCCAGTTACCTGAGGTGGACACTCTTGGTGCACCCCTTTGTGGACTGTGTGTACAGCCTTGTTGTAGTTAAGTCTTGATTGTTGTTGGTATCACTGGGAGGAGTTGACCTCCAGGCCAGTTGGCTGTGAGGATCAGCTGTGTCTATGCTGGGAGAAGTTCGGTGCTGGAGACAGCCTTATAGGATTAGACTTGCCAAATTGCAAAAGCCTCTGTGTTCAGCTTGGATGGGGTGGAGTCTCATGGTGGAGCAGACAGTCTTGGCTTCCCATCAGCCCTGCCCTTGCGCACGCGCACCTCCAGACCTCTGGCTTCCCTGCCTCCCGAGCCTCCGCCCGAGAGTCCAGATTCCCCCCGCAAGAGCGTGGGTCCCCAGGGGCTGGCCTGGAACTGGGGTTCAGTGCAGTCAGAACTGGGGTTCAGTGCAGTCAGGAGCTTCCGACTCCCTTCTGCTAGGGAAAGCCTGTGGCATCCTCTGTAGTCTTTGTGCACACTCACGCGCGTGCTTCCAGACCCCTGCCCGCTGGGGCTCCCCTGGCTCTCCCCCGGGTCTCCGAGTGTCCGAGTGCCTTTCTCTCTACCTGACAGTCCAGACTCCCCCTGTATGAGCCTGGGTCCATGGGGTTTCGCCCGGAACTGGGGTTCAGTGCAGTCTTGGGGTTCAGTGCAGTTGGGGGCTTCCTTCCCCTCCCACCAGAGAAAGTCAGCCAGGCTCTCAGCCACCCTTCCTCTCTGCGCGCACAAAGACCCTTTGCTGTACCTCAACCCTTTGCCGTTCCTCCAATTCTCCCTGAGCTTTTCTCTTTCCTTCTAGTTGTAGAATTTCCACTCAGCCAGCTTTCCTGTGGTTCTGGATGGTTTCCGTTCTGTCTTTTAGTCATAGTTTTGAAATTGTTGTGTGAGGCAGCGGTTTAGGTGCTTACCTATGCCACCATCTTGGTTTCTCTAGTTTCATTTTTTTTGCATGTATCTGTCCAATTTTCCCAACACCATTTATTGAAGAGACTGTCTTGACTCTATTGTATGCTCTTGCCTTCCTTTGTCAAATATTGAGCATAATGGCTTGGGTCAATTTCTGGATTCTCTGTTCTGTTCCATTGGTCTATATGTCTATTCTTATGCCAGTATCAGGCAGTTTGAGAACAGGGGTTTTGTAATATAGCTTGATATTGGTATTGTGATTCCCTCCAACTTTCTTCTTCTTTCTCAGGATTGCTGTGGCTCTATGA
This sequence comes from Corynorhinus townsendii, assembly GCA_026230045.1. Lineage (NCBI taxonomy): Eukaryota > Metazoa > Chordata > Mammalia > Chiroptera > Vespertilionidae > Corynorhinus > Corynorhinus townsendii. The sequence goes on from JAPDVU010000002.1 coordinate 9,307,253, forward strand.
CGGTCTCTTTTTTTTTTTTTCCATATGAATTTTTGGAGAGTTCTAGGTCTGTGAAATATGCCATTGGTATTTTATGGGGATTGCATTAACTCTATAGATTGCTTTGGGTAGTATGGACATTTTAATTATGTTGATTCGACCAATCCATAAACATGGTATATTCTTCCAGTTGTTTATGTCTTCCTCTATCTCTTTTTTCAATATCCCGTAGTTTTCCAAGTACAGATCTTTTACCTCCTTAGTTAAGTTTATTCCTAGGTATGTTAATTTTTTGGTGCGATGGTAAATGGGATTTTTTTTTGTTTCTCTTTCTGTGAGTTCATTATTGGTGTTTTAAAAAGCCATAGATTTCTGGTTGTTAATTTTGTATTCTGCTGCATTGCCAAATCCTTTTATTAAATCTAGCAGTTTTTTGATGGAGTCTTTAGGGTTTTCTATGTACATTGTCATGTCATCTACGAATAATGACAGTTTTACTTTTTTTCTAATTTGGATGTCTTTTATTTCTTCTTCTTGTCTGATCACTATGGCTAGCACTTCCAGTACTGTGTCGAACAGGAGTGGTGAGAGTGTGCATCCCTGTCTTGTTCCTGTTCTTAGGGGAAATGGTTTTGATTTTTGCCCATTAAGTATGATGTTGGCTGTAGGTTTGTCATATAAGGCTTTTATTATGTTGAGGTATGATCCTTCTATTCCCACTTTGCTGAGAATTTTTATCAAGAAAGGGTGTTGGATTTTGTTAAATGCTTTTTTCTGCATCAATTGATATGATTATGTGATTTTTATCTCTCACTGTGTTTATCTGATGTATCACGTTTATTGATTTGCAGGTATTGTACCATCCTTTAATCCCCAGAATAAATCCCACTTGGTCATGGTGTATGATCTTTCTAATGTAGTGCTGGATCCAATTTGCTAGGATTTTGTTGAGGATTTTAGCATCTATGTTCATCAGAGATATTGGCCTGTAATTTTCTTTCTTTGTAGTGTCTTTATCTGGTTTTGGGATTAAGGTAATGCTGGCTTCATAGAAAGAGCTTGGAAGTGTTCCTTCTACTTGAATTTTTGGAAAAGTCTGAGGAAGATAGATTTTTGTTCTTCTTTGAGTGTTTGGTAAAACTCCCCTGTGAAGCCATCTGGTCCAGAGTATTTATTTGCTGGAAGTTTTTGATTACTGCTTCAATTTCTTCCATAGTTGTTGGTCTATTCAGATTTTTTTTTTTATTCTTCCTAATTGAGTTTTGGAAGGTCATATTTTTCTAGGAATATGTCCATTTATTCTAGGTTGACCAGTGTTTTGGAATAGAGTTGCTCATAGTATTTTTTTACAATGCTTTGTATTTTTGTGAGGTGTGTTATTTCACCTCTTTCATATCTGATTTTGTTTATATGGGTCCTCTCTCTTTGCTTCTCGGTGAGCCTGGCTAGAGGTTCATCCATCATTTTTATCCTTTTAAAGAACCAGCTCTTGGTTTCATTAATCTTTTGTAATTTTCGGGGGGATCTCTATGTCATTTATTTCCAGTCTGAACTTTATTATTTCCTTCCTTCTACTCACTCTGGGCTTTTCTTATTGCTCTCTTTCTAATTCTTTAAGTTGTAGAGTTAGATAATCTATTACCGTTTTTCTTCTTGTTGTTTTTTTTTTTGAGGTAGGCCTGTAATACAATGACCTCCCTCTCAGGAATCCTTTCACTGTGTCCCATAGATTTTGGATTGTTGTGTTTTCATTGTCATTTGTTTCCAGGATGTTTTTTATTTCTTCTTTGACATCTTTGGTAACCCAATCATTGTTTATTAACATGCACGTTCGCCTCCAAGTGTTTGAATTTTGTGATTGTTTTTATTGTAGTTTATTTCTAACATTATGCCACTGTGATCTGAGAAGATGCTTGATATGATTTCAATCTTCTTCAATTTGAAGAGACTTTGCCTGTGTCCCAATATGTGTGGTCTATCTTTGAAAATGTCCCATGTGCAATTGAAAAGAATATATATTCTGCTGCTTTGGGGTGAAATGTTCTGAAGATGTCCATTAACCCATTGTACTCCATAAGCATCTGTAGACACAAGTGGCAGACCTTCCCCACATGCCATGTGCAGTTATAAAAAAAAATGTTTTTTTCTAAGTGGCAGCCCTGACCAACTTTAAAATCATTTTTTGTGAGAATTTTTAGCTGAAGGTGTTCAAGAACACCTAAGTTGTGAGTAATATATTTATTTTTATAATATTCATTGCAAATTGATTTTTTAAATTCAAAATATCGTGGCATGTGAGGATGGTTTCCATTTTGGACGCGTGGCAGTTAACTGGTTAAATCCATCTGATCTAGTGAGTCATTAGGATTGCTGTTTCTTTGCTGATTTTTTTTTTTTTTTTTTTTTTTTTGCCTAGTGGATTTATTCAGTGATGACAATGGGGTATTAAAGTCCCCTACTATGATTGTATTGATGTTGATCTCTCCCTTGATATCTTCAAGAAGTTTTTTATGTATTTGGGTGTTCCTGCATTGGGTGCATATGTGTTTACCAGAGTTATTTCTTCTTGTTATATCAAACCCTTTAGTATTATGAAGTGGCCTTCCTTATCTCTTGTTATGGCCTTCGCTTTGAGGTCTATTTTGTCAGATACAAGTATTGCTACTCCAACTTTTTTTCTTTTTCTCATTTCCATTTGCCTGAAAAACATTTTTCCATCCCTTCACTTTCAGTCTGTGTGAGTCCCTTGTTCTGAGGTGGGTCTCTTGTAGACAGCATCTATATATGGTTCATGTTTTCTTATCCATTCAGCCACTCTATGTCTTTTGATTGGAGCATTTAATCCATTTATGTTTAAGGTTATTATTGATAGCAACTTGTTTATAACAATTTTTATTCTTTATGCTTGTGTTCCTTCCCTATCTAGTTCTTCTTTTTACAGCAGTCCCTTTAGCATTTCTTGCATTGCTGGCTTGGTAGTGATAAACTTCCTTAACCTTTTTTGTCTGTGAAGCTTCTGATTTCCCCTTCAATTTTGAATGATAGCCTTGCTAGATAGAGTATTCTTAGATTCAACCCTTGCTTTACATCACTTTTTATACTTCATTCTATTCCCTTCTGGCCTGATGTGTTTCTATGTGATAATCTGATGGGAGATCTTTTGTAGGTAACTCTCTGTCTCTCTCTTGTAGCCTTTAAGCTTTTCTCTTTGTCATTAATGTTTGCCATTGTAATTATGATGTGTCTTGGTGTGAGTCTTTTTGGGTTCATATTGTTTGGGACTCTCTGTACTTGTGTGACTTTTTCTTCCCCAAATAAGGGAAGTTTTCTGTCATTATTTCTTCAAATAGGTTTTCTAATACTTGCTTCTCTTCTTGTCCTTCTGGCACCCCTATTATATGTATGTTAATTCGTTTCATGTTGTCCCAAAGCTCCCTTAGGCTCCCTCCTGCTTTCTAATTTTCTTTTCTTCAATTTCTATTCAGATTGGGCATGTTTCTCTGCCCTATCTTCTGACTCACTAATTCGGTCCTCTACTTCTTCTAGTCTGTTGTTGAAACCTTCCATTGTGTTTTTTATTATAGCTATATCATTATTGATTTCCTCTTGATTCTTACATAAGTTGGTGATTTTCTCATCCATCTGGTTTATGAACTGTATGACCATTACTATGAATTCTTTTTCTGACATATTGCATGCCTCCGTTTCATTTAGTTCCTTTTTCTGCTGATGCCTCTTTTTCTTTCCTTTGGATGTTGTTTCTTTGTCTCCCCATTTTTGCTATCACCAAAGGGTCCAGGCGCTGAGTTGTGTGGGGCTTGCGACTGAAGCGTAGGGCTTGATGGGAAGGTCGCATACCCCAAGAGTCACTGCAGAGCCCAGGCTGCAGGACACAGGGCCTGTGTCCGCAGTGGCAGGTTGGCAGGAGCGTCACGTGCCCCAAAAGTCATAGGAGAGCCCAGACATTGAGACACGTGGGGTGGGGCCTGTGTCGTGGTGGCAGATTAGCAGGAGCATCGCACACCCGGTAAGTCACAGGAGATCCCAGGTGCCAAGACATGCGGGGCCTGGGCTGTGGCAGAGGTTTGGTGGGAGTGTCCTGTACTCCAGGACTCACAGGAGCCGGTGACCAGGGAGGCTGGACTCCTGGTTTCCATGGGTCTGCTGCTACGGTAGCAGGTCTTTGGCCTGAGTGGCTGTAGGGTCCTGGGTGGTGTATGAGGCCAGTCTGGATGGTGGTGAGGCTGGGCTCCTAGTCACAGCAGCTCTCCCCTTCAAGATGGCATGGTTTCTGTGCCAGTGCTGGCCACCTGGGAGTGCTTGCAGCAGTAGCAGGGGCTCCCCATTTAAGAGAGCTCAATCTTCCAGCTCCTGAAAGTCCTACAGGATCTAACTGTCCCTCACTCTCTCACACACACACCACATGTCCACATATTCCCCTTTCATTCCTTCATTCACTCACACTCTTCCCCCTCACTGCCATCCTGCCATATTGATTCCTGGCTATCTGAAAGTTTTAACAGCAACCACATCTGTAGTTATAACTACTTTCTGGTTACCCAAGTTTTACATTTTGCCTTTTCCCCCGTTGCTGGAAGTATGGTTCTCTTCCAGAATTTATTGCACCAACAAGTTTTCAGGTTCTACTGCATTTATCTCTATTTTGTTTTAAATTATTTTGTAACTAGAGGCCCAGTACACAAAATTCATGCACTGGGGGGTGGGAGTGTACATCAGCCCAGCCTGCACCCTCTCCAATCTGGGATTGGGCCTAAACCGGCAGTTGGATATCCCCCTTACAATCCGGGACTGCTGGCTCCCAACCACTTGCCTGCCTGCCTGCCTGATTACCCCTAACCACTTCTTCCTGCCAGCCTGATCACCACCTAACTACTCCCCTGCCGGCCCAATCGATGCCTAACTGCTCCCCTGCCGGCCCGATTGATCCCAACTGCCCTCCCCTGCCGGTCCAATTGCCCCCAACTGCCCTCCCCTGCCGGCCTGGTTGCCCCTAACTGCCCTCCCCTGCCGGCCTGGTTGCCCCTAACTGCTCCTCTGCCAGCCCGATCACCCCCAACTGCCCTCTCCTGCTGGCCTGATCGCCCACAACTTCCCTCCCCTGCTGATCATCTTGTGGAGGCCAACTTGTGACCACATGGAGGTGGCCATCTTGTGCGAGGGTGTGATGGTCAATCTGCATATTACTTCTTTATTATATAGGATTCTTTCTCTAACATTTAGAGTCACAAGGTAGTTCATTTATTTTAAATGTTTCTGATTTTCTGACATTTTCTTCTAGGAACCATTTTGGCAATATCCTTCATGGTTTGATATGCAGTATTATCTCATTTTCATTACTTTTTAAACAGTTTATGCTTTATGTAAAAGCACTCCAAAATCTCCATGTATATAATGGAGTCTGGGTTATTTGGATATGACTTTGTGGTTAATTTCCACTTATATTGTACTTAATGATTTCTGCTATTGAAAAATAAAATTTCCTTAAAATCAAATACATGGTTAATATATATATATATTTAAAACCCTTTTTAAAAAAAAAAACACCATGGTGAATGGTCCTGGTGTGCTTGACAAAAAGGAAGGGAAGGAGGGAGGGACAGGGAAGGAAGAAATGTGAAAGGAAATAATATTCTGTTTGGAACAGAGTTTGTTAAGAATGCTATTCAAATCATAACTGTATGTTTTTTTGTCTTCTTGATTTTTTTAAATTAAAGTTTTCCATTATGGTACTGGATTTGTCCACTTCTTGTTCTACAAGTTCTTCATAAATTTTATAGTTATGTAATTATGTATATAAAAGATCATGAATATCATGTCTTCTTAGAGATTTATTATTTTTAAAATGAAGTATCTTTGTCTCATTTAGTACTTTTCATCTTTTTCTTAAAAATAATGTTCGTCCTGCTTTCAGTGATTAGCATTTTCTTAGTACACTTCCCATGAACACATTTTGTTTCTGTGTCCTTTTTAAGATAATCTGAGTTTTATCTCTTAAAGGAGAAAATTAACACACATTTGTACTAATGCCTACATGATGTCTTGCCTTATATATTTTTCTGATTTCTGTTTCCCCCCCTTCTACACTACCTTTTGGTGACTTAATCAGGTTTTCTTTGTTCTAGAGTTTTTTCTCTACAGGATTGAAATTGTACCATCTGTGCCTCTGACCGGCAGCTCCTTATAAGTCATTACTGTGTTTAAATGCACAGTTACATAACATAGACTATAAGAGTAGTATCTACACATCCTTAGGGAACGACCAGAATTTTATGGAACTTTCACTTTTCTCCTTCTCATCCCCATATAAATACATATACATAAGATTTTTCAACGATTATTTTAATTTGTACCACAATGTGCATCAATAATTATTTAGAGCTAGCTACATGTCATACTGGATTCTTTCCCCACCATTATTGGTGGGATCAAACATCACCCTTTTTAATAGATGGTTGTCCTTTTGTCATTTTGTTAAGAGTCTTAAGAGTAAGGCTAGTGAACTCTGAGTCCTTCACTGTCTGGAAAAAACTTTCCTTTGTCCTTCAATTTGAATCAAGTCTGGCTGTGTCTGAAATTTCAGGTTTGGAGTCATTTTTCTCAAAATAGTTTGAAGATGCTGATCCAATTAATTCTAGAATAATAATTTATCATTGAGAAATTTGATGCTAATTGCTAGCTAGACCTTTGTTCCTCCTGATGACTACTTAGGGTGTTTTCTCGTATTTAGTAGTATCTTGAAACTGTCTCTTAATATGTCTGGGTAGTTGTGGTGTCCCAGTACTTAGTCCTGTGATACATCTGCACTCTGAGAAGCACATTCCAGTAGCTTTTCATTATTCTCCCTCAGCTGTCTATGTTGTCTCCTTTTCAGACTCCTATTCAACAGAAAATGGAGCTTCTCAAACTTGCTTTGGCCTTACCCTTTTCTCTTACAGTCTCCACTTCTCAGTCCTTAATCTTCATTCTAGAAGAGTTCTGGGTCCTCTAGGTCTGCATTCTGTAGTAGCTCTAGGTCCTCCAGGTCTGCATTCTGGAATAATCCTTGGTTCATTAGTCCAATCACTAATTCCTTCTTCATTTTGTCTGTGTTGTGATTCACGTCATCCTGATTATTCCATTTTAACTAACTTTTCTTTCTAAAATCTTTGGTGGTTTCTTTTGAAGGAGCAACGTTTTCTTTATGAGTATTCTTCTATTTGTGTCACTAACTCTTCCCTTAAGTATCTTCTTTTGTTGCATTTGGTGATTCTTTCTCCTGTGGCTGGTTCTTTTGAAACCCATGACATCTCTTGGCTATGCCCACAGCTTTGCTTTTGAGAGGTTTGATTTGCCTGTCAAGGATATGAGTTCCATTCACTGTAGTCTGCCTCTGGTATTGGGGGAGAAGAGGTGGGGATCTTTGGACTGCATCTGCCAAGATTTTGTTTTCTAGAGTAACTCCTCTCTGGAGTTGGTTGCTGTTGAGACACAATGCCTGCTGCCCTGGCTCAAAGCACACACCAGCAGTGGGAGTCAGGACACATAGCAGGGGGTGGGAGGGGCCTCCATTCAATCCTCTCAAAGTCCTTGTGTCCAGTAACCCTGAGCTGAGTGTCCAAATTCTCATTCCTAGCACACTAGATGTTTCTACATGTCTTCTGGGATTTTTTTTATTCCATAAACACTATCTGTTTCTACCTTAATAATTAAACAAAACATCTGATCCTCTACCTGCAATCATCACTGTTTCCACAAATGTCATGAGTTGCTTTTATTGCTGCTGTCTTAGCGTGTCTGCCTTTTGGGGGATTCTGGTACAGGTGACAGCAGATGAATGCTCTTGGGTAACCATCCTGTTTAATCTGTAGAAGAGTGGTTTGTGTATTGACTTTTACTGTCTTTTTTAAAAAGAAAACACTTCTTAGGTTTTCTTTTAATTGGCAGTTGATAAACTAACCAAAATCTAAAAGCACCCTTCCTATTGTTCTGGTTGATAAAATTAATCTCAATAACCACACCCTGGAGCCCCATGCATGACTTCGACCTGCTTCCCAGCCTGGTCCTGGGAAGGGCAACCCCACAGAGGCGCAAGGTGTGGGGTGGGAAAACTTGAGGATGACCTGCCTGAGATGCTAGTGAAGAGAGGAGAGAAGAAGCAGGACTCACACCTGAGTGACTGGCTATTGGCTGGAGAATGGGAACTGCCCCGGGGCTGGTGACGAGTGAAAGGTGGGACTTGGAGCAGATGAGGCCACAACCAAACCACTAGTCACTTTGTATTTATTTAATACTCTACAATTTTCCTGTTGTCTGTAATTACCTTATGTCACCTCATAATACTTGCCATGTAGTTAAATGGTTGGCAGTTACTATGGAAACCAAGAACTGTTCTCAATTTCTAGTTTGCTGAGAATTTTTGTCATGAATGAGTATTGAATTTTGTCAAATGCTTCCCATGCATCAATGATATAATAATGTAATTTTTCTTCTTTAGTCTGTTAATATGATGGATTACATTGATTGACTTTTTAAATATTAAACCAGCCTTGCATCCCTGGTAATGTTCATGAGGAACATTAGTCTGCAGTTTTCTTTTTATGTTCTGTCTTTGGATTTGTTGTTAGGGTAATAGAGGGATATTGAAAGAGTTGGGTGGAATTCCCTTGTCTTCTGTTGTTTGAAAAAGATTGTATAGAATTGGTGTTAATGTCTTTAAACACCTCATAGAATTCCCCAGTAAAGTCAGGTTGGCCTGAGGATCTCTTTTTCAGGAGATTTTACTAGTAAAACCAAGTTAATTTTCTCTAATAGTTTAGAGTTATCCAACTAATCGCTTTCATATTGGGTGAGTTATGATAGTTTGTAATTTTCAAGAAATTGGTGTATTTCATCCGAGTTGTCAATTTTATGTGTGTAAAGTTGTTTGTAGTAATCCCTTAGTGTCCTTTTTATGTCTGTGGACTCTGCAGTGATAGCCCTTGTGGCATTTTTAATATTGGTAGTTTGTGTCTGCTATTCTCTTTGTCAGTCTAGCTATAGGTTTGTCAATTTTATTGAACCTTTCAAAGAACCAGCTTTTTCATTTATTTTCTTTACTGTTTTTCTGTTTGCAATTTCATTGATTTTTACTTTTATAGTTACTGTTTCATTCTTTCTGTTTGATTTGTGGTTAGTTGGTTCCTTTTCTAGTTTCTTAAAGTGGGATTTTAGCTTACAGATTTGAGGCCATTTCTAATTTAGACACTTAATCCTAAAATTTCCTTCACAGTACCAGTTTAGCTGAGTTCCATAAATTTTGATATGTTGTATCTTCATTTTCATTCAGTCCAGCATACTTCTTAAATTTTACTTAGCTTCCCTCTGTGGCCCATGGATTTTTAGATGTGTGTTGTTAAATTTTCCAAATGTTTAGAGACATACCTGTTATCTTTCTGTTATTGATTTCTAACTTGATTTAATTGTAATTAGAAAACACACTCTGTGGGGTTTTAATTTATTTAAATTTATTGAGATTACTTTTATGGCTCAGGATCTAGTCTGCCTCAGAGAATGTTTCATGGGTGCTTAGAAAGAATGTATTCTGCTGTTGTCAAATAGAGTGTTTAGCACCTCATTTTGGTGGGTGGTGTTAAGTTCTACATTGTTGGTGATTTTCTGGCTAGTTGTTCTACCAGTTGGTGTATTGAAGTCTCCAAATGTAATTGTGGATTTGTCTATTATTCCTTTAGTTTTATCAGTTTTTACTTACTGAATTTCGTGGCTTTGTTGCTTGGCACATACAGATTTAGGATTGCTTGCTTTTTGATAGAGAGACTTTCATGAATCATGTAATGTCTTGATTGTGGAGTGAAATGAAGTGAAGATGGAGACAAACAGGTCTTGCAAGTGTGTGATTGGATTTGAGAAGTTGTGAGTAGGTGACTGTAATGGCCAGGGAGGGAGCTAAGGCTTGCACCAGCAAAGTCACCATGCTCATGACAATGGTGTAACACAGGATGGCTCACACCTGGCAGGGGGCCTCACAGACAGTCTCCTGGTGGTTCAAGCAGCAGGAGCTTAACCTCCAAAGGCTCTGTGAGCCTGACAAGCCTAAGATGAGAGCCCATGCTTGGAGGGAAAGATGCCCAAGGGGAGTTTGTCATCTGCAGTGTGTTGGGTATCTGGTGGTCCAGTAGAGTTTATGGAAGTGTACCATACAGCCTTGCTTTTGTACCTCTCTAGACCTGGGTCCTGTAAAATCTTCTTCCCTTGTGATCCAATCCTGGCATTCCAGTGCACTGAAATGGTGAGCATTCGACCTGTAAAATAGATAAACAAGGCCCCTGCCATGTGTCCTTCTTGTGTGTTCACCAAGATCCCGTGATTAAGTGTCAGTGGGTATTCCCAACCCTGTGGATGGCCCCGGGTAGTGGCTGGGCCCAGTGTGTTTTGTTGGCATCTCTGGAGAAACCATTGTCACAAGAGCATTGTAATAAGAGCAGTTTACTTGAATGTTATTAATGGGAGTAAGAAAGACTGACAATAAGCATTTTCCATAGTAATTAAAGTATGTTTTCTTTCCAGGTTGAATTTATGTAGAGTATTTTATTTTAACATGATATGGTGAGCATGGATGCTCTGCTGGGCTCTGTGTTCAGAGCATGTGCTCATCCATTACCTCATTGGGCCCTCACTGCAGACCGTTGATGGGTGGAAATGCACTCATTTTCCAGATAAGACAGTACTGCTCCTGGGCCTCAGTTGGTGAAGTTGCTGGGACTCTGACCCTGGTCTGAGGTGTCAAGTCCTCGCTTCCTCCTATTCCAGTGCTTTGCAGAACATTCTGGGAAGTGCAGGGACATCTGCAGGTGTGGTGGAGCTGTGAGGTGGCCTCTGGGTCCCATTCGGGCTTCTCTCAGGGCCGTACATGCAAACTGATGCATTTATTGAACATTTGCAGAAATCTGCTTTTAGAAAAAAGATTCTGTGGCTCAGAATTTGAAAACACGGTGCCACCTTGAAGAAATATTTTTTTGCACACACTTTCAGGTGCGCCTGGAAGTCATGGAGAACATTTCCATGTAGTGCTGTGCCTTCTGGGGCAGGCAGCATGGGGAGCGCTCAGGGGACTAATGGCTGTGAGGGGGAATGAAAGTGAGTGCGGCCATGTGACCATAAGGCTGACACCCAAAGGGTGGCAGTGACTGGGAGCAGGTGTGCCGTAGGTGTACTTGCTTCACTGGGAAGCATGGTGTGTAATAGGCAGACCAAGCATAGTGTGAGGACCATGCATGGTGTGAGGATGGGAAGCTCCTGGAGGGCGGGGAAGCAGCCTGGATTCAAGCAGTCCCAGCAGCTATGCTGGAATGCAGTAGGGGATAGTTGTCCTTGAAGTTGGCAGCTGGGAAATGGGACCCGTGTATATGGACAATAAAAAATGGAAAGTCTTGAATAAAGAAGGTAGATAGGACGGGAAAGGCTGCAGTCTGCAGGCCCCTGGGTGAGAGACCAAACCCCGTTGGGGGGACACATTCTGTGTGTCTTCAAGTGCTCCTTTGAAGGACTGCCATTAAACCACAGAGCTTTGCTGCCACCTAGTGGCCAGATTCTTGCATCCTTACAGTTCTGGCTTTGTTATGATGGGGAGACCCAGGCTTCTAGCAATACTCAGATTGAAACTACTGTACCTTTTGAGTTTGGGAGGTTCTGTTGGCTAATGTCCTTTGAGTCTCTTTGGAGAAGACCCCGCTCAGGATGGGGCAACACAGCTGAGGGGAAACCGTGTGGGGACAGCCAGCCAATAGGCTGGTGTGAGTGTTGGTTTCTGCCATGTGTCGCCACACCGCCGTGTGTCTGGAGTGTGCTCTAAGGGGGAACAAAAAATCCCCCACTTATCCTTTTCCATCTGCTTCTTTCCTGACAAAGAATCCTCATGTCCAGAGCTGGCAGGTCGTCCCTTACAGGTGAACTTGGTGTGTCTGATACTATTCAAAGCAGAATCCACCCTCAGAAAACATGTTGACTTCATGCCTGGTGGGTCCTGGCTGTGTTACCTCCTTTCCGTCCACATTGCCCTGGGGCCTGGTACTAGACTCTGCTTGGGGCTAAACACTCCATTTCATCTTGGCCCAACAACTCCGATTCCATCTCTAAACCTCACTCTGAGCTCTAGCCTGAATGCCCAGCTCCTGCTCATGCCCAGGAAAAGGACCAGCCTCTCACTTACTATGTCCAGGATTGACATCCCACTTCCTCATGCTCACCTTCCACCTGTACTTCTCCTCTATCATCCATCGCTGTGTCGTGTCCTCAGTGTTTCCACCTAGAAGCGTTCGCTCGTGGTCTTGCCTCTGTGGAACAGCCCCAGCACAACAGGCAACTCTCTTGGCTTCAGTTTCTCCGTAGGTTTGAAGCAGATATGGGAACCTGCTGTCTTCTATTAAGTCATACTTAAGGGATTTACAAACATAGAAAACAATGCCACACTTCTCACTAACTTTTGGAAAACATTGCTCATAAAATGCTACTTTTGTTAACTTGTATTAGGTTTAGTATTATTATTTTAAAATTATTATATAAAATATATAAAGTTCCTCAGTTTTCATCTAATAAGGCAAATAGTGATGGATAGAATCCACACAAACAAAATCACATTGGTATCCTCAGTAATTTTTTAAGAGAGTAAAGGGGTCTTGAGATCAAAAGTTTTGAGAGTGGTTGCCCTCCTGGCTATGGGGAACTATACCATCCACTCTCCAGGCCTTCCATCAAGTTCTAGTAAGACTCAGCAGGAAGAATAAGGAGAAATGTATCTCCTTCATCTTGTCCAGAAATGGGAGCCCTTGTCTTCCTTTAAATTCCTGATATTATCTGTACCTTCTGGATTGTTTTTCCTGATCAATGTCATCAGCAGTTTGTGTATTTTTAGATCTTTATTGAAGAAATAAATTTTATATTTGTTCATTTTTCTCAATTGCCTCTTGTTTCCTTTCTGATCTATTCTTTATTAATACCTTCTTTTTACTTTCTGTGGATACTTTCTGTTATTTTTCTAACTTCTTAAAATGGGTTTTTTACTTACTAATATTTGCCTTTCTTTATTAATAATATATGCTTTTAAAGCTGTAACTTTTCCTGTGAGCTCTATCTTAGCTGTTTGCTGAGATTCGGGCATGTAGTAATTTTATTATTGTTGTGGTCTCATTATTTTCTGATTTCATTATGATGTTGTCTCATTCATTTCTTATTGAGAAGCATGGAAAAGATGTTCTGTCTAGGGGGATTACAAAGTTATCTTTTGCTAATGATTTCTAATTTAATTGCCAAGTGGGTAGAAAGCCTTGTCTGTTGATTTCCTATCTTCAACATTTGTTGAATCATGCAGTGACTCAGAACATGGCCCTATTTTTTATTGTTCTCTGAGAGCTGCGGGAGATGGTGTAACCTCTAAATGGCAGGTGTGACATTGTACCCACACACACTATCATGTTTGTGTGTTTTCATGTATTCTGCTTCTCCATTACTTTGTCACTAGACTGTGTGAACTGTAACATAGTGGCATGTTGGCATCTCCTGCTGGATAGGCCCTTTGCTGGACTGGCTTGGGTGTCACTAATCAGACTGATTTCCCAGCCATGGGCCCTCACAGCCACTGCATACTTCCTCATTGCACATACAGTGATATCTCTTTACTGGATTATTGCTTCATTTCCTAAATTCTCTCCTGGCTTCTTCTCCTGCCTCTCTATTTTCAGCCTGTTTTCCACACCAGCAGCCAGGTTGCTCATGTTAAAATATCATGATTTATCATGCCCCCTTTTTTCTCAAAACCCTCTCAGATCCTGGTTTTCTGAAGATTCCACCTGCTCTCATTCTTAAAATGGCCTAAAATACCTCACCCAACATGGCCCTTCTCTCCACGCCATTCTCAGCTGCCCTCCCCTCATTCGCCCTCTCCTGGCAAGATGAAGGCACAGGGGAAGGCCAGTGGGAGCATGTAGGATAGCACTGGGCCTTGTGATTATCTGATGTTTCAAAATCCTGGTGGACCCACACCCTGTATTGGAGCACAAATAACCATGTGAGCTATGTATGCCCTGTGTTGTGTGCACACATGTGAGTGTGTGTCTGCCAGCATGTGTGGAGTTTGCAGCTTAATGGACTGCTTTTGTCTGGACTGTGTCCAGGAGAGGATGTGATGCCCTTGGGGACTAGTCCTTTGAAGCTGATTTGTTGTGGCGGCTTGTTCAGCAAGACATTAAAAACCATGGCTTCTGCTGTTCCTAAGTGGGTCGTGCAGTGAGGGAAGGCCATAGAGGTGAGGAAAGGAGTTGTGTCCCTCATTCAATCTGTCTCCCTTCCTAATACCAGTTGTGGTGTGTGTGTGTGTGTTAACAGTTAATGGCTAGCAGGAGGTCACAGAGCAGATCCAGCCTCCCAATTCTTTTCTAAAATATGTTTGTATTGACTTGAGAGAGAGAGGAAGGGAGAGGGAGAGAGAGAAATAGAAATGATGAGAGAGAGAAACATTGATCAATCCACTGCCGCCTGCAAGCCTCCTGCTGAGAGGACCAAGCCTGCAAACCTGGGCATGTGCCCTGACCAGGAATTGAACCGGCAACCTCTAAGTGCCTGGGATGATGCTCAACCAACTCAGTCACACTGGCCAGGGCCCAATTGTGTTTTGAAAGCAAACAGCAGAGCCTCTGAGATTTCATCATTATGTATATCTAACTCCACAGGGTGCTGGGTGGTCCTGGCTCCCTGACACGTATTGGTGATGTTGAAAGAAGTGTGTCATTGCTTGAATGTGTCTGTTTGTCATATGTCATATCACTGTCCAGATTTCTGATCTTGGGGTGTTCCTTACTGATTTAGTGACATAGGGCTATTTATATTTAGTTAACAGTTTCCTTTAGATCAGGGGTGGGGAACCTTTTCTCTGCCAGGGGCCATTTGAATATTTATAACATCATTCTCAGGCCATACAAAATTATCAGCTTAAAAAATAGCCTGCTATATTTAGTCAAACATTTAATTAACTCACTCTTAATGACTTGGCAGGGCCAGACCAAATGATTTCACGGGCCTTATACCACCCATAGGCCAGATGTTCCCCACCCCTGCTTTAGATGTTTCTAAAAAGATGTTAATTGTCCTTTGGTTAAAGTACATTCATTTCTGGTTTGATTGCATTGGTATCAGAGATTGCTATGTGTACTATTTCTTTTGTATATAACTCTTGTCTGCTAGCATTTTGAGATCCTCTTGAGAGAAGGGGGCAAGAGATCTCATTGTTGGTCTGTTTTCTTTCATCTAGCACCCTGGTTTTGATCTCAGCATTTCCCTATCTTAAGAATTGCTAGTTGTCATACCCTGAGTGAGCCACCCTCTTCAGAGGGAAACCTCCAGTTGTCCATGGGAAAAGAAGAGTACTCACCTAGTGATTAGGATTTCTAGGGGCCTGAAGCTTCTTTCCAGAAAACGTAAATTATGATTTCTGTTTTTATTCCCTGACCTCCATGTCTTACCTTGGGTGTGCCACATGCCAGCCTTCTAGAATCCATGATGTAAACCAGGCATTCCTAGTGGCTTCTTCCTTACAGGCTTAGGTTCATCACTCTTTGCTTGGTCATATTAGTCACCACTTATTCATCCACTGTCCAGATTCCAGGGTTATGTTGACAGATCTTGCTGATTGTTTTCAATTCTCCTGACTCTTTAGTGCTTATGAGTTTGTGCCTTTTTATCTTGTGTCGTCTTAGTGCCATTTCTGTAAGGTGGAGATAAATACATGCTAATTTTTCCACTTTTAGTGAGAGGTTTCTTCCATTGCTTTAGAAAAAAAAGTTTTAAGTATTTATTACCTTTAGGTTTTTTTAGTTGAGTATTTTCCACATACCATAAAATTCACACTTTTAAAGTGTACATTTTAGTAGTTTCTAAATATTTACAAAGTTGGGCACCTATCGCCACTATCTAATTACAGAACATGTTCATCACCCAGAAAGAAACTTCATGCTCATTATCAGTTACTCCCATTTCCCTCTTTCCTCAGCCTTGGGAACCACTAGTCCACTTTTTGTCTCTGGATCACCTGCTCTGCACATTTCATGTAAATGGGATGAGACAATTTTTCTCTGGCTTCTTTCCCTCAGCATAATGTTTTCAAGGTTCATCCATGTTGATCTATCAGTCCTTCATTTCTTTTTTTTGTTGCTAAATAATATTTCATTGTATGGATATGCCACATTTTATTTATTCATTAATTGGTAGACATTTGGGTTGTTCCACTTTTTGGCTATTATGAATAATGCTGCTGTGAACATTCATGTACACATTTTTGTGTGCACGTATCTTCAGTTCTCGTGGTTATACACTTAGGAATAGAATTGCTAGGTCGTATGGTAACTCTGTTTATTTTTTGTACTGCCAGACTGTTTTCCAAAGTGACTATACTATATTATATTTGCACCTGCCGTGTGTGAGAATTCCAGGTACTCCATATCCTTGCTGACACTTGTTATTTTCTCCTTTTTAAATTCCTCTTACATTTTGAGTTAATTTTTGTATATGGTGTAAGGTAAAGGTCCAAGTTCATTCTTTTGCATGTGGATATCCAGTTTTCCCAACACCATATGTTACAAAGACTGATCTTTGACCATTGAATTGTCTCAGCCCCATGTTAAAAATTCTTCCATTGTTTTCTGGTGAATTCTCACTTATTGACCTTAGGCCTAACTAAACAAGCAAGGCTTCTCTGATCCTCGATCAGTAACATTTTGAACATTTGATTGCACTGTGTATGACTGTCTTCACAAGTGAAATGCTGTGTGCCCATAAGAAAGGAGGTTTTACTCAA
The DNA here is from genome assembly GCA_026230045.1 of Corynorhinus townsendii. NCBI lineage: Eukaryota > Metazoa > Chordata > Mammalia > Chiroptera > Vespertilionidae > Corynorhinus > Corynorhinus townsendii. The sequence goes on from JAPDVU010000002.1 coordinate 9,324,072, forward strand.
TGTTATGTTATACTAGAGGCCCAGTGCACGAAATTCGTGCATGGGTGCGGTCCCTAGGCATGTCTGGCAATCGAAGTGTGAGTGCCTGGCGTGGAAGGACAGGTCCCAGCTGACCTCTGGGCCCTGGGCAACACCTGGGCCCCTAGACCTCCATGCAACCCTCTCCACCTGACTCATTGGGCCCCCACCCGGCTCCTTTAGCACCTGAGAGCTGGGTGGCAGCCCCATTCCCTGCTGCTGCTGCTGGTTGCCATCTGCAGGGCAATCAGTGGGGTGATCGGGCCCCTGCTCACACCTGCCTTGGCCTGGCACTACCCGCTCACCTACTCCACTATCCCACCATGGTCCTGCTCTCGTCAGGGCCCATTTGGGCTGGCAGCACCTCTGTTCCGCCCCACCCCCTGGTGGTCAGCACACGTCATAGCGAGCGGTCGAACTCCTGGTCAAGAGAACTATTTACATATTAGGCTTTTATTATATAGGATGGAAAACATGTGGTGTTTTCTCATTTATTCCATTTTGAACCTCGACATATTATATGGATGAGAAATTTTAGCTTGAGACATACACAGACATTGCTGTTATTTATTGTATAAAGTGGTTACGTGATTGACTCAGAGAAAGGCAAATCAGTTTCTAATTATTTTTGATGCTATGATCTCACAATTCCAAATGTTGGGGCACTGTTATAAACAAGCCTTTTACGATGTCTAGAACAATAATTTGTAGTGATCATAAATATACACATATGGAATAGATTGAAAAATACAGCAAAGAGTATAATGTTATGAAAATAGATACTTGTGACTGAGGATTAAATTTCCAGTTCCAGCTACAAACATGATTCAAAATGTAAAAGTCAAGAAACTTAGATAGACCAAGGCAAAAATGATACACTCTGGAAAAACATCAGATGGAGGAGAAAGTGGCTCTGTTTGGACAAAACTGAATGCTGAAATGGGAGAGTTTTAATTAAATTATTATACTAGCCATGAAAATGGAATATCAGCTATGTATTTAAATTCATATATAATTTCATAAATGTTATTTTAAAATACATATAAATATATTAAATATTATAAGTAGAAAGTTAATTGTCTTATTTACATTCTCAAAAGTCTTCACAGTTGTACAAAAAATTTCTTTTGGACTTTCATTTATAAAATGGAAGCCTCCTCATGTTTTGAGCTGCCTCATTTGGGTTTTAATAGGGCAATGTTCCAGGGTAAGTCCTCACTGGCACTGCATTTCCATTCCCTGCACCTGCCTTGTACCTGAATGCTTACTAGTAAGACACGTTTGCTACTCTGTTGAATGCAAAAAAAAAAAAAAAAAAAAAAAAAAAAGCCATTCTGTTGACGCTAGTGGATAGGGTCATAAATTTGTGAGCTCTTATGCCCTGTGTTTTTGTGTTTTAGGTAGGTGGGACAAAAGCCAGGCCTTCCATAAATCACCAGTTCCAGTTATGATGCTCTAAGTTACCACAAGTCTGAACATTTGTGTCTATGGATCTGCTCTGACTCTTAGAGCCGCTTATGGGGGAAGGTGAGTTGCTATAAAATATCTTTTGTTTGCTCATTTGTTTGTTTACTAAGAATGTATGTAACAAAGCCAGACTCATCTTTAAAAAGGAAGTTTGTTTCATGTAGTCCAATCTGCATTTCAGTCTCTTTAGTTAATGACAGGGTGTCAACTGGAGAGTAGTGCCAGGGAGAGAGACCATGAAAGGGAATGTTTAACAAAGAAAGACAGTCTAGCTCTGGCTGATATTGCTCTGTGGTTAGAACATAGGCCTGTACACTGAAGGATTGTGGGCTCATTCTCCGGTCAAGGGCACATTCCTGGATTGCAGTTTCAATCCTTGGCCTGTTCAGGGCAAGTGTGGGAGGCAACCAATTGATGTGTCTCTTTCACATCTCTCTCTCTTTCTCTCTTTCCCTCCCTCTCTCTCCTCCTTCTTCTCTCCCTACCACTCTCTCTAAAAATCAATGGAAAAAATATCCTCAGGTGAGGATTAACAAAACAACAACAACAAAAAGAAGACAGAAAAAAGAAAGGCAGTGGATGCAAGGATTATGTGGGAACCTCTTGCCAGGTCACGTGTTGCATTGACTTGGCATTTGAAGAAACTGGTCTGCGTTTGCAGGAGCAGATCAATGCTGAGGCAGAAATATTTTTCCATGGCTCTTTCCTTTGAATTTTTGAGAAGCATGGGAATCCTTTGAACTAATTTCCCCTTAGTGTTCCCTGTTTTTATCCTGTAGATCTTCATCCTACTATTTTGTAAAGAATGCTGGGTGGGGAATCTGAAGAGCTGGGTCTGTTATCAGCTTCTTAACTGGTTCCCTGTGAGTGAGCAGGAGAGTATGTGTGTGTGTATACAGATGGAAGAACATGTGTGTATGGGTATAAGAATGTGTATGCATGTGTGTAGGAGCATGTGACCATGTGTGCCAGTGTGCACAAGAGTGTGTACACTTCTATAGAGCACATGTATAGAAGCATGAGTGCATGATTGCAGAAGTTTATGTGCATGTGTGTTCAGGTATAGGAATGTGTTCACATGTGTGCAGAAGTGTGTGTTCTGTGTGCTCCTTGCTCCAATTTCCTGAGGTCCACATTCTCTCTGATGGACCTCAAGGTTCTGAGCCTGCAGGACTGACTTTCTCTGGCCTTAGTTTCTACCTGTAAATCAAGCCCTCAGAGTTTTTTTTCTGCAGCTCACATGCCTCAGTACTCTCCAGCCCAGTTCTACATTATTCCCCGTGATTTTTACATTGTGACGCTCTGTCAAAGCCTTAAGAATACTCAAGGATGCTTTATTCACCTATAGCCATAATAGTGGTGGCCATGGGGAGTCTGCTTCAAGCTGTTTCTTGTATTAATTCAGATTCCTAACACAAACATTCCATAAGTTCTGAGTTACGTATTTCCCAGGTTCTTGTCTGAGAAACATGTGCATCTTAAGAAGTCACAAGACTTAATACGGACTCTCTTGTAAACTCTCTGAAGGTTTGCCATTCCTCTTAGCACCAGCTTCCTCGCCCACCCTGCCCAGATGCTGTCTGTCTGGTTTTGGTGTGTTTTTTTGAATTGCAGCTCAGCACTTTTAATCCCGTGGTGCTTGACCCAATTCTGTAAGCCTGTGTCCTATGCTGTTTTGATCTTTGCTTTGTTCCTCTTTCCATGGAGGAAGGTTAAAACCATTTCAGCTTCCAGGTGTCTGTGTCAGCTGCACGTCAGTGACTGGTCACAGCAGACTACAAGTCCGTTCTGGGTTTGAAGAGGAGCCAGAGGAAATGCTCCTTTCACATGACTGGCATGTCCCAGGCTGTGGTCAGGAATGAGGATGGTTATGTAAACCAGAGCTGGGGCTGACTAGAGTTCTGAGGACACATGTGGAGGATAGGCTTGGAGCACCCTCAGGCCAGGATGCCACCATCCCCCATTTTTTCTCAAACTCTGGGCCACGCCTCCTCATCTCCTTTGTGGTTCCTGCACCCTCAGCTTTCTCTTCAGCTGGTGACCTTGGTCCTTCATGTCCCTTTTGCACACTGCTTCCTTTCCTCTCAACTTTTCAAGGGTTTGGCTCCTGCTTTACTCCCCCTCTCTGCTTCCACCACATGTGAACACATGGGCATGCCCTTTGGTGGCACACCCACTTGCAGTAACTACCCATCTCTGTCCCTTTGACAACTGGCCTTGCTGTCACCACTTGTTCAACTTGAACCAGACCTGCCTTGTCAAGATTCACAGATCTGCCCCTGCCAGACCCAAAAGTCAGTGTCCAGTCCTCCCTCACAGTCTCTCATTAACACTGGATGTTATCAGACACCCGGTGGGCAAGAGTGTGGGCCCTTGATGTCCTGGGCATTACGACCCTAAGCAAGCCATGAGTGACTGTGCTGCTGTTTCTGGAGGAATAAGAGCAGATCCTATGTGGAGAGCTACTGGGAGGAGTGAGCCACAGTGCCAGACAAACTACAAGGCTGTTTTAATGTTCACTATTAGCATTTTCCTCCTCTGCTTGAATGCTTAATGTTGATGTCCCCAGGACTTGGCTCAGTTGGGCACCGATGACAGAGCCTGCCCCAAGGTGAGAGGTGGGGCACAGAGAATGCGGCTGGCTGAGCCAGTTTGTCACTGTGTGAGAGCTTCAAACACATGTATCCTTTAACCCAGAAATTATAACTATAAACATGTATTCCAAGGAAATAAGAGAAGGACATGAAGAGGTACACCCAAAGATTATTATTAAAACATTGTTTAATATAACAATTCAAAAACCTGGATACACAAACATAGCAGGTTGCTTATATTCTTATGCATAAAAATGCATAAAATCTTATGCATAAAATAGAATGCCATGGGAATTTGATCACTATTATGTAGATTTCAACATATTGACATTGAAAAATATTTTGTAGATAATGGTAAATGAGAAAAACAGGACAATCATGGGTGGTTTGGTCCTATTTTTGTTAAAAATTTAGTAACACACACCTACTGGAAAAAAGTCTGAATAGGTAGACTTCACAAATATGTCACTATCCCTGGTGGTCTTTCTGGGTATTTATAGGCTATTTTTTTCATATATGCATTTCTCTATTGTTTTCTGTAATGAGCATCCAGTACTTGTGTTATTCATTTATTTATTTACTTTCATAATTTTATCAAATTTATTGGGGTGACATTGATTAATAAATTTATATAGGTTTCAGGTGTACAGTTCTATAATATATCATATGTATATTGTATTGAATACTTGTGTTAAGTTTTTTTCCTCTAAGGAACAGAAAGGCTGACCTTGGTCAGTGATACCTGCATACGCTATCCATTTCTCTCTGTGTGCCTTTGCTGGTGTGAGAAAACCACCAAATAGTTTGTAGGTGTGCACAGTGGCTAGCTCAGTCCCCCTTGGCCAAATGCACACCTGTCCTCACAGCCAGCAAGTACACTCTGCATCCATGTTTTTACCACTACCTGATACGTGTTTTGTCATTTATTTGTGCCTGGTTTTGTGTGAGGTGGTAAGATATAGGTAATAACTCAGTAAAAGATGGAGCTAGAGGGCAACCTTCTCCTGCTTGGTGCAGAAGTACCTGTCCTGGTGGGTGGACTAGTGTGCATTCTCTATGTTGTCTCCTGAGGTCCTGGTCTACCTTTCCATCCTACACTGCCCAGATCAGAGCCTTCACTTCTGGGTGGCTCTGAAGGACACACAGGGCTCATCAATTGCTGAGCTTCTGTGTGCGGCTTGCTTTTAGGACTGGACCTGGAAGCTCTAGATCACAATGAACAAAAAATGGTAGAAGCGAAAATTCACTGTTGGTGCTGTTTCAGGCCCTTCATCCTGGTGACCCTGCAGTCCCAGGGCCATACCCACTATTCGTAGGTAGGACCCGGTTCATGTGAGGTCCGTTCACGGCAGACAGCTGACAGCGGCAGTGACAGCTCAAGTCTTAGAGCTGCATTTTGATTAATATTGGTCAATGAGGTCCCCCCACTCACCCCTTCCTTTCCAAGGGCTTAGCTCCTGCAGGCATTTGTGCAGTGGCTGCTGTTTGGGGGAAGGAGTCATTGAAATGACAGCATCCGTGCCAGGCGCACCCCTCCAACAGAAGGAGGGGAGTTGGGCAAAAAGTAGGTCACATGTGCCTGGTCCCATGTCACGAGGTTTCCAACCTGAGGCCAATGGGATTTGTAGCCTCCTTTGATTTAGAACAAAACACCACTCTAATTTTCTCTTTCTCTAAACGGGGAAGAGTGACCATCTGTCTGATAGCCACATCCACCCAGCCCTGCCTGACCTCATAGCCGCTGTGTTCGGAGGTAAGGGGTTGCTAGGGCCTGGCCAAGGCTCACTCCACACAGAGCCCACGGTGTCCAGGGCGAGAAGTGGGGTGGGTGCAGGTCATCAGGAAGTGTCGGGAGATCCTGCTGCAGCAACACAGTCCTTTGCTTAGGGATGGGAAATGGACAGGGTGTCATACTTATAGAGAGTTCTAGATGTTCAGATGATAGTATTCACATGGGGTCTTTTATTTCAATAAACTGGTTCCTTTTTAAGGATCAGGGTCAACTATTAGCACTCTAATGAGAAAGTGTTAATATGTAGAAAAATGAATAGGTAATTTTACAGATGTTTGTTGCCAATGATACTGGGATAGGTGTGGGAATATGATTCTCATGCTCAGAAACATCGGCCATCCCTGTGGATTGGGGCTCTGCACTCTCAGTGTGGTGAGCGCCTTTGTTTGGGAATGTCAGTCTCTCAAGGAAACAGGTGAGCTGTTGGCTTCCAATGGTATGAACACACAGTGACATCTGCATATCAGAATAAGGGTAATACCTCTCTATTACTGCTGGATGAACAACATGCACTTCTGGAGTTTGATACTTATCTTGAGAAATAACATACTTGTTTTGTCTCTGGGAAGGCCAGCGAATGTGATTGCTTTGTGATAAAGCAGATATGGAACGTATAATAGTTTAAAAGTGTTTGTAAAACTAACCTGAATTTTTTAGCTTATAAAGAACAAAATTTTCTGGGTTTTTTTTCCTGTCCTATAAATGAACTAAGGTATTTTATTAGTTTAGCATCCTTAAATATATTTTGGCAAATAATGAATAGAGTAAAATATCTGCAATATCTGTATAGTGAACTGATTGCTGGTGCCATACTGAAACAAGTTATATCTCCTCTTTGAATTTGCTGGGGAAAAATACTTCCAGAAATAGTTTCCCAGGATCAAAATCATAATGGCACTAAATTTATTTTTTATTGGGAAAAATGTTTTTTACCTTTCATAGATAAAATATTTAATATTTTATTTGTAGTTTTAACTAACTTTCCAGGACACATGGGTCTATGGCCAAGTTCAGAAAAGTAAATGTAAACACTTCAGATTATGTATTCCTCTACATTTTAGATGTAAAAAAAGAGCACTTGCACCCTCGGTAAGAAAAGAGGCTTTCTCTTCTTGAAAGTAGTGCAGCCTTTGTGCAAATACTCTTCCTTTAGGGTGATGACCACTTCCTTCCAACTGCAGCCTTTGAAGCAATCTCATGTAATGTTTCTAAAGGGCTCTCTCTTGCCCATTTTCCAATCTTAAAGAAAGGGAAGTCTTTCTTCTATTTTATTAAGATAGGACAGAAAATTTCAATGTTTTTCATACTTATGATTATAAAATTTTCATGCCTGGGGAAGGTTCCCCGTATTTTGATGCAGTTTTTACCAGTCTCCTTTTCCTGCCGCAGCTGACATGTGTCCCCATTATCTAAGATAATGTGACCACTCAGTCATCTCATGTGGTAAGAAGACTGAGACACTCTGGTATGACAAACACGTATGCTTTTATGTTAATAAAATTACAAAGTTATACCCCCAAATTATTGTCTTCAGGGGAAAGTGAGAACTGCTGTCTGGGGCCTGGTGAGTATTATGGGATGTTGATTTTTCCTTTCTTACAGCAGAATAGACAATTGCTTTTCCAAAAGTAACATAAATACAGCAATGGAGAAGCAACTGTCTATGACCCCTTTCCATTTCTCATAAAGCGTGAGGAGTGGGCGCATTGGTCCTCACAGCTGGTCTCTGTCCCCACCTGTCTCCAGCAGGCATGTCCTTTTCTTTCACACTCAGCTGGGAGGGGGAAACCCGGGGCTGGTCTCTTAACAGCATGCTCATTGCTTTTGACCTTGACTCATTTGGGAACTGAAAGGGCATTGATGGAGTTGGGCCTGGCTGGCCTTCTGCAGGTCCCCTCTGACCTTCAGCACTTTGCATGTCAGTGGTCTCATGTAAGACCCCCAGCTCTGCATGAGAGGCAGAAACCCAACCACCATAAAGCAAATTGTCACAATGTGAAGAAACCTCAGGAAGGTTTGGTGTCTTGAGCACCTCAGAACTGGAACTCTTAAAGACACGTCTTTATTCTGGCCAAATAGGAGCCTCAGAGGTCAGGGACTAAGGACCAGGAGGCTGGCATGGTCATGGGGGGCTGTCTTTTGGCACAGCTGGTGTGCCCACCGGAACACTGGGCTTCCTTCTTTCTGAATGTTGGCTGCATTATTTTATGTATAGTGCAGGGCAGTGGTTCTCTGAGGGTCCTGGACAACCACCATCACCTGAGAACTTCTGGAGAGGCGGATTCTCAGCTACTCCCTTCCCCAGACAGCCTGAGGCAGAAACTCTGGGGTGGGGTATGGTCCACTTACCAAATCTTCTGGGTGCTGCTGATGTCCATATAAGTATGAGAGCCAATAGGTCAACCACACAGGAGTGAAAGTGTAGGCTATGGTCACATGGCACTCCTAGTGTGGCGGGCATGTGACCTGTGTCTGCAGTGAGGCAGAGCAACCGTGTTCTTGAGTAATGGTCCTTTTGGTCAGACATGAGCTAGGGGAAGTGTGACATGGTCTCTTGGGTTTTCCATTGCATGTGATCTGGTGTACAGGTCAGTCCTATGGTGCTGAGATCTGGCAGGGCCTGGTCCATTTAGGTCTGTGCCACACAGCAAGACCCCATTGCTAAGCAGTGTTCATCTGCCCCATTGCTGAGCAGGAGTCTCACAGAAAACCAGAAGAGATGAGACTGTGGTTCTGCTTACTGGGGCTCAGGCAGGCAGGAGCCCATACCTCATGGCACCCTCACCTGGGAAGGGGGTGGCCACAGGCTGTCTGCTGGGTAGCAAGGGGACTACAGGAGCCACTGTCATATCTGGACATCATTAGGAGCATGGCTGGGAGCAAGGGCTGCACTCTAGAGCGACAGGGCAGCCAGCTTAGAAGCCAGATGCTCACACCCTCTGCCAAGCTCTGGGCTCTGTCTCCTGAGCTTGCAACCCTCATACTAAGGTGTGTGTGTGGGGGGGGGGGGGCGGGGGGGGTGCTGCCATTGTTAAAAACAATCCAACAGAACCTAAAAGAGAAAATAAAAACCTGTGTAAAAACAGCCTACCAGGTGAAACATGGAGCCATCAGACAGGAGTCCTGGATGAGTGGGAAACTGTTCCTATAGGGAGGTGGGCTTTGTTTTGGTCTGTTCTGTTTTGCTTTCATAAATTTGGTGTGTATTTAAGAGATTTTTTTAAAATATATTTTTATTGATTTCAAAGAGGAAAGGAGAGGGGGAGAGAGATAGAAACATCAATGATGAGAATCATTGATTAGCTGCCTCCTGCCTGCCCCCTACTGAGGATCGAGCCCACAACCCAGGCATATATCCTGATTGGGAGTTAAAACTGTGACCTCCTGGTTCATAGGTCGATGATCAACCTCTGAGTTACCGCGGCCAGGCTGGTGTGTATTTAAATCAGTAGGAATGGGCAAATTATTCAGTGAGTGGTGTGGGGTCAGGTAGATATCTGTTAAAAACAAACAGCCAATTTAGGACCTTCCCTCTCACCAAACACCAATGTATGTGAGACAAAGTGATGAGCTCAAGGATTCACAGAAAACATGTGCCAAGTTTTGTGTGTTGTTTTTTAAGGAACTATTAAATAAATTTATTTTGGGATGAAATATATACAAGTGTTAAGAACACAGAGATTGAGACTTCTCACAGTATGCATTTGTATAACATTTTGATTTTCTTAAAACATGTAAAAGTATTACTGATTTAAAATTTTAAGTATATTTTTATTTTATTTTTTTGTTAATCCTCACTCGAGGATATTTTTTCCATTGATTTTTTATTTTTATTTTTTTACATGCATAAGCATTAATATTTCAAGAAAAATGACTTTAAATATAATAATGTTACATGCAATAAACATTAATATTTCAAGATTTTAAATATAATAATACTACCAAAACTTTGCTAACATAGTATAATATCACACAGGTTGTGGACATATTAAAAATCTGCAAATAACAGGATTATTTCTATTATATTCTAAAATATTTTTTTCCTCTGGCTCTATTTTTGTTCATTAGTTTATGTTGTTCATTATATTTCACAAATGAGTGAGATCATGTGATACTTATCTTTCTCCGATTGCATGTGTCGAGTTTTTAAAACAGTTTTTTTCAGGGAAGGCACCAGCAAAGCACACATCCTGAATACAGCATCCTGGGGTGTCATGCTCTGGATGGCACCATTTGGGCCTAGAGCAAGGAGACCCGGCAGCCAGACAATAGTGACTCAGGGCACAGGCCTTCCACATAACTTAGGAATCGGCCTCACCACACGTGTGTATCCACGATGCTTATAAGGGAGAAAGGGGACCCTCTGTGCTCCCATCAGGACGTGTGGACGCTATGTCCTGTAGAGACTTGTGAGGATACCCCATCCTGCAGCTCCAGCAGGGCCACATCCCCACTCAGACCTTGCTCCTCAACCACTGTCAATTGACAGGATAAGGGTCATCCTGTGGCCCCACTTCCACTATGGAGCCCCAGTCAGCGGGGCAGTCAGTAGTACTAGAGAGGCTGATTCTGCTGCACAGCACAGGTGGATCTCAGGAATGTTGTTTTGGGTGGAAGAAGTCAGGCAAGAAAGTGGAGACTGCATGGAGTGAATCAACAGCAGAAGGAACTGTGGTGACAGCAGCAAGCAGCACTGCATGGGGCTGGCTGGGCTGCAGGACAGGCCACAGGCACTTCTCTCTGGGTCTAGAATGTTGTATGTCATGAACTGATCACACTATAAGTGCCCGTGTGAAAATTAACCTGCACACCTAAGACATGTGCATATTTATGCATGTATATTAGACCTGCATTTTAAAGTCTAATCACAGAACACACATGCTATGATATTTATGCAAAACAAGAAGGTGTTGTCTGTCTGGAAATGGTAAGAAAAGGTTCTAGTGACTGGAGTGGAGAAGAATTCACAGTGGCTCTGTCCCTCCATCTGCGTGTTTTTCAGAGCTTCTGGGGTCTTGTCTCCCCAGCTGCAAGGGGGCTGCTCACTCACCAACCAGAGCAATTCTGCCACATTTGTTTTGCCTTTTTATTTTGTGTTTTTTACTGGTTTTAGAAAGGATTCTGCTGCCGTTACAATCAAATCTTTTAAAAGCCACTGGTTTGAGTGACTGGGAAATGGATATTTTTTACTTTCTAAGCTTGAAATCTTCAAAGAACCCTGGAGTGGCATCTGGGAATGGACAGCAGGTCACACCCTGGGTTCCAGAGTTCCCTACACTAGGCCAAGGCACACAGGGAGGAAGCATGCCAGGAACGCTGGCCTGTCACCTGGCTGCGTCTCTAGCACTTGTCTTGGTCTATATTCCACCTGTCTCCAGTTCAGTCATCTGGCCTGAGATCCAGAAGCACAGAGAGCCCATTCCCTGGCTGGGCTTTCCTGAGCATCACCACAATCTCCATCCCCATCCTATCCCCCACATGCCGCCCCAGTTGGCAAAGACCCTGGCCCGTGGTGTTGAGGAACCAGGGGGGCAAGTTGGGACACAGTGGCTAAGCCGGGGAGGAAGTCCAGGGAGGCGTGTCATCACTGGAGCCTGGACTGCTGTCTGCCGGACTGGTGGCGGGGTGCTGCAGATGGCTGTGGGTAGGTCAATGGGAACCTGTCTTCTGATAAATTGCAGGTCCTGCTGCTGCAAAGCCCTTTTTTTGTAGTAGGACCATATCTGAGAATGTGGACCCCTGTCTGGTTGTCCTGTTGGCTTCCCCAGTACAGCATCTCTGCATGGGTTTATAACTCTGCCTTTCTGCCTTGGCCATTGGCAATACTGAGCTCAGCCGTCCACACACTGTATCGTCTGCCAACATACACAAATAAAAACAACCAAACCCATTACAAGTAAATGAAATGTGTTGGCTGCTAAACAGTTTTCGGATTAAGGGACCATCAGCAGATTAAAGTCAGGGGATTAAATCTCAGCAGGAATACCAGACACCCCTGCCCCCCACACAGGAGCCATAGTCAGTGTAGTCAATACTGTGAGAGTGGTGGCCTTGCTCTCCACCCCCACAATCTCTGAGGCTGCCCCCAACCCTGGAAGCCGCCAGGACCCCTCAGGTTCCCAAAGGTCATCTTCAGTTCTCCCTTCCCCCCGGGAGAGTCTAGCAGAGAGAGGAGACAGCCAGGAGTCTCAGACTGTGTTCAGGGCCCCCTCCTATGGGACCCTCAGTTCGCTCCCCACAGGGTGGGCTTCCCAAAGAGTGGGATCTCACTATGAGTTCTAACCCCTTAGCACAGTGCAGGGCGCAGAGGAATGGGCCCACCACTGCTCCCTCCAAGTCCCCTGGCTGCTCCTCCTCCTGCTCCCAGCTTCCCTTTCAGTGCCCCATCCTTAGTGGGCAGGGCAGCTCACACCCAGTAGGGGACATAGAGTAGGGACTTTATTTTTTTGTATTAATTTCTTTATTGATTAAGGTATCGCATACTTGTCCTCATCCCCCCCCCCCAATTCCCATCCCAAACCCCTCCCCACGCATTCCCCCACCCCCCTGTTGTCCGTGACCACTGGTTAGGCTTATATGCATGCATACAAGTCCTTTGGTTGATCTCTCCCCCTTACCCCCACCCTCCCCTACCTTCCCTCTGAGGTTTGACAGTCTGATCGATGCTTCCCTGTCTCCAGGTAGAGGGGGGTGTTTTCCCAGCCAGAACACAGGTTCGAGTATGTGTGTGTGTTTCTGGAAACTGACTCTAAGCCGCTGCCTCCTATGTCTGAATGCTGGATCTTTGTGGCCCAACTCCATCTGCAGGCAGGGCCCAGCACTTGTGCTCTCACCTGTTTATCAAAGTCACTTTCAAACCAGGGGTTCCAGGCTCAATTTCCAACTCATGGTACTCTTAGTTTTTAAATCTGATTTTTTTGTAGCCTTTAGCCATATTTTAAACTTTATTATTATTAATTTTTTTTTTTTGGTCCTTACAGTTTCTTATCTAAGTTGTCTTGCTCCCCCCCCCCAACGAATTTATTTTTAATTTTTAGTTCTCTGATGCTGTCTCTACCTTCTTAACCTTTTAAAATCTTGTCTATTTTTAACTATTGAATCTCTTATTTTTTCTTGTATCACTCATTTTTATTCTCTTTAGAGTTTTACTCACATTTTTTGTCTTTATTTCTATACTCTCCCACGTGCCCCCCCCCCCCCTCAATTTTCCTTTCCTTCATTTGGGAAGATTCTTAATGGTTTAGCTGCTTTAGCACAGTTTTTAATATGTTTTATTTTTAGCCAATGCCATTTGTTAGTATTGTAATTATATTATTATTAAAATATTATAACACCAACCTAGCTGGTTTGCTCCGTGGTTAGAGTGTTGGCCTGAGGACTGAAAGGTCGCAGGTTAGATTCTGGTCAAGGGCATGTACCTCGGTTGCAGGCTCGATCCCTGGCCTGGTTGAAGCAGGAGGCAACCAATCTATCTGTCTCTCTCACATTGATGTTTCTCTCTCTCTCTCTTCCCCCTCCCCCTCTTCCACTCTCTCTAAGGATCAATGGAGGTGAAGATTAACAACAACTACACACACACACACACACACACACACACACACACACACACACCACAACATTGAAAGAAATGACCTGCTAAACTCATGAACCCATGTTAGGTTACTTCTACAACATGGCTAAGAGTATCTGTGATTCTGTTTGTGACTCTGCATGAATCTTGTAAGAACATGAGCTCATACATCCAGGAGACCCAGCAGCAGGCAGCCAGGAGCTTGGGCTAGTGAAATGGAATGAATGATATGGTCCCCTCCTGCCCCACCCGACCCCACAAAGACATAAGTGACCTACAGACTTGATGCCTATGCCTTGGGCAGTTGCACAAGGATTGATCTGGGCTGGGAACAGTGTGGTCTGGCTCGAAGCTTCCTGAGCCCTGTGGTCACAGGCTAAGCCACTAGGTATCAGGCCCTTCTGCTGCACATGGTAGGGTGAGAAGTGAGGCCAGGGCCTGGGCCAGGCTGCCTAGGGCTGCTGGTGTGTCCCCATTCCACAACCCACTGTCTGCCCATAGCCCACCCTCTCAGTGACCATGGGCAAGCCACTCGCTACCTCTGGCCCTTGTGTCTAGTCTGTGTAACATACAGTTGGCTGTTCTGTGAATAGCGAAACCACATCTCTATGCCCACTGCCCTTACTCTGGAGGCTGAAATGACCCTGTGTCCTTTTAGGGAAGAGAAGCCAGCCCTCTCAATAAAGAGAACCCCGGTGACACCTGAGGTACACTGGCCCACTCCTGGGAGGACAAATGCCAGTGACCAGGCCAGGCCTCTGTCCCCTGCACTCAGAGTCCTCTCAGGTGAGAAGACCCTCTGCTGCAGAGGTGAGCCTGCCTCACCCTTGCCCTCTGGGCCAGTGCTGAGGATGTGCATGGAGTCCCTGACCCTGACCAGATATAATGATGGGGCGCTGCCGCCCTGACCATCCCTGTGGCCTAGGTGGTGACCCCATGGACTTCCTTGTGACCCCTCCTTGGGTATGAACTCTAGCTCACTCCACTGCTCAGAGCCCTGTGTCTGGTTGAGAAAGGACAGTTCCAGGCAACTGCTGGCCACAGGCCCCAGCAGTGCTGCACGTGGGGCTCACTCAAGATGCCCCAGAGGGAGGGGTTGAGGTGTCTTTTGGGGGCACCACATTAATCAGTGGACGAATCATTGCCAGAGGGTAATGAAGAGCATTGTTCCTACAGGAGCACAGCTGTGTGAGCACCTGGTAACATCTTCTTAACAGGAATCAGTGCTTGCATCCTACATGGATGTGGGGGGAGTGGACTCAGTTTCAAGGTCTGCCTCTGTACAGGGTCCACGTGGACCAGAGCAGCCCTGCACTAGCCTTTTCCTTTATAATTGGCTGGGCTTTATTTTTCTTGAAAAATCTCATGTGCTTAACTAATCTTAGCCTCCTTTGCTTTTTGTGCTATAGTGCAGCACCCTCTCTTTTGTTATGTTTACCTAAAATTCTTCCTGATTTCCACATTTCTCTTGGTATAAATTACTATGTCTGTCCCTTTGTTGTAATAAAAGCTCTATGCCTCATCCCCTCTCCAGTAAAAAAAAAAAAAGTTCACAAGGACACAGATTCAAAATCAGTGCTTTGCTTTTTTGGGAGATAAACGATCTTTACCTTAAGACATTTTTTCTTTCCCTATTTTATTTTATTATTGGTGGCTGTGGAGTTTTATTAAGTGCTTTCCAGCTGCTGTTGAGAAGCAGTACATGGGTGTTCAGTGCAGAGTTATGAAGCCTGTCTCTGGACTGAGTCCTGGTCCCCCACTTTTCAGCTGTGACCCCTGGCCCTGTGTGTGGGGTGAAGTGGGGATGTGCCTTCCTTGCAGAGCTGCAACGAGGAGTGTACCTGGCAGACAGTAAACACAGTATCAGCATTAGTTGTTGTTTATTACTATTTTTAAAAAATATATTTTATTGATTATTTTACAGAGAGGAAGGGAAAGGGATAGAGAGTTAGAAACATCGATGAGAGAGAAACATCGATCAGCTGCCTCGTGCACACCTCTTACTGGGGATGTGCCCGCAACCAAGGTACATGCCCTTGACTGGAATCGAACCTGGGACCTTTCAGTCCGCAGGCCGACGCTCTATCCACTGAGCCAAACCGGTTAGGGCTGTTTATTGTTATTTGTATGGTTGTTGAATTTCTCCTTTAATTTATTAATGACATGGACCAAATTCCTGATATTAATCGTTCATGCATTTCAAGAATAAACCTCCTTTCGGTCTTGTGTATTATTCTTTATACATGCTGATTCTGGTAGTGTTTGATCAGAATATTAGTTAGAAATTTCTGCTCAGAAGCTGGAAGTGCTGGGTCATAGTACAGGCCTGTGGCCAACTCAGGGATGTGGCCAGTATGAATATGTAAGCTGCTAGTGGCTGAGCCTCTAGCACAGGCTGTGCTCCCCAGGGCTTTGGGTAGGGGTCTGTGTCATGTTGTATTGAACATCAGTTGTCATGGTGTCCAGACTGTGACTGTAACCTGCATTTCCTTCATCAATGATTAGCTTCGCTGCCTTCTGATGTATTTATCAATCTTTTGGGATGTGTGTGGTCAAGGCCTTGCCCACTTCTGTACAGGCAATGAGTAAGTATTTTCTGGATAGCATCCCTGAGTGATTAAGTGAAATGCAAATATCTTCGCCCACTCTGTGGGCCCCTTTTCTCTCTCCTAATGGTGTCTGTTCATACACAGACCTTAATTGTAATGTGGTCCATTATTATCAGTCTTTTTGGAACCATTGAGCTTATTATGTCTAAGTGATCTGTCCTTGTCCCTACTTCATATAGCTAGTATCCTATGTTGTCTCTTCATGTCAAGCCACAGACCACTTGAAATTTATTTGGGAGTATAATCAACAGGGCAGCGTTTCATTCTGTACCTGCCGACCCTGCCAACCAGTGCCACTGATTGGAAAATCTGTCTTCTGCCTCCTTGCGCTGTGAGTGCCTGTCTCTGACTTCCTGTTGTGGTCCATCGATTAGTTGTCTGTTCCTGTGCCCATCACACGGACTGAACTGCCTTCGCTTTCTGGTAAATAGGTCTCACTTGGTTCTTTCTCTCAGGAATGTCTTGGCTACATTTGGCCTGATGAAATTTCCACATGCATTTTAAAACCAGCTTGTCTTTTGGAGTCAATCTGCAGATCAATTTAGGGAGATTTAATATCTGAAATTATTGAGTGTTCAAGTCCATGAACATGATGCCTTCCTTTAATTCTCAATTTTTCTTTAATTTCTCCTAATAGTGTTTTATAGATTTCTACATACATATTTTACACATCTTTTCTTGGAATTATCCAACTCTGATTTTCTTTAGGTTCTTGTAAATTGAAATTTTAAAAAAAATGTTTTTTAGCTTTGCTGGTATAGAGATGCATAATGCTAGTCACCCTATTAAACTCATCCTTTCTTATAATTATAGATTTTTCTGGATCTTATGTACCCAGTCCTGGCATCTATACCTGTCTGTGCTGGCTTGTCTCTGTGTCATGGGGGCGCTCACCTGGAGAGGGCCTGCAGGGGCCCTGAAATTCAGGAAACACAGACCCACAGTGGAGTTGTGGGTTCCCACACGAGAGCTTACAGGAGGCGGGTTTGGAGCATCTGTCCCTGGGCAGCCCTCTTCTCTGCTGTGCTGCATATCTGACCCATGGTGACATCTGTGTGGATACCCAGATGGACACCTTCGTCATCAGGTCAGGTCCCGGCCTTGTACTGCCATGGACTCATTCAGCACTGTTCTGTCCCTGCTGCTGTTCTCACTGTCGGTGTCCATTGGGCTGCATTGGGCCCAGTCATAGGACATCAGAAAGCTCATTAACTGGGGCCTGCAGAATGCCAAGTCAGGCAGGCCCCGCATGTCTGCCATTCTCTCTGACTCTCTTACTGGCACTCACTCATGCCTAGCTTCTCCCTGTGGTCTCAGATGTCTGCCAGCAATGGTCTGGGCAATGTCTTTTTTCCAGGGCAGTAGCAGGAGGGAGGGTGTGCAGTGCAGTGTAAGCATGGGTACCATTCCCCAGCCTTTCCCCTTCAGTTTCTTAACCCTGACGCCATATGCAGCTTTCCTTTCCTTCCCTCCAGAAGAGGGACTTTTGAACACCCAACCTATCTGGAACACATGTTTGAGGGCTGAAGTAGGGATGGTGGATTTTCACATTTTGGAATTGCCAGCTGTCCCAGGCTGCAGTCTGAATTTTCTGCCAAACTGAGAACCGCTTGAGAATGAAGGCTGTGTTCCTTTGTCCTGTCCCCGGTGCCAGGCTCCTAGTAAGAACTGAGTGTTCAGTTGAATGTCCCTGCCATGGTTGGCCTCCCATTCTGGCCAGAGGGTCTGTAGGAAGATAGAGTGTGTGCAGACAGACTGAATGCCTGCTGTGTGCAGGTGCTAGGCACACAAGCTCATCACTGCAGAAGCAGACAGACATGGCAGAGCTAGGACCAAGACCTATGGCTCAAGGAGGTCTGCCCTGTCTCCACAGCAGACCTGTTATTCACCTTAGAGACATTCTAAGGTGGATCATACCCTAGACCCTGGGCACTTCCTCAGAGCTAGGACTGGAGGAAGCCCACACTTTGCTGGAAAGAGAAAAGCTCCACACTGCTGACAACACGAGGCCAGCATGCCAGGGCCCCTAGCAGGGAGGAGAGAGGGGCAGGTCACTGGCTCCCAACCCCATCACGTTTGTGTGAACTCGAGTGACAAGCCAGCAGGCTGTGCAGAATGCTCACTGAAGTCAGGTTATGTAAACCCTGACCATCTTTCCGATGCTAACCGTGACTGGCAAGAGCATTACAGGACAGAACTCCCCTCCCCTCCATGGCCCCAAGGACACAATCTGCATTGTGAGTCTCTCTAGGAGCAGAAAGCAGCTAATAAGTTCTGTCGGTTTCTGCTGTACTCGCTTATGCAGCCTGATGGAGCACTGAGCTATTAAACATAATAAATCAAGTGTGTGCTTGTCCCCTGAGGTTCTGATCACAGCCATCTCCTCCCGACAGCTGAGGTCTGGGTACAGCCTTGGACAAAGCCGACTTGCACTCACTGCAACCATGCAGTCCTTGGATGGTGGTTTTTAATATCTACTTCTATTTTAATATCCAAATCTATTTACTGCCCCCCTCCCCTCGAAAAAACCTTACAACTTGGAAGTTACATGCCACTTTCAACCATCAGATTTCTTCTTTCAAGTCTGAAATAGGAATCTTCATTGGTTTTTATATTTGACTAGCATGAAAATAGAGTTTACCTGTCTGGTGGTCGGGAGCAGTGAATTAGCTGGTCATTATTCAGTTCAGAGCCTCTCTTTTTCTCATATCTAAACAGAGATGGCCCTGTCCCTCCTGCCTTAGCACAGAGGGGTTTGCTTATGTAGCAGCACCTGGGACATGTGCACCATTTACTGCTCCTCCTGCTGTTATATCTATACATCTTATTATGATAATATTTATTTTACTAGAATTCTGTTTATTTAAATATTATTTTTTTAAAAGAATGATTGGAAAATTTGTTTTATCACTAAGTACTATTTCACTAAGTAGTACTGTTTAAAGACAGATTTTGCCAATTTAATCATTATAGAAGATCAAATGAGGTTCTGGTCAAAATGGAATAAGGTACAACTGTAAACTAACATCATAGTTAATGGTGAAAGAATAATGCTTTCCTCCTAAAATCATTAACAAAACAAGGGTTTCTGCTCCCACCACTCCTATTGAACAGTGTGCTATAAGTTTGACACAATGTGACAAGAAAAGGAAATAAAAGGCATACGGATTTGGAAAGAGGAAATAAGCCTGTCTATATTTGCAGATGACATGATTACCTACATTGAAAATCCCATTAAAGCTACAAAAACCTTCTAGAACTAATAAGCAAGTTACTTGTTTAAGAATGAGAGGTCAACATTCAAAGATTAATAATAATCTATATGCAATCAAGGAACAATCAGAAAGCAGAATTAAAAACACACCACCATTTACATGAATTCCAAAGTTACGTACTTACTATACATCTAAAAATATGCACAGAATTTATATATTAAAAACTACAAAACACTGATTAGAGAAATCCAATAAGACTTAAATAAGAGACATCCTGTGTTCATAGATTGGGCCACTCACTACAGCAAAGATGCTAATGCTTCCCAAATACATCTATAAGTTTAATGCAATTCCTATCAAAATCCCATCATGGGTGATTATAGATATAAACAAGGTGACTTTAAAATTTAAATGAAAACTCAAAAGAACTAGTTAATGCAAGTGAATTTTTAAAAGAATAAAGTTGGAGTAATTTAAAGGCACTCTGACACCACAGTAATAGAGACATTGTATGTTGGTGCATAAACAAGCACATACATATGGTATCCATGGGGTGCCCTCTGTGACCCACCTGTTACTGGTAGAAGTGGAATTCTTGGGGTGTTGCAGGGAAAGGAATTTCCTGAGGCTCCCACGGGAGGATGTGGTATCATAGAAAGCTTTATTGATGTAAAATTAAGGGTTTCCCTTCCAAGGTCCCATCTCCCCTTGACCCCCACCCCCCCATGGAAAAAGTCCAATCTTGTCTTTGGCAGTGCTAGAATTAAGGCCACTGCCCAGAGTCTCCACTCCATATTAAAGCAAAGTTCAGTCCAGAATATGGCTAGGTTAGTTTGTGTTCCCAGCTGCAGTCCATTGTGGGGTCCTATAACACTGCTTAAGGCCACATGGTGGGCCTCTGCAGGTCATGGAGCAAGATAGTGCCAGGGAGCAGGAATGAAGCCAGGTAACTAGAGAGAATTCTTTGTCTGGGAATTGTAACTGGAAGCTTAACCGAGTAACCCTTCAGGATTTTGCATGCTTGCATTGGCTCCACGCTCCTAGCTAATGATCTTTGTTCCATAGGCTAGACTGACAGGGAAGCACCTTCCCTATAATATCACCCTGACTTCACTGCACATGCACCGAAGTGGACCCTATTCCCCAGTGATTTGCAGGGAATGGATCTGCAGTTCCCCAGGGGTATGTGAAGTTGTAGCTTCCTGGTGAAGCTGCCCAGATGACCATGCTTAAAATGTCTGACCTCCCCTTTGCTCTTTTCCTATTATTAATATTAAGAACTAGCTAATTATGATGATAACATATAGATGAAACATAACAGAGCCCAGGATTCATCCACACAAGTATGGACAATTGATTTTTGACAGAGGTAATAAAGCAATTTAATGCAGAAAGGAAAGTCTTTTCAAGAAATGATGTTGAAACAATTGGATATTTACATATATATATAAAAAAACCACTCAATAACAACCTTGACTTACACTTAAGACCTTATACAAAAATTAACTCAAAATGGATCAATATCTAAATGTAAAATGTAAAACATAAACTATTTAGAAGAAAATTTAAGAGAAAGAGTTAAGAACATCTATAAAAGATAAGAGTTTTAAACAAAAGCCACTAAAGATAAAATTGAGAAATTACACTTGCTCACAAAATTTAATTAGCGTAAGACTTCTATTAAGATATGAAAAGACAAACCAGAGACTAGAAAAAGTCTTTGTAAATCATACATCCAACAAGGGCTATACCCCCAATACCCCAATATGTAGAAACTCTTTAAACTCCACAGCAAGAAAACAAACAGTCCAGTTAGAAAATGGACAAAAGACTGGGCCACACACTTCTCCAAACAGGACAAGTGGATGGGAAATAGCACATGAATAGATGTTTGGCATCCTTCACTGTTAGGAGAAAGCAAACTAAACCACAGCCAGATTTCACTACCATCCTATATAATAAAAGCCTAATATGCTAAGTGTCCGGTCGACCAGTCAGCCGTTCAACCAATGAAAGCGTAATATGCTAATGATATGCTAAGGCTGCTCAACTACTCCCTATATGCACTGACCATCAGGGGCCAGAAAGTCGACCAGTTGACCAGTCACTATGATGTGCACTGACCACCAGGGAGCAGATGCTCTAATCAGTACGTTAGCTTGCTGCTGGGGTCTGGCCAATTTGTACTGAGCAAGACAGGCCAGACATGCCCTGGAGCCCTCCCGCAGTCCCTCCCCAGCCAGCCAACCTCCTGCATTCTTCCCCAGCCCTGATCGTGCACTGGTAGGGTCCCTTGGCCTGGCCTGCGCCATCTCGCAATCCAGGACCCCTTAGGGGATGTTGGAGAGCCAGTTTCAGCCCAATCTCACAGGCCAGACAAATTCGTGCACTGGGCCTCTAGTCCTATAATAAAAGGCTAATGTGCAAATAGACCGAATAGCAGAATGACCGGTCGCTATGACACTCACTGGCCACCAGGGGGCAGACGCTTAACACAAGAGCTGCATTATGGTGGTCAATACGCTCCCACAGGGGGAGCGTCACTCAGCCAGAACCCTGGCTCACGGCTGGCAAGTGCAGCAATGGTGGCAGAAGCCTCTCCCACCTCCACAGCAGTCAGACATTCCCCGAGGGCTCCCAGACTGCCAGAGGGTGCAGGCCAGGCTGAGGGACCCTCCTCCCCTGAGTGCATAAATTTTGTGCATTGGGCCTCTAGTCTGTTAACATGGCTATATCAGAAACACTGAGTCTCAAGTGCTGGCGCAGATGCAGAGCTGTGGTTCTGTCTGGCCCAGTGGGAATGGAAAATGCTGCAGCTACTCAGGCACATAGTTTGGCATTTTTCTACATACGCTTAAATACAGTGATTACAGTTCTGGGTATCACAGAAAAATGAAAACTTATGTTTATACAAAGATATGTGCACTGTTGTTCTTAGCTGTTTTATTTGTAATAAACAAAAACTGGAATTGACGCAGGTGTCCTTCCTGGTAACTGGACACACAACTTGTGGTGCAACCACTTGGTGGCATGCTACTGGACAACAAGTCTCTGTTATGTTCAACTACTTGGCAGCTTGAGAGAGCATTATTATATGGAATGAAAAAGGCCATTTTCAAACGATTCGATTTATTTGATTCAATTTATGTAAAGTTCTCGAATTGACAAAGATTACTGATGCAGGATAGATCAGTGGTTGCCTGGGGTTCGAGTTGTAGCCAATGAGTAACTATAAAGGGAGAATATACAGGAGTCTTTTCCTGGTGACCCTGCTTGTGCAGGTGGTTAGACAGATCTATACATGAGATACAATTTCACAGACCCATACAAGACAAACAAACCAACAAAGGGGTGTGTAAAAACTGGGGCAGTTTATTAATAGGGTCTTACCCATGTCTGGCACTGGTTTTGATAATGTCATACAGTATGTCAAGTGGAAGTTGGTGAAGGTACAAAGCAACTCTATGATTTCTGCAACTACTCATGGATCTAAAATTTTTTCAAAATGGTGCAGTTGATAATTATTAAATCTGCAAATATAAAAAATGAATTGTATCAACAGACCAATTAAAATCTGAGAGATTATCAGAGTGGATAAAAAAACAAGATCAATCTCTGTGCAGTCAACAAGACACCAATGTGAAATACAATGCTATTGGTGGGTTAAAAGTTAAAGGACAGCGGCGCCAAGTGATCACAAACAGGAAAGATGCACTCAGGCGGCTGGGAATGCATGATGGCCCAGTACGGCCATGCAGATCCTGGAGGTCTTTTTCTCCTAGCACCCTGTATTCATGACCTTGGCGTTTTGTGTCTGCATGGTGAGACTATCCTCTCTTCTCGCCTGAGCACTCTCTGTTCTTCGGCTGCTCCCAAAAGGCCCAGATCAGACTGCACTGGGTGGGGCAGATCCTATCCCTCCTCTGTGCAGCCCTGGGCCTGGGCTTTATCATCGCCAGCAGGACCCACAGTGAACTGCCCCACCTGGTGTCCTGGTATGGCTGGGTGGGGCCTCTGACTCTGCTGGCCACGGGGGCCAAGCACTGTGTGGGCTCTGCCTGCTCTTTTCCCGGGTAGCCAGTCTCTCAAGGGTGGCTCGCCTCAAGCTTTATCATCTGACGTGTGGACTGGTGGTCTACCTGATGGCTACCGTGACAGTGTTCCTGGGCATGTACTCGTTGTGGTTCCAGGCCCAAATCAAAGGTGCGGCCTGGTACCTGTGCCTGGCGCTGCCCCTCTATCCAGCCCTGGTGATCATGCACCAGATCTCCAGCTCCTACTTGCCGAGGAAGAAAATGGAAATGTGACTCCCTCCGAACTCTGACTCTAGCTGGAACCCTTGACTTGGACTTCAGTGGTTTCTTTGGTGACCTTCAAGGATTCCACTTCTGGGGTAGGGGTTGCAGAAGCCCATTGCTCCTACCGACGGGTGACTCAGTGGATTGAAATGGGGAAACATCCTGGGTGCAAGTAAAACATGATGGGGAGCTGGATCCGGAAGTCTCCACTCTGGATGGGAGACAGAAGGGTTGGGTACTAGTGGTGATGGTGGTGCAGTCATTTCTTGGTTGCATGCCTGATGGAGGGTTGGGTTCCTGCAATTATGAATAGCAGCTATGGCTCTTTGAGTCTCTTTTGAGAAAGCAATATGGTGTAGTGGACAGAGCCTATGGTCTTTTCTATGGATTATGGTCCTCGTAGGCTCTATTATGTGACCTTATGCAAGTTGCATGTCTCAGGAGCTCGGTTTTTTTATCTGTGTGGTGAGCGTTTCTAAATGATCTCTAACATCCAGTGTCTGTGAGGTTGACTTCACAGCATACTCTCCAGTTCTGGACTGGGGCTGGATCACTTAGAAGACTCGAAATGTAATTCTTATATCCATTATCCCCTCACCATTCTGGAGGAACAGATCTGCCCTCGTGGCATGACAGGAATCTATGCTGATTTGGCCCCAGACCAGAGCACAAGGGGTCAGGCACTGTGGAGGGAAGGGGCCCAGGTGAGGATCTCCTGAACTGCAACACAGCAAAGACACTAAAGTCACTTTAAAGCTATGGGAGATCCCTGTTTGGTGTGGTTCAATGGATAGAACATTTGCCTGTGGACTGAAGGGTCCCGGATCAATTCCAGTCAAGGGCACATACCTCATTTGTAGGCTCAATCCCCAGCCCTGGTCGGGGCACATGCAGGAGGCAACCAGTAAATGTGTCTCTCTCACATTGATGTTTCTCTTTTGTCTCTCCCCCTCCCTTCCACTCTCTCTAAAAATCAATGGAAAAATATCCTCGGGTGAGGATTACCAAAAATAAAAATAAATTTTAAAAAATGTTAAAGGGCAGAAAAACATGTCAAGTGAACACTAGTCAAAAGAAACCTGAAGTGGCTACTTGAATGTCAGATGAATGTCAGGATTCAGGACAAGGAATATGATTATAGATAAGGAAAGACATTGCATGAATATAAAGCATCAGTTCACCAAGAAGAGATGTCAGTCCCAAATGTACATATATACCAAAGAACAGAGCCTCAAAATACATGAAACAAAAACTGATAGAATGCAAAGAATAAAAGGACAAATTGACAATTATAGTTGGAGATTTCAACTCTGCTCTCTCGGTAACTGATGGACCAAGAAGATGGAAAGTCAAGATAGATAAATACTAAATAGCACAGCCCACCAGCTAGAATTTACAGGGCACCCACCTACACATGGGCACACATGGTCTTTGTGTGTATACAGGATATTTGCTGAAGTAGGCCATATTCTGTGTAAAAGAATAAAAGCCTAATAGATTTTAAATGATTGAAATAATAAAAATTATATTTCCTGTCCAGTGTGGAATTAAACTAGAAATCAACAACCAAATATAACTAGAAAATTTCCAAATACCTGACCATTAAAACACCTCTAAATAATGTGCTGGTCAAAGAGAAAGTATCAAAGAAAATTAGTAAATATTTTGAACTCGTATACATAAATTTGTAAGATACAAGTAAGTCAATGCCATTAGTGAAATTTATAACATGAAATACTAACATGAGAAAAGGTTTCCAAACAACCTAAGCTTCTACCATAAGAAACTAAATGAAAAAAAGCAGAGGGAGGAAATAATAAAACATTTAAAAGAAATAAACCAGTGAAACTGAAAACAGAACTATAAGCCTTTCAAATTGAAGAAATCCAAATACAGACAGACAGAAACAGTCCTGTATTTTGAGAATTTAGAGGGTGTGGCAGTCCTTTGTTTTGTTTTCTGAGGCGGGATTCATTCTTTTTTCTTAATATTTTTCTGTACCCTTTTATTGGCCTTAACAAGACCTGTGCTTTATATGTGTTTCTTCTGCCCTCTGCTGGGAATTGGTGGGTTTGCAAATCAGACTGAGCCTGGGATGGAGGGAAGGTCATCTAGCTTGGATATGGGAACAGCTTCCATTTTCCCCTGGAAGTCCCAGGGCTCTCCAACTCTGCCTGGCCACCTGGGCCGTCTGCTGCCTCCAGCTGAGTGTGTCCCTCCCATCCCAGCACACAGAAACCCCCAGCAAACCCTCAGTGACCAAGTGAATAAATGAGAGGACAAGGAGAGATGGAAATGTAATCTTGGCTGTTTCATGAGTATCTGAGTTTAAAAATCAATAAGTTCTGATTCATATTGGCTTGTGTAGCAGTGGAAATGGAGCTAGGCTCAGTGTTTATTAAATGTATTCACCCAATCTTTAAATCTGTACTGAATTTGCTCCTGCCCTCCTGTGGGCCCAGAATGATGCTAGGAACTGGGGTTTCAGTGTTGAATGAAGAAGATAAATGTGTCCTCTGCCCACAGTGTAGCAGGGCCAGGGCTGTGGGGGAGGATGGAGCTCAGGGGAGGTGGGACGCTGGCAGGTAGTGGCCTAGCAGGGAGTGCTCTCAGCAGAAGGCCCCAGACAGCAGGCAGGCAGGCAGGAGAACTCAGCCTGTCACAGAAAGGGAGACCAGTGGATTAGGTGGGGTTCAGCAGATTGGGGGGATGGCACCTATAAGCCGGGGGTGGGGGGGCAACACTCTGGAGAGGAAGGAGCCTGGATTGAGTTACATAGGCAATTGGAAGATATCCATGGGTGTCAGCAAAGGAAGGACAGCCTGATTTGAGGTCCTGGAAGGTCACTGGTGATGTAGGCAAGATGTGTCTCCATCACATGTCCCAGAGCAAGAGCTGATGGCCACAGAGTGTGATTGAAGGGAAGCCATGTCCTCTGAGCACTGCAACCAGGACAATCAGACACCAGGCATGAGCTCCTCCGTCTGCCTTGGAGGGAATGGGTGCAGAGTCTCAGTGCCTCCCTGGGGCATGCAGGGCAAGGGCTGGCCTCAGCTCAGTGCTTCCAGGAAGGGCTGAGGATTCTTTTTGTTTGTGATGTTTGGTGGCACCTTCACATGGCCATCACAAACTGGGCAAGGCAACACAGGCTGGTGCAGTCCTCAGAGTCATGGGTACACTCTGTTGGTTCCCAAACATTCTATCTACACCCATGGCCCCTGAGCTATGCAAAATGGCTGATGGCACATGATGTCCTCTCACCAGGCCAGCACTGTACAAAGGCTGTACACATCTCCAAGTGCTGCTGGGCCCCAAAATAACCTGCATCTCCCTGGGATAGGCTGAGCCCAGGTTGTTAGTAGAGGTTCTCAAGGGACACGTCTGCCACAGCCCCCACATACCAATACTAACACACACTGAAATAGGCACCAGGGAAACACCCATGTGCGAGAGAGAGTGTGTGTGTGTATATGCATGTGCAAGTGAGTGGCTGAATAGGTACTTGTGAGTGCATATATGAGTGGTTGAATGTGTACATTTGCAGGTGGGTGAGCGTGAGAGTGAGTGCATGTATGAGTTGGTGAATGAGTGTATGCATATATAAGTGGATGAGTGTGTGAGTGTGTGCTTGTTTGAGTGAGTGTGCATATGTGAGTGGATGAGTGAGGAGGTGGGTCTGAGTAAGTGCATGTCCGAGTGGCTGAGTGTGTGGGTGTTAGTGGGTGCTTGTTTGAGTGTGCATGTGTTAGTGGGGGAGGTCTGAGTACATGTATGAGTGAGTAAGTGTGTATGTGTACAAGTGGGTGGGTATGTGGATGAGTAAATGGGTGAATTGGTAAGTGGGAGTGAGTAAATATGTGTGTGAGTGGGTGGTTGCATGTGAGTGGGTATGTGTATGAGTGCATGTGTGAGTGGGTGCATGTGTGAGTGGGTTTGTGTGTGGGGTGTGTGCATATGAGTGAGTAGGTGAACATATGCAAGTAGGTGGATGAGTGTGAGTGAGTGGATGAGCATGTGTAAATGGGTGCATGGGTGGCAGGTGGGTGAAAGAAGGAGATAGGCCCTCTGACTTAGCGTAGAAGCCAGGTCAAAATGCTGCCCCTTAAAAGGAACTAATGATTTTTGCTCTCTGATCTTAATTTTTTTTATAACTTTCATGTCATCATACAGTGTTAAGATGGTTATTTTGTTTGAATTATCAGAGGAAATAATTGGCCCCTTAATCTGTTGTGAGTTGAAAGTTGCCTGGTACCATCTCAGTCATGGCAGCTGCTTTTTAATATAAATTTTATACTTGAGGTGACTAGATTAACATGCAGTTGTAATGCTTCTTAGCTTCCCTCAGAAGTAACGTCTAGAATACAGTAGTGGGGATATCAGAACCAGGACTTTGACACCAATACAGACAAGACAGAACATTCCATCTCCACTGGGCCCCCATGCTGCCCTTTCACAGCCCACAAGCATTTTGTTCTGTCCATACCTCCTCCTCAGCCCCTGACAACCACTAATCTGTTCTCCATTTCTATAATTTTCTCATTCGAAGCAAGTTATATAAATAGAATTATACAGTGTGTAACCTTTGGGAATTGACTTTTTCTCTTGTCCTAATTCTCTGGAGATTTACCCGGGTTGTTGAGTGCATAAATAATTTGTTCCATTTTATGGCTGAGTGGTGTTCCATTGTGAAAAACAGCCCCCCTCCAACGCTCTGGGCCATATGGTCACAAGTCTTCTGGCCCTCCACATCCTAACCCATAACCTCCCACGGTCTGCAATCCGCCTCTGCCAGCTCACTGCCCCTTCCTAATTTCTTTCTCAAAAAGAAAAACAGGCCTCGAGTACCAGGTCACTTGTTTGTGTGGTTGTTGGTTCCTGTTTGGCAGACTAACGGAATTCCTAACAGATAGAGTAGGAAAAACACTGGGGTAGGAATTAGGTAGGACCAGTGGTTCCCCAGTGTAGCTTTGCTCAAGAGAAATCTGGATAACCTCAAAATACTGCTTCCAGGCAACCTCGGTCTCCTGGATCAGGCCCTAAGGGGGCAGCACACCCCATCCAGGTGACTCCAATGCCTAGGCCTCCCTACTGTATCATTGCAGGATGGCAAAGTGAGCACTGGAGTACAAGGTGTGTACTGGGTCACCAGGTGGGCACTGCACAACCAGATGAGACACTGGGCCACCAGGGGAGCACTAGAGTACAAGGTGGAGCAGGGCCTCCTTTCCTAGACTGGAATCTCACAGCTGTGCTGTCATCCTAGGATAGGACACCTGCATGACTGCTGCCCTGGAAGCAGTTCTGGAAAGTAGGGGTGTCAGTCGTTCTCAGAGCTTCCCCCAAGAGCCCTCAGAGTCTCCACATGCTGCTGCCTGAGGATTCATCCTGTGACTAACTCCCAGAGGGTCTCACATGGGTGAGGGGGGAGGTCCTCCCATGTTAGCCCTGCTCTGTGGACCTACCTCCTGTTCTTCTGGCTCCTGTATCTCCTGTCACTGTTACCATGATTACTTCTTTCCTTCCTTCCTTCCTTCCTTCCTTCCTTCCTTCCTTCCTTCCTTCCTTCCTTCCTTCTTTCCTTCCTTCCTTCCTTCCTTCCTTCCTTCCTTTTTTTACTTTGTTCCCATAATGGTTTCTTGACAGTCCCATCCTATTTATCTTTGTAGGACAGCACAGTGCCTGCAGCTAAGTAATTGCCAAGGAAATACTCATTGAATTAACAAAGTTATTAATTACCAATTACAGGCAGTCCTCAGGTTACATCGGGACTCGACGTACATAATTTCATGGTACGTCGCCATCTCCCACTTCTTTATTAAAAAAAAAAAAGCTCTGTGATTTTGACGTAATGTACATATGTGCTTTATGTTTATTTATTTACAAGTAAAGGTCAGGAATTGTTATCTTTCTTTTAAATTTTTTTTACTGTTTCACTTCATTACTGCTGTGTATGTGCTCCATGTGAGTGACGTAGGTGCTTATGTAAGTGGGAAAATCACGTTACATCACACTGTAGGAACAGATTTCCGACATAACCCAAGCACCTACTGTACCTATGAGGCAAATATCAGTCTGCTTCTTGCATTTATGTGTTCCTGGAGGAAAAAGCTGGGGTGAGAACAGCCAGTTTAGGCTCAGGACCTGGTCTTTGATGCCCATCTCCTATGCCTCATCTGGTCAGGCTGTGCCACACTGGGGTGGGCTGTGTTACAGTGGGGCTGGCTGTGCCACATCGGGGCAGGGTTTGTGGCTCCACCGAGCTTCCCAGGAGGGGCCATCAGCAAGCATTCTCCCGTGTCTTTCCCTTTACAAGTGCCTCCTCGGCAGCAGAATTTTCCTATGCAGTGGCTGGGTGTTTGGCATCAACGTGCACTCTCCCACCGCCTCCTAAATGCAGTTTCAGCTATGTCATAGAACCACCCATTGAAGCTGACTTCTTAAATCCATCAAGAGTTTTAAGTGAAATTTAAGTGAATATGTTTTACACATGTGGAAATAATCTATACATGTGATGGTTATAAGGTTTGTACGTCACATAGGTAAAATTTAAGTGTGTGACAGTAACAGTGCAGGCGAGAGCAGAAGTGGAAGCAGACTGCTATAAGGTTCTTGTATTCCATGTAAAGTGACCAATACCACTGGACATTGTCCTGTAATAAGTTAAACCCTAAAGCAACAACTGTTTTAACAAAACAGAGGGTTGTAACTAATAAGTGGATAAAAGAGGTAAAGTGGCATCATAAAATGGTTGCATTTAATCCAAAAGATGACAGAGGGGAATAAAAAACAATAGAAATAAGGGACAAAGAACAGATAGTAAAAATAGAAAACAAATAAAATGATCAGTTTAAACTCAGCCATATTAGCAATCACTGCAAATAGTCAGAAATTGTCAAATAAGATAAAAAGAAAAGCAAGTCTAAGTGTATGCTGCCTATAAAAAAACTCACTTAAATACACAAAGTTAAAAATAAAAGATGGAAGAAGATGGACCATGCTAACACTAATGAAAAGAAGGCTGGTGCAGCTATGTTAATAACACAAAGTAAATTTCCAGCCAAGAATATTACCAAAGATAAAAATGATCTTTCATGATAAAGGAGTTAGTTAGTACATTGACAGAACATGACAATGCCAAACATTATTATGCTAAGGATGGAGCTTAAAAATACAGTGAAAGAGTAGGAGAAACAGATCCACAATTATAGCAGAGATATCAACACCACTCTCTCAGTATTTGATAGAACAAGCAGACAGAAAGTCACAAGATAATGGCAAACCTGGGCAGTATTACCATCCAGCCGCTCTAATTGATATTTTAGAACTTTTCCACCCTTAACACAAGAACACACATTGACTAAAATGAGCCACACTCTGGTCCATAAGCAAGTCTCCATAAATTTAAACTACCTCAAGGTTTACAAAATATGTTCTCTAACCATAATAGAATTAAATTAGAGATCAAACAAAGAAAGATATCCCGAAATCCTCAAGTATTTGAAAACTCAATAACACTTCCAAATATTTCATGAATCATAAAAGGAATCGAGGGAAATACAAAAGTATTTTGAAATGGGTGAATAAAAAGCACAAATATAAAATGTGTGGGTTGCAGCTGACGACATATGTAGAGAGAAATTAATAGAACTAAACACCTTTATTAGATAAGAAGTAAGGTTTTTTAAATATTTTTATTGTTTAAAGTATTGCATATATTAGTACGTATATAAGAAGTAAGGTTTTAAATTGATGCCATCAGCTTCTTCCTTAAGAAACTTAAAAAAAATATGAATATGTTAAACTCTGTATCATGTCTCAGGATTTGCTAATGAATGGAATGGGGGCAGAGAAGGGAAGTACTGTGGTTGTGGGGGTTCAATTCTGAACAGTTGGATGGCAGGAGTGCTGAAACAGGGGAGACAGACAACTGAGGAGCCTGGGGTGGGTCAGGGGCCAAATGTGAGTATCTCTTAGGGATTGTGGTGGTGTGGGAGTTGGGTACGAGTGTGTTCAGGGCTGAGGCACATCTATAGATGGTGTCAGCACAACGTGGTGTTTACTGAATGGGCTTCCTCTGGCAGGCAAGGGCAAATGGACAAGAAGGGGGGGCTCCTCCCAGCCCTTATAGGGGGATCAGGCCTGCTTCTCTTCCTCCAATTAAATGAATTTAAAATATATTAAATCCCCAGCAATAAAGAGAAAAGGAGGGATCCTCATTGGTGAGAGAAATCTGCTGATTTGTGGAATACCCTTCTGACTTTTTGGGGTGACTATGACCACAGGAGTCCAACTGCTACTTCCCCTTGATTCCCCAACTTGCTCCTGTGTGTTCCCAGGCAGCAGTGGCCTCTGAGGTGGGAGCAAGCCCCAGACACTCTCAGGGTTGCCTGGAATGAGCAGATGTCTAGGGGCCTGGCAGGACAGCCAGGATAACTCCATGCCTACCAAGAGGCCCATGATCCTGGGGAAGCCACCTGTCCTGTGCTACTCGCTGGCTGGCTCTACTCGCCAGCTGGCTCAAGGTGGGTTCTTCAGGGTCAAGGTTACTGAGTCACAGGTGACCCTAACGACTACCCAGGACTGCTTTTTGTTCCCACCAGTCTGCAGAGAGCACTGTGACACGCCCTTTTGACATGTGATGAAGGCTCTGGCCTCTGCAGCAGCTCGCTGGCCTGTGTCTGATGGCAGTTGACAACCTACAGCACTCCTGGCACTCGCTGACCCACTTTCTCCACCATGGGCTGGAAACGTTTACATAACAGATGGCCAGGGGAGCCTGCTGTCCCCCTGACACAGGAGGAGGTGTTTCTAATTTAAAAGGAGGTGGGTGCCCCTGCCTGGCACCATGAGATTCAGTTTAGGGGTGCTGTGAACTCAGCCTTACACAGACTGGAGTCCAAAGGACTTGCTGCAGGGCACCTCTGTAGGAAGGAGTGCTTTATCTGATACCACACCAGTCACTGCAGCTAGAGCCTCCTCTCCTCCCGAGGGTCACATGCACTGCGCTGTTCACCAGAACTCTCTGGGTGACAGAAAGGGTCTCTATCTGTGTTCCTCCATTCGCAGCCAGGAGCTACAGGAGACTGTTTACTTAACACTTAAATGTGGCCAGTGAATCTTTATGTTAACTATAAATAGCCACATATGGCTAGTGGCTATGGTACTAGATAGAGGACATTCATATGGAAGGATGATTTTATTAAAATTCTTTTGCTATGTATTATACCTTCATGTTAAAATCCTTGCTATTTAAATGTTCTGATTATGAATAATTAGAACTAATAGCTGGAGTGTGTTGAAGTTGCCTATAAATATATTTTTTAATGTGAGTGCTTATTAATGCAGAAATAGAATTAGAAACTGTCATTTTGCCCATGCCTGTGACTGCCCTTTGCAGGAATCCCCTACATATCACATAGGTGATGGTATGTACTTTGATTCTGTGCTTTATTTTTGTGTTTTCCTTTTAGCATATTTTTAGCAGAAATATTTTGACAAGAAAAAAATTTTTTTGCCTCATAAAAACCTCTAAGTTTAAAGGAAAAGCTTGCTTTTTTAACCTGTAGTCTCTCCTGTGTGTGGACAAAGCCTCTCATCTTTATAAGTTACATCACAGGGCCAATGTCCGGACAGCCTGCAGGTGCATGGGGACACATTCAGGTTTCACAGGACTGTTGTTCTTGAAGGATTTAGGCAGCCATGAAGGCAATGTGACCCTGTCATAAGTGAAGGGACTAAATGTGGGGTAATGTGTGAGGAGCTCTCGCAGAACCGGCCCTTGGTTCCTTTCAGGGCTTCCAAAGCCTCGTCCTTCATTGTCCTGGCACACTCTCAGGTATGTACCTGGGCGGGTGGCAGCTCCTGAAGGCCTATCGTACTCTCCTGCAGAATCGGCCCAGGGTTCCTCCTGGCCCTCCAGTGGAACCCCTGGGCCCTGGCCTGCACCATGGTTCACCCAGAATCTTCCCCCAGCCAGTCCTTCCTTTCTGTCCAACAAAGACACTCTGCTGTCAGCTCCCTAAGGCCCCCATTCCCTGATCCTTCACCTGCCCGCATTCCCCAAGACCAGTAGGGTCCCTTAATCCTATGGGGGACACTCGTGCCCACATTTCCTCTTCTTTCTACAAGACCCCTGCGACCCTGTGATGTTTCTGCACCCACATGCCCCCTAACCTGTGCACCGTGCAATATCCCTGTATATACCACCCACACCCTGTCATGTTCTTGCACACCCAGGCAGGTGGCTCTCCACCCCAGTTTGTGCACTGCACAGACAGGGGCCCAGAGAATGCCTGCTTAAATTCCCAGAAATGCCTGCTTAAACTCCCACTACTCACTTATGAACCCTGCCCTCAGAGTGAAGTAGCACCCCCAGCCCTAGAGTCAGGGTCTGGTATGCCCCAGCCATGCCCCAGTATCTGGGTTATGCATGCCTGGTTCTCCCAGACCAAGCATGTCAAACTTGTGGCCCATGGGCCACATGCAGCCCACAATGAATATTTTTGCGGCCCAGCCAATATAACAGTATGTAAGAAACATTTTCATAAAAATTTTGTAAATTAATTTTTACAGTATCCTGTTATACATAATTATTAATAACGAACTACAATGTTCACTAATGACTGATTTCTGTAATTGTGTTGCATTCATTTTCCTTATGTGCTGGCGCACCATTTCTCTCCACTAATACTAGCAGCGAATATTTTAGCAGCCGATTGCTACGTCATTAGTCTTTTACTGACTTGTCTGGTATGTGCAACAGGAAATATTTTGCTTTCAGAGGACAAGAAAAATAGGTTTATTTGCATTACGCTTATTAATTTGTGCAGTTATTCAGTACCTGGTAAGTTAATGTTAAGAAAAAAATAATAATTTTTATTAAAATGTTTCATTATTTTATGTTAACAATTTGTTTCAGTCCTTTGTATTCAGCATGTCTCTATAGAAATAAAACTATGTTTCTATGAAAATTGAAGCTTTTGTTATTTTGCAACCCACATAAACTTAAACCTTGTTTATTTGGCCCGTGTTAGCCTTTAAGTTTGACATGCTTGGCCTAGACCTCTCCCTGTCTGATCTGAGAGTCCCCTCCCCACTGTTGACTCCAGCCCTCACCTAACCTTGTTTTATTTTTTTATTTTATTATTTTATTTTTTTATTGATTTTTTACAGAGAAGAAGGGAGAGGGATAGAGTTAGAAACATCGATCAGCTGCCTCCTGCACACTCCCTACTGGGGATGTGCCCGCAACCAAGGTACATGCCCTTGACCGGAATCGAACCTGGGACCCTTCAGTCCGCAGGCCGACGCTCTATCCACTGATCCAAACCGGTCAGGGCCTAACCTTGTTTTAAATCCTTGCTGGTGCCTGTCTTGTGAGGCTGCTCCTGAGAGGGTGAGGGTGACCTGTCCTCAGAATCCAGCCCAGAGGAGGACCCAATTCTCTGCGAGAAGGGGCTGAAGCCAGGACCCCCATGCAGCTGGGTGTGGGGCTCAGGTCACTGCTTATTCATTGTCCTCCATCAATCACCCATTCAGGCCAAGCCTCAAGGGCCTGAGCACCAGCAGACAGTCTTGGGGGCACATTGTACTCCTCCCTCCAGTACTCTAGGCCCACTGCCTGAAATCACTCCTTGCCTGTAATTTATGAAGTAGAGCCTTCACTTTGCCTCGTGGGCTAAGCGCTGAGCCAGCCATCTGCAGAAAGTATACGGCAAACAGGCCAATGATATGGGGGTTTAAAGCATTTTCTGAAAACTTATAAAGGGTGACACTCAGCTATTTGGAAATTTAATTGATATAGACTAAATCCACTTTATAAGTGAGAATTACCAAGGAATCTTGGCTCTAGATGCCAAAGACACACCACTACCTGAACTTTCCTGACTTTTTAAGGGTGAAGGGTATCTCAGTGGGAGGCTGGGGATCTTGGCACCATTGTGAAGGAAATGGGCAGAACTAACCTCACAGCAGAGGAAGCACTCACTGGATGCACATGAGGGCATCAGTGCTTACTGGGGACCCTGCTTCCCCTTCCGTCCAGCATGTAAGAGAGCTGTTCCTTTGTTACAGAGGGAAACTGAAACCAGAGGGCAGTTACTGAGCAGTGGGGCTGGATATGTTGCTGGAGGGCTTTCCTGAGGCCCATCCACCCACTGCCCTGTACCCCATGTCCCAGCAGGTCATTCCACGATGCTCTGGGAAGCCTTTCCCCGAGCCTCTGCCTCTCACCAGTAGCCTCCTGCCCCTCCAGAGGCCGGAACATCCTCCAGGGCGTTGGCGGTTGATGTTCTCAGGTAGCAGCAGCTGTGCCTTCTCTTTCCAGGTGACACCATCTGGGCCCCATCTATCCTTCCTCTCGACACCCTTGGCACCTTAAGCTACCATCCCCAGACGCATTTTGGGAGAAAGATGGAGTCCAAGGTCTCAGAAGGTGGCCTGAACGTGACCCTGACAATCCGCCTGTTGATGCATGGAAAGGTACAGAAGCACAAGGCCTGCCTTTGTCACTCTCCTCAGAAGGAAGGAAGCACACCAGATGGGAGGAAGGGAGGTCTTGCCCAGAGCTGGGGCCTTTGCTTTGTATTATGCTTTTAAAAATTCTAAGCAATCTCCGACTTACAGAGCAGGAGCAGTCCAACCTAAAGTACGCTCCTCCTTGGGACCATTTGAAACTAATAAGTTGCTCAGGTGACGTCCTATCTCCAAGTACCTTAGTGTGTATTTCCTACATGCACGGGCATTCTCCTTCATCACCACCTGCACCATCAAGTCAGGACAGTAAAGCTGATCTGTTCTGGCCACCTGACCACAGACTTCATTCACAATCCTAATCATCTCAGCACTGCTATTCCTAACAGGACACTCCGAAGTGTCCTCCCACTCCATGTCCTTGTCATGTCTCCAGCCTCTTTTAACCTGAAGGACTTGTCCTGGTCTTTCTTGGCTTTTCACCTTTGGATGTTTCTGTCCAGTTCTTTTGTAGAATGCCCCTCACCTTGGCTTTTTCTGATGTCAGGAAAGTCACCGAAGCTTTCCTATCAGGTGGCCTAGATTTCAGGGTATCTCCCATTACCAATCACCTAGTTATAGAGATACCAGCCAGGTGTCTCCGACTAGAGCTGCTTTTCTCCCAGGTAGATGCTTTGTAGATACCTTATTTGTCAGCAGTCTTTCAGTGCATCCACTTATTCATGTCTGCATGGACTCAGGGTTTGTTGTTTTATTCTATTCCCTGTTCTATCACTATTTATTTTGATACTCATATTGTCCATGACTTGGCCAATGGGGGTCCCTCCAGACTGGCTCTTATGTCCCTTTGATGTGGCCATCATTTTTATGCCTGGCTTCTGGCTCAAAACACTGCTTGTGTTTCATCTGGTGCTTTCCCCGCGACAGTCCTGGAATCAGCCATTTCTCCAAAGAAGCCTGACTTCTTTGAGGGGAGGACTGTGTTCAAGGCCCAGATCAGGGCATGTGATGTGATCATCACCCTTGGTCTGTCATTGGTCCCAGACAGAGCTGGAAAACATACATGTGTGCCTATGTATGAATGTGTGTATGTACATGTGTGAATATTGTATTATCATACACATCTGCATATTTACATATTGATCTCTCCAGATTTGGGGCCCCAGTATTTTATACCCTCAGTTTCAGTCCAGTGGCACAGGATCCATTCTAGCTCCTCTGCTGTCCCATATTTGTGTCTTGAGAAGCCTAACTCTCAGGGGGCTGGCAGAGGCTCTGACCTCATGCCTGTGGCTCTGCCCACCCAAGATTTTCAGGAGGGAAGGTGCTCACACTGAGAGCATCCCTTTCTGTGATGGAGAGTTGACCACCAGCCTTTCCTTCCCTTGACTGGGCTGGCATTTGGTCAAGGCTGTGGAAGCTGGGTGTGCACCATGGCAGGCAGTCTGTGGGGTCAGTTATATGGCCCCACCTCCAGCTGCAGCCACCACAAGCACCAAACCCTGCCCATGGGAGGTGAGGTCCCTGACCAACCACCAGAGGGGTCACTACTTCATACCCAGTTGCCTTTTGCGGCCTCATCCCCACTGCATACCCCCTCTCCATGGCCCGGCGAAACGTAATTGCTGAGGACTTTGTTGTGAGAAGAACAATGAGTTTTATTTTGAAAGATGTTGTTCTCTGTGGCTAGAAGCGAACTGACCCTGCCTCCATGAGATGCACAGTAGCACCATGTGGGTCTGTTCCAGGCAGAGAGGTGTGGGATGAGCAGGCTTGGCCGGAACCATGTGTCCGAACTGTCACAGGCTCCAGGCTTTAGCACCATGGTGGCGAGTTCAAGGGTGTCTTTGAATGTTCTATCTTTTTAAAAAGTCAAGTAGCAAAGGCAGTGCTTATTTTTCTTTATATCACAAAATCAAGGGAGATTTTATTTTTCATCCATTTCTTGCAAGGTTTCCTTGCTGCCTTAAGTGCATAGACGTGCCTTCCAACTTGTTTAGCTGGAAAGCAGCTGGCCATTCTCCTCTGCTTGGCTGTCTGTCAGTCAGAAGCACCAGTGGTGGTCAGATGGGCATAGAGGGACCCTCTAGACATAGGGCCTGCAAGCCTTTTCATGACCACCTAAATGTCCCTTCCTCACACATAACAGTGTCTGTCACATGGGGCCTTTCTCCTTCTGCTATATTACATCAGCTTTTTGTGAT
The DNA here is from genome assembly GCA_026230045.1 of Corynorhinus townsendii. Lineage (NCBI taxonomy): Eukaryota > Metazoa > Chordata > Mammalia > Chiroptera > Vespertilionidae > Corynorhinus > Corynorhinus townsendii. Next base: position 9,362,310 of record JAPDVU010000002.1, read on the forward strand.
TTTTTTCTACAGGAAGTTGGAAGCATCATCGGGAAGGTAATTATTAAGTAAACTCTCTGCCTCTGTTGGGGTTTCTATGCTTGGGGCGGAGCGGGGTGTGTGAAGGGGGTTGTCCCCAGGGCAGCAGCTTCTCCATGCAGTGAGGATCCCAGGAGAATCCCAAGACTCTCACTCTCAAGCTGAACCTCTATGAAGCTGGTCTGAGAACAGCCCCACCACTTGCCACCCTGATAGCCAGACCTTCCTCCCAGGTGTGAGAGCTCAGTAAGAATTCCTTTACTTCCATTCATTACAGTGGTCACCTGCCTCTGTGAGTGGTAGTGAGTCTCTTTGCATTTCTCTTCCAAAACCGAAGAACCATTCCTAGGGAAAAGTCAGAACCCATTTGGAGCCTGTGCCTGTAGGAGAGGTCAGGATTGAGGCACTGCCCTCCTGTTGGTCCCATTTTGAACACCTCAGGACCCCTGGTTTCCTAAGTGGTCCCTGTGCAGTGGGGGCACTTCGAGTGCTCAAAGTCCAGCTCTTTCCACATGTACCTCAGGGTGTCTCCCCATCCCCACACCAATGGACCTGGTCCTGCTTTGCCTGTGATGAAGATGGGGATGGCTGTGACCTGAGTGTATCCCATCTCCACTCCCTGAAGCAGGTGCCCTGACCAAGTGTGGTGCCCAGTCCCTGGGTCTCAGCCCATCTGCCCACAGAGCCTCGTGCCCCTGGGTGAGCAGCTGGGTTTCCTCCTCTGTGGGCTCACGAGCCAGGTGTGCTGAGGGCTCAGTAAATTACATGTGTCAGGCTCTGGACGGCACCTGTAGGGAGCCCTGCTTTCTGAGGACCTGCTGCCCTCTTGCTCCGGGGCATACTCCTGACACTTCGTGTGGCTGCACCAAATTCTGCGTTTGCCTGTAGTGGACCCCTGAGTGACCTTTCTTCCTGTTGTCTAAATCTTTCTAACAGAAAGGAGAAACTGTGAAAAAGATGCGTGAAGAGGTAAGTTTGTGTGCATTAGCTGCATCCTGTCTCCAATAGGCCAGAGGGCCACAGCAGACACTGCACTAGACGAGGGGCACACAACAGCTCAGAGGCCCCTGCCCTCAATACCCACACCCCCCGCGGTTCCCACAGGAGCTGCCATGGGCACAGTGCATCCTTACTGGTCACTTGAGTCCTTTCTCTAATTAAAATCTCACTGTAGAGGGAAGTACTGGAGAGCATTTTACTGTTTTGTGCTGAGCTTTGCCCTTCAGGGGCCAACTGGATATGGTTGCTTCAGTTATTGGAGAAGCTAATCCATTACTGGCCCCACGGCTTTAATCCAGTTTCTGGGGTTTGTTCAACTCCCTTCTAGAGCGGTGCCCGTATCAACATCTCGGAGGGAAACTGTCCAGAAAGAATCGTGACCATCACGGGCCCAACTGATGCCATCTTCAAGGCCTTCGCTATGATTGCCTATAAGTTTGAGGAGGTAAGATTCACCCGCTAGAGATAGGCAGTGGACAGGACTGGACCCAGCTGGTTCTTGGGCACCTGTGTCAGTGAGTCACAACTTGAAGTTTGTATGTATTTTTATTTTGAAATTGCCTAAAATTATTATTATTTTAAAAATATAATTTTTTATTGATTTTTACAGAGAGGAAGGGAGAGGGATAGAGAGTTAGAAACACTGATGAGAGAGAAACATCGATCAGCTGCCTGCCTCCTGCACACCTCCTACTGGGGATGTGCCCGGAACCAAGGTACATGCCCTTGCCTGGAATCAAACCTGGGACCCATCAATCCGCAGGCCGACGCTCTATCCACTGAGCCAAACCAGTTATGGCTGCCTAAAATTATTTAAAGATACATTTCATATTTTTTATTCAGAGGGTGATCAAGCTGGAGAATACACTTAGAAAAATGTGTCACCCTGTCTGTCCAAACCCCCAGGCTCCACCAGGCCCTAAGGGCAAATATCAGACCCTGAGACTAGGCGCCCCCCGATCTGTGCCCTGCCCTGTCCACAGCAGCACCATGACTGCTCTGACACATGTCTCTGTGGTCCCTGTTGTCCATCCCACCATCCTCTCCTTGGCCTTCAAGCCTCTGTAACCAGCCAGCCTGGCTGCTGTGCCCTCTTTCTGCACATTCAGCCATTTTCCAGGGTGTGTGCTCCTCCATCTGGAAGCGCATGCATCTCTACCCTGGTCCTGTTTGCCGTGGACTAGAAGCTGCTCAGGAAAGGGCCCTCACCACTGGTCTCTGCAGCCTGTGCCCCCTACCCCCTGGCTTGTCAAGGGCTCCAAGCAAAGCCTTGCTTCCACACTCTTGGTGTTCACACACAGGCTGTTAGCCAATAGTCACACCTTCCTCCATCCCCAGGACATCATCAACTCCATGAGCAACAGCCCTGCCACCAGCAAGCCCCCGGTGACGCTGAGGTTGGTGGTTCCTGCCAGCCAGTGCGGCTCCCTGATTGGCAAAGGCGGTTCCAAGATCAAGGAGATCAGGGAGGTAACAGGACCCTTCCCAGCCCGGTGGGTGCTGAGCCACTGGGTGGGTAAGGAGGTATGTGCAGAGGTGCCGGGTACTGTGAGGGAGGGGCATATGCCCTGACTAAGAATAGGCAGGGGACAGAGCAGATTATGGCACCCATCCCAGTCATGTGGCTCTGAGGCACAAAGGCCCTACACAAGGGGCTTGTGGTCTCTGCCCCAGTTTCCTGGAAGAACAGCTGGGATGGAGTTAGCAGGAGCTGCAGACTCTATAGTCACATGTTCATTCATTTCAAGGAAAGCCTAAGCCCTCCCAGAAGGAGGGTGGCCATCCAATCTTCAGTCTTTCAAGAACAAGAGGCCACAAATTTTATTTAGGCCCTTCTAGAATCCATCTTTCTCTGTGACCTAAAACTCCACAGAGGAGATAGAATTCCACACATTTGAAAAAAAGATGACTCTCTTTCATCTCCTGCAAATGCCTGTCTGCCTGTTAAATGCCTCCTAGGCAGTGATGCTTGCCATGCACGAGCTCTGTGCTGGACAGCAGTGGGCTGAGATAACTGAGACCAGCCGACAGGGGCTCCCCAAGGGAACATGCAGAGGGCCTGCATGGAGGGGGCGACATGGGGGTAATGTATGGGTGGCTTCCCAATGCAGTGTACCTTAGGCACACCCTCGAGAGAATCCAGGAAGTGCTACTTAGGCACTCACTGCCTCCACTTCCCTCTGCCATGCCCCTTCCAACATCTGGTTTCTCTAGTCTACAGGTGCCCAGGTCCAGGTGGCTGGGGACATGCTGCCCAACTCCACAGAGCGGGCAGTGACCATCTCAGGGACTCCTGATGCCATCATCCAGTGTGTCAAGCAGATCTGTGTGGTCATGCTGGAGGTACAATTTCTGCATCCGTGCTCATGGCTGGCCTTCCTTCAGTCCAAGCTGGCTGTGTCTACTTAGTGTCGGTGGTGGCAAAGGCTTTGGTTCCTCAGGGGCCCTGAAGATTCACGAGGTCAGGGTTTTATGGGGTTCGGGTGTCAGAAATGTGTCCCAGGTCCCTGATCTAGGTCCAAGGCCACGTGAGTGGAAGCCATGCTGGGCACTGTGAGAGGGGCAGTGCTGGTGCCTGCCCCCTATAGGGTGGGTCTGTCATCTTCACTGGGAAAGCAGGGAAGAGGACACATGGGGAGGCATGTGCCCCTCACTTTTTTTCTGGAACTGGATGAAAAAAGTTATTAGTCCGTGATGTGAGGGTCCTTTAATAAAGGTTTGGGCCTTAAAAACAGTACAAGTCTGCAATGGAGACAGGTCTGTTCTGGATACAAGTTTGCACTGGAGAGGATCTGGGTCTGCACTGGAGATGGGACTGTGCTGGAGATGAGCACTGGAGGTGGAAAGGCTGCTTGCTGTGGACAAAACTCCTCCCGCTGAGCTAGCTGAAGTTATCTGAGCCCCCACAGAGGGCAGGACTTAGGGAAAGCACATAAAAATGCCCAAATTGTAAAGACAGCATAGTGTACAAAGGAATTAAAAGCCAGAGTTGAGAAGCAAAGATGGTACAACCTCTTTGAAATTTTTGGGAAAAACCCTGAAATTTAAATTTCAACTAATACTCAAAATGCAAGAGTCATTGAAGTAATCAATAGTTCTCTTTCTTTAAGCTAAAATGAAGTCATCCTACCTCAAATGAAAGGTTCCAACAGTTGTGCTGGTGGCCAGGCTGCCTGGCCCCTGTTCATGGTCCCTGGGCCTGAGGATCTGCTAGAGTGACCACCTCAGCAATCTCCCATGGGAAATGAAGCCTCGCTAGCCGCTGTGGACTTATCTCTCTTTTGTACTTGGCTTGGTGTTAAAACCCATGTCCAACTCTTTTAAAAAAATTGCATAGTTTTTTCTTAAAGTATGATCTTTTATGAAGTCAAAATATTTTTCTAAATGTTGTTCTGAAGTTTCCACAACCATTGGTCATAGTGACAGTTCGTGCTGGCCATGTTCTTTTTAGTGTCCGGCTGCTGGGACTCCAGAGAGCCACATGGACAGTGGCAACTGGCCTAGGACTCTGAGTGCTGACAGATGACCATCAGTTAAGCAACACTGGGCACCTCAGGGTGGCAGAGTGATATGAACAGTTCCAGTATTGATACAGTCACCCACATACCTGATCAAGGGTCAGAACAGAACTGTGGTCTCCTCAGAAATCCTCCCAAGTGGCATTGCTTGTGCCACGTTCATGGTCAGACAGCCCCCGGAAGCAGGTTTGATCCTCATTAACTGTGGGGTGCTGGCACCCCCAAAGCCATGGCTGGAACTGCCCTGTCTCCTTCCTGATGACTGGAGGCTTATGTGGATGGTGAATGGTGAAGCGCATGTGGCAACATAAATGATAAACATTGGGTGGACGTAATGCCTTGTTCTTGTCGGTGTCATGAAGCTCTCGGAGATTGGGAGCAGCCCTCCTACCTGGGGAAGAAGATTCGTTGCACCTGGTAACAGTTGGGTCTATTTCTAACTGAAGAGTAACTGGACAAATAGAGCAGAAGACCAGAGGATTTCCAGGCATGGCTACAGGGTAGGCCTCCCACCCTTGAAATTACCACTGGGACCCTGGGTGCGGGCAAGTTGGGTGGCACTCTGTGGAGAACGATCCACAGCTGCACTTTTCCCAGTGGGGAGCAAGACAGGGGGCTATACTCAGCCTCTTCTCCATCAGAGGAAGTCGGTAATCAGGAATCCCAATCCAGAATCGGCAAGATGGCCTGGAAGAGCTCACAGTATTGGGATTGCAGATGCTGCCATTGATGAGGTCAGTCTGAGACCACAATGAACCTCAGTTTGCACAGAGACATTTTGGGAGGCTCAGTCATAACTACCAAAATACTGAATCCCAAACACCAGCTGGGGTCAGCTCACAGGTCTTCCCAACACCCCTTCCGCTTTATGGCAAGGTTGTACAGCACTACCAGGGTCACACAACTGGACCAAAGTTGAACAGCACAGCCAAGGTCACACAATCTGTTCAAGGTCTCATAATGTGGACTGGGCTGCAGAGTTGAAGCAGCTACCCACACTGCTGTCCCCACATGGCTGTGTGTTTTGGGTGGAGGCACTCTGATATCATGCCCTACTAGCCAGGTTGTGGGCTGGGCCTGTATGGGCCATGGCTTCCAAAACTCCAAGCAGGGACTGGCTTCCCTGCCCCACTCCCCCTGCCTCTGGCTGGTGGTGCCACTGACTCTGGGACTCCCGACTCGGTCATCAGGCCTGGCCTATGGCCTCTGCAACCAGGGAAGACTATCCACCAGAGGGACAAGGATGGCCTGATTGCCTCTGACGAAGGTGTTAGATCGACTTTATCGGAATCTGGCAGAATATCATTCACCAGAAGACAAGAATCCTATATTTTTTGACACAGAATAATCTAAGGAAATTATAGCAAACTTCATCATGACTGTGGAATATTTCCTTTGGATTTGACGCTTTTACAAAAATGGCTTTCACTCTGTAAAGTATATGATTGTCTAACCACTATGTTGTACACCTGAAACTAATACAGAATAATATTAAATGTGAACTACAATTGAAAAGAAAAAAAAGTATGGGGAAAAAAAGGAGCAGGGGAGGTCACTTACAAAGAACTAAAAAGAAAAATGGCTTTTTTTTAAAATAGTGAAATTGGATGTTTCTAACTTTGCTATGATGTCAACTGGACATCACCACAGGTCAAGCCAAGCCTTTGGGACACTGGGCCTGAAGGGCCCATGTGGGAGCTATGCACAGCCCAGCTTATTTGGGAGGATCCAAGAGAAAGGGAGAGCTTTTCTCTCAGGACAACCCCAGGCTAACACACATGTGGAGCAACAGCATCCAGGCCTGGAGGCAGCTGTCTGTGCATCTGAACATCGTTGGGGGTCCCACGGGCAAGGACAGGGTCACGTCTTTCCTTCTTAGCCCGTTCTCAGACCCATACTCCTCACTGTTCTGTTGGGGTGATTGGTGCCCATGTGGGGTGATTGGCACCATGTGGGGCGATTAGGGCAATGGTTAAGAGGAGGAGGGAGATGACCTCCTGGAGGAAACTGGGGTGGTGAGGACAAGATTTCAAGCAGGTGCCCTCCCACTCTGGGGCATCCCCCCACCCCTCTGGCACTGCAGGTCTGGGGCACTGGGACAAGTTGGGGTACAGTGGTGGGCGGGCTCGGGAAGGAGATCTCCCCACCCTCATGACTGCCACGCTGTGAGACTGTCTAACAATCTCTCTTCCTCTCCTGTCCCTTTTCCTAGTCCCCACCGAAAGGTGCCACCATTCCCTACCGCCCAAAGCCCGCCTCCACCCCTGTCATTTTTGCAGGTGGTCAGGTAAGAGCCGACCCGCTCGCGGCCTCCACTGCCAACCTCAGCCTTTTACTGCAGCCCCCGCCGCTGCCCGTTAGTGCACTCAGGTTTTCTCCCTTCTCACGTGCACGTCTCCTGCCCCCTGGGCGCTGGACGCAGAGCTCTCCCGGCCCACTGCCAGGCACCAGCAGTGGGCAGTGGGGTGGATGTGGGCTGCCATGTGAGAAAGACTGGGCTGCACAGTGTCCAGCAGACAGGGCCAAGGAGTATGCCCTGTGGAGTCTGAGCCCCAGAAACATCTCCCTGGCTCGGCACAGTCTCACAGTTCTGTCTGGGCTGTCATCCACAGATGAGGGAGCACATGAGGGAAGAGTCATGCCTCTAAGGAAGGAAAAGCTGCCTAGTCAGATGAGAGCCTTCCTGATCACAGCAGGCTGTGAACGTCTGCTTCACACACCTGTTGTTTTGGCCAGAGCCACTGTCCTCTTTGCTGTCCTACCAAGAAGGGCTTAGAAGGCCAGGGGTCACAAATAAATTTTATGCAAGACCAGCAGTTAACGTAGTAGGCCTAGAGAGCGCTGAAGAGATGGAGCTGTGCCCAGAGATGTCTGAGCAGGAGCTTTGTCCCACTCACCTCAGGGTTGCTTGGCTCCAGTAGATGGTTGGACTTTGAAAATGCCCAGCCAGTGGTGCCTGGAGGAATTCTGCGTCCAGTTGGCAGTGATGTGTGTCGTTGTTCAAGGGAGAGTTAAGACAGACTTACCACAGGGGATCTAGATCAGAGGAGCACGGCCATGATGTTCTACATTATTAAAAAAGAAAGGAAACAGGCAAATAACAGCCCTCTCTGTTTCTCTTTACTATGTAAAGGAATCTTATCTGATATTCAGTATTGACTCATATGTTAGGTGAAGGATAGGGCATGTGTTTTCACATTTTTAATAGCCTCTGAGTGATGCAGTGGCTCCCACTTGTTTCCCAGCATCCCCATCCAATGACTCACATTGTGTCCCAATGTCCATGGCCTTTGCCAGGAATCTTCACACTCATCCATCCTCCTACTACAGCCCCAGGTTGGAAAGGGGGGCCCTGAGGCAGGGACCTAAGGGCCCAAGGCTATGCCCCTCTCCTCACCAACCTTAGCTTGGTGATGGGGAGTCACAGTGGACCTTGTTCAGAAGTCTGCTTTCTTTCCCCCGACAGTTGTGGTAAGTTAGCAGGTTAGTTACCTGTGCAGTCTTGATGCTAAAGCAGGAAGAAAGCCATAATCACCCCTCGGTGAAGTGTGGGACTTTACTCAGAAGGGAGGCACATTAATATTAACAGGGGCCCAGGAAGACCTGGCTGAGGTGGGCTGTGGGCAGCACCTTGCCACCCATCTCATCTTACCTGCAAAACAACGGCAACAGGCCCTCCTCGCAGTCACCGCCATCGTCGGCATCTGTCCCGAGGCTATCGCCAGGCTGTCCATCTTAACCTGGCACCTGTGCCCTTGGGACAGTCTGGTCCAGCCAGTGACCAGTCCTGGTCATCTGTGGGGGAGGGGCAAAGTCACATGAGAGTCACCACTATACTGCAGGTAATGAGGCAGAGGAGCCACAGTACAGACTCAGAAATGAAGGTGTAAATGAGACCTAACGCAACAAGGGATGCCCTCCAAATTCAGACCCTACGCTGCCCACATGGGGCACACTGCAAACCTGGACTTTAGAGATATGTGGCCTAAGAATCACCCTGATTTATCTGTGTGAAGATACCCCTCCTGCAGGTGGCCTGCCTGTGGTCATGACACGCCCCTGGAGGTCTTGGGGGTGGAGAGGGTCACAGCTTGTCCAGTAGGTGCTCCGCTACAGAAAGGTAGTTCCCACTTTTCCAGCTTGTGACAGATGACACAGGTTTCATCTCGACCGAACATTTGTCTGTCTACCTCTACCTCTCTCCAGAGAGAATAGTCAGCTGCACAAACAGTTTAAGCAGAACTGAAGACCACAGCCACCCAAGTGAAGGGAAGATGAGTCAGAAACTTAAGATGTCGGGGCAAAGACCTGCCCTGTCGGAATGCATGTGCAGTTCCACTCAGACATACAGGGATACGGTGCATCAAGTCAGGCCTGTCACCCTGCCTGCTCTGTGGGGGCAGTATGTCCCAGGTCAGTGTATGTTTGGTGACACACTGGACCATAACCTGATGGCACCTCCAAAAACCCTGAAAGTGAGGTGTGGATACCGTTCCTGTGGACTCAGCACAAGCACAGGCAGCATCCCACTGCCCTTTCCCCAGGACACTTGCTCTATCTGATAAGATTCCTTTACTTCCCATGAAGTGCCAGACCAGGGCCTCTCCTCCTGTGGTCCCTGTCCAATGGTTGGCTGGTCTTTAATTCACAGCCATGCTGTTTATTATGAAAACTCAGCAGATGAAAAAAAAAAAAAAACATTTGGCAGAACCTTGAAAACCACCCTCAGCTGAGGGTCCATGGAAGTGACTCTTGGATGGGCTTGAGATTTCCCTCTCAGATTCACAGAGACCCATGTGAGTGGGCATCAGATGTGCATGTAGGATATGACATGGGGGCCCCAATTGGCCAGGTGCTAGAAGCCATGTCCCTCCACACCTGAGCCACCCCATGCCTGTAGGAACAAGTGTGGCTGGCCTGGGGCTGGCGTGCACATTCCATGTCACCGAGGCTTAGTCTTTGGTCTTTACTCTCCCTTGACTCTGTGTGATTTGTTTTTTGACCATGAGTTTCTGGAAGCATCTTAGTTGGTAGACTGTTGAGGCAGGTGGGGTGGGTGGGTTCTCTCTCTGTCAGGGAACAGGTGGGAGAGGCTTCAGAGCCTCACACTCGCTGTGGCTGGTGCAGTCACTGTCTTGAAGGCTAGTGAAACTGAAACCAAACGAGGCCTTGGGACCCACCCTGGTCCCCCTGAGAGCTATGCCAGGAGTGTGCTACCTCTCAAGTCAGAATAGCCACCCTGTCCTCAGAAGTTAGAAGATGAACTGGTTAATCTCTGAATGATTTGGGTGCATTTCTTACTTAATCTGGCTTTTGCAAAATTGGTTTTGAGTCACCTCTTAAAGGTTTCTTTTGTTTGTTTTTCTTGGCATAAATATTTCCTAAAAATGTGTACTCATGATTGATTAAATATTCAAAAGGTTAATGATTAGTAAACTATAACAGGGATCAGATCATTCTTAGTTTTTTTCCTTTTAAGAAACTGGGGGTGTGGGAGTCAGAAGCATTGAGGGGTGAGTCATTGCCCTTTCTCCCCACTGACTTGACTTCCTACAAGCCTCTAAGAAGTGGGGTGCAACTCCCTGGCTTATGTGTGTGGTTATAGCTACAGCCAGCAAGGGGCGCTGTCGAGGCTTGACTCCAGATCACTTCCCTTTGTCCTACAGGATTGGGGCAGGTGGCTTGGGCCGGTTCACATGAAAGTCTCACCCAGGAGAAAGCCTGTTCTGCAGGGGAGGGTCACTACTTCCCGAGCTGACAGTGTTTCTCTCTCTAGGCCTACACGATCCAGGGACAGTACGCCATCCCGCACCCAGATGTGAGTTTTCACTTTGTTTGCCTTCCCTTCTTTTCTTGTTACCATTTACTACCTGCATGTTGCTGTGAACTGCTACAATATTAATATTACTCAATAATATTAATACTGTCCTCTCAGTGTTCCTGACCTCTGTCGTATCCAAATGACCTTGAATAACCTTTAACCTCTTAGCACTAATTCTACTCATGTGGAGGACTTGGCCTGATGTCAAATTGTTTTAGTTGTTACTGCAGTGGGGGCTTTCCTCCACACATGGGGCGGCGGTAACTGCAGGACTGCCTTGAAACTGGCGCCCGCCCCGCACCCTATAGGCAGGAATAGCAGTGTCTTACAAGCATCTAAGAAGTGAGATGACGGTGTTGTCAAACAAGTCTGAGATGTGTCAACAAAGGGTATTTGAACATCCGGGGAGGCTACACTCTCCCATTTTGAAGCCCTAGTTGAAACAGGGTCCACATGTGTATGAAGGCCAATGGTGACAGGCCTTGGTTTCATTCTAGAGTTAGTAATATCAGTGCTACAATCCTAATTCACTTCAGGAAGAAGCATCCTAAACTCCTGTGGCCTAGAGGCCAAGGGGGATACATGCAACTCTCAGGGCCAAGATATGGGGCAGCAATGGAGAGCAGAAGGGCTTTCTTCCTTGGGTTTAGCTATAGCGGATAAAGAGAGAGACACTAGCTGTGCCAGGAAAAATGGGAGGGGGGATGGGGAGAGAGGAAACAAGAAAGAAATAAGAGGCTAAGGTCAGCTGTTGGTTTTGCTGCTTTTGGCAGGTGGAGCAAACCTGCAGCCAATTTTGAGAAGCCTTTTTCTTCTCTATACCGTCCTGCACATTTGCCGAGCTTCAAATCCTCTGACTCTTCCTGACAGGGAGGGTCTCCAGGCATGGGGTTTTCTTCAAACCCTTACACTTTGAATTGTGCAGGTGAGGGAGGGTCATCTGAATAAGATGCAAAGGCAGGGCAGGAGAGAGTTTTTAAGAAGTAAGTAACAGTAAGCATTGGAAATACAGAGATCAATTCACCATCACTGAAGGAAATTTTCTATTGAGTAGAAAAGAAAGACTGATGGTTTTTCTCTTAAAAAAAAAACAAAAAACACCTTATTAATCAGCACACATTGGAATTAAATGATAGGGGATGTGGTGAAGAGAAGTCCCTCCCCACTCATGACACCCCCATGGCCATTTTTAAAGGTTCCTGGTTTTAACCCTGCAGTGAGGACAGTGTAACTCTAAATCAGTGGAGGGCACACTTGCCTGTCCCCACTGGGAAGCCATCTTCCTCCTGCCCAGATGTGCTGTTAGGGCCCCACTTGTGAAGTAGAAGCTGGGTGGAGGGGGGCGGGACACAGCTCTCCATTGTCGAGAGGTTGGTGGGGCTCACTCCAGTCCCCCCACCTGCCTGCTCAAGACCACTGCTGCAGCTGCCTATGGCCACCTCAGCCTCCCCCTTGAGGACATGTGCTGATACCTGGCCCTGCCAGTGCTATCGCCACCTCCCACATTCTCTGTTATTTGGGATGCTCTTCACCTTTCTATGAATTTATTTTAATTAGATCTCAATGGTGGGTCGAGGGTGAAGGTGTGAACCTTCTCAGTCTTCTCCTAAGAACCATCAGTAGCTTTTAAAAAAATTGATGTCTCATACTCCCAGGCATTGCCTGTGAAAATCAGAGCGGGAATCTGTGAGACCCCAACAGCTGGTTGGAGCCACCCCTAGCCCAGGAACCTTTCTGATTCTGGTGATGCCTGTCCTGCATTGTCTTTGTCCACAGCCCACGGGACTAAGGGAGGCAGATGTTAGTCCGGCCCCATGTGCAGGAGTGCCGTTCAGGTAGCAGGGTTGTGTGTGAGCCCAGGTGGGGTCAGTGGCACTGCTATGGGCAGGTTCCACAGCCTCTAATGGAATGCTCCCAGTGGAGGGGTCAGGATATCAGAATGGAACCAAGAAGCCTGCTTTCTAGGATGGCACAGCCTTCATTTAACCTGGGGCAAGGCAGCCTTGTGCCCTTAGAAATTCGAATGTGTACAGCAGCAGGCATGAAGACCTGGCTCTTTGACCTTTTCACAGCTGGAAAACTCATCAGTGGTCTGGCCTTTAGTGAAGGGCACCAAGTTGATGCTCAGACCCACAAGCCCACTGTGGTCTCACAACTGCTGCCTCCTAGCTCAGGCTCTGAGCCGACAGAGGAGCTTTTCTGGTCTGAAATGTCCATTTGTGAGCATAAACACCTGTGTGAGGGTGAGGGATTTTGGTTGGTTTGGTTGATAGATTTTTATATCAGTTGTTTTGCTATTTACATGTGATTTTCTGATTTTCTCCATTTCTCTTAAAAGTGGGGAGTTTGACAGGTTTGTTTTTTGTTTTGTTTTGTTTTGTTTTCAAAATAGTTTAAACTGGTTGAGATGTGGAATAGGTGGCTTTCTGTGCAGGACATTCTTCTCTCTGAACCAGCAGTGGGATGGGGAGCAGCTATTGGGAGCAGACTAGGAGGAGCTTTTATACTAGTAAATGCTTTTCTTGCAGGCACAGAATGTTGAGGACTTGGACAATCACTTATAATCCATCCAAAACAAAAATAAAATTACTGTGATAGCTAGGAAGGCATTTTTAATCTGAGCTTATTATTCAGTAGTAATCTTAAAAGCTTCATTTCTTAGAGCCCAAATATAATAATTACAGGAAATACTAATTTAGTTTATAATATAACTGAATGCACATTTAAATATTTCAACCACAGTCGCTGACACATACACTATAGTCATCTTTTAGCATATTGATAACTTACCTGAATCAGACATATAGAACTAAATTATATGTATTTTTTCTGTGCCCAATTTTAAAGAAGGCTTTCTGATTTACCCTAAGAGCCATCAATACCTCCCACCTATCCCGCCACCAGTTTCCTTCCAGGTTCTCTCATCCTTTCACCAGAATTTCTTCTGGAAACTTATTGCTCTTGTACATCCTGGAGAGGCACAGAGACTGCTGGGTGTCAGGAGGACTACAGCTGCTGACCACTGGAGTGCTAGGACAGCTGCCCACTAGTCCCAGATGCTGTCCACCCCCTTCCACATGTCCTGCCTTTGGTGTCAGGCAGCGAGGACTCCAGACATGGGAGCAGATGCAGAGAGCTTGGAAGCCTGGACTGACGGTGCAGTGACTGTCCCATTCTGTCTCTCATCCGCTATTTTAGCACTTTAATATGATTACTCCAGAAATTGTTTTCTTCTGAAAGAAATAAGTCAACTTCAAGCATACCCTCAAGTGCAATCTTTATTTCTAGTTTTCACAGTTTTCACATCCCTCCCAGACTTAATATCCCCTCATTTAAAGAGGATGCTGAATGCAAGCAACAACAAAACCAACATGTTAGTGCCGACAAAGCACTGGCCACCTCTGCTTTCTTACCTGAGCTTTCTTACTAACAGTGTGAAGTTAGGACTTCACACTGTTAGTGGGGTTTGAGTGGTCACTTGCCCAGAGCTGAAGAGCCAGTGAATGGAGGAGCAGGCTCACTCCCCACACCGCTTGGTTTCAGCAGAGGATCTTAAGTAACTGGGAGTAATAGGGCAACAGTATCTGCCAGAAAGCTTGTCCTTTAGAGAGTGAATGTAAGGAAACCATAGCAACACGTGAGTTATAATAGAAGTAAAGAAAAAAGTGGAAGGATACATGGTTCCATCTTCCCAGGGGCTACTAGGCTGCACAGTTCACTGTGGACATACAAAGAGCAAATGTGGGTTTCCTTCCCCCACTTTCTCAGTGTCTCTAGAGCCCAGTGGGAAGGTGGTGCTGAGGCTGCTCCTCAAATTTCATAGTGAAGAAAGAATAATCAGTACTGCTCTACTCCATGGCCTCCAGCTGATGGCCATACATCAGTCTCTATTCTTTCCAGATTGAGTAGCTCCAAGTGGTGGAGAGGTGTTCATGGCCCACCTGAGGTCAGTTCAGGGCTACTGCAGTCATTCTCATCAAATAGGAAGTCCTGGTTAAGTCAACATTGTTGGCTTGAGCTAAATCTTCCTTTCTCTTCCCCTCTTCCTTGGGGTTAAAAATACTAGATCACACCCTCTCCTACTGAGCCACTCAGTAGCAGGGCTCTGGGCAGGCCTTTTCTCCCAAGCCTGCTCCTCAGAATCAAGACTCCTAGGTGACCTGTTTGCACATAAAAAGTCTGAAAAACACCAATAACAAAGACTGAGAGGAAAGAACATACATTTCAGTTGGAGCCCCAGGATGAGATAACAGAATGGAGAGAGGGAGATTCTAAGAGATAAGCAGTAAAAAAAAAACCCCACAAAAAACAGAGTTAATAAAAGGAACCGATCCTTGCATTCAGGAGTCCCAACAAATTCCAAACAAGATAAACAAAACAAAAAATCCATCTTGGACAAATCAAAGCAAAACCACCCAGCATCAAAGACCAAAAGTAAAGCTTCAAAATGGTCAGAGACAAAAGAATATTACAAAGAACAAGAGAGAGAATGGGTTGACTTCTCACTGACAACAGTGGGAGCCAGAAGATGGTGGCTGAATAAAAGCAAATTACTGTCTACATAAATTCTACCTCAAGAGCATCTCCAAGGACCTAAATATAGACATTTCAGACAAACAGCTGTGACCAACAGTCTTTTTCATGGAGGCTTTCCAGAGAAGGGAAATGATAGAGAAGGAAGGCTAGAAAAACAAGGATGAGTGTGAGCAAAGACAATTACCATTTCTTTCATTAACACAGCATACACCATAAAGAAAATATTGACTTTGACTACACTAAAATTTAAACATTGGGTAAATGAAAACACACTTTGTAAAATCAATATCAATGCTATCTAATTTGTGGGATTAACAACATAACAGAACAAAATTGACAGAGATAGCATACATAAGACTAGGATGGATTGAGGGGAATTAAAACATCCTGTAAGTCACTGTATCATCAGGAAAAGGGTAAAGATGTTGAAGTTAGGCTTTAAATATGCATGTTAATAACAGCTTCAAAGTGACCACCAAAAGAAAAGAGTTCAATTATATAAACTCCATAAAGGAACAGAGAGAAAACTAGGTGAAGGGAAAGTTTATTAATCATTACAGAAAAATAAAAAGGATTAAAAAATAAAGAAGACAACCCTAGAAAATCAGGACACTTAGAAGTGCGACAAAAAAAGATAGCAGAAATTAATCTATATTTATGGGTAATTGTAATCAAAGTAAAAGAGATTTTTCAGTAAAATAAAAGCTGGATTTTTTTTTCAGGAGAGACACCTAAAGAATAACAAGAAGAAATTGAAAAAAGAGAAAAAGCTATTCTAGGAAAACACCAAAAGAAGCCCAGTTTACAAATATTAATATCAGTAGGGGTGTGTGTGGAAAAATAAGACTTCAAGGCAATTCATTATGTAGTCATTACATATTGATAAAAGGTTCAGTTTACTAGAAGTTACAGCAATTTAAATTTATATGCACCTAAAACATAGCTTTAACATATATAAAGAAAAAATGATAAACCGTAAAGAGAATGTGCTAGTCATTGTAGTGAACCTTAGCATACCTGTCCCCACAGGCTGCCCCACAATGGCCTTGACCAGCACCACTCTATAAAGGTCAAATAGTCAAGAATAAAGGAGCTATTAACAGTACAGTAAGTAATACTGATATAATTGATCTATATTGAACACTGCACCCAGCATAGCTGTACAACTCATGAAAACATTTACAAAATTTGATCACATTCTAGACCATAAAGAAGGCTCATCATCTCTCATAAATTGGAATCATATAGACCACAAAGCAGTTAAGTTGAAATCAATAATTAAAAGATGACTTTAAAAAAAAAACTTGTCTTTATGGAAAGTTAAATAAGACCAAAAGACTAAAATAAATGGAGACATACCATGTTCATGGATAGGAACACTAAGTATCTTAATTATGTTGAGGTACAATTGCAATCAAAATCTTGACCAGTTGTTTTAAATATTTATATGAAAGCACAAAGGCCAAGAATCATTAGTATATTCATGAAGAGGATGTATGATAGGGAGGTTTGTCCTAGTGATAGGAAGACCTACAATAGGGTGGTCCTAACTGAGACATTGTGGTTTAGGTGCAAGGATAGACCATAGGCAAGTGGATCCAAGCAGAGAGTCCTGATCCGACTTGTGTAGGTGAGGAAACCTGGTCTGTGACAGGTGCCAGGATGGATTTTTACAACATAAACTAAAAACCACTCCTTATGTATGAAGTACTTCAACACAAGAGAAAAATGTAGCACTTTCAGAAAAAAATATAGTGGAGTATCTTTCTGTATACAGGTCAGGGAAGGATTTCTTAAAATATAAACATATGCTATAAAGAAAATATTAATTTAACTACACTAAATTTAAAAATTCTGTTTCTCTAAAGACACCATAAGGATAGTGGAGAAGAGATCTTTTCAGCAGATATAACTAAAATAGGATTAGTGTTTGAAATACATATGGAGTTCTTGTGACTCACCAAAATAAACCCAATAGAAAAATGGGCAAAAGACACAAGCAAGCATTTTTACAGAAAGGAGACATGAGCACATATCCAGCTGCCAAGGTGGTGCAATTCCTGCTAAGGGGGGTAGTTATATGATGTGTTTTGTGATAACTCATTGAGTTGTTTATTTATGGATACTTACATTTTAGTAATTGTCTGTGTTTAGTATTTGTCTTCTGACACAACGTTTAGTGGAAACATCAAGCCACAGAAAAAGATCTGTAATATGGTACTTACACTATTCCCTTCCTCTCCCCTCCTTCTCCCTTCCTCTTCCCCTCCTCATGATTTATAGGCACAGGTGGGAACTAGAAGTCTGATTTTTTTATGACAGAAATATCTCTCAAAGTGGGAATTCCCCTTAGCACTTTGTCCTGCTCCCTCCTTTAAAAAATGTAGAAATTAAGTCCCAAAGAGGTGAAGTACTTGACCAAGGGCAGAGCCTAGAGGAGAGATTCCAGCTGACATCTGTCCATTAGCCCTTCATCAGGGGTGTTTATCTAGACACCATGGTTGGTACTAGTTCAGCACTTCCTCAAGATGTCACTTTAAACTCATGGGTGAGTGGGTACGGGGATTTGTTTGCTGGTGTGGCCCTTGCTTCATAACAAGCAGAAAGTACATTACCGGGGGAATTGCTAAACTCAGGGTGTCAGAGTCCTGGGTGCAAGTGGAGTTGTGCCTGTAACACACACAGTGGCTCTGAAGCAGAGCCTGCTTGATGCACCTCCAACTGCCGG
This sequence comes from Corynorhinus townsendii, assembly GCA_026230045.1. Lineage (NCBI taxonomy): Eukaryota > Metazoa > Chordata > Mammalia > Chiroptera > Vespertilionidae > Corynorhinus > Corynorhinus townsendii. Next base: position 9,379,930 of record JAPDVU010000002.1, read on the forward strand.
GGAGGCAGTGGAGAGACCTGGGGCCCTCCAAGGGCGGAGCCTGTGGACAGTGAGTGCGAAAACTCCTGGTAGTTTCCATGACTCTGCCCCAATTAACCTGGACAGCCTGCCATTTACATGCGTAGGTTCCCCCACCTTACAAATGGGAAGGGTGGCCCATGGACACCAGCTGGGCCTGTCTCCACAGAGCTGTCAGGGTTGTGGCCAACTCAGGCAGGTTCTCCTGCCTCCAGAGCCCCATTTTTCCCACTGACAGACCAATGCACAGCTGTGCACTCTTGGGGATGCAGGGACATAGGAGAGGGCCTGTCCTCATGGGAGCATGCCAGCCTGGCCATCAGGCACATGAACAGGTGACAGGGGTAAAGTAGGAGAACAGTGCACTCCTTAGCCCTCACACCCCAGGACGCCTTTGGGTGTTTGCTATCTTCCTACAAGGTACTTTCTTGTCCCTGGAAAGAGGAACCTTTGCTAGGCTGCCCAGCTGTGCAGCAGGCTCTCAGGCCCCTTTCCTGCAGGGTCCCTTGGCCTCTTAGCATCTCGCCTGAGGCACAGGGGGTGCAGCCAAGTCTCATCGCTTGTTCTGTGATAATGTCTCGCAGGCATGCTCTCCTGGCACCTTTCTCAGAGGCTTTGATGCCTATCCATTCAGGCACTCTGTGCCTAGTGAGGTTAGATCACGGGGCATATGTGCAAGGCAGTAGGTAACCATCAGACCCAGCCCCTGTTTGGCCTTGACCAGCACCACTCCATTGATGGTGAACTCTCAAAACTGAATCTGACCCCAGGTCACCAGATCCCCTAACCTTCTCTCCTCAGGACCAATAACTGTGCTTGGGGTGGCCTCTTGGGGTCTGGAATGTGGCCAGTTGTTCCTGAGTAGGCCCACCCAAGTGCTGCAGGTCAGGGAGCGCCCTAGAAGACAGGGAGACATCTGAGAGTGGTACCGGGCTGCTTTCTAGATGCAGTTAGGATGTCCAGGAGGGAGGGAGGAAATTGGACAGCTCCATAATGGTAATGCTGCAGGAGCAGCCTAGGAAGACGGACCTCCTGCACCCCAATGGCTCACACGGCCGAGAGTCTCCCTCAAATGTGTGACTAGGAGGTCACATGCTGGTTGTGGCCCAGCTTCAGGCTGTAGCTGAGGACCACACGCCTCCTCATGCCAGGACCCTGACCTTTGGAAGCAGTAGGTGGCCAGGTTGACAGCCCAACCCACCCTGTCCCCACAGGCTGCCCCACAGGGCTCAAGGACAAGAATGGAACAGGGGGCTCTGGGGTAGGCACCGTCTGGGGGCAGCGGTGATTCTCCATGCACTGGGAAGGGGCACTTGGCGTTTATCTTAGTGCTAGCTAAACTGTTAGGAGAGCATGCCCGGCTCTAGGAGGCCAGCAGCAAACACACTCATCTATGGCCCCAAGGTCTGGTCTGTGTAGGTGCTAGGATATCAGAAACCCAAGTGCAGCCCTAAGTGGTTTGGCTCAGTGGATAGAGCGTTGGCCTGCAGACTCAAGGGTCCCAGGTTCGATTCCGGTCAAGGGCATGTACCTTTGTTGCAGGCACATCCCCAGTAGGGGGGTGTGCAGGAGGCAGCTGATGGATGTTTCCCTCTCATCGATGTTTCTAACTCTCTACCCCTCTCCCTTCCTTTCTGTAAAAAATCAATAAAATATTTTTTTTAAAAAAAAGAAGAAGAAGAAACCCAAGTGCACAGTCTCTATTTTCCTGAGACGTTTTTGTGGAGCTGCAGGAGTTCAGATCCTACAACATGGGACAAATGTGGGCACCAGGTCAGATCTTCATGTCACCTGGGAACGCCAGCTCTGCTCCCTGAAGGCCCCCACCTACTGGCCTCTGAGGGACTTTCAGAGGCCCCTGTTTTTGTCTCCTGATGAGGCCAAGGTCGGGTCTGGAAGCTGTGCTTCCAAGCTGCATTCAGGCTGGTCTTCCTGCTGGGAAAAGGCTGGGGATTGAGGACAGTTCCTAGAGTGTGTTAACCCACCCTTCCAAGGCAGCTGGAGGTCTGGGCTCTATGTCCCAGTCAGACTTGAGAGTGTCCAATCCCAACATCTCCGAAGTGGGGGGAGGATGCAGCCACCACTTTTGGCTCCCAAGTGTGGCCAACTCTCATCACATTTATCTTTATCTTTTTTTATGTTTACTTTTCACTTAAAAAATGAGACTCAGATAAAATAACTAAATAAATTGCATTTCCAAGCCCCTTCCCCCAAATTCTAGTGGCTGAGGATGGGGGACAGGTAGCTGCCTGCTCAGACACAGTGGGTGCAGATGCAGGGAGCCCCTTGGGTGCTCTCACACCCTCCACAGAACCTTCCAGCACTACATCCTATAATCTTAGAGTCAGGAGGCGGAGTATGAGGCAGGGCTGGGGCAGGGCAGGTTTGCAGAAGGGAGTGTCACATGGGTTCCCTACAGATGCACGTGAGCTCCAAGTGACAGCATGACTGCAAAACTTTAAGAGGCCCAGTTGGTCCTGTTTGGTGGCTCTCGTACCTTCCCTGTGAAACCCAGGGGCCCAGCAGCCTCCACACTTGTCTGGGGTCGCTCTTCCACCCAGGCCCATGTGATTGGAATAGTCTTGCCGGTTCAGGCCAGAGCTACCAGGGAGCCAAGGAGAGGAAAGGAGCTTAATGCGCCTGCCTACAACAGTCCATTGGTTTTCCCAGGCCAAGTCCTTGAGTTCTGCGTCTGCCATGTGTCCGCATGGCCTCTCTTTGTATCTATTTGTAGAGTTCTGTTACTGCCTTTTTTAATTTGGTGTGACTTGTACTCGATAACAATAACCTTCTTAGCTCTCATGTCCCTCCTACCCCCAGCAGTTGACCAAGCTCCACCAGTTGGCCATGCAGCAAACCCCCTTTCCTCCCCTCGGACAGACCAACCCCGCTTTCCCCGGTACGTACCCAGCTGCCCTTTCTAACCTCCTCTCTTCTCACCTGGGGACTTTCTCTTTCTGAACTGTCTTTATTCAGGGCAGCGACAGAGCAGGTACAGTTCTAGCTGTGAATGCCAAGGATGTGTTAACACGTTTTAGTGTGCACGTTGCTGAGGGCCAGGCGGGAGACCTGTGTGTCCCCCAAGGTGGGTTAGTCACCTCACAGCTGGCCGTCTTGTGAAGGGACATCTGCCTTCAGGATACGGGCCTATTCTACGCTGCCCACAAGCATCGTGGGGGGCCCTTTCTGCTGATGCACCCATCCAGCCAGCCCTGGAGCCTGTTCTCTCCAGGAGTGGGGGCTCAAACAAGCATATAGGGATGCGCTTCTGCAGGCCAGTGCACATCCCAGGACTGGCACCCATCCAGGGCGGCACTGCCCTGCCCCTGGGATAAGCCAGTCCCCAGTCTAGGGCACAGTGGTCCTCAGCTCTCCTCTGGGCACAGGGACAGGGATGGCTTCCTTCTGATGACACACAGAGCATTGGCTTGGCAGCTGTGGCCGGTGAGAGCCCACCAGGCATGCTGGTCTGCCATGCACCAGTCAGATTTTGAGCTTCCCTAGTTGAAGTGACCTTGCTTATCTCCTTGAGGGCAAAACATTAAAATCTGTTTCTTCTTTGCTCTCCAGGAGAAAAGCTGCCTTTACACTCCTCCGAAGAAGCTCAAAATCTGATGGGCCCGTCGTCAGGTAAAACGAAGCACTCTAGTGGACAGTGGAGGACTGGGCACGACCCGGGAGGAGGGGGCAGCCAGCTCCTCGGCAAAGGGAGGCCCCGTGCCATGGAGCCAAAGCCCACACCAGAGTCACAGCCGCAGTTCCCAGCCTTTGCCTGGATCACTGCTGGGAGTGTTGTGGTGGGTCATGGGCTCCAGCAGTGCTCAGAGCACGGCTGCCTGTCACCCAAAGTCCCTGAACATGGCAGAGTCACCATCTCTGTTGTCCTTTCTCTTCCTAGTGGGGGCCTGCAGTACAGACTTTACTGTGATGTGTGCCTTCCCCAAAGGTATTTCCTAGGAGGCAGGAGCACACTCTCATGGATAAGAGCATTCTGGGCACCCCTTCTGAATCTAATTAAAACTGTGCTGGGACGCCACAGGGCAAGGCAGAGATCATACATCCCATTACCCAGTGTAAGGAGCAGTGCAGCCACTGGAAGCCTGTGGCCTGGCATAGTGGGTTTCCTATGAGGGGGGCGCCGCCCGCTCTCCCATCCCCTTGAAATCCTGGGTCAGAGCAGAAGAACGAGTGTCTAGCTCTAAAGGGAAGACACAGGGAAGAGCATTTCCAGTGGTGTTGGCTGTCACCCCAGTGGTGTGTTCTGGACCCCAGGGTGCAGCTGAGGCTGGAGGAAGCCCCAAGACTTTCCCACAGTCTGTGACTGGGCCCAGCTGTGCCCACTGGGACTCACGGGTGTCTTGAGGCTGAGACACTGGCCTTGATGCCCCATTCACTGGTGATGGGTTCCATCTCGGTGTAACCTTTATTTAAGTTAATGAATAATTTAATGAATGAAACTTAAAACATTTATAGAATATTTTGATTATGGAAGTGGATATCACCCCTTACAAAGTTAATATCTGGGTGATACACTTGTGTCTGTATAGCCTTTAGCAGTTTATAACGTGATTTCCTATAATTACCCAGCAAAGGGCTCCTGGAGATGACTTGGTGACCCCTAGGACCTGGCTTGCCCAGGACACTCAGTCCCCACCTTCCCCCACAGCCCCTTCCCTTCAGGCCTCAGGGATGGGGTTACTCCTATCTGTGATGACCTCTTTCCCCAAGGCCTCAGATGACCTGAAGTTCATGCACTCTCATGCATGTAAGAACTTGCACACATTCACATGCACTCACATGTGTGTCCCCCATCATAGCAGGATAAGCAAGGTAATCGTGAGAGGCATTGGCTTGTTTGACAGGACCCTAAATGGCTGATGTCAGCATTGTTTCCAAAGCAGGCTCAGGCTATGTTGGGGAAGCATTGTTCCTGTCCCAGAGTGGGGGTGTTACTTCAGGAGGGAGACACTCATGCCTGGGCACAGAGCCCTGACACAGGAATACAAGTTTTAAATGATGTGTTCTCACATTATTAGTTGAATTTTACTTTCCTCTTGTAAACAAATCTGATACCTTCCTCCCCTCGATCAAAATGTACCAAGTTAAACGAATATGACTCGTGCCTTTATGTCCATCCCGAGCCAGGCTGTTAGGAGTTCCTGTGTAGGACTCAGGACTAAGGAAATCTCTTAAATGCATTTTAAATGTCATGATTTATGGAATGTGTATAGATGGTTAAACAACCAAATAATCATAGTGAAAATACCCTTATTAAAAGAAGACAAACAACAGAAACTCTTGGTTTAGCTCCAAAAGAAAAAAAAACAGACAATTCAGGATGAATTGGTTCATGCAGCACCTGCCACCTGAGTGCCCATGCTTGGTGGGTCCCCAGGACAGTCCCGCCCTCACAGGGTCACACTCATGGCAACGAAACAGATGGCCACAGTGCATCTGATTTTGGGGACACCAGTGCCATAGAGGAAGAAGCAGGAAGAAGGGTGTAGGCTGTGAGAAGGTAGGAGGTGAGAGTGGGCACAGGCTAGCCCCAGGTCCAGGGTTGGAGAACATGGAGCACATCCTAGGGGCACAGAGAAGATGCTGGAACCCTTGGTGGGTTTGGAGTATTAAAAGCATCTGACCTGCGTTTTGTTGGGACCTCCCTGGGCCATATGGAGATTAGACTGAAAGACAAGAGCAGAGGAATTGACCAATGTGGGATGGGAAGAAGGCTCAGGTTGCAGAAGGTACATGAGCCTGGTCTGTGTAGTTAGCTGTGGGTGGAGAGAAGCAGGGGAACCAGGGGTCTGGGCTGAGCTGCAGGACTCAAGATGCCGGGACCATGGGGGGAGAATAACAGGGTCTCAGCTGTGGGCTTTGGGTTTGAGATGTCTCCTGAGAAGGAGATGGAAGGACTGGATACAGGGAGCCAGCCTGCCTTGGGCCTTTGTCCCCACAGTTCCCCTACCACAGTCCCCCCATGTGTTTTGTTGTCAAACAAGAGTAGATCTTGTCCTGAACTCTGAAGAGCTGTCTTGATTTGGCAGGTCCTAAGCTGAGATTTGTCAAGATAAAGATTGAGGCGTGGTGACAAATTAGGCCTGTGTCTTCATCTCCAACATAGGACACCCATGCAGTCTTCCAGTGGCCCGGCATCCTATTTTAGAATCAATGATGCGCAGGCTGGAAGAACTGCCCACTGGGCCTTGAAGCAGGCTGTATAGTGGCCTTTGTGGAGTGTAGGGTCAGAGGGAAATGAGAGACAGCTGACACCAGTGGGCTGTTCAGTCAGGGAAAGGGAGGAGCAGAGTGGACAGAGAACCCATGGAGGACAGGGACCAGGTCACAGGATTGTGCCCCGGGTACTCCATGCAGCCCCCAAGACATGGCCACACCCCGAGAGCTGCTTAACATGGAGTTTCCTACGTGTCTGTGAAGGACTTCGAGAGTTGCCCCTCCACATGATGTGCCCAAAATGAAAAAATGAAACATCATTCTTCTGGGTTTTGTTTTCCTTGTTTTGAGAGAAGCTGGCACTTAGGAATTGCATTGCAGTTGGGCAAAGAGCTCACAGAGCCCTTGATCTCCAGCTGCACTGGCCCTAACCCTTGTGCCTGGCCCTAGCATGGACTGGGCACTAGGGTGTGATGTGACCAGCCTTCCACCAGCCTAACCATGTACCCTTGGTGTGCCCAGGTCTGGATGCCAGCCCCCCGGCCAGCACTCACGAGCTCACCATTCCCAATGATGTGAGTATGCCCGAGCCCCCTTAACCTCACCTTATAACCTGCCCGTCCCTTCTCATGTTAAGCAGTTTAAGGTCCATAAAAGCCCCAGAGGTACTATATAAGAAAAGAACAAATAGGGCACTTCCGGGCTTACTTAGAATTTAGATACCAGAGCTGGCAGGGAAGCTGAGGCCCCGCTGACCCCATGTGAAGGCACTGCCCTGCTTCAGGGTTGGCCCTTGAAGAATGGTGGCCCAGGGATGCTCTGGAATGGCCCTGTCCCATGCTCCCTTGGTCTCTGGAGGGTTTGGGGTTCTCTGTGAGTCTGCAGGATATGGAGATGTCACAGGTTTGTCTGGATTCCTGGATCTGGCATCCACCTGCCTGGACTCTGAAGAGGTGGCCTTTTGAGCTCCTGTCACTCAGTCATCCCACATCATCCTCTGAATCCTTGGATCATATAAGAATGTTGACTTGGATCCCCAATCTATGATACCAGGGCGGATATGGGGCATGTGTGCTGGAGGGGCAGCTGCCCTGAACAACACAGAGGCTGCTATGTGGGGGACTTGGACTTTCTTGCCCTAGGACTACGGCCCTCAGTAACCTTCACTGCTCTGCCCCTCTCACCAGCCTGGCAGGAAATCCTGCCTCTTCCCTTCAGTAGATGACCCACAGGAAGGAGATGGGCAGCTGGACGGGAGAGCCCTCCAGAAGAGACGGCCCTCCTCAGAAACCCTGTGGAGCTGCAGGCCAGACTCCTGCACGGGGTGATGTGGCTCCGCATTCTCATGCAGAGCCAGTTTCTGCTTTCAAGGGCTTCAGACATGTCCTCCCACTGTGGCTGGTCCTCGAGCAGCGACTCTGCCAAGTCTTTTCACCCACATGATATGTGCAAGTCGCTACTCTGCTGTGGGCTCCCCGCTTTGTAGCCTTTCCTTAAACCTTTTCACCAACACCAGGTATCCTGCTCTGATCTGGGCCTTTGTTTTAAAACTGAAATGAACCTAACAAGCAAGGAGATACGCTTGTTTGGAGAGCTGACGTGCCTGTTTCCTGGTTCCCCTCCCAGTGCATGGCTGCCATCCTCCTGCTGGGGGAGCTCCTCGGAAGGAGGACGCCTTCTGGGCCCAGTGTGCCCTGCAGAGCACACTCCTTGGCCGTTCCTCGCAAAGGATCTCATGCAGGGGGTGTGTGGCCCCAGGACCTCCTGCCACCCTGGAGAGAAAAGAACAAGTAGAATGTGTATCTGTTGGGACACTTGCCTATCATCTTGTCAATCTCTGTCTCTTGGTCAAAATTAGATTAGACAAAGGAAAATTGTGCCAACACCTACATGTCACCACAACTCACCTGCAAAAAGGAACATTGGACAGTGCAATAAATGTGATGCTCTAAATAACACACAGGGTCCACAACATGGCCAGCCTGCCCTTGTGGCCGTGGGGACCCAGGCTGGGTCAGGGCTAAGAGCCCTGCAAGGAGCTGCCCCCAGCAGCTGGCAGCCTTGGACTCCATTTCTGATGGTCACCACTGTGCCCACACTGCCTGTTGCACAGCTTGCCTCGCTCTTGTCACTGTGCCTATGGGAACTCCACGCTTGGACCCCTTCTGCTGGACGGGGAACCTAAGGGCTCACACAGGCAGCTGCAAGAAGTGTGCTAGGGTAGATGTGTTCCCGTGGTTCCTGTGGGGTTTGGCTTGGAAATCTGGTTAGGAGGGGGCTGCATTATCTGAGAGTACCTCTGTAATCTTTCTTTAAATGTCCAATGGAGGCAAGAAAGGCTTAGAAGAGAGCTGGTCTCTGGACTAAATGTCCAGGGGCCCCGGAGAGCCAGAGAAGCCATGTGAAAGGGCAGTCCAGAGCAGAGCTGATGTGGGCTTTGCACTCCTGTCCAGATTAGAGAGGCCTGTGACTTGTCACATCCCCCTGTAGCTACTTAGAGGAGCCTTATGCTCAGCCGGCGTCGGTGTTGGGGGCTGCGCTGACAGCTGTGGTTTCTCATTGGCACTCAGACTGCATGGTTTTATCTGGAAGAGAGATGTTCCATGTCAGGAGTGGGTAGCAGCTCGGGGTGTGAAGTCTCAGGGAGGGGAGATGCCCTGAGGGCAGGGAAGAAGAGAGGTGTGGGTGTGAATGTTTTCAGTAAGAAAATGGGAAGACAAACATGTTTAAGAGAATGTAGGGAGGGCACACAGAGGAAATCTACCTCAGATGGCTTTTGCTGGAGCAGAAACAGGCAGGCTGGGCAGGGCCACTCACACTGAAGTGTAAAGGAAGCGGACTTCCACACATTCCATTTCTAGTGGCCGAGGAAGGTGTGGAGGACAGCGGGAGGACATACCAAGTCAGGGCAGGAAGCTCAGGCGGGCCTTCCCGAGTGGAGTGCTGGCATCAGCATCTTCAGGGAACTCAGCTGGCCCCACATTCTTCCTCCAGTGCTGCTGCCCCCACACTGCCCATCAGCTGTCTTGACTGGCCCTGGTCAGAAAGGAGCCCTCAAGATTTCTCTGCCAGTGGGAGGGTGCCAGAGAAGAGCGAGTCAAGGATTTCAGGCTGGTATCTGGAAGTCACTCTCCCTGACCTCAGGGCCAGGTACAAAGGAGTAAGGGGTGCAGCCAGTGAGATGTGGGCAGAGCCTGGGCCCAGGTAGGTGGGCCCAGGAGTGTGTGACCAGAGCCTGGAGAGATGTGAGTGGAGTTGGGGGGACTTGGGCAGGAGGTGGAGGAAGCTGAACAGCTTGGTGAAATTTGTCTGGACAGTTGGAGAGACTGTGTTAAGGTCTAGTGAGGCAGCTGGTCTAACCTAGGAGAGGAACAGAGATGGCCTTACAGATGAGCTGAACTGAGATGCTGAAAGTCACATCAGGGACAAGAGCTAGTTGAGGTGCACCTGTGTCCCCAGTGAGCTGTTGTCATCTCACAGGTTCAGAGTCACTTCACTCATTTGGAAATGGATTTCCTCCAGCCCTGCACCTGCTGCTGCTGACACAAGAACAGGAAGTGCTGACACCACCGTCCAGGCTGCTGCATGAGAGGTGGATAGGAAACCAACTGCCCAGGCCCCACTTGTCTGGTCTCTTCTTTCTCTGCTCATGCTCAGAGCTCTCATCGGCCGCCCCCGTGTGAATGAAGGGACTCAGTTCTGTCCATGGGCTTGGACTACCATGTACAGCAGGGACCTCAGGCTGCAATCTGGCCCTACGTGTGGCTGTTCTGTGTCCTGAGAAGGCCCTGGCTCTTGTCCCTCTGGCTGTTTCATTCCCGAGGACTGTCTACTCCTTCAGAGGCCACTGTATCCATCCTTACACAGAGATTACAGGATGGGAAGGAAAGGGAACACTTGACATGTCCTCAGAATTTCACCCAAGATTATCAAAGAGGTTTCAGGCAGCAACGAGCTTTACTCTGGCTTCAAACAAACATCCCACTACCCTGAGAACCCAGCCAGAAGGTACCAGCATGGCCCTAACCTTGGTGTTGGCACTTGGCCTCTGGGCTCCTAAAGGACAATGAGCAAGTGGCAACCATGTGACTCTCTGGTCTCCCGATTTGTCAGAATGGCTCACAAATAGGGCACCAAGCAGAGCCCTGGTGCCCACAGCTCCCATCCCTCCCACAGGAAGACAGTGTTTCTTCCTCCTGAAAGCAAGGAGCTGGTGGTGTGGAGTGGAGACCAAGGCTGGGCCATCCCCACAAGCTTCCCCCAGGGCTCTGCACACTCTGCTCAGGGCTGCCATGGGCTCTTCTCTAAGAAATTCCTCTGTCCTTTTTTCTAGCTAATAGGCTGTATAATTGGACGCCAAGGGACCAAAATCAATGAAATTCGACAGATGTCTGGAGCTCAGATAAAAATTGCCAATGCCACAGAAGGGTCATCAGAGCGCCAGATCACCATCACAGGGACCCCAGCCAACATCAGCCTTGCCCAGTACCTCATCAATGCCAGGTGAGTGCTGCTCAGTGGCTAGGACACTCAGAGACTGGCTAGCCCTGGGTGTGGAATGTGCCTCCTTCGGGGCTTCTCTTCCCTGCCTGGGCCTAGGCATGGAAGATGCTGGAGTCTCCACACACACATGAGGCCTTTTGCACTTGGCCTTTCACCTTGAAGGACCTTCAGTGAGGGGCTAGGTGGTTAGAGGCGAGAGTATTTTCAGGAAGGCAGTGACTATGCCATCCAGGGCCTAGGGTCAGCCATACACCCCAGGTTATTTGAAATTTAGCATAAAGGGTGTGTAGTTTCAGAGAAATGTTACTACTAAGTCATTCTGCTCTCACATGTCATGTGATTGTAAAGACCTTCCAACCCAGACACTTGCAGAGAAGTGCATGAGGGAACTCTGCGAGGGTTCAAAGTTACACGCGGTGGAAGGTGAGATCCTGTGACCTGGCCAGGGCACATGGTGAAGAGCCCAGAGCAGTGACAACTCTCCTGGCCATACCTGGGCCACTCACCTGGCCTCCCTACCTAAGGCACATTGGAAAACACAGTGTGACCACACCCGGGGAGATAGGACCTCTCCACCTTGGACCAGACCCTCCTCCCTAACCCACAATGTTGAAGGGGCTGGAGGGATGCCCAGGGAGACAGGGAGGCAGCCCCTGTGGGCAGTGTGACTCCAGTGCCCCTCGCTGAGTGGTTGCTGTGGAAATGGTTGTGGTGGCCTAAGATTGTCCAGGTGGTTCTCATCATGCCCCTGATGTGATGACAAGCACAGGGGCCCCTAGTGGGTCCTTCTCCCTCTGCTGGGCTTTGGTCTCCAGCTCAAGGCTACTGAGCAGCGACCTGAGACTGACTGTCCCAACAAGGAGGGAAATAGATGCCAAGGCTGTGAGGATGCCACAGGGCAGTACATTTCCTGTCTGACCTCATTTTGTGAGAACGCTATAACCTGTCTCCCTGTGCCTCTCTCTCTTCTAGGCTGACGTCTGAGGTCACTGGGATGGGCGCGCTCTAATCCTGCCCTGCATCTTCCACACTGCGAACCCTGGCGTCCATGTGGCTCGCACGCTCTGTACAGACAGCCCACCCTGTGTCACAAATACAAATAGAGGTTTTCTTTACTAACAAAATGGTCTATAGAGGTACACATGCCAACAAAGCAAGTCTATATCTACAGCTGTCTGTGAGCTCCAGGCCTGTCCCTGACTGTGCATTCAGTAACTTCTGCTCCAGTCCTCTCATGTGTCCGCATGCAGCACTTATTTTGTTCAGTGCTTGGGGGCATTCCCATCTGTGACATTTTAGAAATATTGCTCCTTAGTGTCAATATAACTATTTTAAGAGTTGGTTTAACATTTTGACAGCACTTCCTATTAGTCGTCCTCTCCTTATCCATCTAGACCTGTGGCTGCCCCTCTCTCACCTGGCCCCACCTGCTGGCTTTGTTTCCCCTCGTACCCTTGCTTGTCTTGGTCCACATGTCCATGCAGGCCTTGTGCAGGTCTCATGCTGTACCCTTTCCCTTATTCTGAGGGAAGGAAAAGCAGGTGCCAGGACCTAACCTGAGAAGTGGGATGAAGGAGGTGCTAGGTTCTGACTTCACAGAGATGTTATGTGTGGGGAGGCCACACATGGGCCTTGGGCAGCTTCTGGGGTGGCTGGAGGATTCGGACTGGCCAGGAAGCGCCAGTGCACCATGTCGGAGTTCAATAAATGTCGTGGGCTGCCCCCACTGGCTCTGGCTCCTGTATGTGCCCCTCGCTCAGATGCCCCCCCTCCCCCTTGCATACACACGTGCTCACGCGCCTGGTCACACACACTCATCAGACCTGGCTCTGGCCACCTGCTGTCTAGAGAAGCTAATTCATTCTCACACAAATTAATACATTGTCCCCTGTCTCCCAACCCTTTCTTAAATGTTTGGCTTGCACAGGTCTTTCTAGTTTTACTTTTGCAGAACTACTTAAAATGATAATAATGAAAACTCCATTCTTGCCCTGACTACAAAGTACAGTTTCTAACTTGTGGAAACAGCCTCTCTCACTGCCTCCATGGGCGTGGGAGGTCAGGCCGCACATGGTGACCTCAGCCACTTCCCAGCATGTACATCTCACTCTTTCACAAAACTGTCTGCTTGCTCACTTGTGCTCATCTCAATGAGCCCATGGCCCCTTCTAGATGCTGAAGCCCTGGTTGAGACACAGGCCCCTGGCAGAGGGAGACACATGGGCAGGCAGACATTTCTCCCAGAACCCATCAAGCATGCAGTGGCTGGGATGGTCTATCCCCCACACCTGCCTCTCAGCAGGAGCCCCCTTTTTGTCTGCCCAAACTCCCACCAGACCTCAGGTGCTTGCCTTGTATGCCTATGCCTCCGGGACATGCTCCCATCACCACCCAGGAGTCGCCTGGTCAAGGTTAGGAGCACAGCATAGCAGCACCTGGTCACTACACACCAGACAGTTTAAAGCCATGCGATTCACAGGACATGTTGGCTACATACCAGCCACCACTTGGGGCCTGAGAGGTGGTAAGGATGTGGTGGACACAGGTCTTCCTCTGAGCACCCCCATCAGCATGAGGGCAGCGGGTGGCCAGTAGACAAGGTAAGTGCCTTAGAAAGCAATGGATGCCTGTGATGAGAAAGACCCAGTGATAAGGAGGGCATCAGAAGTGCAAGGTTAAATGTGAGGCAAGGTGGGCCCAAGAAGCTGTAGCCCACATGGGCCTGGACTGAGAATAGCAGGTGGAGGGGCAGCTGGATCCAGGGTATTGCGCCTGAGCTGGTGCAGGTAACACGAGGACAGGGTACAGGCTCTGAGGCAGCAGGCACTGCTGAAAGGTGGGGCCAGGACAGGGAGCATGAGTTCTGGATGCATTTTGAAGGAAGAACCAACAGGATTCCTAATATAAGATGCAGGCTGTGAAAGAAAGGGCCTCAGTGGGCAAAAGGCTCTCAATCTAAGCTCTGGAGAGGCTCGGGAAGGTCTGGGACAGGCTGGGATTGAGATATGCCAGCCCACCATGGAGATGGGAGCTCTGAGATATGATGAGCCTGTTGGGTAGCAGCAGGAATCCAGGAGCAATTTGGGGAGGGCTAAGGGAGCTCCACGCAGTACACCCAGCAGGAGTCAGCACAGGAGGCTGTGCCCAGATGGGATGACCCTGTGCCAGGCAGGTCACCTGCCTCACATGATGTCCAGCACCCTGAGGAGCTGGGCCCCCAGACCACAATGAGGGGGTGTTGTCAGAGCAGGCTCATCCTTGAGAGTCTACAAATAAAACTGCTATGAACATTCATGTACCAGGCTGTGTGGACATAGTATTCCATTTCTTGTGGGCAGGCACCTAGGAGTGAGATGGCTGGGTTATTTGATAGGTGTATGTTTAACTTTTTAAGAAACTTCTCACCTGTTTTCTACAGTGGTTGTGCCATCCTCCATTCCCCTCACGTGTGGGAGTGCCCGTTCCCCCATGCCCTCAGCAACATCTGCTAGCTCAGTCTCTAATTCTAGCCATCTCAGTGGGTGTGAAATGGCATCTCCTTGTTTTAATTTGCATTTCCTGTGATTAATGATATTAGCCATTTTCTCATGTCCTTATTTGCCATCTGTATCTTCTTTGTTGAAGTGTTTGTTCAAATCTTTTGCCAATTTTAAAATTTAGTTTCCTTATTGAGTGTTCTTTATATATTCTGGATATGAGTCCTAAAGTACCTGTTTTGCAAATATTTTATTCCAGTCTGTAGCTTGTCTTTTCATTCTCTTAATGATATCTTTTGAAGAACAGAAGTTTTTAATTTTGATGAAGTCCCAATTATCAATTTGTTCTTTTATGGGTTGTGCTTTTAGTGTCATATTTAAAAAATCTTTGACTAACCCAAAATCACAAAGATTTTCTCATATGTTTTCTTCTAGAAGTTTTGTCACTTTATTCCCCTTCTGAATTGCCTTTGCACCTTTATAAAAAAAACAGTTCTCCATATATGTGTGGGTTTATTTCAGAACTCTTTTTCTATGCTATTGATCTATTTGTCTGTCTTTATGCCAGTACCACACTGTCTTAAACACTGTAGCTGTGTAAATCTTGAAATCAGGCAAAAATTGGTTGTTTTGTGTGTGTTTTTTCAAAATTATTTCGACTATTACTCTAGGTCTTTTTTGTATTTCCATATAAATTTTAGAATCAGCTGGTACTTTCCCACAATAAAAGCCTGCTGGAGTTTGGGTTGAGATGGTGTGGACCTATCGATGAATTCAATTATAATTGACAGCTTTAATGATACGAAGTCATTTGACACATGAACAGGTATATCTCTCCATTTATTTATATCTTAATTTCTTTCAACAACATTTGTAGTTTTCAGTATACAGGCTTAAAAATATTGTGTCAGACTTATCCCGAAGTATTTCATATTTTCTATAACTGTTTAAAATTTTTAAGTTTAGTTTGCAGTTGTTCGTTATCAGTATATAGAAATACGATTGATTTGTGTATATTAATCTTGTATCTTACAACCTGTGCCACTCACTATAATTATGGATTTATCTATTTTTGTTAGGTGTATAAATGTTTAGTGTTGTTATGTCCTCTACTGACTCCTTGATTATTATGAAGTTGCCTCCTTTGCCTCTACTAATATTCTTTTCTCTGATATCCACTTTGATATTAACACAGCCACTATAGATTTCCTTATATTAGTGTTAGCATGGTATATTTTTTTTCACCCTTTTAATTCTAACCTAGTTGGTTTTTATATTTAAAATTGTCTTTTTAATCCAATCTGATAATCTCTTTCCATTGGAATATTTAGACCATTTACATTCAGTGTGATTATTGATATATGTAAATTTAAATCTACCACATAGCTATTTGTCCTACATATTCTTTGTTACCTTTTCCTTCATTTTCTGACTTTGTTTCTGGACACTCCATCATTTTTATGATTCCATTAGATCCTCTGTTGGTTTATTAGCTATAACTCTTTATTTTGTTATCTTTTATTTGGGGTTTGTAAACTTCTTACAATCTACCTTCAAGTGATATATCACTTCACACATCCTATATAATAAAGAGGTAATATGCAAATTGACCGTCACACCCTCACAAGATGGCTGCCTACAACCAGGCTGGCAGGGGGGTTAGTGAGGGATAACCAAACGACTGAACAAACCGGCCGCATGGGGTGACCAGGCCAGCAGGGGGGTTAGTGAGGGACGACCAAATGACTCAACAGCAGGCTGTGTGGGGCGACCAGGCCGGCGGGGGGGTTAGTGAGGGACAACCAAATGACTGAACAGCAGGCTGCGTGGGGCGACCAGGCCAGCGGGGGGCAGTTAAGGGCGACCAGGCAGGCAGGCAGGTGAGCGATTAGGAGCCAGCGGCCCAGGATTGTGAAAGGGATGTCTGACTGCTGGTTTAGGCCCGATCCCCCTAAACCGGCAGTCAGACATCCCCCAAGGGGTCCCGGATTGGAGAGGGTGCAGGCTGGGCTGAGGCCTGCCCCCCCCCCCATGCATGAATTTTGTGCACTGGGCCTCTATCTAAAGAACCTTCACCTCTCCCCTCCTGGCTTTTTATACTCTTATCTTACATTTTACTTATAAGTATATGTTATTAACTCCACATTATATTGTTGTTATTTTTGTCTAAAAATTCATCTCATATTTTTAAAAGATTTACATACAAAATAATCTTATTTACCCATATAGTTACCATTTTCAGTGCTTTTCATTTCTTTATATGAATCTGGATTTCTGCCTAGTATTCTTTTCCTTCTGCCTGAAGAAAATCTTGACCATTTCTTATAGTGCTGCTCTGCTGGTGAGGAATTCTTTCAGGAATATATGTGTGAAAAAATCTTTACTTAACTTTTGCTCTTGAAAAAATTTTTGTTGGGTTTAGAATTCTATTATGACAGGTTTGTTTGGGTTTTGTTTTGTTTGTTTGTTTAACACTTTAAAGGTGTTGCTCCACTGTATTGTTTCCAACAAGAAGTCTGCAGTTATCTCATCTTTGTTTTCCTGTGTAGAATATGTCTGTTTTGCTTGCTGCTTTTTTAAAAATTCTTAATTGTTGAAAGTATTACTTGTGGAATATAATGAACAACATAAACTGATGAACAAAAACATATCCAGAGACATAGAATTATCTAGCAGACATTTAATCACTGCTTTTAAGATCTTTCTCTTTATTGCTGGTTTTGTCACTCAATTATGGTGTGCCTTGGTATAATTTCTCATGTGTCTCATGCTTGTGATTTCTTGAACTACTGGGATCCACATGGATTGATAGTTTTCGTCAAGTTGAGGATTTTTTCAGTGATTATTTCTTAAAATATGTTTTCTGCTCCCAACCCCATGCCTTTCTATCCTTTATGGTCTCCAATTATACATATATCAGACCATTTAAAGTTGTCTCACACCTCACTGCTGTTATTTTTATTTTTTGTAATTCTTTTTTCTCTGAGAGTTTTAAAAATACCAGTTGATATTTTTATTGGAAGTTTATTAAATTTATTAACTTAGGAAGCATTGACAGCTTTATGTGTTAAGCCTACATTTCCAAGAACATGGCCTATCTTTCACTTGTTTTTTGTGCTTCTTTTTTTTTCTTCATAGAGTTTGCACATATGTCTTGTTAATTGTATTCCTAGACATTTTTTTCGGTTTTGTTGCTGTTGTAATGGGGTCTTTTATTTCATTATATCTTTTACCTGATTACTGCTTATCCTGTATATCAATTTTATATCCTGCCACCTTGCTTGATTTATCATTTATAGTTGTTTTTCAAGTGATTCTCAAGGATTTTCCCAGTATAAACTGTATCATCTATAGCTCTCGGGAGACGCTGCTAAGATTCCATCCCAGCTTTGCCACATACTGGCTGTGTGAAGCCATTTGGCCTCTATGCTTCAGTTTCCTCTTCTGTAAAATGTGATATCGCGATACCTCCCAGGTAGGATTTGGGTGAGGATCAAGTAAATTACACATAAAGCACTTAAGACAATGACTGACATGAGCATATGTTGTGTTCAATAGTGTTCAATGAAACACATAGTTCTAATGGTCAGCAAGTAGTGTGGGTTTTAGCTACTGTGTTTCAATTTATCAATTCAAAAATCTCTCATTTGCTTCTCTTTCCTGATTTCATTGACTAGAATCTCCAGTACAACAGCACATTCTAGTGGTGGACATGGGTGGTCTTTACCTTAGCAGGAATGCTTCTGCTGTTTACCCTGAACATGATGCTAGCCTGTGGACTGAGACAGGGGTATTGTTGTTATTTGCAGTTTTAAAGTATCTGTTTGTTCTTGTTTTATTGGGAGTCTTACTGTAATCAGTAATAGCGCTTATATTTTGGCAAATGCTTTTTGTTCATCTATAAATATGATCTGATTAACATATTGAATTCTACTAATAGATTTTCTAATAATGAACAGTCTTTGTGATAGCTTAGTTATTATGTTCTTTTCTTTTTGATGTACTGCCTGTCTTTGTTCTCCAATATTTTATTTGGGAATTTTGGACTGATATTCGTAAGTAAAGTGGCTCTGTGCTTTCCTTTTATATTTAGCCTTTGTTACCTCCAGTAATAGAAGGCTCCCAGCTCCCAGGGCAGCCCTGCCATCATGAGTCTTCCTGTCTTCCTTATAATTTAGGAATTTCTCTGGCTTCTATTTTTTTTTTTTACTATAATTAAGAGATGGTGTACATCTATTGATAAATATGCCTCCAAGAGTCGAGAGAGAGAGAGGAGAGAGAAATTTAAAGGTGGTCATTGAAAGAAAGGTTTTCTTCTGGATAATTGTGATTTGGAAAAAAGAGGAAATCTTTCAAATTGCACACTTGAAAATAGGAGTTTATACAGGTTTTGAAATCACTGGTGAAATTTAAATAAACAATAAAGTCATTGGTCTTTCCATGCCATTTGAAATTCAGAAAAAATTATCCTAAATTTGTAACAGCCAATGAAGTTGAATACAAATGGCAGTCTGGTCAGCTGCTAGTCAATATGGTGATCAAAACCAACAGCTCCGACTGTGCTTCCTTCCCCATGGGCCCCCAGGTTTCCTGCCATGCCTCTCCTCATGGGTGTTATGTCTCAGGCTACCCCCCATACTTCTCCACCCAGGGAGGGTGGAAGAGCAGGTGCCCAGATCATAGCTGCAACTGAAGAAGCTTCCTGCTCAGCGCCTTGTAGTACAATACAAAGGACAGAAGCAAGACTGAGCAAAATACATTCTTGGTTTGGTTTATAGAACTTTCCAAACAGATGCGGAGCCTATTAACAAGGAGCACATCCATCCAGCTTGGAAGGAGCGATTGGAAAATACTGTTGCATTCTCTTGGCTTAGGAATTGAGAATTTAATTTCAGTCCCAGATGTTAAGATCTGTCTAGAGTTATTTCCCCCCCCCAGCATTTAAAAATATATACCTTTATTATAAATAAAACGTATGGAAAATTTGTAAAATTATATAATGTTTGCCAGGGTTCTGCCTTTGTCTCTGAATATCTGCAGACATCTTGACACTGCTCCCCTGATGGGTCAGAGTGGATCTCCTTTTCTGAGGACAAGAGAAATTTCTTACAGAAACATGGAATCATCACAGCTAATAAATAGTTTCTAGTCTATGTTCAGCTTCACCTAGTTATCCCAAGGACGCCATGTATAGCTGTAATTTTCTGAAATGGGGTCCACCGAGGTTCATACATCGCATTATTTTTATGTCTACTTACTCTCCTTTAAAACAGCTCTCCCAGCTTTTCCTCCCAGGACGTGGACTTTTTACATTTTTATTTTAGCTAACGTACTCTGAAATTCAGTCTTCATGATGTTCAGTTCTGTGAGTCTGGACAAAGCCACCACCCCTCAGATTCAAGTCAGTTCCATTAGCCCTCATGCTGCACCCTCTAGTCCAACCCTCCTCCTAATCTTAGTCCACGGCAACCACAAGTCTCTTCTCTGTCTCTGTAGTTTCATCTTTGCTAGAAAGTCATTTAGATGGAATCATACAATATCTAACTGTAGGTACAGAAACATTTTCTCTCTTCCCTTCTAGGTTCTTTGGCTGGTCTAATAGTTAAATTGACATAGACAGATTAATTTTATATGTATGAGAGCCCCATAAAAATATGAGACCAAAGACAGTCAGGCAGCTGAGGTCTATAGCCATCCATAGGTTAGGAGAAGAGGGTATCTGTGGCTCCAGAGGGGAGGAGGGTAAATCACAGGACGAGAAGAGCAGATGTTTGGTAATCACATGTCTGCCCTGCCATGCAGGTGAGTCTTTCACATAAGAAAGTTAGCTCTCTTCCTGGTATAGGCCCCCTTTCAATTCTTTTAGGGAGTTATGGGGGAGGTGAAGTTTTTTCTGGAATTGGCTGGGTCTTGATTGCTTTCTGCTCACAACAGCCCACACCCAAAGGGGCGCATCCTGGCTGCTCCCTGCCTTGATCTTTGAGGCGGGTTTCTTTCTCTCCTGATACTTTTGAGATTCACCCAAGTTATTGTGCCTCTCAGTCATCTGCTCTTCTCCTTCTGGGGCATATTCATAGCACAGTAGGTTCAGCACTCAGCCCTGAAGGACATTTGGGTTGCTTCTAGCTTTAGGCTGTATAATAAAGTTGCTGTGAACATCATACACAGGTTTTCTGTGTACATAAGTTTTCATTTCTTTAGGAGAAGTGCCCAGGAGTGCGATGTCTGAGTTGTGGTAAGTATAATGTAATTTTAAAAGAAATTGGCAGACCGATCTTCAGAGTGCTGTGCTGTTTCACATTCCCACCGCTGTGAGGAGAGCTCCAGCCCGCGGTATGCTCACTTGCCGGTTTTGTGTTTAGCTATTCTAATAGATACACATGGTATCTTACTGCAGTTTTAATTTTATTTCCCCAATTACTAATGATGACATCTTTTCCTGTGCTTGTCATATATATATATATTTTCCTCCCTTTGGTAAAGTGCGTATTAGAATATTTTGCCCATTTTTTATTGGGTTGTGTATTTTCTAATTGCTGAGTTTTAGGAGTTCTTTCTGTATTCTGCATATAAGCCCTTTGTTAGAAATGTGATTTGCGAGTCTTTTTCTGACCATATACTTTTGAGTTCTAAAATTTCCATCAGGTTCTCTTTATAATTTTTTTCTCTGCTGAGAATTTCCATCTTTCCACTCATTTCCAGTGTTCACTTGTACCTGATGGAAGATAATCTTCACTGTTGGGTTAACCAGCTTCCGGGTTGACTGGAGTTTCACCTGCTCATTGTCTCTTCAGGGTTGCTCATATTTGCCTGATTCTCTAATTGTTGAGTCGTTTGGACTGTGTCTGGACATTGGATTATGTTTGAGAGTCTGGGCCTATAAAGGCCTCTGGAGAATGTTGGATCTGCTGCTGTTCTTAGCAGACAGTCAACTAGATTAGGTTCAGACCTACTGTGTGTAGTGGTCCTAACTCAGTTCAGTTTTCAAAGACTGTGCTCTGCTGTTTGAGTCTTCCCAGCAAATGTGCAACTCAGGGGTCGGTCCAGAACTTCAGTTCATAGGTTTATTCATTAGTTCTATTATTTTTCTGCTTCCATCACTCATGATCAATTTATTAATTCCTTCTGATTTTATTCTCTTTTAAAATTTGTTTTCTTATCACATTAAGAACCAATGTTGGTGATATACATTTGTTTTCTCCTTTAGTAATGTAGCTTTCTTAGGATGTGCATTTTCTGCTATTTTAATACATCCCATGGCTACAGTGCTCATTCTCAGAGGCTTTCTTTCTTTTTAGAAACAGTGACTGTTGAAAAGTTTAGTGGGGGAGGCAGGGGTGGGGCGGCTTTCCTGGTCACATTCTTTCCCCTATTTCATTGCTAGTGCTTTTGAAAAGTTTTGCGCTTCAACTACAGAATGTGGTCTCTAAATGTACTGAGGTTTTCTTGTCTCCTTAAATACTTAGAAAGAAAATGTCTTCTTTTTCTCTGGGTGAGGAATTCTCTTTTAGATAATGGGGCTGCTCCTTTACAGCCTGGGCTCAGGTGTGAACACAGCAGGTAGGACCTGGGCTCAGGTGTGAACACAGCAGGTGAGACCTGGGCTCAGGTGTGAACACAGCAGGTGAGACCTGGGCTCAGGTTTGAACACAGCAGGTGGGACCTGGGCTCAGGTTTGAACACAGCAGGTGGGACCTGAGCTCAGGTGTACACTCAGCAGATGGGACCTGGGCTCAGGTTTGAACACAGCAGGTGGGACCTGAGCTCAGGTGTACACTCAACAGATGGGACCTGGGCTCAGGTTTGAACACAGCAGGTGGGACCTGAGCTCAGGTGTACACTCAGCAGATGGGACCTGGGCTCAGGTGTGTGCACAGCACGAACAGTCCAGGATGTGTTCAGAACACACTTATTCATGGCAGAGGACAAATCAGTGCTGATTTGTGGAGTCAGGGATTTTTATATGAAAACTCATGTTGGCACCTAATTGACTATTTTTACCGGCAGACTGGGCCACCTCTGGGCGACATCTGTACCAAAGAATTTCACATGTCACCTCTAGACTGGGTCCTGAAGTGTGCTGGGCCCAGCTAGCAGCTCACCAGAGAGTATGGAGGTGGCCCCACACACGCACAGGCAAGGCCTGGGCCCCATGCCACTCGGGTCTCACAGCAGCAGGGGAGATGACTGGGTGGGAAAGGGCAGTGCCCCGAGTGTGGCTGGAGGGCACAGTGTCCCTCTGGGGTTATCATGAGAGAGTTTGGGTGTTGTCCAGGAGAAGGCCCTGAGCTTCAGCCAGCCCCATACCCAGCGGGGCCTCTGGAGAACACTGAGTTCTGGCCTAAGTCTGAGTCCGGAAATGACCGCCCAGCCAGTGCTGCCGGCAAAGGGCTGGAGGAGGAGAAGGAGTCCCAGTAAAAGGAAAATCTGTGTCCTCCCTTCCCAAATAGCAACGGGTAGGTGGGGCTGGCGCCGAGGCTGGGGGAAGCCCAGCCTGGGTGGGCAAGACGGCTGGGATGCAACCCCCACTGCTGTCTGAGTGGACAGGGGTCCAATCCAAGCAGTCGGGGCAGCATGCCCAGGCCTGGCGAGCCACCCGACTGCTCCCAGCGAGGCCAGTTTAGGGGGTTCTGATGGAGGCAAGGCCCTGTGGTGGGCTCTGCACAGACCCCGCTGAGTCAGGTCTCCTGTGGTCTTGCCACCTCCAGGAACAGCCACAGTGGTCAGCCACACCACCCATGTACCCCCATCTCCTGGCTGCTATCTCCACACACTTGAAGGCCACTCAGACACACCCAAGGGCTCTTGTAGTCCTGCACAGACAGCCCTTCCCTGCCTCCCTGGCCTTGTCTGATCTTGATCATATGCAGGGGCTTCCTCTCCTCAGGTGAGAGACAGGATTTGAGTGACATCTGCACTCACAGCGTCAGGAAGGGGCATAGGAGCCAGGCTGGCCAAGTGCCTTCAGTACTAACCCCTGCATCCCACCCTTTCAGGTGCAGTGTGTGCTGACCCCTTCAGACACACACCTGAGAGCATACACATGTGCACACATACACACTCAGGCCTGAGAAGCCATCAACTTACCCACTTTAAAGATGGGCAGGCCACACTCCACATGGCAGGAGAACCTCAACCCCAGACAAATGGGCTTCAATGTCAACAGAGCAGGGACCTCAGAGAGCAACTTGGTGACTCAGGAACAGCATCCACAGCTCCGGTCCTGGGTGTGGGTCCGGCGTTGCCTAATTGGGTGCCAGCCTCTCAGGGTCCCACCAGTGTTCTGTCCCCAAGCCTTCCATACAGCACCCACTCTGTCTGCAGCATTCCAGACCCTTCTGTCCACACAGTCCCTTGGCCCGGGGCCTCGGGCCACATTTCCAGACCCTCTACCTCTTGACCTCAGGAGGAAGCAGAGCCCCATGGAGGCCCCCTCAGAAGCTGCACCGGGCGTGTGGAGCAGGCACCCTTGAGCCCTGACCCTGTCCTGTCCAGTCCCAATCACTGGTGTCCACTGTGTTTGATGGCAGCAAAAGGATAGGAGGAGGCCTGGGTTGCATGGAGAATCGACAACAGGAGTCGGACATCACTCTGAGCTCACCAGGACGAGAGTGCAGATTCAAAGGCCAAGCCCCAAGGGGACTGATCACTCCATCTAGATTCCTACCACAGCCACCTGGGGACAGATAGGAATCCTGGTCCATTCGAGGGCATGTGGCCACCCAGAACATACAGAACGCAGGAAATGACCAGAATTTCCAGAAGACGTGTGCCGAGCACCAGGAGGCAGGAGGCCACCAACAAGGAGGATGGGGGACCCCAGAACCATGATCCTGGTGACCAGGTGGGGACGGGGAGCCCCTGTGTGTGGGAGGAAGCTGGGTAATGGGTGTAGTTTCTCTGTTCTTTCCCTGAGGGCCACTGCACTTGCTGATGAGGTGGAGACATTCTCTATTTTAGGGTGCAGCTCAAATCAGACCTCTACCCCTAACTCTGCTCTTCAGCTGGGAGCAGAGCCAACTACACACACACACACACACACACACACACACACACACACACACACACACAGGAAGGAAAGAACACTGCAATTGGTCAGGACCAAGCAGAGAGTGTGTGGGGCTCCTGCGAGGATTTAGCCTGTGTCTGCTTTCCAGGCCCATCACTGGTGTCCTGCAAGAGCCTGGCTGTAGCGTCATAACTTTTACATAAATCCTGCTCATATGTTTCTGGTTAATTTACCGAGCTCACAACAAAAATTCACAAGTCATTTAATCCCAGGATCATATATATTCACAAGCTCTGTTTCTATTTATTCCTTAAGAATTACCCCAAATGGGATCCCGCCAATGTGTAAATTTGGGTCTGACTTTGTTTGAAAATTTGGCAACAACCCAGCCGCCCCCTTTCAGCTGCACTAGCTCACAATGGGATTTTGTGAGTTGATGGAGGAAGGGAGGTGCTCACATTCCCAGTCTCCCTGAGCATATTTTTGATCTTCAAATAAACAAGCTCTAAAATGGATGCAGTGAGGACCAGGAGACACAATACTGCTGATACAAATAACCCCAGTGAAAGGGTGAATTGAAGACGGATCAGGGCAGGCAGGCGTGGCTGCTGGACTCAGTTCAGATTCTGCCTGAGCCTATCCCTCCCTCCCTCGGCACTGACCTTGTCCAAACACTACAGCTTCCTCCAGATGGGGCTGGTTTCTACTTCCTGGTGGCTCCCAGCCAGCCAGACCCTGTTAATTGAAGACATGTTAGGGAGTCGCCTTTGTTCTCCTAGAGGGAGAGAATGAGGACTCATGGTGACTGTCAGGCACATCCACCAACCCAGTTAGAGAAATCACTTCACTCCTAGGGTCCCAGCCTGGGGCAGGAGACTGCATTGTTGGTGCCTAAGTAAAGCCCCAGAAAGGCAGGGGAGCCTCTTTCTTGCAGGGGGCCTTGTGTCCCAGCACAAACCACACAGCTGGAAATGCACCACAACTAATCCCCCAAGCTATAAAGATGTGTCAACCTGACTTCAGGTCCACCAGAGGGCAGAAAGATGTCTGAGAGACCCATCTTCTGACACAAAGAGATCCCAGGAACTTGGAGGATAAAAATTATGAAGAGCCCTGGCTGGTGTGGCTCAGTTGGTTGAGTGATGTCCTGTGTACCGAAAGGTTGCCGGTTTGAATACTGGTCAGGGCACGTGCCCAGGTTGCAGGCTCGATCTCTGGTCAGGATGTGTGCAGGAGACAACCAATCAATGTTTCTCTCTCCCTTCTCCTCTCTCTAAAAATCAATAAAAACATATTTTTAAATTATGAGAAAATGCTACCAGTCCCAAAATAAGTGGAACTGGAAAGGGAAAGATTGTCAGGTGTGGGAATCTATGTCAGTAGGGAGGGGGAGCAGTCACATGGAGTTACATGCAGGGGATAGTGGGGACAGGGCTGACTGCTTCAGCGCCATGTGTTCTAACATTTATAAGTAAGATTTTATTATATAAGCAATATATATTCATTTGGAAGATCAGAAAATAGAGATAAGCCAAAAGGAAAGAAATGAGTTAAACATTATCCCTCACTCAGAGATAACCCATTCTTTGTTGTTGTTTTCCTTTTAAAAGTACATACATGAACTGGGTGAGAGAGAACTCCTGAAACGGCAATGTGAGGAGCTCATCAAAACCTCTCCCCCAAAAAAATACCCAATATGTTAGTCAAAATTTAAAAAGACAATCATTTAAAGTCTGTGGGGATTAAGCAAAGGGCCCAACTGACAAATTTAGAGGCATTTATGCCATAAAACTTACGGAAACTCAGTGGAGCAGTGGAAGGCAATGGCATTTGAGCTATGGACACAACCACCCTGCTCTGGGTTGTGTAGAAGCCATTCTGGATGGTTCAGCAGGAAAGTAGCAAAGCCTATCTTCCAGGGCCCCAGGGTGGAAGAACCATCATGGCAGCCAGTGGACATTGGCACATCCCATTTCTGCAGTATGCGCTGTGGGAGAACTATACTGTGTGGGTGGTTGCAGCAGGTTGCAGGGGTGCCCATCTCTCCCACCCCCATAGCTAAAAATCTGATGAAAGGTGAGTGCCCTCCTCAGTTTCCACTCATGCCAAAGGACATAGATTCTGTGGAGGGAGGCAGTCATTGCAAGCTGCAAACATCTCCCCAACTCAGCTTCTTGTTCTTGTGTTTGTTTAGTGATGTGGTTGGACTAATTCAGTGGCTAAAATGCCCAATTTCCAACAACAACAAAAATTGAGCCATGCACAGAAACAGAAAAATGTGACTAATCAGGCAACAGAAACTGTCATTGAGGGAGCGCAGATGTTGAACTTAGCAAAGATTTGAATTATTATATTTCCAAAGAACAGAATGAAAGCATGCTTAAAGAAGTAAAGGAAAACATAATGGCACTAACTCATCAGATAGTGAATATATATCGAAATGATAAGAAAGAACCAAGTGGAAACTCTGGAGTTGAAAAGTATAATACATAACTAAAATAAAATAAGTCACTAGAGGGATTCAAAAGTAAATTTGAGCTGACAGAAGAACAGATGAGTGAACCTGAAATAGATCAATAGAAATGATTTAACCTGAAGAATTGAAAGAAAAAAAGAATGGAGAATGAATAGAGCCTTGGGAAAATGTGGGACACCATTAAATCCATTAAACAATGTGCATAATGGGAGTACCAGAGGTGAAAGAGAAAAGAGTAGAAAAAATTCAAAGAAACAATGGCTAAAAACTTCCCAAATTTGATGAAAAAAAAGTCTACATATCCAAGAAGCTTACCAAACTCCTAATAGTATAAACACAAACACATCCACACCCAGGTGCATCAAAGTGAAAATATTGAAATGCAAATATAATGAGAAAATTTTGAATGCAATAAGGAAAAAATGACTCACCACATTTAGGAGAACCTAAATAATCTTCTCATCAGCAACAGGGGCAGCCCTTCCACCATGTGAGGCTGCAATGAGAGTTCTGCAACTCAGAAGAGGGCCTTCACTCAATCCTACTGGCACCCTGATCTTGGACTTCCAGTCTCCAGAAATGTGAGAAATAAACACCTGTTGTTTATAAACTGAGAAAGAAAGAAAAAGAAAAACAGAAGGCAGTTATATGACATGTTCACAGTACTGAAAGTAAAAATCTATCAACCAAGAATCTTAAGTCCAGATTCAACTAAATACCTATCAAAATCCCAGTTGGCTTTTTTATTTTATTTAAAAAATTGATAAACAGCTCCTAAAACTTATATGAAAAGCAACCTTCAAAAAGAATAAATTTGGAAGACTCCACACATACTGATTTCATAACTTACTACAGAGCTACAGTAATTAAGACATGTGGCAGTGACATCAGAGTAGACACACAGATAATGCAGTAGAACTAACAGTCCAGAAATAATCCCTTACATTTATGGTCCATTGACCTTCAGTAAAGCTGCTGAGATGATAAAATGGGTGAAAGGACAGTCTTTTCAACCAATGGTGTTGGTCAACTAGGTATCCCAGGCAAGAATGAATTTGACCCCTGCCTCACACCAAACACAAAAACACTCTAGATAATAGACCTGAATGTGAGAGCTAAAGACTCTAAAACCCTTAGCAGAAAATATAGGAGTAAATTTGTATGGCCTTGGGTTAGGCAATGATTTCTTAGATATGAAACAAAAAGCATGTTATAAAAAAAATAAGTTAGACTTCAACAAAATTTAAAACTTTTGTGCTTCAAAGGACACTAACAAGAAAGACTACCCATAGACTGGGAGAAAATATTTGCAAATCACATGTATGATGAGGGATTTGTATCCAAAATATATAAAGAACTCTCACAACTCAACAATTAAAAAAACAACAAATAAAAAGGGGCGAATGATTTGAATACACATTTAGCCAGTGAAGATAAACCAATGGTCGATAAGCGTAGGAAAGCACTCAACATCATTGGTCATCAGGGAAATGCAAATCAAGACCACAATGAGACCACTTCAAATCACGAAGACGGCTAGAATAAAAAAAGACAACAAGTGTGGTGAAGGCGTGGAGAAATGGGATTCTCGGATGCTGCTGGTGCGGCTGTAAAATGGTGCAGTCACTGGGAAAGGCAGATCGCAGTTCCTCAAGAGATTAAATGTGGTGTTTCCACATGACCCAGCAATTCCACTCCCAGGTCTAGCCAAGTGAAATGAAAACATGTCCACTCAAACATGTGAGCAGAAATGCTCAGCATTATTTATCATTGCCACAAGGTGGGAACAGCCCAGGAGTGTGCCTCAGGGAGGGTGCGTGGCTGTGCCAGTGTGCTCCCATCAGCTGGGTTTGAGGGTCCTTAGGATTAGGTGGCTTTTTACTATTTCTTTTCTGGTGGGTGTAAAATACCTATTGTAATTTTAATTTGCATTTCCCCAATTCCCAATATGGTTGATCTCTTCACCTACATTTGAACATCAGCCTTACTTCCTCCTGGTGAAAGGCCTGTTCATGGATCTTGCCATTTTCCTGTTGGGTTGTCTTTCTCATTGTGTTTTAGGCACACTTTCTATATGTTGGGTGCTGACCATTTGTTAGCTGAATTGCAATTACAGCCCCAGTTTTCGGCTTGCTCTAGGAAAATCTTCAGTGACTTTAATAACTATACCAAAACCAAGTTTAGCCATCTCTTTATGGCTTGGGAACTTTTGAGTCTTGTTTGATAGATTCCTTTCTTGCCCAAAGAGCATTTGCCCCTGGACCATAGTGACAATGTGGATGCCACACAAAGCAGCAGGGTCACCACAGAGGACCCGGACTGGGGGATCCCTCTTGTCTTTCTGGCCCCAATTCCTGCCAACCAGATAACTTATTCTTTCCAGAGATGTTAAAAACCTCTTAAGAATAAAGCATGGTGGGAAATTGGAGTTGCGTATGTAGGATATCAACAGATTCTGGCTGAACTGACTTTCGGGATCTGGGAAACGGTGATTTGCACACGTGTTTAATGGAGGAAGTGTCCTGTCCATCCAACTGGCCCAGAGAGAAGCCCAATGCTGCTCACTGCCTCCGCAGATCCGCAGCTGCGTGAGAGCCAGGGCCTCCTGACCTGGGCGCAGGCCAGAGAAGCGGGTGTGTCTTGTCCTCTCTTGGCTCCGGCAGTTAATGTCCACGAACTACTTCCTTTGTGATTCTCCATTACGCTGTCTCGTGCCAACATCCACTGAAGAGGCGGAACAGCAATTCCTCTGGTGGGAGCCTATCGGGAGAAAACAATCACTAATGGTCTCAAATATTTATGTGCAAAGATAGTGATGAATTATTTTCATAGCAGTGAAAAAAACAGGACTCTGAGAAAATGCTGACACAGTGAGACAGCCTGCTGTTGCTGGAAACTGCCTTCTCCAATAATAGAGGAAAACACCAGTGATTTGTTCTTTGGGAAACACAAGCTTCAAAGGAGGTGATACAATGTGATTTCACTTTTGTCTACACCATGTGCATATTTTAAGGACAGTTAGCCTTAGTCGTAGCTCTTCCAGAGCCTGTGATTCAGGTCAGAATCTAAATTTGGTGTCCATCGCTTGGCTTTTCTGTCACTCACCTACTTTTTACGTAAATCGAGTTCAGAAGCATAAACTTCAACACGTTCCATCTGGATGGAGCAACTACAGACATTATGTTCCTCTCCCATCTGCCAAATTTTGTGCAATATGTATTATTCTCTGCCACCAGGAAAGACCCCAGTGAATGTTACTCTAAAAGTGACAAACAGGTCCAGACAAGGAGCCACTTTTAGGACCTGTAGCCACCTGCCCACACCCCATCCAAAGTGCGGTCCCCTCCTCACATATGTGATGTAGGGAAGCGGTTTGGGTTCAGAGGATATGGGACGCGGGGTGTTGGGGAGTTTCGGGTGGGTGTTTCCGGCTTCAGCATGCTGAGTGGAAGGCCGGATGAGTGGAGAGGCAGGGCCCAGCTCACTGCCGCGTTCGGACGTTTGATGGGAGTGTCCCACTTCCACCCTCTGGAGCCTCTGTGGCCGCACAGAGAATGAGAGGTCTCTGGATGGAGCTGGGAAGCGGATGGGGCAGGCAGCCCTGTTGGCTGCAGTCTTCGGTAGTTCTAGATATCAGACTGTGTTAGTGTTTCACATACTCAGGAACATGAACTGAAATAAAAAAGGAAGGGGAGCCAAATGGAATAGACATCTAATTGTATTTCAAATTAATATAAACACACTGACAATGAGGGAAAGTGTGAGAACTGACCTAAGAATTTTTTGAACAGAGTATTTTGACTATGTATTCTCGGGTTAAAGACCAAAAAAAAAAGTAAACAAATATTAAACTCTACTTAGTAGGTTTTCTTTTCCCATAGAAAGGGATTAGTAACTCAGAAGTTACTTTGTGTGTGTTTTAGGATTGACCAAGTAGACGCATATGTTGCGTTTAAGGGGAGCCAGGTTCCCACATCAGAGATGAGTTGCCATTAAAGAAATGAGGAGGTCAGAATAACACTGTGACGGCTGGCTGATAGGTGTGTATGTAGGTAGGCAGGTAGGTAGGTAGATGACTGACAGTAGAGATGATAGATAGGTGATAGATGATAACTAGACAGATGATAGATACATAGATAATGATAGATGATAGATAATATAAATAGATGAGCCCAAAGGCCTGGATGAACAGAGAGAACTCCAGAAACACACCCTACCTCACCCCTGCTCTGACTCTGATCCTGGGGCTGGAGGGGGCTCACCTCTAACATCTTGCCCCCACAGCCTCTGGGCTCAGAGCTGGGAGTGTCCCTATGGTCCCTGTGGTCCAGGGACACTGGGCTGGCCAGCACAGAACCAGGGCAGAAGCTCCTGGGGCAGCTGGCTGGAGGCTGGGAACAGGGCCACCCAGCTGACCAGAGCTGGAGGATGACCTCTGCGTCCTGGGCTGGGCCTACTGGTGGCTGGCCTTGGGCGGGGGGGCGGGAGGGGGAGTGTTGGGATCAAAAGGTCCAATCCTGAGGCCTGCGTGGGACTTTGGGGCAATGCCTGACCCAGCCTCCCTGCATCTCTGGCAGAACTGGGGTCGTCGGGGTCACATAAGTCCCTGTCCCCAGTGGAAGTCGGCCCCGCCTCTGTACCTCCTGGTATATCTCCAGGCATGAGGTGGTCCCAGAGCTGCTCGGACTGATCAGTGTGAGTGCCCCAGCTGGCAACAGAGGGCGCCTGGTCCTCCTGTCTTTTCTCCTCCAGGATGTTCAGGGCAGGTTTGGGGTAAGGGAGAAGAGGGCTGGGTGGCTGTGCGAGCATCAGGCTCTGTGGGCCCCAGTCTGGGCTGAACCCTCCGGGTGGAGAACAGGCACCGGCAACCCTGGCCCCTCGCACCCACTGCACAGTCTCTGCTCATCTGCCCCTGGGCCACCCCAGTCCTTGCCTGCTGCCCAGGTGATTGACAGTGGGGGACCCTGGAGGCCTCAGAGCAGGGTGCCACCCCTCTTCAATGGGACAGCAGCTCTGGGGTTTGACTGGACGTCGAGGCCTCGCAGGCCCAGGAGTGTTCCTGAGAACTCCGGAAGTCGGCCCAGGGCCACAGCTCCTCCCTGACATGGGCTCACACAGAGAAGCAGGAACCACAGAGGGAGGACGGGCTCAGCTCTGATGTCCACACCCTCCTCTCCCTCAGAGGAGCCCAGCCTGGACCCCGGGCAGCCACCCCGTCCCCTCCACCAGCATCCACCCCCTGAGCACGCGTCGCGATTTCTCTGGACAATTTCTTATGGGAGCTGGTCACACAGTCAGTAGGTGACAAAGCTGGAACAGGCCCAGTGTGACTGCCCTGCTTCACTGGGTGCCAGGCCATGGGAACACCAGAGAAGATGCAGAGGTGCAGTGGCTTCCCTGAACTGTGGAGTGTATGAGTGGCCAGGGATGCTGTCAGGGAAGGAAGGGGGCGGGGCTTGCTGGGATGGGGCCCAGCGAGGAGGAGCAGTGCTTCTCTCCAGCTCCAGGGTCTGGAGGAGCCCAGGCATGGAGGGACTGCTGGTCTGAGGGGCCCTCTTCCCTGTGAATGGGGCCTCAGAACTGCTGAGTGACTCAGAGGGGACAGGCCATGGACCTGGCCATGACAGCCCTGGGTCCAAACCCCCAGAGGACCAGCATAGGGTTAACACAAGTGATCCCTGGGCCAGGCCCCAGGCCCTCAGCCCCAGTGCCCCTCCCTGGAGGAAGCAGAGGGGAAAGGAGAGGACCTTGAGGTCTTCTGCTGAGGAGGGCAGCCTGTGGGGCTGGGGTCCTGGCCCCCATGGTATCACCTATTGGATAAAAGTGAGAGCCCCACCCTAAAGGCTCTCAGGGGGGCGGGACCCTCACTAGTCCCTTCAGGCACCTCACTGTACTGCATGGGGGCGGGGAACACCCAGGGCCAGCTGTGCCAGCTGCACCCCCACTGTCTGCAGGACCCCGGCCCGTCAGCAGCACAGAAAGTGATGCTTGTTCCCAGGAATGCTGGGCTGCCTGTGGGACCCTGCTGGGTGGCTCTGGGCCGCAGAAGGCGGGCCCAGTGGCTGGTGCTGCCTGAGAAGCCTCCTCCCTGCAACGCTCTCCATCCCCCTCCCCCCCCCCCCCCCCCCCCCCGGCTCCCCATCCCATCTCTGTGGAAGTCGGCTAGGCTCTGAGGAGAGCAGCCAAACTTCCCCCGCAGGCTCAGACGGCCTGCCGTTAGGAAAGATCAGTGCCAGATGCTCTGCTTTTTCCATAGAACCAGAGGCCGTCGTGAGGTAATTGGAAAAAGATTAACCCGTCCAGACCCATTGCGGAGTCAGCATGGCTGGGGCGTCTGGGGCAGGTCGCTGCCCGGTGGCCGCAGTGAGGAGTCATGTGCCAGCCAGGGTGCTGCGAGGGCCTGGGTTCTCCTGGGGCCCGACCTGCAGCTCACAAGCCACTATCCACCCCACATATGGTGGCCTCAGGGTGGGCTTCTCTGGAGGGTGCCTCTCTCCTTCTGCATCAGGCCTGAGGCCTGTGCTGCAGCCCACTGGGCATGTCAGGGTGCCCGGTGAGCTCTATCACCCTTAACCAGTCCAACTGGGCCCACCCCTACCCCAGCTCTCTCAGGGCAGAAATACCTGCTCATCAAAGAGGTGGGTGGACACCCTCCCTGACACATGACGCTGCCCAGGACGCTGGGAACTTTGTGCAACGACAGCTGTCAAGGGTTGGGGTCTGACTGGCCCCTGACAAGGGCTGCCATTGCTACCAGCCCGCGCCCACATGCCAGGGCTGTTCTGTGTGACCTGAGAGGGCACAGTGGCCCTCAGGCCCAGGTTCCCCTTGCAATTAGGCCAGCAGTGGCCGCCCACCACCAGGACACTCGAGTCGGCCACCTGCATGTCAGTCTGTCCCAAATCGTCTCATCTGGACAACACTCCTCTCCCTCCTCCCCCTTCCTCCCTCCCTCTCTCCTTTTTTAATGTTTCTTTCAGATGATGGTGCTCAAAACCACTACCTTTGTGTCTGATTCTGACCAGAAAACACAATTTTCAGCTCCCAGCAATAGAATGAGGATCAAGTCAGACAATGCATGTGGCCCTGGGAAGGGGGCCAGAGGGACTCATTGAGTTTCTAAAGTGCAGCTGACAATGGCTGCCCTGGCCAGTGTCCCAGGAGGGAGGTCAGGGGAGGGGTGCGAGGACTGAACTTCGAGTGCTGTTTACACTAAACCAGTGGTCGGCAAACTCATTAGTCAACAGAGCGGCAAACCGCAGCTCGCGAGCCCCATGTGGCCCGGTCCCACCTGCCCCATAACCAGAGGTGGGTGTCCAGAGATGTCCCAGACACCCAGGGGCGGGGCTCTGCACAGGGGACCCTGTGGTCTCAGGGGACGTCCTCGGAGCAATCTGAGTGCTGTCCTGCGGCCTCCCCGCCCCGCTCCTGCTCCTCCCTGCAGCCCCTAATCTACTGAACAATCCCTTTGTTGAGTCTGTGGGGTGTTACAGCACTTTTTCAGTAAAAACAAACAAACATGTGATTTGGTGCAATTTTTGCAAATAAGTCTGGAGGCTGTGAAGAGCTTGGTCTCGCCCACACCCTACGCGTGAGAGGCCTGTCCCTGTCCCGGCCAGCAGCAGGCTAGCAGCCAGGCATCCTCCCTCCGAGCAGCAGCCTCAGCATCTCCTCCGGGCGCTGGCACACGTGGGCTCCGCCGGGGGCTGCCTCCCCATCCTGCCTCTCTACTGTTGGGTTTGGCTGCCTGAACCCTCTCCTGAGGGACCTGCCTACAGGCCTGTGATTCAGATGCCCCCTCGGGCCCAGCCCTTCCTCCTGGGCGACCAGTCTGGCCGTAGCCAGTCTACCCAGGTCCTTCCCACACCTCTCAGCCCTGCCCCACCGACCCACCGACCGCAGCGCGGACGTGACCACTGGCGGCTCCTGTCCAGTTGACTCATTGTGCCGTCGGCAAACAGACTGGGGAACGGACTGCCCTGTCCTGGGTGCTCAGGCCAGAACGCCGGGCCTTCATGGTGGAGCTGGCCTGGGGAGGGGCTACCAAAACACAAGAACAGACAGAGGCGGTCCAAGCTGAGAGCAGGGACGGCACCCAGGACAGAGCCTGCCATTCGGGGTCTGATTCCGAGAGGTATTGGGGGGCGGCAGGGTGGTGAGGACCAGGCCAGCTCCAAGGTCCGCAATCACATTGCCATGGAAACCACATGTGTAACCTGTGGGAAATATCGTTTTCCTTGATGAATCATGTTCTAAGTTGGGAGGAAAATTCACTCAATAGTTAAGGCATTAAAAAGAAATAAGAAAGAGTTTCATTCAACAGATGCTAAGAAAGTTTGACCCCAGGTCCTGACATTGCCCCAGCTGTGTTTGTCTTCCTTTTCTAGAAAATTCTGTCAGATGAAGTCTGAGTTTTTGGAACCCAAAGAGGACATCTTGCCTATGTCCAAGCTGCCCTGGGCAGGGCAGAGAGGTGGGCTCAGCTCAGGGAGGGTCAGCCAGGGCCACTGGTCTGGGTCTGTTTCCACAGCTGCTCACCTGCCCTGTGGCTATGGGGAAGATAACCTCCCTCAGTCTACCCGTCTGGATAACGGGGTCAACTCTGGCTGAACATAGGGGTGGGTGTGGCCCAGGGGTCCAGGCACACCCAGGTCCCGATTGGGGCTGGAGGAGCCAGCAGGAGGCCAGACCACCGTCTGGTGCCGGGAGGTTTCCTTGAAGCAAAAGTAAAAGGGTGGAGGGAGGAAGGAGGGGGGAGGACAGGGATTTTTTTTTTTTTTTTTTTTTTTTTAAGGAGGAAGGCCCTGCCCTAGGCTGGAGTCTGCGTGTCACAGGGGGCGCTGTTGCTCCACGCTCCATGGAGAGAGGACAGAGCCGGGAGGGAGAGAAGGCGGGGGTGGAGAAGGAGTCGTGGAAGGAGGGGCAGGGGCTCCAGGCTGGCCCAGCAGGCATCCCCTTCCCCGCCACTCCCCCCTCCTCACCCATCTCCGTAGGGAGCAGGCCTGGCAGCAGCAGAGTCTCCCTTTCCTGGGGACACAGGAGGTTTCCATCAGGATGTCTTTCCTTCCTGCTCCCACCACCCTGACAGCAGAGCTATGGGTCCTTCCCCCACCCCACCCTCAGCCCCACTGACTTTTCCAGGCACCGACAGTCGCAGGACATGGGAACGAGGGGGAGAAAGCAGGGGCCTTCCCAGGGGCTCATGGAAGCTCCTGTCAGGGGGACTGACTCCAGGGTCCCAGTCTAGCCCAGGGGGTGAGCAGGGGACTGGCTGTGCCTCCAGGGTTCAGATCACCTCCTGGGCACCATCGAACACACACACACACACACACACAACCACACACACAGGCTCTGTGCCTTGCACCCTCTGGGTGCCTCCGACTGCACCCCCCTTCTTCCCTCCCCTCCCCCCCGCCCCCCTCCTCCCAACACACACACACACACAGCACCCAATGCTTTCCTGAAACAGCCACCCGGAGATGAGCGGGGGTTTCTCCCTGTCACCAACCCCATTCTTCCCTCAGGTCCTCGGGGACAGGCCTGTCCCACAAGCCTCCTGGACACCCAGCCCATGTCCTCATTCTGCCCCCGGGCCTTGATTCCTCTCACTTGACATGGGACTGCCCTGTCCTAGGCTCCTCATAGTGGAACTGGCCCAGAGAGGGGCTACCCAGACACAAGAACACAGAGGCTAACCTACCCGGCCAGGCCCTTCCCAGGTCACCTGCCAGTGTGCCACCAGCTGCTCCAGAAGGTCCTTCAAACCTGCAGTAGCCCTGCTGCTACCCCCACAAAAGATCCCTGCACCCTCAGCCCAGTCTCTGCAGATACCCCCACCCCACCCCCAAACCCACCCCCACCAGCTCATCTCTCACCAGCTCTCAGGAGGAGCTGGGACAGGTTTTGTGCATGAACATTGACTACTGACTGGCCTGGATTAGGGGGGTCCATGGTAACACTTTCAGAGGCAACCCCACGATGTGAGGACCCGACAGCGCTCCTGGAGAGAGAAGGATCTGGAGAGTGAAGAGTTAAAGACAGCCTCCCCGCCACCTCCCGCCACCCACACCACCACCACCATGTGAAAAACACAGCAAGCCAGCTGTGCACATCTGGACGTAGGGTGCAGGGTGGTTTTTAGTTTCCTTTTCATATTTTCTGTATTTTTGCATCTTTGCTTTAGTGCCTACATGTCACTTTGATAATCAGAAAAGACCAGGTGTCTGCACAGGTGTATAACAGGTGACCATATGTCTGTAAACATGTTTAAACAGAAAGACTGTAAGAGAAAGGGAAGTGTTAGCTCTGGTTGCCTCTGGGTAGTGAGACAAAATGGTGCTTTTCTGTATATGTAACCTCTTTATGATGAGCATGTATCTTTTTTGTTTAAGGAAAACTAAAATTTTCTGAAGGCACCTCCAGCCCATCTGGGTCGGGTGGCCCCTGAGCGAGAGCAGCCTTCCGCTCAGCAGACTCACATGACCCTGCCCTAGAGAAGTTCAGGCCACACAAAGCTGCCCGGCGTGAGCAAGGTGGACGTTCCTTTCCGTTGTATAGACAGTGTGCTCTTGCCTGCTGGGCAACAAATCACTCAGCCACGTGGCTGAGCCATCTCCGGAATCATGCACGGCCTGGCTGGGCCTCTGCTGTTTTCGTGTTTCACACAACCTGCAGGAATGTCAGGGCTGTCGCTCTTTGCAAACAGCTCAGACTTGGAGAGGTCGAGTGAGCAGGTCACAGCCTTGCACGCAGATCTGACCCCGTTTGAACGGGGCGCCCGTAAGCTGGACTCCGAAGCACCAAGCCCCAGGGCACAGAAAGAAATGCCCTCGGCACAATCCGGAGGAAATCAGCGGCAGCAGGATTACCTGTACAATTAGTTTATAAAAATCGTATAAAGTAGGTGGGGGAAACGAAGAAAATATTGCAAGAAACCCTAGAATAATCACTGAGAAGTATAATTTCTGAAGCTTTTCTCAAACGCTTCCTTACGATGGTTGTACACGTTTGTATGTTTTTAAAGGGTAAACCATTTAGGCTGATTTTAGACAAGTGTCAACGGCTCCAGTTCCAGCAAAGATCTTCTGGAACCTTCTCTGAGGCAGGGGTGATCTGACCACATCTGGAACCCAACCACACAGGATCTCGAATACATGTATTTGTTGACTTCGTTTGCTCACGGTAAAAATTGAAATGTCTTTTCCAAATATGTATTTGACTAAACTGAAGAAATATATACATGAACAATAACTCAGAAATCCGACAAAGCAAAGGATTTGAAATCAACAGCATCTCACTTGTAGGAAGAGTTAGTATGGGGATGGGTAAACATGCAGATCAGTTCCACAAGAAGATTCTGGATCGGAAGCAACCAAAACACGTGGCAAGGAAATTCATTTGGGGAGCGGTTCTTTTCCAGACATCTTAAACTCAGCTGCACTTTGGTTCTCCTGGGCGCCAGAAGCACAGTCCCCGGGAACGGGAAATACCTCCTTCAGCCGAGCAGTGTCCTGGGCTCAGAACTGCTTCAGACCAGACTCTTTCTCTCAGTGACTCACTCCTGAGCTGGAGGAGACCCCGGCCTCCACTCCAGCCCTGGGCCCGCCCAGCCTCCTCCTCCAGCCGCTCCTCCTCCCTCGGCCCCTCCCTCCCTCCTTCCCGGGGAAGTAACTCCAGCAAGAGCAGAGACAACTTTTCTCTCTCTCTCTCTCTCTGGCTGTCTTCAGCCCACCCTGACCCCTGCCCTCGCTCGATGGTGACACGCAGGCCGGGGACATGAGGCTGGCCCACGCTCTGCTTCCCCTGCTGCTGCAGGCCTGCTGGGCCACCGCGCAGGACCTCCCGGCAGCCGAGAGGGCCATTGCCTTCCAAGGTGAGTGGACTTGCCGCCTCTCCCACTGTGCTTCTGCTGCTGGTGAGACAGGGCTGGGACCGGGCTTCTTCCCTTGACGTGAGCGCTGTAGATGGGCCTCGCTGGAGTGCTTGAAACTCCCCAGCTCGGTGTCCAGTTCCCCGCGCTCCTCCAGCAAGGCCCCTGGGCTATGGGCACCATGGGTGAGTCCAGAGGGCTTGGTGGGAGAATGACCTCCATTTGGGTCCCAGCCTCCAGCATCCCGTGAGCCGCTGTCCTGGCCATCGAGTGCTGGTTTTGCTCCATCTCAGTCAATCCCATTTGATTCCTTGCCTGGCAGTCAGTCTAGAAACATGGTTACCTGTTCCCACGCACCTTTTTCTGAAGCTCATGCCCCTGGGACTTTTAAATTCAACTCGGACACCTAGTGAGACAGCAGCCTTAGCTGTCCAGGGCGGAGCTCCCTGCCTTCCGGAGACCTGGCAGGATTCTCAGGACCGAATGTGGGGGTTCTCACGGTCACCCCACCCCATCGCTGGGTGCCAGCTTTCCTTGATGAGGCCACTTGGTGCAGTGGGAGTGGCTGCCTGGGGAGGTGGCTGGTGGGGTGAGAGGGGCTGGAAGGGAAAGTGGGTACAGGTGGCCTCAGTGTGGCCTCAGGACACAGGGCATGAGCTGATGGTCTCCTCTCCCTGGCCCAGACTGCCCCGTGGACCTCTTCTTTGTGCTGGACACTTCCGAGAGCGTGGCCTTGCGGCTGAAGCCCTATGGGGCCCTGGTGGACAAGGTCAAGGCCTTCACCAAGCGCTTCATCGACAACCTGAAAGACAGGTAGGAGGGCATGCCTTGAGCTCTCTCCTGCATTTCTACAGCCGCTCAGAGGAAAGGCCAGCAGGCCCAGGGCACCGGCCAGCCTGGTGCCATGCCTGCCACAGCCCAGCAGGCAGAGCCAGTCTCAACTTCCCTACCTAAGAAGGGACATGTTGGTCTGGCCGCTCGAGGCCCTTCCCAATGTCCTCGGTGGTTCAGATGGGCCAAAGAAGGGCTTGAGGTGGACCAGGCTACTGGGAGGGCACTGGTCAGCCGGGAGGGCCAAAGGGCCAGAGCTGTGACGTGGGGCTCCTGTCACCCCAATACATACAGGGAACTGCCTCCCAGACCAAACTGAGTGGGTTTAGGGAGTTGGCCTGAGGCCCTGACCGAGCCTGGAGGGGGTGCACCTTGCCAACCATCTGGACACTAGCCGCTGCCCACATGACTGGTCAGAGCCTGTGTCCAGACGAAATGACCCAGTGTACCCAGAGTTGCAGACAGAGGGGCCTGGGAGGGCTGCCAGCTTGGTTGTCTGGGTTTGGGCATGGCACACTTCATTCATTCACTCCCTCTTCACTCATGGGTGTGACCAAGCAACAGCACTGGGAAGGTGGGGTGGGGAGAGCCTGGAGCAATGGGTGTGGCCAAGGACAGGACACGCCCACGGTGAAGGACAGAGCAGAGGGGAGTGGGGCACAGGTCAGAACCCAACTCTTCCCCACCCATCTGTGCAGGGCCCCATCCCTAGACCCTCTCTGTCCCTGCTGACCTGCTGACCTGGCCAGAACCTCCCGTACCAAAAGGGGCTGCAGGGTCAGAGGGCGTGGCTGCCCAATGAAGAGCATTATGATACCTGAAGCCCCGCACTTACCCCAAATGCCCAGGTGCTGGGGGCCGTGTGAACGGTACCTGGGGAGGAACGTTGGGGCAGCCATGTGGGCCACCATCTCCCTCCATGTGCCTTGGCCCCCTACTCAACCCCTTGTGACTCAGTTTCCCCACCTGTGAACTGGAATAGGCTCCTCTTGCGGTTGTTACTGTTAGCATGACCACAGGAGCCTCAGTCACTCCATCTGTCTAATGGGCTGCCTGCCGGGCCACCCCCAGCCTGGGCAGAACAAAACTGAGCGCGTCAGCGTCCAGGTGCACACAGCGGAAGAGGTGCCCAGTCAGATCATGGGAACCCCTCACCAGTGTCCTGCTTAGAGCTGGCCTTGCCCAGTCCCCCTAACCTACACCACCTCTGCCGGCCCCATTGCGGGGTCTGCCCCCATCGCCCCACCCATCACCGTCCAGGCCCACAGCTTCTCAGCTGAAGTCCCTGGAGATCAGGCTCCGAGGCTGCTGTGGGCGGGCTGGAGCTGGTGCCTCCTGACCTTGCGGGCCTTCCAGGCTTGGCAGGGAGCAGGCGTCTTAGGGCCCATGTGAAGTCCAGCCCACGGCTCCGTCCTCTGGGGCGGAATGGGCCGGGGTGCTGTTCCATCTGTGAAAGGCGGTCACCTTGCGCTGGATGGACAGCCCGGGAGCGGGAGGCCGCCCAGGTGCCGGTGAACA
The DNA here is from genome assembly GCA_026230045.1 of Corynorhinus townsendii. Classification (NCBI taxonomy): domain Eukaryota; kingdom Metazoa; phylum Chordata; class Mammalia; order Chiroptera; family Vespertilionidae; genus Corynorhinus; species Corynorhinus townsendii. Next base: position 9,420,804 of record JAPDVU010000002.1, read on the forward strand.
CGGGCGTGACCCAGAGGCCCATGCTCACCCCTCGCGCCCGCAGGTACTACCGCTGCGACCGCAACCTGGTGTGGAACGCAGGAGCGCTGCACTACAGCGACGAGGTAGAGATCATCCGTGGGCTCACACGCATGCCCAGCGGCCGCGACGCACTCAAGGCCAGCGTGGACGCGGTCAAGTACTTCGGCAAGGGCACCTACACAGACTGCGCCATCAAGAAGGGGCTGGAGGAGCTGCTGGTGGGGTGAGCACCCTCCCCACCAGGCCTGTGCACACGTGGGCCTTGGTCCCAGGCATAACTCCTGCCTCTGGGAGCCACCCAGGCCCCTGTCCCCGGAGGGTTCCATCTCCCTGACCCACGTATGGTCACTGCACCCAAACTCGCCAGGCGCCTGGGCTGCCCACTGGCAAACCAAGCTCTGGTGCCCAAGGTCCCCCAGGACCAGACCCAATGGCCAAGGGGATCGTGCTAGTGACCGCTGCCCAGCCTGCCCTCATGGCCACCAAGGGTCACTCTGAGTCCCTTCATTCCCCCCTCCCCCCCACCCCAGAGCTGTCCTCTCTCTCAGCCAGTGAAAGCAGAAGGGCCTGGAATGCCCCATCACTGCCACCCTTGGGCCAAGCGGAGGTGCTGTCTGCAGTCAGGGACACGGAGACAGAGAGAAACAGAGAGATGTTAGAAGACAGGGACAGAGAGCACAGCAGTGAGGCTCAGTGGTAGAGCGTTGACCTAAACTAGGAGGTCACGGTTCAATTCCGGGTCAGGGCACATGCCCGGGTTGCAGGCTTGATCCCCAGGATGGGGTGTACAGGAGGCAGCCAATCAATGATTCTCTCTCATCATTGATGTTTCTATCTCTCTCTCACTCTACCTTCCTCTCTGAATCAATAAAAATATATTTAACAACAACAACAAAAGACAGGGACAGAGAGGGTGACACCGAGGGAAGGGGTCCCTGTAAGAGCATCCCTTCGCTGGCTGTGCACACTACGTGGAATCTTTGCAGTGGTGAGCAGGCAGCAGCCACCATGTCCAGAGAGAGGGTTGGTTCCTGGCTGCGGCTCAGCCCAGCCACAGCCCCCGGTGCCCCGGCTCACAGAGGGCATACCTGCAGCCGACCCCCACCACTCACTGCCTGTGATTGAGGCTCCAGGTCAGGACGCCTCAGGGTGGGTGAGGACCCGTGGCTCTTCCTTGGCTGTATGTGCATTTGCCAAAATAGTCTTCGAGGGAAATGTGATCCCACAAAACTGTTTTCTGCTTAATGTCTGTTTTTATGATCCTACTTTATAGCAGGATCAGCAAAGAAACACATTATTCAGTGTAACAGGTAACATGGCTTTGCAGAGCTGGGTCTGGGTCTGGGTCTCCCTCGGGGTGTCTGCCCCCCCCCCCCTCACCTCCCAGCACCAGGTCTCAGCTCTCCAAAGGGGCCCTGTGCTGTCAGGGTGAGAGGTGGCCAGAGGGAGCCAGGCTGAGTCCCACACTGCCCACCCCCTGCAGGGGCTCCCACCTGAAGGAGAACAAGTACCTGATTGTGGTGACGGATGGGCACCCCCTGGAGGGCTACAAGGAGCCATGCGGGGGCCTGGAGGATGCTGTGAACGAGGCCAAGCACCTGGGCATCAAAGTCTTCTCGGTGGCCATCACGCCCGACCACCTGGTAGGAGCCCTGCCCTGGGCCTATAGCCTGGGAGGGGGCACGGGACACAGCCTGTGGGTGCAGAGACCAGACACCAAGCTGCAGCCAGGGCGTGGGGAGGAGCGGAGACGGGGAGGGGTCTGCACTCCCAGCCGTCATTGTCACCCTGGTTCCTGCCATCGCCCTTGTGTTTGCTGTGCCCACCCCAGGAGCCACGGCTGAGCATCATCGCCACAGACCACACTTACCGACGCAACTTCACAGCGGCGGACTGGGGGCAGAGCCGCGACGCAGAGGAGGTCATCAGCCAGACCATCGACACCATCACCGACATGATTGTGAGTGGCCCCGCACTGTCACCTCCCATGTCCGGGTGCCAGGAAACCCTGTGGCTGCAAATGTAAATTAATTTGACTTTTTCATTTCATTTTCAGAAAAATAATGTGGAACAAGTGGTAAGAGCCCCTCCCCCACTCCTATCCTCCCCCACTGCCCAGAGGGTCACCACTGGCCCCTCCCTCCCAGCTGTGCGCCCAAGCCAAGCCCTATGAGCACCCGCGGGCATCGGGCCGCGGCAGCTGCACCTCAGCTTTCTGATGTGTCACTCTGTCCCTTCTCCGGCAGTGCTGCTCCTTCGAGTGCCAGGTGAGTGTGGGCCCCCCCGCTCCCCAGCCCTGGGGCCTCCTGGGAGGGTCTGTCTCAGGCTGACTGTTCCCTCTGCTGTGCAGCCCGCCAGAGGACCTCCCGGACCACGGGGCGACCCAGGGTACGAGGTGAGTGTCTGCGCCCCACCCTTGCTTATGTCCAGGAGGGAGGTGTTGAGTAAGCATGGGAGACGTGTCCCTGCAGCCTGGCGCCCAGGTGTGAGGGACATGGTGGTCCCCAGGCAGCCACCCTGCACCTGCCACTGGGCTGGGTGTGGGGATGGTGAAAGTATCCCTACCTGAGTGGTGCCCCAGCCATGGGGAGAGAGTCCAGGCACAGGGACCCCCAGGCCGAAGGGGTGGCCCAGGGCTGGCGTGGGGAGTGGGGGTCTGACAGCACCCTTGACCCCTCCTGTGGTGGAGGAGCTGGCCCTTTCTGAGTGTCGCCTGAGTGCTGGGCTCCTGAGGATGGGCCTCGATGGGGGATGGGCATGCGTGGCTTATGCAGGGAGATTTAGAAAATCAAGATGCGTTGCTGGTATTTACAAATCGGGACGTTGCTCAGGAAAGTCCAGATTTCTGGCGTCTCCTAAAAAATCTCAGCTTCCATGGCGTGGAGCCATGTGGCCACTGGCCACAGGAGCTGAGCCAGCCTCTCCTGGGGGGTCTTTTTTAAAAAATATGTTTTTATTGACTTCAGAGAGAGGAAGGGAGAGAGAGAGAGAAGCATCAATGATGAGAGAGAATCATTGGTCAGCTGCCTCCTGCACGCCCCCTACTGGAGATGGAGCCCGACACCCAGGCATGTGCTCTGACCTGGAATCAAACTGTGACCTCCTGGTTCATGAGTTGACGCTCAACCACTGAGCCACAGTAGCCAGGCTCCCTGGGGGGGGGCGGTCTTTGTCCCCATGCGGCGGCCTGCCTGGGAGGCCAGCACAGCAGCAGGAACGGGGCATAAGATGGTAGAGAGGAAAGATTCAGGGGCCTCTGTCCAGCCAGCAGGGCAGCCCCACCGCCTAGTGGGTGTGAGGGAGGGGACACGTGGAACTGACCTCGCATGTCCCAAGACGGGCCACGGGTGGTGGGGAAGGTGCCTGAAGACCATGCAAGCAAGTAGGGCCCTTTCCGCAGCTTTGCAGAAACACACGGGAAACTGCCCCTAACCTTGATCTGCTTTGTGTTCCAGGGAGAACGAGGGAAGCCAGGTCTCCCAGGAGAGAAAGGAGAAGCCGGAGACCCTGTGAGTGCCAAACACCTGACCCTGGGGTGGGAGCGCTGGGAGCCTGAGGCTGGGGGACCGGCTACGGAAACTTCCAGAAGGATGGCTGGTGTCTGAGTGTCATGGTCACGGTCCTCAGAGGACATGGCCACATGGGCAGCCAGGGCCGGAGGGTGCACTGACAGACATCCCTTCCAGCATATCCCCCAGGGGGGGCCCCATGCCCTCAGGCCTCCCCACAGGGCCAGCCTGTGTTCCGTGGGGCAGGCGGGGGGTGGGGGGCGGGGGGCAAGGGGGGACAGCAATGTCCAACGCCCTCTGCCTCAGCCATGGCCAGTCTCCCCACAGCCCATCCCTAGCTCCTCCTGGGGGCGCTTGTCCTCCCCCTCCCCTCCCTGGAGCTTCCCTGAGGAGCTCCCCAGCAGTGGAGGTGGGGCCTTCACAGCAGGGCTGCTCCTTCAGGTGCCAGCCAGCAGGGGGCCAGGGGCCAGCGGGCCGGCAGTTGGACAGCCCAGTCTCTCTGACTGACGGGGCCTGCGTGGAGTGGGCTACAGGTGGCTGGGTGGGGGCTGCCTGCCCCCGGGGTGTCTAACGCGCACCCTCCTTTGTGTTTCAGGGAAGGCCCGGCGACCTGGGGCCCGTTGGCTACCAGGGGATGAAGGTATGTCTCCCCTCCCTCCCCAGCGGCCTCTTCTGGGGCTGAGCCAAAGTGCATCAGAGCTCCCCTAGGGGATCAGGCGTGGGGCACCAGTAACAGCCCCCTTTCCTCCTCTGTTTGCTGTGTAGGGAGAAAAGGGAAGCCGAGGGGAGAAGGTGAGTGAGGCACAACTTGGGTTGTGCAGCCCCTCTCACCTGGACAAGGATGACATTGCCCGTCCCCAGTGTGGCTGGGCCCCATCGAGCTGGTGGGGGGTTGGCTGGTGCGACCCTCCCCAGGGATATGGGAGGCCCACCCCCTCCTTGCTGTCCTCCTCCACCTCTCTGGCCAATTTCTGGGGAACTTTCCCCATGATGTGGGGGGGACCACTGCCCTCACTCTTCATTCCTGTCTCTACAGGGCTCCAGGGGACCCAAAGGTTACAAGGTGAGTTTGGTGGTGGGGACATGTGTTCTGTGCGTGGGTGGGTGCTGTCTGACCTTCATCTGACCCTTTGACCTTTGCACCTCACAGGGCGAGAAGGGCAAGCGTGGCATCGACGGTGTGGACGGCATGAAGGTAACCCCCAGGCAGGGGAAAGGGCTGGTGGCCAGGGCCACAAGTCAGACAAGGAACGGTGGGCAAAGCCAGTTATCGCTACAGACATCAGCAGGTAGGGACCCCATGTGGGCACTTCCAGGCAATTAGGAGGTAGTGGGGAAGGTAGGAGATGTTTCCTGCCGAGCCCGTGGTCCCAGTGGACCCCAAGCCACCTGGCCAAGCTCAGGGTGTCTTCTGGAGTGGGGCTTTCCTGGGCGGGGGTAGGTGAGCCAGAATCAAAAGACTGGACCACCAAACCTGCCTTCCTTCTTCCAGGGGGAGATGGGGTACCCTGGCCTGCCAGGCTGCAAGGGCTCACCTGGATTCGATGTAAGTCACTTTCACTCACTGATACTTTAAGACTGTAAGTTCTCAGGTGTGAGCACTGGCTCATACCCTTCTGTCTCTTAAGAAGTCACCAGAGGGCTTGGTTAAGACCCTGGACTGACCTCTGCCATCTTCTCACCAGGGTGTCCAAGGACCCCCGGGGCCCAAGGGTGACGCGGGTGCATTCGGACTGAAGGGAGAAAAGGTGGGTGCCGTGAGCCCCCCTGGGCGCTGGGTCTCGGCTTCATTGGCTGCTCTGCTCAGTGGGCAGGCGGGGGAGGCTGGGGCTGGGAATGGCAGAAAACAAAGGTTATGGGTCACATCACAACTCAACGGATGGGCAGGTGAGTTTGCCCAAAGGGAGTGCTCCCTGCCACGCGTCACTGAGCCTCGGACCCTCCTGCCTCCATCGCACCTGCCCTCTGCCTCCGGAGTGTCTGCACAGCCTCCCTGCTCATGTGGAATCAGAACTTAAGAGCAGGCAGCGATGCTGATGGCGGCCAGTGGGCAGATCAGCGAAGCACAGATATCATGTTCGGGTTTGAGGCTGAGTTTTGTTGCTGGCATTTCCTGGGGTTTCTCGTGGCCACAGGAAGTGCTAGGAGACTGAGAAGCCGTGTGGACCCCGCCCCACACGCTCCAACCCTCTAACCGCATGGGTTTCCAGGAATGCATTTTCGAGTATCACCTTCCAGCTCACGGATAATCCAACTGGGCCCAGAGCCGAGTTCCCGGAAACGGGGCCTCACTAATGAGAACCTGGGTTGTCCCTGGGAGGAGTGGGCAGGAGGGGAAGCGACTGGGGCGGAGTTGTGCAGAGGCATGGGAGGACCATGGGGCTGGCCCAGCAGCAGCCTGACGCCTGGATGAGCAGGGCTGGCATGGGGTCTCTGGTCCCCCCAGCAAGGACAGGAAGGGCTGACCCTTCTGATTTTTCCAGGGTGAGCCTGGAGCTGATGGGGAGCCTGGGAGGCCAGGGAGCACAGGGAGCCCTGGAGATGAGGTGAGCATTCACAGGGCGCCCACCCCACCCTCCTTCCACCACAGCCAGGGTGGGGCCCAGGCCCTTGGGAGGGGCCGCCAGGACCGGGCCAGCCGCAGTCCGGGCACTGGCCAGGCCAGAGATGGACGAGTGTGCATTGCTCTCCCCAGGGAGAGCCCGGAGAGCCTGGTCCCCCAGGAGAGAAGGGCGAGGCCGGCGACGAGGTGAGCACCCACGTTTGGCCTCTGCTCCCTGTTCCTGAGACTCAGGCTGAGTTCCCATCTCAAACTAACACCTCTGTTCATTCCTCTCCATCCCAGGGCAACGCAGGACCAGACGGCCCCCCCGGAGACAGGGTGAGTCCAACTGGGGCTCTGGGCCTCATTGCTTTGTGCCAGATGTGGCCACATTGCCAGCTGGGGACCTGCTGGGGTGTGGGGATCGGTCCTGTGCCCAGCCCTTGGATCCCTCCCACATCGAGGAGTCTGGAGCTGCAACCTCCTTCTGCTTCTCTCCACACAGGGTGGCCCTGGGGAGAGAGGACCACGGGGGACCCCAGGCGTGCGAGGCCCGAGAGGAGACCCAGTGAGTCACCGTGCATTAAGCTGGGACCCTACTTCGCTGGGGGCACAGACTGAGGACAGGCGGTCAGAATCGCAGGACACACCCCCTTGGCCCCTAGATTTCTGTTTCAGCTCCTGCCCTCGGCCCCACCCAGACCTCAGGGAGCCAGGCCTGGGAGGAGGCAAGCAGGGCAAAGGGCAGGGTCTCGCCCTCATCACCCCGGACCAGCTCCTACGGAAACGGCCACCTGAAATCACAGGGAGACACAGTGGTTCTCTCCCTGAGGTTTTGATAGGTGCATAGGCGTTTTCTTCAGGACTCTGACGGTGGGGTCTGGAATGCCCTCCACAGCAGCACATTCTGCTCCGTGTCTTCCCCTCAGGCTACCTGTCTGTCACTTACCGAGCTGTCACGTATCTCCCCTGGGACATGGTTTCCTTGCCCCGAGCCCTGCCCCTCTCACCAGAGCTTTTCTAAGTCCCTGCAGCCTCCCACAACAACTCCCTAAACATTTCTGCAGACAGAGCTTGCGTTCTTAGGAATAACTTTTCTTTGTTAAAACTTCAAGAGCAGGAACAGTGGGAAGCCGCGCTGCACAGGCCTGTGGCTGAGGCTGCTGGTGGCCCCGTGGTTGAGTGGCATGGTTTTGCTAGAACTAGACCTGCTTGATTTGTGGGGGACAGGCCCCACCCCACATCCAGAGTTAGGGGAAAGGGTGCTGAGCTCCCAGCCTCAGATGTGGGCTGGGCTGTTCTCCCCCTCCTCCCCGTGTGAGGCTGAGGGGCAGGTGCGTGTTGGGGTGCCCAGTGGGGCGAGTGAGTTTACTGTGAGGCCCCAGGCGGGGCTCAGGGGGGACATCAAAGCAGGGCTAACTTGGCTTTGACCCCCTTCCAAATCCACCCCTTTGAGATCAGGAAATGGGACCAAATCCAAGCCAGGCCTCCAGGAAGCACCCCTGGTAGACAGGGTCAGAGCACCTGGGATGGGGCCCCGCTCCCAGGACCCCGCTAGTGAGCAGCACAGGGATGGCCTTGGGCCCCAGCAGGAGCTGCAGGCCCTCTTGCTGGGCCTCCTGAAACCAACACGTCACTGCACAGCTGAGCATGTGGCCACAGCGTGGTAAAAACGTGGGAAGGGTGAGAAGGATGAAGCCTGGGCGCACGTGGACAGCTCTAGCCTCCCAGGCCTCGCCCTTCCCAGCCTCTGCCTTATTCCTCCTCAGGGTGAAGCTGGACCCCCAGGTGACCAGGGACGAGAAGGCCCTGTTGGTGTCTCCGGAGACCCGGTAGGAAACCCGGCGGTGTGAGGGGATGTCCATGTGTGAGGAATCTGTGGGGAGGTCTCTCTCCCAGGGGACATGACCTGGGAGACCTCGGGATATGGGGGTCTGGAGCCAGCTGCAGGAGGCTGGGGCAGCTGGAGCAGCAGAATGGGGATTGATGAGGGCAGGCCCAGCCCCTGTGGCCCCAGATGCCCAGCACTCACAGAGGGACCCCTTTGCCATCTGGTGAGCATTTGGCAGGACACAGAGCTGAGTGAGCAGACTCTCACTTCGCCCCCAAGCTCTGCCTTCAGAGTGGGTGGGGAGGGGCACCCTGGCTTGGATGGTGCTAGAGGAGGGATGTGGGGGGTGGATGCCAGTAATCACATGGAAGGAGGTGGCAGGGTTGGCAGCAGAGGGAGCCCAGGGCCCAGGGCACAACCCCCGCCCTTGCCTGGCAAGGCTGGGTCACTGGGGACGGAGCCCTGGATGGAGGTACCCCACATTAGAGCCCCAGGACACACAGGTGGGGTGTGTCTTGCGGGGGTGGGGGTGGGGGGGCGTCGGGACTCACTCAGCTTTTGGAGCCCAGGTGTGAGATCCAAAAGCTGAGCGTCAATTTGGGCGTGTAGGGCATAGAAGGTTCCAGAAATCCTGGGTGCAGCCTTCCATGGCCATGCTGGGGAAGGGGAGGAGAGTGGGACCTGAGGAAGCAGAGGTCTGGCCTGCCCTTGGGCTGAGCTGGAGAGGAGTCGGGAAGGGGTGCAGACCTGCCCTGCACCTCTCGCCCAAGTGTAAACTCACTGAGTGGCCCGTCTCTCCTTCAGTGAACACATGGGTTTTCCCCAGTATTCGGCTTTACAGGAAAATACTGTCATAAATATCCACACCCATCTTCGCACTGTCAGATCCTCTGTCTCTCCATCTGTCTGTTTGCCCATCTATCCATCTATCCATGATCTATCTCCTTTGCCATTTATCTAAGATATATCATCCATCCATTATCTATTACCTATCTATCCATTCAACCAGCCAGCCACCCATCTACCTATCCATCCGTTAATCTGTCCATCTCTGTCTATTATCTATTATCTATCACCTATTCATCATCAATTTATCATCCATCTATGCCTATAATTTATTCCTCCATCCATCCATCTCTCCATCCACTCATTCATCCATCCATTCATCCATCTTTCATCCATCTTGAAATACATCCAAGACTATACCCAGAATGTAAATTCTTTGGAGAATTTCTTGGCCAAATAATGTGTGTGTGTGTGTGTGTGTGTGTGTGTGTGAGAGAGAGAGAGAGAGAGAGAGAGAGAGAGAGAGAGAGAGAGGGAGGGAGAGAGAGAGAGTTGCCAAATACTTCTACCTGTCTGTCTGTCTAGTCCCAGCTTACATTCCCCTCGGGAGTGTACAGTGGAGACTGTACCTACACTTTTGCCATGGCATCTCAGACGCTGAATGTGCATTTTAGCTCCTCAGATGAAAACCGTGTCCTCTCTTCATGGGAAAGCTGACCCTGATCCCGGGTGTCGCCGCACCTGGCGGTTCACAAGGTTCTTCCTTCCTCACTGGAGCCCATGTCACAGGTTGCTGTGATGAGCCTGCAGGCACTTTTCAGATGTGTGGTGTGGTGCTGTTCAGGGTGTCCTGCCCATTTACAGCATTCCAAATACGCCCACTCCTCTTACTGTATTTTTTGCGTATGTCTTTGATTCCTTTGGAGCATAGAGGAGTTAGCAAAAGTAGGTTTACAACTGTGAGTACACGAAACACAGAATTTATTCTTGCACTATTAGTTATTATTGCATTATTTGTATCACAACTGTAAACCTACTTTTGCCCACCCCTGGATATTGTATGGTTAGAAGCAAGCCCGTTGGTACAACACAGTTCTCCATGACAGTGCACTTTCTTCCTCTATTTCCATCCCTTGTCCATGTGTCTTTCTGGAACTGCTGTATCATGCTCCTGATCTTCCTGTTTCTGCTGACACAGCCCAACGTGCCTCCACACAGTGGGGCCAGGACCTCGGGCCGAAGCTGGACGCGTGCGTAGCTGTGGCAAGGGCAGCAGTATGCCCGCTGCCTCCCGGCTGCCCATGGTTGAGGGAACAGGCTGGGTAATGGGGGGCTGCACACAGTTGTGCAAGGACCTTGTCCGAAAAGGACCTCTTCTGGACACACCCACCTGACAACAGGGCCTCAGTGCAGGGTCTCAGCGGGGCGCATGGGGGCTAGCAGCTCCGTGAACAACATGCGCTGTCCGCCTTCCTCTAGCCTGGCCGGGGATGTCTGTGAAGTGCTCAGGGGACCCCAACCTTGGGCTCAGAAGGGCAGGTGATGTGCCTCCACTCCAGGGTGGGCGTGTGGAGCAGGCCAGCCGGTGAAGCCAGGAGGGCTGGTGTGGGCAGAGAGAGAGTCCAGCGGGCATGTCCATCTCTCTGCAGGGTGATGCGGGCCCCGTTGGACCTAAAGGGTACCGAGGAGACGAGGGGCCCCCAGGGATTGAGGTGAGTAGCCTTGGCCCCAGGAGGGGCTGACCCTGACCCCAGACCCCCTCCCCTCCACCAGCACTTCCCTGGGAGAGCCCTCTGAGCCATTAGCGCATATGAATGTTTCATTTCCCTTTAGTACTTGTGACTTTTAGAACATTTGGAAAACGCATAAAAATAAAAAAGAGAATTGAAATTTAAAATAGTACCAACCAACCATGATAGACCAACAACACTAAATAAATACAATAGTACCACCCAGAGATGAATAACATGAGCATTTTGGCTTATCTCTTTCCAAGTTCCTTTTCTTTCTTTGCATGTTATGCCTTACAGACTTCACAAGGTCTGTTTTTATTAATTTTTATTGTCAGCATTTCCCTAAAACCCTAACAATTTTTCAAAACACTGTTGACACATGCTTGGAGCCACGCCTATGTTTGGGTCCTTTTGTTTCTCCGAACGCCCCTGTTGGGCTTGTGGGCTGTTCCGGATTCCCCGTGGGTCCCTGTCCATTTTCCGTCATGTCCCAGGTGCCCCTGGGTAGGTCACAGGCGGGAGCCCCAGGACCATGGGTTTAGAATCCTTCTTTTAATCACTGCCCCGCTGCTATTTTATCTATTTTTAACGTATTATGTATTGTTGACGGTATTATAGATGTCTTCCATTTTCACCCTCTTTCCCCGCCTCCGCCCAGCCCCTACCCACCGAACCCCCAGGCCTTCCCCACCCTGTTGTCTGTGTCCGTGGGCTCTGCATTTGTCTGCTGTTTCATTTGATCCTCCCTCTCATTTTCCTCTGCAAGACCTCGTGCCCCAGACCTGCCTCGCTCCTGCTTAGGTGCCACTTACTCTTGCCAAACCTACTCCTCTCCTCCTTAGGGTCCCAGAGGTGCCCCAGGGCCTGCAGGACCCCCCGGAGACCCCGGACTGATGGGTGAAAGGGTGAGTGATGGGCCCAAGGGCACAGAGTCCTAGAGGGGCTGACACCTGGTTGGTTGCCTGAGACCCTGGGAAGCCCTGGGTTCGAGCCCCAGGCTCATAAGGTCTAAATGAAGGTCCTGGTCTGGTAGCTGGACGGGGCATCCTCCGCAGGTGGCTGTCCCCTCGGTCACTGCAGTCACTGCTGAATGTTTTGCCTACCGCCTGCTCCCGGGATGGGGGAGAGGTAGGCCTGGGACCCCCAGGGCAGTCCGGGCAGGGAGACGCCTTCCAGGATGATGAGGGACTCAAAAGCGCCACCTCTGTGCCCACGCTGTCTGGAGACGTCCAGGCCTGTGTGGTTCCCACAGTGACAGGACTGGTCTCTCCCCCAGGGTGAAGATGGCCCCCCCGGAAATGGCACTGAAGGCTTCCCCGGCTTCCCTGTAAGTGCCCCACCCCCCACCCCCACCCTTTGGCCAGATGGACAACTTGGGCCTGCAGGTTGTACCAGGGATTGGTAGCTGGGATTGTCCATGGGGCCTGTGTTAGAGCCGCGTGTGACTGTCCTGCCTTCCCCTGCAGGGCTATCCGGGCAGCAGGGGCCCTCCCGGGATAAACGTGAGTACATGCCCATCCCCAGGCTACTGGTATGTGCACACACGTACACATACACGCATGCATACAGACGAACCTGTACACACGTACAGACACTCTCACATGGACAAACACACATGTGGGGCAGACAATATCTCCTTTGCCTTTTTCCTTTTGAAGCTTATTCTTAAAAATGAAATGAAGTACATATAACTGTGCCTTAGTGAAACTGATTTAAAATAGAAAAATTGGTGAAGAAACGGAACAGCCAGGACGCCTCTGGTGGACGAGTTGCCTTACCATCCAAGGAGCTCGGCTGAACACCCACGGGAGACATAGGCCAGCTGCTGCCTCCCCAAGACCCTGGGCCGGGTCCCAGCCCAGCACATACGCCTGCTCAGGGACTCTGCACCCCACTAACCCTGGGCCGGACCCCAGCCCAGCACATACGCCTGCTCAGGGACTCTGCACCCCACTAACCCTGGGCCGGACCCCAGCCCAGCACATACGCCTGCTCAGGGACTCTGCACCCCACTAACCCTGGGCCGGACCCCAGCCCAGCACATACGCCTGCTCAGGGACTCTGCACCCCACTAACCCTGGGCCAGGTCCCAGCCCAGCACATACGCCTGCTCAGGGACTCTGCACCCCACTAACCCTGGGCTGGACCCCAGCCCAGCACATACGCCTGCTCAGGGACTCTGCACCCCACTAACTATGTGTTCCTTGTTCCCTGGCAGGGCACTAAAGGCTACCCTGGCCTCAAGGGGGACGAGGGAGAAGCTGGAGACCCCGGAGAGGACGTGAGTGCAGCCACCTCCCCTACCCCCACACATTGTGAAATCCCGAGGGAGGACTCTGGGGGGGCGGTGGCTGTATCTGTGACACAGCTCTTTCCTTCCAGAACAACGACATTTCACCCCGAGGTGTCAAAGGCGCAAAGGGGTACCGGGGCCCCGAAGGCCCCCAGGTGAGTGGAGGCATGGCTGGCCCAGGGGGCTGGTGGGGAGGCGGGTGCACTGCGACTCTGAGGCTATAATGGGTAGAGAGGGGTCTGGGGAGAGGAGGTGGGAATTGGGGAGCAGGTCTCTGGGCAAGTTGGGACTTTGACAGGTGGCATCAGAGGGGACAGTTCTGAGGGGCACATTGGGGGTGCTGAATGGGGAGAGAGAAGGGGGCCAGTCACCAGGTGACAAAGACAGAAGCACAGCAAAGCCCAGGGCAGGGCCCAGGTGAGGTCTGGCACCCAGGCCTGGGGCCCCTGCTCATGGAGGAGGGGGCTGCACACAGGGTCATGGCCAGCACACCCACTGGCACCAAGAAGAGACTGTGCTGACGTGGTCACATAATAGACGGCAGTTACTGGTTCCCCCCAGCCCTTCATGTGCAGAAGCCGCCGCTGTCCCTGGCATTCAGGGGGCTCCTGCTGGGTGGTGGGGTCCCGAGGGCCAGGGGGGCTGGCCAAGAGCTCCTGTCAGACCCACAGTTCAGGAACCTGGCGAGCGGGGCCCCAGAGCAGACCCTGCAGCCCTCCTCCCATCTTCTCCCTGACAGGGACCCCCAGGACACACGGGACCACCAGGACCGGATGTAAGTGGGTGTCTGTGAACATCCTCAGGGGCCAACCACTCATGATCCTATGGGGGTGGAAACCCTTGACAGCAACAGGGGGACATGCGATGGCCACTGGAGGGACATGTGACAGCCAAAGGGGACATGATGGGCACAGGGGAACATGGCCACGGGGGGCACATGATGGCCACATGTCAGTGACCCCCTCAGGTGCCTGTGCCCTGGAAGCAGGGGCCTAGGTCAGATTAGGGCACACCCTGGACAGTGAAAGCCCCTGCCCACCCCCAGCCTGGCTGAGGTCCCCGGGAAGGTGACCCAGAGGGCCGGCCTCACCCAGCGCCCAGGGCAGCCCTGGCTGGCTGGCTGGCTGGTCAGCCCTTCATGCAAGTATCTTCTCTTCCCCAGGAATGCGAGATTTTGGACATCATCATGAAAATGTGCTGTGAGTGTCTTCACTTTGAATAACTATTGGAAAGAGCATGGCGGGGGTGGGTGGGTAGGTGTGTGTCCCACCCGCGAGAATGTCCCTGGGGGCTGGGCCACTCTCAACCCCACTGCTGGCCTCCCTTTCCCTCCCACCGAGAGGCACCAGGAACCCTGGTGAGGGAGGCCCAGGGGGTGGGGAGCGAGTGGGGGGTTCACATAAGACTTGGGGTCTTACGTCACCTAATCTCCTCTTTCTCCTCTTCTCCAGCTTGCTGTGGTGAGTGGCACTCTAACTCATGTGTTCTTAGCTCTGGGGTAGACGGCCCTATGGGTGGTGGGGTGCCCCCACACCTCCTCTGCATGGCATAGAGCAGCAGCTGCACCTGCCCCTGCCCCCACCCCCTGCAGAGTGCAAGTGCGGCCCCATCGACATCCTGTTCGTGCTGGACAGCTCCGAGAGCATCGGGCTGCAGAACTTCGAGATCGCCAAGGACTTCATCATCAAGGTCATCGACCGGCTGAGCCGGGACGAGCTGGTCAAGGTGTGTCCCTCCCTGGACTCCACGCACTGGGGAAGGTGGTTCCCCGGAGGCAGGAGTATTTCCTGACACCGAGCTGGAGAGGGGCCAGGTCCCGGGGGCTCTGGGAGATCGGGCATTGTGTCTCTCAAAGCCAAAACCCCAACCACCAGCATGTGAGAGCCACCGCCAGGCCTGGCCTGGGACGGATGGAGGGTGAGGGGCAGCCGGGGCACATCTGACCTCGGTGCCTGTCTCCGTGCAGTTCGAGCCCGGACAGTCGCATGCAGGCGTGGTGCAGTACAGCCACAACCAGATGCAGGAGCATGTGGACCTGAGGAGCCCCAACATCAGGAACACCCAGGAGCTCAAGGAGTGAGTGCAATGCAGCCATATGTGCATTTCCAAGAGCCCACCCAGCCCCTGCTCACCCCCGACCACGGTGCTGACCCAGCCCCTGCAGCAGGCCCAGGCTCACCCCCGACCACGGTGCTGACCCAGCCCCTGCAGCAGGCCCAGGCTCACCCCTGACCCCAGTGCTAACCCAGCCCCTACAGCAGGCCCAGGCTCACCCCCAACCCCAGTGCTGACCCAGCCCCTGCAGCAGGCTCAGTCTCACCCCCAACCCCAGTGCTAACCCAGCCCCTGAAGCAGGCCCAGTCTCACCCTCGACCCCAGTGCTGACCCTGTACCAGGCCCAGACCCTGGCCCAGCCCTGGCCCCGGTGCTGACTCTGCTGTGGCCCCACAGAGCCATCAAGAAGCTGCAGTGGATGGCGGGCGGCACGTTCACAGGAGAGGCCCTGCAGTACACCCGGGACCGGCTCCTGCCACCCACTCAGAACAACCGGATCGCCCTGGTCATCACAGACGGCCGCTCGGATACCCAGAGGGACACCACACCCCTCAGCGTGCTCTGCGGCCCTGACATTCAGGTGGGGCCACGTCCACACCGCACACATCCACCTTCGTTCCCTGAAGTGTGGGCACTCTCCCCACTGGGGCTGGCTGATGCGGTCCCTCCCTACAGGTGGTCTCCGTGGGCATCAAGGACGTGTTCGGCTTTGTTGCGGGCTCTGACCAGCTCAACGTGATTTCCTGCCAAGGCCTAGCCTCCCAGGGCCGGCCGGGGCTCTCGCTGGTCAAAGAGAACTACGCCGAGCTGCTGGAGGATGCCTTCCTGAAGAACATCACCACCCAGATCTGCATAGGTGGGCGGGGCCAGCGGGCACGGGGCCCCACCCAGCTGGGCTGGAAGGGCATCACAGTGCTGGCCGCAGCCAGAGCTGCCTGGGTCAGACTTGGGCCCTCTCCCCATAGTGGGCTTGTGATCCGCATGCCTGGGGCTAGTGTGGCACAGGGGCAGCACATCACGGGGTGTCTTCCCTGCAAACCTCTCTGGGCCTCGGTTTCCCCATTCTCAAAGTGTCAAGACTCTGCCTCACCCCTTCCTGGCTTGGTGTGAGGATGAAATAATGCCTAGGGGCCACTCCATCGCCTCAAAGATCCCTTGAATAAGGGGACACCCCTTCCTGGTGGGGTGGACAGGTCAGGTGGAGTGCTGGCGAGGCATTCAGGGGCGCCGCCTATTTGCATGGCCACACTGTGCCGTCCACGAAGATGCGCTGGTGTCATCTGGGGGAGGGGGTTACAGACCGACCAGTGGCCCCTGTGATCACTGGGTTCATGCCAAGTGGGGTCTTTCTCTTACAGACAAGAAATGCCCAGATTACACCTGCCCGAGTGAGTACCTGGGGTGTGGGCAGGGCGTTTGGAGGGGGCGGGTGGTGCCCAGTGGGGAAGGTCTGGAGATAACGACAGTCTGGTGGGCCCTGGCTCTCCCAGCCTCTGGCCAGTCCCCCGACCCCTGGCCATGTTGAGGCCCTGCCATGTGCTAACGACCCCCAACCCCTACCCGCCCGCAGTCACGTTCTCCTCCCCGGCCGACATCACCATCCTGCTGGACAGCTCGGCCAGCGTGGGCAGCCACAACTTCGAGACCACCAAGCGCTTCGCCAAGCGGCTGGCCGAGCGCTTCCTGACGGCGGGCCAGGCGGACGCGGCCCAGGACGTGCGCGTGGCCGTGGTGCAGTACAGCGGCACCGGGCAGCAGCAGCCGGAGCGCGCCGCCCTGCAGTTCCTGCAGAACTACACCGTGCTGGCCAGCACCGTGGATGCCATGGACTTCTTCAACGACGCCACTGACGTCAACGACGCCCTCCGATACGTGACCCGCTTCTACCGCGAGGCCTCGGCGGGTGCCGCCAAGAAGAGGCTGCTGCTCTTCTCCGACGGCAACTCGCAGGGGGCCACGGCGGCCGCCATCGAGAAGGCCGTGCAGGAGGCCCAGCGGGCGGGCATCGAGGTCTTTGTGGTGGTGGTGGGCCAGCAGGTGAACGAGCCGCACATCCGCATCCTGGTCACAGGCAAGACGGCCGAGTACGACGTGGCCTTCGGCGAGCGCCACCTGTTCCGCGTGCCCAGCTACCAGGCCCTGTTGCGGGGCGTCTTCTACCAGACGGTGTCCAGGAAGGTGGCCCAGGGCTAGCCGGCCTCCCCAAACTGAATCAAAGTGAAATGTGATGTAGATCTTCCTGACCGACCCGATTAGCTAGGTTTTTTTTTTTTTTTAAGGAAAAGCTTGAAAAGCTGCCATGCGAGCGGGTGTCGGGGCCCTGCCACCTCCCCCGCACACCTGAACCTGAGTTAACATCCTGGACCTCCCGCAGGCTCCTGCCCCAGCCCGTCAGGACCCCAAGACCTCACTTCTCTGGGGTGTCAGTTGCCCGCTGCCCCCACTCCCTCCTTCAGTAACCCTACAGATCCCTCCACGTAACATCTCATTTACACCAAAGTCAAAGCCTCTACTTAGTTCTCGTGAGATGACGGACGGCGTTTCGCCTGGGCAGCCAGGGCGGAGAGGACTTCTTAAACCCGTCCTCGGAGGGTCGCGTACTCTTCGCCTGGGCCTCGGCTCCCAAGCCTCAGCCTGCGGGCTCGGGGCAGCGCGAACGCTGCCCAGCATCTCCAGGGAGCAGCATTCAGTAGTGTCTCCTTGACCCCGTGTCCCGGCAAACCCCAAGAACAAAGGTGCTATCCCATCAACCCCCCCACCTGTTTATGGTGAGGCCTGGCAGCCGGGCCACCCGGTGATGTGCCCAAGCTCTCTCCTCAAGGAAGTGAGTGGTTCTGCATCTTACCGAAAACCCTCTTTATCGGTTCATTTTATTTTTTACTCCTTCTTGTGTTTTTCCCAACTGTGTTCCTCTCAGCAAAGTTTCCAAATAAAAGTTTCACTCTTCTCTTTGTGGTTGTCTTTCTGAGGAGTTAAAATCCCCACCATTGCCCTAACTGGTTTGGCTCAGTGGATGGAGCGTCGGCCTGTGGACTGAAAGGTCCCGGGTTCGATTCCGGTCACGGGCATGTACCTTGGATGCGGGCACATCCCCAGTAGGAGGTGTGCAGGAGGCAGCTGATCGATGTTTCACTCCCATCGATGTTTCTAACTCTCTATCCCTCTTCCTTCCTCTCTGTAAAAAATCAATAAAATATATTTTAAAAAATAAAAATAAATAAATAAACAAAATCTCCACTGTGTGTGCACGTGGTGCCAACAGGGGGACATGGAGGTTAGGGCATCTGGTGGGATGCCCACCTCCAACTCATTGCCAACCAGGAGAGTGGCTGCCTTGGCCAGACACCATCCATCCACCCCTCTTCTAGGCCCAGGGCACAACCCCAGTGGCATGAAGACCATCTATAGTTGGGGAGCAGCTGAGAGGGACCCCGACACCCTGGGCTGCAGAATCACAAGTGGGTTCAGCCTCAGGGGGCTGGGAGAGCTGGCCACCAAGAAGATAAAACCCCCAAAGGGCCACATGCTGACACCAAAACCACCCAGGAGTTCTGGAGGGTGGTAGGGACCCAGGAGGCCCCATGGGAAGGCAGACCCTGGGAGACTGGGCCCTAGATTCCAGGGAGACAGCAATGGGATGTGCCTGCCCCCACCAGGGGCGTGGCCTCTGCTTCAGGAAGGGTGAGGTGTAGGGGAGCTGAGCCCGTGCACACTCATGGGAGGAAATCACAGCCATTAGAATGCCATGCCCATCTCTCCCTGGCAGGGCTGGCAGGGGCCGTGGGGAGGGTCTGGGTCCTGGCAAAGCTCGGTCAGCAGGTAAAGGAGGGCAGGCGTGCAGGACAGGACGCCCAGGACGGGAAGGCCTCCACTCAGTCCTCGCCAGGAGGGAGCCTGGTGAGTGTCCCTTGGGAGTGGCAGGGCACCAGTGTCTGAGGGGACTGAGGGGACGCCCCTCAATCAGATGCCTCACAAACGTGGCCCTGAGAACTGAGCTGCAGGAAAGCCACCGGTGGTGCAGGGGACAATGCCCCAAATGCTCTCTGATTCCTGCAAAGAGCAGCACCCCACATTGAATTAGCCGGTGTCAGGCCCACTGACACTGAGGTGAGGGGTTCACCTCACCTCAGCCGCCGAATTCACATCACATGCAGACCTGCTAGGGGCCAGACAGCTGCTAGGTTGTTGTTTATGGGGCCCACAGATGTGCCCAGCCAGCCCTGCGAGCCCCCAGCTCGTGGATCCCTGCAGCGTGGATCAATTGCCCTGGGCTGGTTACTTCCCCACTGCTCACAGCTGTGTAACCTTGCACCCGTCACCTACCCCTTCATCTCAGTTTTCTCAACTGCAAAATGGGTTCATAACAGCTTAGCGCCTGCCTGAGAGGGCTGTGGTGGGGCCCTGCGCCCTCATCAGAGCAGGTAGCACGCACCTCCCTGCTTCAAGCCAGGGCAGCTGGGGCCTCCTGGATGTGCCAGGGGCAGGGAGGCCAGAGGGCAGCCTGGAGAGGGTGGCGTAGGGGAGGGTGACTGGGCCTGGACGGGTGAGGAGGACGCCTGCCTCTCCCCAGCCTGCAGTGCACAGTCTCCTTCAGGTGGGTCTGGGGTTTCTCCTGCCCACCTGGGGGTGGCCACTCAGGGACCTCTTCCTGCGGGAAAGTGAGACTCAGAAATAGGCATTCCCCCTTTAAGAAGGAAGCGCTCCCTTAATCCATCCGTGACTCATCTCTAACTGGAATCTTCTCTCTAACTGGAACCAGCTGGCTGAGAACACACGTCCAAGACCAGCAACATGCCTGCACGCTTCCTTCTCAGCCCCTCGCTCCCTCCCCCACAGGGAAAGATAAGGGTCCCTGCATGCTACGGAAGTCAGCTTTTTAAAGTAGGTTATGAAGGAAACCTCAGGCCCATCACGCCCGAGTCCTTTCCAAGTTTATAAAAGCAGTATTTTAGATCATGGCGCCCACTTTTCCCTGCCCAGAATTGCAGGGGAAGTGCCCAGGCCTCTCTCCCGGGCCCTGCCACCCCACTTAGTTCCCAGGGGCTGCAGTTCCCTCCTTCTCCCTGGAAGGACGTTCTTGGGAGGAAAGCGGGACCCATGGGGAAGGACCCCCAGCCCCCATCTTCTCCCCCATCAGGTCAGCCCCACAGGCTGACCCCAGAAACTCCCAGGATCCATCTGCCAGCGCTGAGGACAGGCAGCCCACCCCGTAATGTCTCCTCGTGTGAGGGGGCAGCCAGTCCTGCCGGGAGGGGTCCCCAGCCCAGAGTCCCTGTCTCCAGCTACTTTCCAGAGAAATGGAGCTGGTGACATTAAGGGTGTGGTTGCTCTAGAAGTGACGTCCTCCCCAAGGCAGGGGCTCCTCTGTCTCTTAGTTGCAAGATGGGGACACTTAGAGTCCCCTAAGGACAGGTCCACCTCCCCCGGTAAGACTGGACGCCTCGTCGGGGCAATGCAAGGTGAACACTACGAGGCTACCAGAACAGCTGAAATTACACCAACACCAGCGATGGTCGGGAGGCTGTGAGTCTCACACGCTGCCGTGGCTCTGTGAAACGATACAACCACTTCAGCATCTTCAACAGTTCCTAAACCACACACGCACCCACCCTTCAACTTCGCCACCTCCTCCCGAGCGTTGGACAAGAGCGATAAAAAAATAAACTCTTATGTCCAAACAAAGACTTGTAGGAGGAAGTTCATAGCAAACATTTTTGTTTTTAAATCCTCACCTGAGGATATGTTATTGATGTTTAGGGAGAGAGGAAGAGAGAAATATCGATGTGAGAGAGGAACATCAATCAGCAGCCTCCTGTACATGCCCCAGTGGGGGATTGAACCCCCAACCTAGGTATGTGCCCCAACTGGGAACTAAACCCACAACCTTGTGTGTGTGTATGTGTGTATGAAACGACACCACCCAACTGAGCCACCTGGCCCAAGACCCAATCTTAATTTTGAAGATGGGGGTGGGGGGGGGAGGGGAGAGCAGGGTAGATAGGAGCTGGGAAGAGGGGAGGAGAAATGGGCCACATCTGTAATACCATCAACAATAAAATCTTATATAATAAAAGGGTAATATGCAAATTGACCGAACGGCGGAACAACCAGTCGCTATGATGCGCACTGACCACCAGGGGCCAGACGCTCAATGCAGGAGCTGCCCCTGGTGGTCAGTGCACTCCTACAGGGGGAGCGCCACTCAGCCACAAGCCAGGCTGACAGCTGACGGCTGGCAGCTGGCAAGCGCAGCGGCCTGCCTCCACGGCAGCGCTAAGGATGTCTGACTGACAGCTTCGATTTGCTGTTATACTTTGTTAGCCATTCATTGGCTGGTTCTTGTACGGGCCCTGCCCTGGGATCGAACCTGAAACCTTGGTGTGTTGGGATGATGCTCTAACTAACTGAGCACCTTGTCTACCTTGATGGTGTGCAGGTCACTTAGGTGTGCATTTGTCAAAATTCTTAGGACTGTACCTAGAAGATCTGCACATCTCCTTGTACAGACACTCCACTCTGAAAAAAGGGGGCAAAATGGCTGCCACTGGTCCTTCCGTCTGCATCAGCTCCAGGGCACTTGAACTCTCCTTCTTGCTCCCTGTAGCCATGTGTCTGCTCACCCCAGAGCATGTCCAACCTCCCAGGGCTGGAAATCCTGTGAGTACCCCTCCCTCTGGGCTTCTATGAATGCAGCTACAGGACCCTTTTCGTGGGTGGAACATGGTATTTAGTTGTTTACCTTGACCCTTCCCCCAGTGTACACATACTGCCCACACCTCCCATGAGGGTGACCAGGATGGGATGTTACATTGTGTGACACAGGGAGTTTGCAGAGTAACTAAGGTCTTGCAGGACTTTCTCCTGCTAGCCTTCCTATGAAGTGTCCGTGGAGGGGGCCAGGCAGCCAGTACCTGAGGGTGGCCAGCAGCAAAACGGGACCCCAGCCCCACAACCTCGAGAAACAATCCTACCAACAACCAGTGAGTCCGGAAGAGGCCTGACCCCCAGATGAGATGGGCGGTAGCTTGGTTCCAGGCTGGGAGACCCTGAGCAGGACCCAGCTGGGCTGTGCCCAGACCTCTGACCCACAGGAACCAGGAGATGGTCGGTTTGCATTGTTTTAAGCTGTCAAAATGCTGATCACTTGTTACACAGGTGTGTTAGTGAGAAAACGGTCTTTACTTCTTATCCCCAATCCTGTAAACTCTTGTCATATTTTGAGATCTCCCCCTCTCCACACTCCTGGATTCAGGCCCACCGGCCCCTGCTGGCTACACTCTTCCTTCCTCCCAGGGGAGTGGGCAGCTTCTTCCCCCTGGGGTTGTGCGTTGGGCCATCCTCCTTCCAAAGGTCTCAGGTCACAGCCCTGAGACTACCCGCTCTGGGCGCCGCCCTGCAGCCAGGTTCCCCGAGCAGGGGCCACTCCCATCTGGGGCTGCGGTGTCCTCCTGGCTGGTTCCCACCCTCCCTTTGCAGTTCGGATCCTCTGGACTATCTGCGGGACAGGTAATGTCATCACCAGGGTCCTCATCAGAGGCAGGAGGAGTGATCATGGGAGAAGGGGAGAGAGTCAGAGAGCCTGGAAGATGGGAGGCTGCTGGCTTTGAACATGCAGGAAGGCCCCACGAGCCAAGGAATGTGGGGGTTTCTAGAAGCTGTAAAAGGCAGGAAACCACGTCTTCCCTGGAGGCCCTTTAGGAACCAGCCCCGCTGACCCCCTTTGGACTTCTGACTTGCAGAGCGAACGTTTATGATTCTGAACAGATAAATGTGTGTTGTTCCAGGCCACCACGCTGGCGGTGTTTTGTGATAGCATCAGCCGGCCACACACTTTCTCACTGGAGTACAACGTCCTTTCAGCCCTGCCCTCACCACGAAGCCAGGAGTTGGACACTCTCGAAACTCTTTTCCTATTAAAAAACTCCCAGAGGCTCCAAAATTGTGCTTGGCCAATAAATAATAAATTGATGTGCTTATTTGTGGATTTCGTTCCTCAAATCCTGAACGTGGGTGATATCACTTTGGCCCCAAACACTCTGGATTCTTCAGAAAACACTCGGCCGAAAGAACACGAATTGTGTGCCCTCAACCCTGCCTCGGCCCCACGGGTGGGCTGAGAGGAGGCTCTGTGCTTCCAGCCCAGCCTCAGCTCCGTGACAGGACGACTCCCTCAGGAAAGTCTCCATCATCCAGGGCCAGTCCCCTCGGACACGTGCTTCATGGGTGTGAGACCCACTGGTGTGGTGCCTTCAGTTCATGTCCCACTAAGAGAGGAGGAGGTCTCCACTTGACCACTGATACACCAGTGACTGGTTTCTGAAACATCACAGTCTGCGTCTGAGACCTCACATCTCTCTCCCCTTGCTCTACACCCTACATCCCTCCCCCTGCCCGCAACCCCACAGATGGGTGCTCCGCTGGGTCAGAGGAGAGGTGCACACAGGTTCCCTTTCCTCCTGGGGGCCCAGAGGAGCAGCTGCACCATCCCCCAGGCGCCTGTCACGGTTTCCAGAGAAGCCGCTGGCTGTCGCTGAGAGCATCTGGTTTATGTAGAAGGCTGAGTTCAACTTGGACTGTAGAGAAGAATGGCTTCTTATGAAAACAGGCCTCGGAATAATTGGTTAGTTTATTGAGGGAATGCTTTTTCAGGATAAGAAAAGACAGTCAAAACAAGGGGTAGGGAGACTCTGTCAACTGCCTGTGACCCCAAACCCCTGCTCCTGCTGAAATCCAGCCCCCTACTCTCTCCACGCTCACTTCTTCATTCTCAAGGATCACATTAAATGCCCCCGCACACACACGATCCCCTTGTCTAAATTACATCCTTCTTGTTCGTTTTATAAACATCATTTTGAGTTTCATTCATGGACCATTTCGAACACACAAAAGAGGAGAGAGTAGTGCAGGGACCATCCCTGCACCCACTTCCTAATGACCCCCGTTAACCATTTGCCATACTTGCTTTCACGACTTTATGGTGGAAATATTTTAGAATATATTACAGACATTGTGACATTTCACACATAAATACTTCTGTATTCATTTCTAAAAAAAGACTGCTTTCTACATAGCATAATACCACTACTGAATCAAGTTCAAAATGTAATATACCAAGCTAAAATTATCTCCTAAACATCCTGGCCATATTTTTCCACAATTCTCCAAAGTTGCCTTTTAGAAGCTGTTTTACCCCCAAAACACTGAAGTTTAAGAGGCTTCTTTACAGTATCTTTCTGTCCTACATCACACTAAGGATGTTCTGAAAGCATTGAAAAGATTTTTTCCTTTGAACTAGAGGCCCGATGCATGAAATTTGTGCAAGAAAGAGTAGGCTTTCCTTCCCCCAGCTGCCAGCACCAGCTTCCCTTTGGTACCTGGGACATGGGCTTCCCTCTGGCCTCCAGCAGGCAGCCGGACCCAGGCAGCCCCGGCTTCGTCCAGAAGGTCATCCGGAATAATGCCGAGAAGGACGTCCAATCTAATTAGCATATTATACTTTTATTATTATAGATAAGATACACAGGTGGGTTTACCTTTTCTCTGTTTTCAATGTCGGGAATTCTTTCTTAGTAATTTAATTGTTCAAATGTGTAAAATATTGACCTGATTCAAAAGTCAAAGGTTAAAGGGTACCCTAGAGAAGCTATGCTCCCCGGCCTGTCCCTCCACCCCACTCCAGGCAGCTCCCCACAGGCACCCATTTCCACTGGTTTCTGGTTCGTTTTTCCAGTGTTTCTCTTGTCAACGTCATTTCTGTACAAAAGAGAGAGCACTGTGCTCTCAGATCCTCGCTCTGCATTTTCATTTAGCAGCATAAGCTGGAGGTTACTCCAGCTCCCTCTTCATTCCTTGTGGATCCGCCATGGTTTCAAGCAGCATCTCAAGAGTAAGACATTTGGGTGGCTTCCAATCCTAAGGCTGCAAAGAAAACCCCCATGTATGTGTCATTTCCTGCTGTTGCACATGTGTGCATCCCAGGACCGATCAAGGGAAACACATCTGTAACTTGGTGAGATCCGGCCAATTCCCTCCATAGGCTGTGCCGTCTTGCACTGTGGCCAGCAACGTAAACAGCCTCTCCGCACAGCCTTGCCAATGAAATGAGCTGTCAGACCTCTGAGGTTTAGGCAGCCTGATGGCTGGGATCCGGCATTTCAGAGCACTGATCTGCATTTCTCTCACTGCAGATGAGCTGAGCACTTATTTATGTGTTGAGGGTCATGGGCATCCATTTTTCCTGAGAAAAGGCATATCCATGGCTCTTGCCCATTGTTCTTCTGGTCTTCATTTCTGGGAACTCTTTTCACATTAAGTAAACTAGCCTTTAGTGACAACTTGCAAGTGTTTGTTCTCAACTTATTCATTGTCTTTTGCTTTTTGTTTTGTTTTGTTTTGTTTGACTTTGTTTTGTTTTGATCAGGGATGCTTTATATTTTAATATAGTTAAATTTATTGATTGTTTCCCCTATGGATACTGAATTTTAAACAATATTTAGAAAATATTTCCCCATTCCCAATTACAAAGCAATTCACATGTTTTCTTCTAGTACTTATATGATTTCATGTTTTATATTTAGATCTCTGATCCATTTAAAGTTTATCCTGTAGCATATAGTGTAACATATGGACCCAATTTTATTTTTCCAAATGGCTATCCAAATCACCCACTATCATTTATTAAAAATTCCATTGTCCCCCAACTTGAGGTGCTGTCTTTATCTTACTTAAACTCCACATCTGTATGTGGGTGTATTTTGGGATCTTCTAGTCTGTTCCACAGATCAGTCTATTTATAGACCAAAGCCACACTTTTAATTATAGACACTTTCTAGTGCTTTTAACATCTGCTAGGGATAGCTTCATCCCCCTGCCATTGCTAATATTTTCCAGCATTTTCCTGACTCTTCCTTTTTATTGTTTCATATGAGCTTTTGATTTCTAGGCCCTGAAGGAGAGGAAGTACCCTTTGGTATTTTTAGTTATAAATTAAGGAATTTGACCTTTTCATGATACTGAGTCTTCTTGTCCAAGAACACGCCTTGCATTTTCATTTGCTTGTCTACTTCAGTGTCTTTCATATTAAAGCTTTCTTCATGTAAGTGTTGCATATTCATTTGTAATTCCTATTTTATCTATTTTTGCTATTGTTTGGACATCATTTCTATGATGACTCCTTATTTTTCTGCATTAACTTTATATCCTGCTACATTAGTAAATTCTATCATTTTAGTAGTTTCTCAGTTGATTACCTTGATGTTACCAAAATAACAATACTACAATCTGCAAGAGAGCGTTTTAGCTCTTCCTTGCCAATTCCTGTGCCTGTGCGTGTGTGTGCGCGCGCACGCGCGCGCGTGTGTGTAACTGCATATGATGATGTTTCTGATAGGATATTAAATATAGGCGTGATGATAGTAGGTATTCTGGTCATGGTCCTGACCTTGAGAGGAATGCCTCGTTGCCCTCCATTAAGACACAGTTTTAACAGGTAGCCATAAAAGATGAGAGAATAAATCTTCTTTTGCATATATGGGGATGATCACATACTTTTCTTTTTTGCTCCCTTTGAAGTCTGGTGATTTGAAGAAGGGAGGCGGAGAGGAGCAGTTCTGACTTTTCCATGTGAAGCTGTCTGCTGAGTCATCCTATATTTATGTACTCGATTTTGGTAACTTATGGAAAGTTATCTTTTCATCCAGGCTTTCCAGTGTTTTGGCCTTGTTGTAAGCAATCACTTAGGATCTGTTTAATTTTCTCTATCTAATGGCCATTTCCTCCGCTGTTTAGGGTTTTGTTAGGTGTTATTTGTTTTTTACTTTTTCTGGATGAGGTGTCTACTGGTTTATCTATTTTGTCAGCTGTTTTCAAAGAGCCAGGTTTTATTTGTCAGTTCTACTTTTTTCCTGTTTTCCAAGTTATTTTCTGACTTTGCCTTATTAATGGCTTCCAGTTTACTCAAGTTTTCGTACTGTAAATTTTAGAGTTGACAATTAATTCATTTATTGCTTCTCTTTTATTTTTCTTGGTATAAATATAAGCTATAAGATTGTCTCTGAGCGCTGCCTGAGCCACACGCCCCAGACTCCGATATGTTTTTCATTATTTCCTAGCAATTCTGAAAATGGTTTGCATTTACCCTTTGACACAAATTTTTAAGCAAAAATTTTATACAGGCAAAAGGACATTTAAAATTTTTGCTTTGATTTCTAGTTTTATCATGTTCTTCCTAAGAAACTGCTTCGAATTAGAGACTAACTAAAGTCATGACAACTAAATGCAACAGGTGATTCAGGATTGGATCATGTACCAGAGGGATGGGAGGAGCAATAAGGGACATTATTGGGACAGTCATCAAAATTTGCATATGGTCTGTGATTAGACGATGGCATCGTAGCGATGTGAAATTTCCTAACTGTGATTACTGTGCTGTGGTTATGCAAGAGAATGCGCTTGGTCTTAGGAAATACACACTGAAGTATTTAGGGATAAAAATAATACCAATTATACTCAGTGATGAAATTAGCTTTTGTTTAGAAGTTTTAATAAGCAAACTTTTGCAAATATACTCATGGCCACACAATTAAAACGCTTTCAGCGAAGTTTTCATTTGGAATAAATTTACTAATTCTGCTTCATTAAGCAAGAAAAATGGGGTATGTAAGGGGAAATGCTGACAAACATACAACTAACACATTTCAGTGTGTATTTTCACAGCAGTTCCATTTCTCTTGTTTTCTGGATGTCCAGAGCCACCTAGCATGTCCCACGTGAAGGAGGACTCCACAGAGCCATCCTCACACAAGCCGAGGACTACGGTTCTCCTGGGAAAGAAGTTATACACGTTGCCAAACTGCTCCCCACCAGGTGTTTAAATAAAATCTGAAAAGCCAATCACCTAGCCTCTCCCGTGGCTGTAAGACGAAGGGACAAGGGAATTATGGCTGCAGCTTGCACTCCCAAAGTGTTCGATGCAGGGAGTCCCGGCCATCCACCACCTGGCCTGTGCAGGACAGCGTGCCTAGGTTAGCCTTCCCACTACTGTGCCTGCGTGCTGCTTTTCCGTGGGTTCTGTCCCTGTGTTCTGCATGTTTGTTCATCGTTTGCCGGTTGGATTTAATGAGGTTTCCTCTCAGGCTTGCATTTGATCTCCGCTTCTCCCAGATGGTCCCCAAATGTGGCCGGAGCGGCTGTGGGGCAGCTGCAGTGGTGCTGTTCGGACTCCCCGCCATGGCAGAGAGCATGTGGGATGGCTGGGCTGAGGATGGCGTGGTCTGAGCTGCTCCAGGAGACAGAGGACACAATTTTTAAATATATATATTTGTGTGTGTGTGTGTGTGTGTGTGTGTGTGTGTGTGTGTTAATTGATTTCAGAGAGGAAGGGAGAGGAAGAGAGGCAGAAACATCAGTGACGAGAGATAATCATTGATCAGCCGTCTGCTGTATCCCCCACACTGGGGGATCATGCCCACAACTTGGGCATGTGCCCTGACCAGGAATCCAACCATAACCTCCTTCATAGGTCGACGCTCAACCACTGAGCCACACCGGCTGAGCCAGAGGACACAGTTTAAGCAAGAGGTTCCAGACACACAATGGACTCTCCATGGGTCAGGCCACACCCACTAACTGGGGAAGCAGAGGGATCAGGTAGACAAGCTGGGAAGGGAACTGGAGTCAGAACGTGGGCGCCATGGGCTGCCATCTCTTCCAGGTGGCCCTCAGTCCCAGCCTGACCCAGCCTTCCGAGCAGAGGTTCTCGGCTAGCTTCACATTCACACGATGGCAGGGGTGGGAGGGGGCCCTGACACTCTCCGACGCCAGGCCCAGGCCAGCCTAAGTGACCCCCAGCCTCTGGACTGGAGGCCAGGTGATTTTAATGAGCAGCCACTGCTTGGAGGAGAAGAGGCCCAGCATTCCTTACGTGCTCAGGGAGCTTCGGGAACAAACAAAACACTTTGTCCAAACGCCACTTGGAGGAAGATGAGAGCTGCTCCCCTGGGCTGCGCACAAGATTGCTTCATGGGGGGGCCGGGGAGCGGACATACTAATACTTGCAATGTGACCTCTGCCTCCCAGGCGGTATCCCTGGAGGTGGAAGTCCTTGGTTGTCACCCAGGGCAGGAGGTGCTTTGCATGGGAGCACAGAAACCTGGAACAGGGCTCCTAGAGGACGGTCTGCCTGCGGTTGCTGATGGTGCTCCGCCTGCCCAGAGCCTGAGGCTGCACTGCTGCCCGCCTGGCCCTGGGGCGCGTGCAGGAAGCAACGTATTGCTGTTTCCCTCTTCTCTCTCTCTCTCTCTCTCTCATCAATAAAAGTGTGTCCTTGGGTGAGGATTAAAAAATAATATTAATAAAGGATGAGAGAGCATTGGAGAAGTGCAAGTGAAATTTTGACGAGGCTCTACTATACACCCAAGAGAATGGCAGAAATCCGAAAAGACCAATAATACCAAATGTTGGTGAGGATACAAAACAACTGCTGGATGTAAAGTGGTCCCATTACCTGGGAAAACTGGCAGTTTCACTAAAGCTATATACACACTTGCCTATGATACAACATTTCCACCCTAGGTTAAATTAGGAATGTTACTGTATATGCCACGAAAGACATGTCTAAGAACAATCATGCTGGCTTTGTCCATAACAAACCAAACGCTAGAAGCAACTCTGTAGTCTATCAGCTGAATAATGAATAAATAAATTGTGGTAAAATTCACCGGTGGAATGTTACACAGTACTGAAAAGCAACAGGGACACATGAGAACATGATGATTTTCACAGACATTATTTGAGCAAAAGGGGCAAAGCCAGTCTATTGCGCTAGTAATCGAAATAATGGCTACCTCTGTAAGGGAGTATTCACTGGGTGGGAAGAGTCCTGTTGGAAATGTCCTAGTCTTGATCTGAGTGTTGGTCACAAAGTGTAAATGTATGTAAAATTCACTGGGTTGTACACTCAAGAGTTGGGCCCTTTGCTGCATGCAAATTATCCCTCGATTAAAAGGAAGGCAAGAGAAGTTAACAGCGTTTAACTGAGACATGGTTTATCTTTTGTGTGTGCTTTCATATAATGGGAAGGTGTTACTGTTGTGGGCGGGGGGGAATAAAAGCGCTTAAAGCTCTAAAAGTGTGAGGCAAACCTGTCTGTGCTCACAAACAAGGAAAGATACACGTGGCATTTTGTTGACTGGGAAAAACACGTAGCAAAATGCCAAGTACAGGAAATTTCCGATTCAGAACATGGGAAAGACCTTTCCATGGGAAGCACACGAAAAATCAAGCTAAAAGAAAAATTGGACTTTTCTATAGGAGTCAGAGGCCAGAAGGAAGCCTTGAGAACTGCATTTCAGAAAAAAACAAGCATGGGTGAGCAGAGTCATGACAGCCCCTGTTCCCATGCTGAGTAGAGTTGGCCGGCTGTGGATGGAAGACGTTGTGGGAGCAAAGGGCTGTCAGCTGGGCTTTGGATGGTGGTGTGGGCTGACGGGACAAATGAGAATCCAGAAGAACCACAAAGGCAAGGACAATTGACTGGAACAGGTTTCCTCCTCCCCCCACTCCAAGTTTTGCCATGAGAATGGCAACGGAGGAGGGGCTGCTAAGCAGAAAAATCACCAAGTCTCATGCTCTCCTTTGGTTAATAGATTCTGTCCTCTGCCTGAGTTGAAATGGCAATCAACCTGTACCCAGGCAGAACACAGACAAGATCCAAAAGACTATAGCTCAGGCTCTGAGGTTGGCTAATCATGGGCTCACTCGGCAGAGGAACGTGGCAACCTCTCTGGCTCAACTAGACACTAGGAGAAAGCTGAGGGATTAGCTCCTCACTTCTACTGCATTACAGGAAAGGGACTGTAATCTCTAAGAAGAAGAAAAGAAACAGGACAAAAGTTCATCCATCTTTATCATTCTTTTATACACAGTGGGCTGAATACAATAAAAAACAATGATAAAACATGCAAATAAGCAGAAAAACGTGACCTGTACTTAAGAGAAAATATGTTCTGTTTATTCCTGAATCAGGGTGAGAACAAGATAAGGATGCCCATTTTTGCCGCTTCTGTTCGACATTGTACTGGAGTTCTTAGTTAAGTTCAGTAAGACAAAAATAAAGAAATAAAATTATAAACCTAGGAAGGGAATATATAAACCTGCCTTTGTTGGTAGAGAATTGATTGTGGGTCTAGAAAATCCTAAGATCAACAATAAAAATTTACAAGAATTAATAGGCAAATTAAGTAAAGTCATGAAATACAAAGTCAATATATAATAATCGAATTTTTATACTCTAGCAACAAACAATAGGAAAATGAACCCTTAAATAAAAAATACCATTAATAATACCAAAGTTAAATATACTTAAGATTAAATGTAATGAAAGATGTGCAAGGCCTAGTCACAGAAAACTATAAAACATTGTTGAAAAATTTCAAGAAAACCTAAATAAATGAAAATACATACCATGCTCATGATTGCACAGGTCAATATTGTTAAGATGCCAGTTGATGTATAGAGTCAATAAATCTCAAAAATTTCAGCAGACTTTTAAAAAATAAAAACAAGCTGATTCTAAAGTTTACACAGAAATACCAAAGGACCAAAATCTGGGAAAGAAGAGCAAAGCATAGCCTTTATACCTCCTACCATATTTCAAGACTTAGTAAAGCTCTAGTAATTATAAGAGTGTGGTATTGATATAAAGAATAGTCCAAAAATAGACCAGCAGTTTATTTAATCGATTTATTTTCAACCAAGCCATTAAAGTAACTCAATGGGGGAAGAATTTTTTCAACAAATTGTGCTTGAACATAAGAAACAAATGTGAATCTTGATTCCTATCTCACACCATGCTTAAAAGTTAATTAATGATGTATCACAAGCCTAATTATAAAAGGTAAAACTGTAAAGCCTCTAAAATAAAAGATGGAGAATATCTTTGTAACCTTTGGACTGACAAGGTACACAGAAAGCACTAACCATGAAAGAAAAGAATTGATCAATTTAACCTTATGAAGATTGAAAACTTTTGCTTATCAAAACCCATAATCAAAAAATAAATAGGCAAGCCACAGAATGGGATAAAATATTATATATATATATATATATATATATATATGAAAAAATTACTTGTTTTATAGCATCTAAAGAACCTCAACCATTCAATAATAAAAAGGCAACCTGATTAAAAGTAGACAAAGAACTTCGGAGAATTGTTTCTGAAAAGAGAAGATAGACAGTACAAAGATATCCAATAATCACACGAATAGGTAATCAACATCATTAGTCATTGGAGATATGCCAGTTAAAACCACAATCTGACATCGCTTCATACTAACTATAAGGCTAAAATTCAGAAGGCTGACAATACCTAATATTGGTGAGGACATGAGGAGTTGGTCATGCATGAACCAACCATGATACCATTAAATAAACAAGTCTTACGATCAACCAATTCTGTGTCCTTAGGTTCCCTCCAGATAATGTATTTCTGGCACATGCTATTGTTGTATTTTTCCCTCCTGTTGTAAATTTGCAAAATGAGCCCTAAAGATGAAGTGTTTGGCATATGGCCTCCTGGCCAGATGTGACCCCAGGGAGGTTATCATAGAGCTCAGAGAACATTCTCAACACATGACCCAGGATCTGGCATCTCCTCTAAAACAGCTTTCATTTTAGGGGAATCTGCTGGATGGAGGACTGTGTGACCTGCCAAATTTTTCATAAGAAGACATTTGGTTTCTTCCTTGGCTTGAGCCACATGCTTTCTTCAGCTGTGTTGGCACTAACCTCAAGTGTGTCACAGCACCAGCGTCACAAAGAACTGGATAGACCCACAGGGTATATGAAGCACATACATCAAAAGGGTTAAGTCATTGTATTTTAACTGAATTAATTTGTCTTTTCACAGCCCTTTAACGTACGGACTTTGTCCTGAAGAAAATAGATTCAAAATGTTTTTTTAAATCCACTTGGGTATCACCCTGTTGTTAAGTAATTATGAAGCAAACAAGCATTATTCATAGCAGCAACCTAAATCCAGTTGGAGACTAACATTCATCCTAGTGTTGGAGGAGAATAGTCAACCTCCAACAAATGCACAACCTCCAACCAAATACTAAAACCTCACCCCCTTCTTCAGCCCTTGCTCAGAGACTTCTGAGGAACATTATCGGGAGGCTCTGGAATGAACTCACAGAGTAAGCCAGAGACTGGGGATCTGGCTTTCTTCCTTCATAAATCTCCTCCACTCAGAAAAATAAAGATGTGGTAGCCAAAAACAGCACCATCCACCCAGTGTTGCAAACAGAAGCCTGACACATTGCCTACCCAGAGGTTCCCTCCAGTCTGCAAATGTTCAAGGGGACAAGGGAAGAACAAATTTCTTTCCTCCTATCTGTAGTCCCTTCCCGCCCTCACACCATATGGTGCCCAGGGGACTCTACAGTTAGTTGTTTACAGTCCCCCATCACCCACCTCAAACACCTGTCCAGCAGGCTTGTACTGAGCACTTGCCAAACATCTCCATATGTCCTATAAGGAAGATGGTGATACCTTCAATTTACAAATGAGAAGAGTGAGCTTCTGAGATAAGAACAATTTTTTCAAGACCATACAACCATCAGTGGCAATTTAGATTCCCAAGTCTGCCCAGCTCCAGAGTCTGTTCTTTCTCAAATGAGCTGGCATACATGCATTGTCAATAAAGTTAAGGAAAAGGAAGACAGAATCCCTGCCCTCAATGAATGTATGTACATCCAATTAAAGAAAGGACATTATCACACAAGTGAGCTCCCTGGTTGCTTGCCCTTCCACACTACCTGAAAGAGCCATAGAAGCAGAGAGCAGAACACATCACGTGGGAAGAAGGCAGGAGTGTGGAAAAGCACTTACTGGGGAATCCACAGGCCTGTGTTCCCATTTTGGCTCTGTTGCCAGCCTTCTGTGAGGTCTCAAGGAAGTCACTTCTTTTCTTGCCTCAGATAGAAAGCAGAGCCCAAATTTCAAGCAGAGAAAATGTCTAACACCAAGACACATAGTATAACTATAGAATCTCAGGGATAAAGACAGAATAACTACAAAGGAACAGACTAACAGCAGACTTCTCATCAAGATTAATAGAATCAAGAAAATAATGGAGAAACAGCTCCAACTAACAATCTAGAATTTTATACCCAGCTAAGTTTTTATTCAAGAGTAAGGGTATAATAAAAACAATTGAGTGTAGAGACAAAGTATTAACTGTTCAGTTTTCAAGTAGAATTTAGAGAATATAAGGAGAGCTTAGGATAACCTTTCCAGAGAGCAAAGAGCTCTCAAAGCAAGAAAGGGCCTTGTGAGCAAAGATAAAACCCAGGGCCTCTGGAGAAGGATGGAACAAAGGGTGTGGCTACAAAATGCCTACTTAGGATTTTGGTGGCTGGAAGTTGAGTGTTGCTATAGCAAAAGCTAAAAGTTTGTTAACTTGGGGAATCGACAGCAGATAGAAACCTGATGGACATTGAGAAGACTACTGGTTAGGGCTAAAGAAAGGGAACTATTGTACAGAATGGAAAGTTTGGCAACACTCACCTGTAGTAACCTGGAAAATAGGAAAAGTGCCTAATAAACTTGATGGTGTAGCTAAGGAGGTTTCTGGATAGGGGACTGTTGAAGGTTCTACCTGGGTTCTTCTAGCTTCCTATGATAAAATGCAACAGGAAAGAGATGGCCTGAAAAAAAAAAAGTTTTATTTTTCAAGCAAAATTTAGAGAAATTTTAGAAGGAGAGTCTTTCCTGCAAGAACATGACTCAAAGCAATACAGATCTTAAGAATAAAGATCAAATCCAGGTCACGGTTCAGAAACCATGGCCTCAGAATAAAGATGAAAGATGAAACCAAGAGTGACTGCAAAATGCCTGGCGAAGGCCTCACAAATATTTAAAACAGTGTCTCAACGAGCATTTCAAGCAAACAAACAGCTTTCTAAGGATCTTACAGATGTGCCTCTCAGACCTTCTATGTTACCAGCAGTGATCCTAAGAATTGAAGGTCACTTGTCCCACAGCAGCTTCATGTTAGGGGAAGGCGGGCGGCGGGGGGGGCGGGCGGGGGGGGGCTGAGGTACAGGTGGATCTGTTTTTAGGTGTGGCCTTTCTTCTGATTCAGTCTATACAAATTGAATCCCACAGTGATTTTAAGGGAATGTATAATCTTGGCCTTAAAGGAACAGAGTAGTATGAAGTTAGAAGAGGTATTAGGCTCCTGAACTTCTACAGAAAGGAAGCAGGCCAAGAATAGTCAGCCACAAATATTGGTCATTTCTTATGGAAGATCAAAGTCGACTCAAAGCCAACAAGAGCACCGAGAACAGAGCTTAGAGAGCAGTCTTTTACAAGAAATGGGCAGAGCCCTGGCCAGGGGACTGGCAGCAGATGCCCATCCCACTTCAGACTTTCTATGAACCAGTAATTGCTGTGTGCCTCCCACTTCGTTCCTGTTTGAATAGGAGGGTTTGCCGTGATAATCCTGTCTTTGTGCACCGGTGCATGCTGAGTGTGCAGGGCGAAGACAATGCGTCTCTTTATTCCTGACGTCTTCAGAACAAGAAAAACTTCTTCCAAAGAGTCAAACCTGAGGAGTTTTATTCACACCTGGACTTGATTAGTGGAAAAGATCCCTGACTTTGAGCATGTGCCTGAAACCATAATAATATGAAGCTATTTGGGAAAGACTTGGGAGGAAATGATTATATTTTGCTTAGGGGAGGGATATAATATAACTTTCGTTTAGAGAGACTACAGCAGTTTTAAAACATGGATGCAAATTCTTTGACACTTCTTCAAGCAGAAGTGGCAGTCTATGACCCTTTCTTCCACATCTGAGTGGGCCTGTGACTCCTTCTATGGACAGAGTACAACGGGAATGACACCATTTGACCTCCAAGGCTGGACCTTTATAAAAGGCTGTACAGCATCTGAGCTAAATGCTGGCACTGGGGACTCTGATGCAGGAATTACATCTTGAAGCTGCCATCTTGTGAGGAAGCCCAAACCACCCAGGGAGGCATGTGCAGGTGCCCCAGTCAACATTTCCAGCTGAGCCCATCCTTTGAGTCACCCCAGCCCAGATATCAGACATGTGAGTGAAGAAGCTTTCAGGTGATTCCAAGTATCTGTGGGTCACTTTCTTTGCCCTCTCAATACTCTTTGGGTGTTTCCCCACAGCCTTTGGAATCTATTCGTGGAGTAGTGCACAGTTCACCCCAAGAAAGAAGCAGCCACTGTGTTGCAATCCTCAGTTCTAGAGCTGTGTACCCCCTCTGTGGTGACCAGGTCTGCTTCCCCTTCCTGTTACATCTGGTGATTCATACAAAAGTTGCCTTGGCACCCATTTTTTAGAGACTCCAGTGGGGATGTTGGAGAGTTGAGATCTGACTCTGCACACGGTCCAGGGAAGACGGTGACCCCAAGAAAATGAGCATATTTAAATGGAGGAGGAGAAATCCCGCCTCCTCACAGAAAGCACACAGGTAGGGGCAGCTTTACGGGGAAAGCATGAAAGATGAAACCAAGAGTATGCCTGAGGCCTCAGCAGCCAAAGCTTCCAGGTCCTCCGGAGACAGGAGGACGAGAAGAGGGGATTGTAGAAGGTCCAATCCTTGTCTCCCAGCTTCTTCCGTCTGGAAGGGAATTTGCAGTCCACTCCCCTTAACCTGGAGCTTTAGCAGCCATGCATTCTCTCAGCTCCTGAGCAGAACCATTTCCAAATATCTGGCTGGGACCAGAGATGGCTGCAGCACCATCTCCGAGAACAGAAGACGTGGTCCTCCCTGGATGGAGAAACCCTCCTCTCTAAAGCACAGAGGGCTCTACTCGGGCTCCAGAGCTGCCCCAGGCGCCCCTGCCAGAGCAGAGATTTGCCCCAAAAGTACAACGTTCCATTTCCTTTTATAGGAGAGTGTGGCTCCATCTCTGCCCAGGCTAGACGGCTCAGCCCTGAGCTTTACCCTAAGCACATGGGGTGGAGGGTCCTGTGGGGTGGGAGCCTGCAGTCTGGGAACTCATGGCTGCATCACCTGAGCAAGTAAAAGATTGGGGGCCTGTGAGCACCTGAGGGGCCAGTCCAAGGAGTGGGGTCATCCAGGCCGCTCTTCTGAGTCTTGCTGTAGCCGGCTCTGCTCTCTGCGGGGCAAACCGGAGTAGCCAGGGTGGAAAGTCAGCTCATGTCCCCATGTGAGGATAGGGCAAGGGTCACCCTGGCCAGACACCAACTGCTATTGTGAAGAGGTAGCCACCTGTGCCCATTCTCCCTAGAGCTCTCACTGTGGGAGGGGGGGGTGTGGGGGGGGTCTTGGTTTGTGGGGGGCTTTCTGCCTGGTGGAGAAGCAAGACCCCATGAAACAGAAAACAGAGTAGAATGTCTACAAACCCCAGGCAAAGCCATACCCTGGCTCCTTATTCTACGACTGTTGGTAACGTGGAGGTGCCGCCATCCTCTCTGGCTGGGGATTTGGGGCCTGCATGGGTCAGAGAGGCTGGGAAACAAACATCTCACAAACAGCAGAGGCTGAAAAGGGCTCGGTGAGTTTTTGTTTCTTATGTTCTCATTCTGCACCGCGGGGCCTGTTCCAAGTCAGGCTCAAGAAGACGCTGGGGTTCTCACGTCTGTCAGACACCGTAGCAGAGCAAGACAGCTAATGACTGGACCTGGTTTAGGGCTCACGTGGGGACAGCAGCTAAAACATCCTGGCAGCACAGGTGAGGGGCTTGCCAGCTGTGGGAGCTGCCAACTGCTCCTGGGTCCAGAAGTGACCGTGGTCCAGGCACTGGGCCAGCCGGGTGTAGGGGGGTGGGGGGTGCAGAACCACCCTGCTGCCAGATGGTCCCTGCCCCTCTGTGATTCCCCCACTGCCCAGCTGGGGCCCAGCCCTGGGCCTGGACGTCGCTCTCCCCCAGCACCAGGCCTCTCTGCTCGGGAGCTCATCGTGGGAGTCACCGCCCTTCCCAGCAACTGTCAAACTGCCACTTGACATTAAACAAACACGCAGAGTAGAACACATCTGGACGAGGATTTCGTCTGAATCAGAAGGAAATGGGGCCTTGGAGGGGAGGCGTGGGAGGCGTGGCAGCTGGACGGGCTCCTGCACCCACCGGCTGCTCTGTGTTCCTGCAGCTATGTGTCAGGGTCCCCACGTCCCCAGCCCTCCCTGTGGGTCAGAGAACCGAGGGTCCCCAGGAGTCAGCCTGCCCACCCCCACACTTGTCCCCCACCCCCCAGCCAGCTTGCATCCAGGATTTGCTGAGCCAAGCTGTCTGCAACAGGAAAGGTCTGCCCTCCCTTCCCCCATCCTCCCGTGGTCCCATCAGCCAGGCCCCCCATAGGGGAGCTCACCATTCGCCAAACCACAGGGGTTAGGTCCAGGGTCCAAGGCCCTGGCAGGGGTTGGAGGACAGGGGCTAGGCAGGGCCAGGGACGGAGAGGAGCAGAGCCCAGGTTTCTAGGACCTGAACCGGGGGCAGGTGAGCATGGTCAAGAGAGCGTCCCTGCTGTGAGATGGTCCTTGTCCCCCTGTCGCTCCCCCACTGCCCAGCTGGGTCAGAGGGGCTGGAAAACAAGCATTCCACAAGCACTTGACATTTCCCCCCCTTGAACACCGTGAAAACACGGTGACACCTGGTTTAGCGGCCATGAGAGTAAAAGTAACAACAACAAAGTCGACATAGGCGTGGAAGCCCATGGGAGCTGCCAGCTCAGGTCTGAGCCCTCCACGGGCACCCTTGAAATATCCTGGTTGGGGGGAGGGGTGGGAGAGGAGGGCTGCTATCACCATCCCCTCCTTATACACAGGGATCCCAGGCAGCATCTCGGACTGAGGGAGGAACCTCAGTGCCCCACCAGATGGACAGGCCTGGGGCCTGGCTGACAGACCAGGCCTTCCACCCCTGGCTGACAGACCAGGCCTTCCACCCCTGGCCGTGCACATCAGAGGAAGGAGCCTCTGCCTTGAGTCCCAACCCTGCATTCTTCTCCCACCCACAGCTGCTTGATCCTCAGGCACCTCCAAGGACTGTAATTGTTATATTGTGTGACCAGGCAGGGATTCCTGGATCTCTGTGGACCCAGATGACCCCACACCAGGTCCCCAAGAGACGAGGCAGGTCTTGCCTGCAGGGGCATCATCCACTTCCTCTCTGCATCTCTCTGCCTCAGTGGTTCTCTCGGTCCAGTCTCTCTGTCTTACAGGCCCACCCACAAGAACACACATGCACAGGCACTTGCATGTACACACACCATGTGCACAGTTACAACAGGTGAGCAACCTGCCGAGGCATCCGCAGCCCTATACTGAACTTGCCAACCCCCTCTCCTCACTGAGCCCAGGACGAAGTACACATTGGGGCTGGTGAGTGCACCTGGGGGGTGACCCAGGTCCCTGGGAGGGACACAGCTCTCTCCGTGGGGTGCCAAGTGCAGCCTGAGCCAGCTGCTGCTGCTGGGACCCTGTAAATATTTAGATTCTCAGTCTCCCACAGGTGAATGGTGATGCTTTCCAAGCCCTTCTCCCGGGAAGTGACCGTGGACACGGCACAGTTGGGCCTTATTCCCATGACTAATATTATTTGGCGGGTGTGGTTTTTTCTGTTTTGATAACATTTTAATCCTCTCAGTTCGTGAAAAATGAAGATAAAAAGCACTGTAGGCTCCAGCTAGAGCCATCAGGAATGTAAGAGGCCCTTCTTCCCACGTCCTCACCCACAACACGAGGCCATGCCCCCTACCCACAGGGCCCTGACAGCACTTGTACCTGCTCCGGGGCCAGCGCGGCCCTGCTTCCCACCCTGCTTCACACAGACATGTGTCCTGCCCTTGCAGACTGAAGCCAGCGGGGCTTAGAGAGGCTGCCTGCTACTCCAGGGGCCTTGTCCTTGCACAGCGCCCATGTTATCCTTTATTTTTATTTCTTAAAACAGTAATATGTATTTAATGAAACAAATGGGCATATATATATAGTGTGTGTGTGTATATATATATATATATATTCTATATATGTGTGTGTGTGTGTGTGTGTGTGTGTTCAGAGATCATAATAATCTAGCCACTCATTTTGTGTGTGTGTGTGTGTGTGTGTGTCTGTGTGTGTGTGTACACTAGAAGCCCGGTGCACGAAATTCGTGCATGGGGGGGGGGTGTCCCTCAGCCCAGCCTGCACCCTCTCCAAACTGGGACCCCTCAAGGGATGTCTGACTGCCCGTTTAGGCCCAATCCAGGTAGGATGGGGCTTAAACAGGCAGTCGGACATCCCTCTCACAATCCAGGACTGCTGGCTCCCAACCGCTCGCCTGCCTGCCTTCCTGATTGCCCCTAACCACTTCTGCCTGCCAGCCTGATCACCCCCTAACTACTCCCCTGACAGCCTGATTGATGTCTAACTGCTCCCTTGCCAGCCTGATTGCCCCTAACTGCCCTCCCCTGCAGGCCTGGTTCTCACCCCCAACTGCCCTTCCCTGCTGGCCTGATCGCTCCCAACTGCCCTCCCCTGCTGGCCATCTTGTGGCAGCCATCTTGTTTCCACATGGGGGCAGCCATCTTGTGTGTTGCAGTGATGGTCAATTTGCATATTACTCTTTTATTAGATAGGATAGGATAGAGGCCTGGTACATGGGTAGGGACTGGCTGGTTTGCCCTGAAGGATGTTCTGGATCAGGGTGGGGGTTCCCTTGGGATATGGGGCAGCCTGTGTGAGGGGCCTGTGGTGGTTTGCAGGCTGGTCACAACCCCCAGCGACCCAAGTGGAGGCCCTGGGATCTGGGATTTATTTATCTTCTATAATTGAAACTTTGTAGCCTTCAGAGGAGGTCAGGGCAGGCCAGGAACTTGGCTTCCTCCATCGCCATGGAAACCCAAACCTCCTGCTTGCTCTGTGGCCACAGCCATTTTTGTTGGAATTTATTTATCTTCTATAATTGAAACTTTGTAGCCTTGAGTGGAGGCCTGGGCTGGCCAGGGTGTGCAGGAAGCTTGGCTTCCTCCATTGCCGGGAAACCCAAGCCTCCTGCTTGCTGCAGCTCTGTGGCTGCAGCCATCCTGGTTGGGTTAATTTGCATACTTGCTCCTTATTGGCTGGTGGGTGTGGCTTGTGGGTGTAGCAGAGGTACACATTAAGGTACAGTATATATGGTTTTATATATTATTTTATGTTGATACCTGGGGAAAAGCAAGTTACAAACAGGGACCTACAGAGGATTCTGTTTTAAAAGCAATCTACCAATGTGTAGATGTGTGTGTGCCAGTATTCCAGAGGGCTATACACAGAAACACTAAAAGTGGGGATGATGGGA
The DNA here is from genome assembly GCA_026230045.1 of Corynorhinus townsendii. NCBI lineage: Eukaryota > Metazoa > Chordata > Mammalia > Chiroptera > Vespertilionidae > Corynorhinus > Corynorhinus townsendii. The sequence continues at coordinate 9,461,893 of JAPDVU010000002.1, forward strand.
TGGTGAGTGGGCTTATGGGTGATATGTAATTTATTTTTTATACTTTTTTGTAGACTTTTCCAGGGGATATATGTAACCTTTTCTTTCTTTCTTTCTTTCTTTCTTTCTTTCTTTCTTTCTTTCTTTCTTTTCTTTCTTTCTTTCTTTCTTTCTTTTTCAACTGGAAGTAATTTGTTTGAGGTATAATCCACATACCATAAAGTTCACTGTTTTGAAGTGTACAAGTCAATGGTTTTTAGTGCATGTGCACATCACCACTATGGAATTTCAGAATGTATTCACCACTCCAAAAGGAGTGCTATACCCATGGGCAGTCATGCCTCGTTCTCCCTCCCCGGTGCCTGGCAACTCTTCATCTATCTTTTTCTCTGTGGCTTTGCCTGTTCTGGGTATTTCATGTACATAGAAGCATACGATATGTCGTCTTTTGTGTCTGGCTTCGTTCACTTAGTGTAATGTTTTCATGGTGCACCCATGCTGTGGCATGAATCAGTACTTACTTCCTTTTTGTGGCCTAGCAATATTTCATTGTATGGATATATCACTTTTATTTACCCATTCATTAAACCATGAACATTTAGTTGTTTGCATTTTGGGCTATTCTGAGTAATGCTGCTATAAACATTTGTGTACACGTTTCGGTGTGGACATTGTTCTAAATTCTCTTGGGTACATGCCCAGGAGTGGAATTGCTGAGTTATTTGGCAACTCCGTGTTAACTTTCTGAAGAACTGCCACACTGTTCTCCAAAGTGGCAGCTCTACTTCTCACAGTGTGTGAGGCTTCTCCTTGCTCTGCATCCTCTCCAGCGCTTATATTATGTGTGTCTTTTCTTCTAGCTGTCTCAGCGGTGGTCTCCTTGTGGGTTCGATGAACACTTCCCTACTAACTTAACAATGTTGAGTATTTTTTCATGTATTTTTTACTCATTGTATGTCTTACTTGGAGAAATGTCTATTCAAATCCTTTGTCTACTTTTTAATCAGGTTATTTATCTTTGTATTATTGAGTTGTAAGAGTTCTTTATAAGTTCTGGATATGTGTCTCTTATCAGATATACAATGTGAAAATGTTTTCTCCCATTCTGTTGGCTTTGTTTTAATTTTCTTAATGTATCCTTAGAAGCACAAACATTTTGAATATCAGATGTAAAAATCTATGACCTAACGCAAACTCATGGACAAATTGAATAACTATGTAGAAAACCACAAATACAAAATAAGAAAATATAATGGAAAAAGGGGGCCCCAATTGCAATATCAAATAAATAAAATAACTAAGAAGTCCTAATTTTAAAAGTGTAAGACCCAGAAATTTTTTCAATGAATATAGAGACCTAAATAAATAAAGAAACATACCATTCCTGGTTGTGAAGACTCAACATTGCAAAGATGTCAGCTCTTAATCAAATTTAAATCTATAACTTTGCTGTAAACCCAAACTAACAGGCTAATTCTCAAATTTATCTCAACGAGAAAGCAGAAAACAATTGTCAGAAAGTTTAAAACATCAGAACTTCATCAGTTATCAAAACATAAAGCTGTAGAAATTAAAACAGGGTGGCATAAATATAATCCCATCAGCACATCTATCTCCTAGAGAAGAATAATATATGTGCACAAAAAAGACTGCATCATCACTGCAATAGCAGAAATGTTCAAACTACATAAACACACTCAAAAAGGGAGTGATTAATTTAAAAGCATTTATGGGTACTAGTAAATATATATATTTATATATAACAAAGAAAAGTCAGCAATACAAATAATAAAAAGTCAGAGAGCTGTACATATGCAGGTGATGGGAATTTGTTATTTAAAAGTTCCAACTAGCCATTAGATTAAATCATATGAAAATGTTTTTATAAGACAAAAGTGACTGAATATCAATCATTTCATATTGGATCTATTTATATATAAATTAATACATTAAAACAAAAGAGAACAGATACATGTCAAATTGTTAAAAGTTGATACCTCTGAGAAAAAGAAGTAAGAGTAGGCTACAAAGAAAAGAACTCTCAGAGTTTTAACATTTTTCAATAAATGTGCTCATGTATAACACATGTAATTTTGAAGGTAAATTCATATCCAAATACATAGATATTCTGTGTGTGTATGTGTGTGTATAAACTAATAATAAAGTCATAATGATTCCAAAAAGTAAATAAAAGCCTAAAAGAAAAGTGAAATGCCTACTAAATATATGAAAATATAAATTCGTTGTTAGTAAAAAATACAATAAAAAATTAATAATTGTGCTTGCAAGAAATCAGGAAGATAGGTGCATGCACACTGCTCTTGGGACTATACATTAGTTAAATCTTGCTGAAAGCAATCAGAAACTATATCAAGATACTTTAAAAGTGTATGCCAAGTGTTCTGCTTCCAGTTAGCACGTAGAAGGTCATGACAAATCATAGTTCCTTCTCCATAACAATAGAGAACACTGGACGAACTAGAAAGCAAAAATGTAAAATAGTTGTAGAGCTGTGGTGACAAGAAGTCAGAATGAATGAAACTCCAGGAAGGGGTAGGCCCTCACTAAGAAACTTATGGCCACGTTTCTCCCTGAGCACGTTTTCAAATCTAAGCCCAGGCAAATGGAAATCTCAAGACAGAAGGGCTCTTCTGGAGCACAGAGAAGTCCCAAACCTTTAAACAACTGAGTGGGTTGGTGAGAATTAGAACCTGAAAGATTCTTACACAAAGCTAGTTCTCTCTGCTCTGTGGAACCTTTTAAACTCCAGAGCAAAGAGAGAAAAGGCAATTAGAAAGTGTTGGGTAGGACAGAATTCCAGAGGAGAAGGAGGTATGCTAAGGATGTGGTGTCTGGGAGGCTGTGGTCTGGGATACAAAGGCAGGCATACCTTTGTAATCTCATAGAGGTCAAAGATCAATTTCCTGCTAGAGTTACATGGGACAGAGCTCACTGCCAGACACTTGAAACCATATGAGATCTGAGACTAAACAACCAGACTCAAACCCACCTTGACTCCTTATTATATATGAGAGCTTAACCCCTCACCCTAACTATCTTGTACTTTCTGAGAAACAATATTATCTACTTCAGTCTCCATGGTTTTTAAGTACAAAATATAGACAATGTAATAAAAAATTAGATCTTTCACATTGTAAATGTGTGATGAAGCAAGAAAATATGACCCATTATCAAGACTAAAAACAAGTCAACCGAAGATTGTCAACTCTCAAATGACAAAGATGTTGGAATTGCCAGCAAGGACATTAAAATAACTATTACAAATAAAAAATTGTAAGGGAAAGATAAAGAAAATGGGTTAGAAGATGAAAATTTTCAGCAGAGAAATTCAAACTTTAAAAAGAGGACCAAACAGCCCTAGCTGGTTTGTCTCAGTGGATAGAACGTTGGCCTGCAGACTGAAGGTCCTGGGTTTGATTCCCGTCAAGGGCATATGCCCAGGTTGTGGGCTCAATCCCCAGTAGGGGGTGCACAGGAGGCAGCCGATCAATGATTCTCTCTCATCATTGATGTTTCTATATATCTCTCTCCCTTTCTCTCTGAAATAAATAAAAATATATTTTTTAAAAGGAGAACCAAATAAATGTCACCCCAATATATTTAATTTTTAAGACATTAAAAAATCTACCACATCAGGAAGGCAAGCAGGCAAGCAGTTGGGAGCCAGCCATCCTGGATTGTAAGAGGGATGTCCAGGTAGGATCAGGCCTAAACGGGCAGTCAGACATCCCTTGAAGGGTCCCAGATTGGAGAGGGTGCAGGCTGGGCTGAGGGACACACACACCCCCTGTGCACGAATTTTGTGCACTGGGCCTCTAGTAAAGCTATAACAGCTGAAAATTCCAAAATTTATAAAACATATCAATACACAAATTCAAGAAGCTTGGTGAATATTAATTGAAGTGAATATAGAGTGAACAACACCTATCCACATTAAAGTCAAATTGATATAAAAGTAAAGATGAAGAGAATCATTTATAAACATCCAAAGAAAAAATACATTAAATTCAGGAGAACAAAAATTAAAATTATAGGTTTTCCTCATTCAAAACAAAAGGCAGGAGACAATGGACAATTAACATCTTTAAAGTGCTAAAAGATAAAAACCAACCTAGAATTTTATATCCAGTGAAAACATTATTTAACAAATGAAAGCATAATTTCTGCTGTTGGCCATGATGGGTTAATTGGTACTTAATTGCCCTCCTACCATAAATAATTGCAAAACTGGGTAAAATATATAAAAGACCTCTTTTCAAACATTGGACAAGAGTCAGTGAAGGACAGTGAGCATGAAGAGGGAAACGAGATGAGTTCTGCTAGTGCCCTAGCCGTCTTCCCGGAGGACCTTTTTAAACTCGAGAGCAAAGTAAGAAAAGTCAAGCAAAAAATGATGACCTCGTTTGGCTGAGGCGATATCAGAGTTCAGGAAAACTGACCTAGCAAGCATTTGCAGAGCATATTCCACACCAAAAGGATCTATTCCGAGAAAAAGCTTTAGAACACTGAAAATGGGTCTTGAATTTGTTGTTGAATACTAAGTTGTACATGAATACCGTGAGTATCCACAAAGGTGGGCAAAGAAATACTAGGTGCCTGCTAAGCTGGATATAGTTTAAAGAAAAACATGAACACAATGAAGAAATAGAAGATATTTAAAAGAGTCAAATGGAATTGCTAGAGCGAAAAATGAAAAATTCACTGAATGGATGACATATCAGACACTGAATAAAAGATCATCAAAACAGAAGATATAGGAATAGAAATTATGCAAACTGAAGCAGAAAGAGATTTTTTTCACAACAGAAAAAAAAGAGAGAATGAAGTGAGTATCAGTTATCTGCAAGACAATATCAAGTAGTCTAATATCTATGCAATCAGAGCCCAGGAAGAGAGAGAAAATAATTCTGAAAAAATTAGACTAAATAATGGCTGAATTTATCCCAAAATGTGATAGAAACTATAAATTTGCAGAAGAAAAAAATTCCAACAAACCTCAAGCAGGATACACACACAAAAAAAGGTCCTTCATAATCAAATTGCTATAAATCAGTGAGGTAAAGGGGAAGTAGGAAAAGCAGCCAGAGAAAAAAAACACACGACTTATAGGGGAATGGTGTTAAGAATTTAAACAGATTTCTTGTCAGAAACAATACAAGCAGAAGGCAATGGAATAAACCCTTTAAACTGATGAAAGACAAAAAGCAAATGCTGTCGACCTGGAATTCTATATTCAGAGAAAATATCTGGTGCCCCAAGATGTCCAGATGTGATCCCTGGGCCTATAAATGTGTTGGTTACTTGTCAAGTAGGAATTAAGGTTGAGTGCAGAATTAACATCTCTAGTCAGAGAGGGAGGTTATCCTTTTTGTTGTTGCTGACACTGTTATAGATGTCCCCCAGTCCTTCCCTCCACCTCCACCCCCGCCCGCAGCCTTCACTGCACTGTTGCCTATGTCCAGGCCCCCCACTGTGATCACAAGGGCCCCCCACAGTGGAAGCAGTAGCCGGAGGAGATGGGAGCGAGGTGCTAAGAAGAGGCTCAGGCCGCCACCGTTGGCTCAGAGGTCGGAGGCGGGCGACTGCGGAAGTGGGCAGCCCGAAAATGTTGAAAAGGACAAGGACCTGGATTCTCTTCTCCAGCCTCAGAAGGGCACTGCCCTCTCCACACCTTGACTTTGGCCCACGTTGGACTTTTATTTCATAGAAATGTAACATGATAAACTTGTGTTGTTCCAAGCCGCCGGGGGCGTTATCCAAAAGGCTCAGAACCATCTGAAAGCGCTCCATATAATTATTTACCGGAAAAATCTGAACGAAAACCACGATGAGGCATCACCAGACTCCCACCAAAACGGCTAACACGGAACAGTGAGTTGGAAGGATGCGGTGCAACCAGATGCCCGGACATTGCTGGTGGGACGGAGGGTGTCCCGCTGCTTGGAAACCGCTCCCCCATGTCCGCTAAAGCTGAGTGCCTTCTCTCCGGTGACGCGGACACTGCGGTCCGCTCCTCGGTATGTAGGCGGCAGAAACCCACGTTTCTGTCCACCCGGGGACCTATACACCAGCATGCATTGCAGCAGGCTCCCACGGCCAAAAACTGAAGGCAGCCGAAACGTCCCCAGCAGGGGAACAAATGAATGGTGGTACAGCCGGACAGTGGGATGCTCCTGAGCCACGCAAAGGAACACGGACCATGTCAAACCGGTACGTTGAGCAGTGGAACCCAGACCCGGGGAGTTCGGACTTTCTGCGAGGTTCTGGAACGGCAACCTTAATGCGCGGTGACAGAAATCACAACAGTGGTGACTTGCAGGTGAGGTGAGGTATTGAGAGGAGGGGCTGCTCCCTGGGGTACCCGATCTGGGAGGTGGTGCAGGGGTTTGGGGGAGCATGTGTGGAGCTGTGCACTTGGGATTTGCACTCTTTCACATGGCAAACTAGATCTCCGTTTAAAAAGAGGCGCAAACATCCACAAAAAGTTTATTCCTCTGGAAGCCAGTAACTCTTTTTAGGAATATTTACCGATGAATTAGTCTGCCATGTAAATATTTACTCAAATTTTGGAAGCAATGTAAATGTCCAAGATTACAGGAAGCCCCTTTTCAGGAAGGAAGGGCTCTGCTGAGAGGCAGGGCTGGCAAAGGTCAGAGGCACAGCCTCCCCCAAGTCCCTGATGAGGGAGAACACTCAGGACACCCAGCCAGGGGGCCAGGCCTTCACAGGGTGCTTCTGGAAGGGGAAGGGACCCAGCAGCGGGGACCGTGGCTGGGCAGGTGGCTGAGTGACAGCTCTGCCCCCAGGGGGGGTGAGGCCCGGTTCCAGGCTGGCAGAGGCAGGTTTGGGAAAGCAGGTGGAAGGGCCTGCGGCCTGGAGGCGGAGCCAGGAGGACCCTGGCACAGTGGGGCCGGGCGGAAGCACGGAGATGTGACGGCAACTCAGAGGTGCCGCCCCCGAGGTTCCAAGGCCGGGAGGGGCTCAAAGCAGGCAGCCCCACCACAGAAGGGATGAGAGCCCAACCCGTGCCACTCCCACTCTTGCCGGGAGGCCACAGAGGGTGGGACAGCCCTCTGCCCCCAGGAAGGAGAAAAATGACCGGGCCCCCCAGGAACCCCACCCAGAAGTCCTCAGACTTTCATCTCCACTTGGAAAATGGGAACATTGGTTAGAGATAGAAATGCAATTCCTTGGAGGAAGGATGCTCTTCCTACTGAATGGTGCTGGAGCAGCAGGTCACTCTCCACCAAAGGAGGACAAATCATTCTGTCTCACCTCATCCAGAGAGACTTGAGTGGGTCACATGCCTAAATGTAGGACTTGAAGCTTGTAACCTCGTGTTGGGGAGTGAGCCTTAGAAACGACAACAAAAGCACGATCAATAAAAGAAAGAATTGAAAAATCATACTCCATCAAAATTAAAACTTTGCGCCGAAACCGGTTTGGCTCAGTGGATAGAGCATCAGCCTGCGGACTGAATGGTCCCGGGTTCGATTCTGGTCAAGGGCATGTACCTTGGTTGCGGGCACATCCCCAGTAGGGGGTGTGCAGGAGGCAGCTGATTGATGTTTCTAGCTCTCTATCCCACTTCCTTCCTCTCTGTAAAACATCAATAAAATATATTTTTTTAAAAAAACTTTGCTTTCTGAAAGACACCATTGAGGGGCTAAAAAGATGAGTCACAGAAGGGAGGAAGTAATAGTAAACCTTATATCTGACCAAGGACATCTCCAGAATATCCAAAAAACTCTTGAAACTCAACAATAAGAAGAAAAAACAAAGCAACCCAATTTTTTTAAATGAGTAATTAAAACACAAAGCACAGCCCTGACCAGTGTTGCTACGTGGTTAGAGCGTCAGCCTGCACACTGAAGGGTCACAGGTTCAATACCCACCCCAACTGCATGCAGGAGGCAACCAATATCTCTCTCACATAGATATTTCTCTCTCTCTCCCTCCCTCCCTCTCCCCCTCTCTCTCTCCTTATCCCCCTCCTGCCCTCCCTTCCACTGTCTCTCAGATGAGGATTAACCAAAAATAATGATTTGTTTTTAAATCACAAAGAATATTTCTGATGACAGGGTAAGCACATGGAAAGGTGTCCAGTGTCATTGATCACCGCTTAATGCAAATTAAATCACACAACATGACTACATACTTCTCCAAACAGCTACATTAAAAAACAAGTCCTCCCACACTACCCAAAGGGTGCAAGGCAGCTGCAGGCCTCCCCTCACCCCCACCCCCCCAGCCCGTGGCTGATGGTCCAGACTGCCCTGCCCCCGGGGAGGCAGTGCCCGACCCTGTGCCCCGCACGCCCACACCTAGGATTCACCCCAGAGAAACGGAAACCCACGATCACAGCAAAAACTTGCCGTGAATGACTATGGCCGCGTAATTCATAAGCACCAAACCGGGAAAGCCCAGCTGTCCTTCAGTAGCTACGGGCTTTGGCACCACACAGAGCGGAAAAGTACAGAGCGCTGCCGGGGACGCGCCTAGACACACCCAGTAGCTGGACGGGTCTCCAAGTCACTGTGCCAGTGAGAGACACCAGGCCGAAGGTGGCCGCAGGACTCCACCGTGGGCGCCCCGGGAAACAGAGGAGCTCCAGGGAATTTGAAGGGTGAGGAAACTACTCCGGGTCCTGATGCTGGTGGGGCTGACACAGCGTTAGGCATTTGTTATTGCCTGGCAATTTTCAAGTAACTTTTCAAAACAATAGAAAAGAAATCCCATTTAAAGCAGGCAGATACCACCACCACTTCCGTCAGCTGCACAGAGCGTGTCTGGTGACCTCGGGAGATGAAGGCCCACTGGAGGCACCCCGACGTGCTATGTGGACGCCCGCCCAGCAAAAGGGCGTCTTTGACATTTTGAACGTGATCTTACACCGACGTGTTTGTGAAGATTTCCACCAGCTGGACATTAGAAGGGGCTTGGAATGGGTTTTCTGTGACAAGGGCTGGCCCGGAAGAGCCCCCGAAGAGGCCCTGAGAGCCCGAGGCATCTTGCGTGGCATGGACTGGTCTTGTGCTCCTGGACAGAGGTCTGGGCCCAGAGCACAGGTAGGAGCTGTGTCTTCAGTTCACAGCAACGAATAAGCTCAGCGCGGTGGACCTGCTCATGTCATCCACGGGAGTAACGTCATTGTTGTTGATGAGCCCGCCCGCCCCTCACAAGATGATTAATCAGAAGATCAGGTCCCAGGTCTGCCTGGGGCTGATGGTGGGCAGTCCCAGGGCAAAGGGTGTGGAGGGAAGGGCAGTGGTCCAGACAATCGAGGCAGATGGGAGCACAGGGCACTAGAGGCAGGATTTGAACGCGGGGCTAGCGGGAAGAAATGCTCCAAGGGAACCTGAGGGGATGAGAGGCGAGCCTGTTGGGAGTTTTGCCCCAGCCTCGGTGTCCCTGTGCGCTTGGCTCTGGGCTTTGGGGCGGCGTCATCCAGGCCCAGGGCCTTCACAGAAATGAGCTTAGATACCAGGCTCTGGGATCATGACAACTCTGCCACGCTCCTCCAGTTTCCAAACCACAGCCCGTTCTGGGAACCGTCCCACGGAGCCTTCAACTTCCACAGAAAGCTGTGGTCAGGGAGGCGGTCTCCTGGCCTGGACGGGGCCCCAGCTGGCGTCCATCACGCCTCCCATTGGCTCCAGGCAACCCTCCCATGCCTGGCTGGGTCCCTAATGGAAAGAGTCCTAGCTTTCGGCTCTGGAAGTGGGGCTCTCTGAGGATTCGGTGGTTTGCCCCGGAAAGGAGGTTGGCCAGAGAGAAAGGGCTATGAGGGCCCACGAAGAGAGGAACAAACCAAAACATGCAAACGGGAAGAAGAGCAGGAAATGGGGGAGAGAAGCCAGAGAGAAAAGGGGCTGTGGGGGACCAGCTGGAGTTGGGAACTGGGGCCACTGGGAAATAAACCCCACAACCCAGTGACAGCTCGGGGCCCCTGCCCTCCAGGAACCTGTAGTCCAGAGGGGTGGCAGGCATCCATCAGGTAACCCCAAATGAAGAATTACAAACCATGAGGGGCTTCCTCTTCAGTAACTGGCTGGAATTTGGGGGGTCCTGTCCACAGGGAGACGCATGAAGGGAACCCACCAGTCAGCCCCTCGATTCTACAACCCAGGCACCTCCCGGCAGAGGTGCCCTCAGGCCACGTGGCGATGAACAGTATCTTCCTGGCTGAGCAAATCCCAGTTTCCTTTGTCCCAGTGAGGAAGAGGAGGGCATCTGTACCTGCCCTGCCCCCAACAGCTGGTCTAGGGTTCTCCCACAGTACCCGGAGAGGCCACCCAGCTCCCCTCAAACAGAACAACTAAACACTCAAAAAATCACACAATGGAAGATGTCCTCCAGTTAAGGACATCAATTTCCATTGTCATTGTACAATAATCAGCTTCTTCCCAAATACCTCCTTCTTTGGGGGCAAGCATGGTCCCCCCTCCCTGTCAGAATGGCTGAAAACTTGCCCAAACTCACACAGCCAGTCACTCAGGAGCCGAACTGACTTTGAATTACTAAAAAAAAAAAAAGAATACCTTGTGCAGGATTTTATATGTTCATCAAAAATATGTTGCTAAATGCAAAATAAAGTGAAATTACATCTTAGAACAACCATTTGAAAGGTAAACCACAAATAAAGGTGTGACCGGAATTCATAGTGGAGCTATTCTGGCCTTTTGAGGGTGGTGCAGACACTGTTTCAATGAACCTAGAGCTCCTGTGGCCTTCTGGGCTGCCTAGCAACGCCACGTGTGTGCTCTGAGGGCTCGGCCAAGAGTCTTCCCCAACGTGTGCCCATTCATGCTCCAAGAGGGAAGGCACCCAGCTGGTGCTCGGAGGAGAAGTGATAAAAAATGAACAAATGAATGAGTTGAAGCTGGCAGTCAGTGTGTGGCCTGTGATGGCATCAGGACCACGGAAGCTCTCAGCTTCCAGAACTGGAACTGCCTGGCTCCACCTCGCTCAGGGCCTCACGGAGAACCACGGAGACCTGCCCTGCTCTGGTTAGGAGCTGGCCTGACTATCAGGAGAGTCACGAAGGGTTGCAGAGGGGGCTCCAAGAGGCACTAGGACAGTTGTCATTAAACCCTGTCTCTCAGATGTGAACCAACTGGCAGAGTCATGAGGAAGTAAGTGATCAGACCTGGCCATGACCCCAGTGAATCAGCAGAAGAGGTTCTGAGTCCCTGACCCTGCAGAGCTAGGAATCAGACATGAGACCTGGTAAAATATTGATTCTAAATGGTCTGTGAAATAATAAATATACATATTGCAATTGCCAGGAAACTGGCAATTTAAAATTTGCAAAGGTATTTTCTCAACAATGCAATAGATAAATTAAAATAAAATACTAATAAATGTTAAAATAACCAAAACAATGGCAAGGATTAGGAAACAGAATAAACAACAGAGAAGGGAAAACAAATAATAAAATGGTAGGCCAGAATTCAAACATATTAATAATTATATTAAATGTAAGTGGTCTAAATTTAAAAGCAGGGATTGTCAGAATGAATTTGTTAAAATCACCCATTTCTATGCCATCTACAAGAAACTCATTTCAAATACAATATTGGCATGCTAGTATACCATGCAAAAATTTTGTTAAATGGGGGGGGGGGGCTATGCTATTATATTAGCTAATCTATAATAATAAAAGGGTAATATTCTAATTAGTCCAGACGTCTTCCGGACAGACATCCTTCTGGACAAAGCCACAGTGGCAGAGGCAGTTTGGGGTGACCAGGCTGTTAGGGGAGGACAGTTAGGGGCGACCAGGCTGGCAGGGGAGGGCAGTTAGGGATGATCAGGCCAGCAGGCAGAGGCAGTTAAGGGTGATCAGGCAGACTAACTGCTCATAGTCAGGTGAGCAGCTAGGAGCCAGCGGTCCCGGATTGCAAGAGGGATGTCCACAGGGATCAGGCCCAAACCAGCAGTCAAACGTCCTCCGAGGGGTCCCAGATTGGAGAGGGTGCAGGCTGGGCTGAGGGACCCCCTCCCCATGCACCGGGCCTCTAGTATAATATAAAATGGGGGTGCCTAAGCTAATATAAGATAATAAAGTATATGAACTTCAGAGAAAAGAAAATTATCAGAGATAAGGAGGGAAATTACATGATGATAAAAGGGTCAATTCACCAAGAAAATATAATAATCCTAAATGTGTATGCACCTAACAACACAGCTTCAAAACATATAAAGCAAATCTCATGAAGACAGAACTAAAAAATATAGACAAATCCAGAATTGTAGTTGAAATCTTCCATACTTCTCTCCAAGAACAAATACACAAAAAATTAGCAAGGATAAAGAACTATCATTGTCAATCAGTGGGATCCTATTGGCTTCTATTGAACACTCCACCCAACCAGCACGGAACACAAATATTTTTTAAGCGCACATGGCACAGTTATCAAAAGGAAATGGAACTCTCATTCACCACTGGTGGGAACGGAACATAGTGCAGCCACTTTGGGAAACACACAGTATCTTAGAGAGTTAAGCATGCACTTACTATATGAAGCAGCCCTTCTGTTCTATAGATTTACCCACAAGGAATGCAGCCTTCTTGAAAGGGTTCCAGCATGAGCATTTATAGCATCTTTATTCATAATGGCCCCAAACTGGAAACCAGCTGAGGCACTGGCAGTGTCTGTAAACTGGTGGATGGATAAACAAACTGTGGTATATACATACGATGAAATACTCAGAAATTAGATTTGAATGCATCTCAAAACATTACGCAGAAGCCAGAAAAAAGGAATATTGTCATATTCCACGTATATGAAATTGACATGAAAACAGGGTCAAAATTATAACTGCCAGTCAATGATTGTAAGGGGGGCAGTTTATTGCAGAAAGGGATGAAGGATTCTTTTGGGGCAATGGGCCTGTTCTCTGTCTTGACTGTGCTATGTTTACCCCATTATATAAATTTGTCAAAATACATCAAACTGTACACTTTGAATGGGTACCTCTTATTGTATGTATACCTACCTATACATGCAATGTATACTCTGCCTCCTACATTTCTACCCCTACAGGGTGACAAACCCCTCCGAGAACCACCAGTATACCAGCTATTACAGGCCTGGGACTTGCCTATGACTTTGTGACTTGCCCACGAGACTGACTCTCCAGGTCAAGGATGGCCCAAGAGCCATCGCTGAGGCAGAAACTTGCCCGTCCACCACTCCTTCCTCTTGGCTGACTCCCATGTTATTCCCTATTCACGTTCCCCGCAATGGCTCAGCTCCAGGGCACAGAGAGCATGTGACCCACATCTGGCAAGGAGATGAGGGAAGAGTCTGCTGAAGGCTTCTGGAAAGGCTTTCTGGCGCCTACGAGACATTCCCAGGGCAAGGCGTTACCAGGCCAGCAGTGGGTCCTTCCTTGCTCCTTGTCCCAGGGAGCCCACGGCCTCTGCTGCAGCCCAGCTGGCCGGCAGCCAAAGGAAGCTCCTTCCAGAGCCCCCTTGAGTAACTTTGCCAAAAATGGGAAAGAGTCTTGCATAACCAGACATCTGTGAACCCAGAGACAATCCAGGCAAATGCTGCGGGGCTGTTAGAGAAGAAGTCACAAAGAAAAGCAGATAAGCCAGCTTCCCCTCCCGCCCCTTTGGCCGCACTTAGTTTGTAGCTGTTTATCAGGGGGTCGGGGGAGAACGCTGAACCGTGGAACTCCAGCAGACGGTTTCACAGGTGATTACAAATTTTAACCATCTCTTCCAAGGACGTGTGACCAAACCTGCTCTTCGCACAATCATCTGTTGCTTCCTCTCAGCGGGGAGGGGATTTATTTTTTCATTCTCTCTATCAATGCTATTCATAGGCGTTCTACTCTTATTTTAAAATATGTAGTTTTTTCATCCAGAAAAACTTTTAATTCCAGGTGCATCCTTGGAGACTCCCTGTCCCTGAGGAGAACATGCTAGGTTTACTTGGTCACCGCAGTTTTTAATGGGTGACATGAAAGATCGTGTTATCTCAACAAAAAAAAAGAGTGTTGGCAGAGAGCAGAATGAGTGCCTAAAGTCCTGTCACCAGGAGGTGGGGGGACCGGCCAGCAAAACGAGCCCCCTCTCCTCGGCTGGGCAGGACGCAACCCCAGCACTCCTGTACTCCCCACATAATGTGCCCACCATGGCCCAGGCTCTCAGGACCTGGTGACCAACAGAGTGGGGAAGAGGGGAGAAATTGGGTCTGGTCTTCCTCAACGTTTACCTGCAACATTGCTGGGGGTTGACCTGGGAAAATGTGCAGGAATAAAGAAGACTCAGGATGAAGAAGCAAGGCTCTCGTGGTAGACAACAGTCTTCCAACAGTAGACAGAGTGAGTTTAGACAAGGGGCCCTTGCTGTCAACACCACCCCCCAATCCCATCATACAGCACCCGTCTTTCAGGCCAAGAGTCATTCACTGAGGTGGGAGGGGTCCTAGTGGGCTCTGGGCTTTGCCCCTGAGCTGTTCCATTGGAGTGCATGTGCAGGAGGCTCACCAAGGCCGGCGACGTAACCCCTATAGAAGTCCTCTTCCTGCCTCACCTGCAGGCCCTCCCAAGGCAAGGACCACTGTGCTCACCCCAGGCCCTGAGACCGCCCCGCAAGGCATGCTGCACTCAGAGGGGACCCATCCTAGAGTAGGTTGGGGTGTGGCCCAGGGGCAGAGGGTGCAGGACAGGCGGCAGAGCTGCCATCCTACAGCCGCACAAAGGGCCCTTGGGGACAGCCTACTGCAGCCCAGCCACCTCAAAGTCACGCGGAGATGCACATTTGGAACCCCTCAGGCCTGCCTATTCACTGGCACGCAGGCTTCTTGGCCACCAGCATCTAGAACAAGATGGGTGATTCCTAGTGCCGCACCCTCTCTCTCCCTCTGACTCTTCTTCACCTGCAAAATGGAGCTCAGGGCCTGCCTTCCACTGTGGGGTGCTACTCAGGGGAAGAGGCAGGTGATCTAGGAACAAAGGTGGGGAGGGGATGGTTCACCTTCAAAATGCGCAGAGAGGGCAGGAAGGCCAGGGGCTCAGGGGCCCACTGGCCCCTCCAGACAGCCCACATCATTGGAAGGTCTACAGGGAGCATGGGGACTCTTGACAGGCCCCAAGAGTCAGGTGGAGTGCAGACTTGTTATCTGTTTTCGACAAAGGATGCACAGAATCAGGAGTTGGGTCAGGGAACCAGCCCAGGGCCCCTTGGGAGCTTCCTGGTAGGTCTGGGAAGAGGGATGTTAGGGCCTCCTCATCTAACAGGGTGGATGGAGGAGGAGGTGAGGCTGCTCCATGCTACCCCACATCTACCTACCCTCCTCCTCCTTCTTGGTGTTCAGGCAACACTGCACCACCTAGAAGACAACATGTGCCAGCCTCTCTTGCAGCTAGTCATGGCCCAGGAGCCGTAAGTGGAAGCAAGGGGACATCCAGGGAGGTCACTGGGAGGAAGCCAACTATTCTAGAGCTCCCTCTGGCCCCAGTGTTTGTCGCTGACCTCCTGGGATGCAGAAGTGAGGGCAGCAGCTTCAGCAGTCATCATGGTCCCTGAGGTGACTGTGAGGATGGAAGTTAGTTATTCAGTCAACTCACATAAATGAACATACATATTTTAATGCCGTCTGATGACATTTTACAAGGGCACACAGCATCCCTTGCTGTCGGTCTCCCTTTAACTGAAGGTGACTTTTGCCTGCTCTAGAATCTCACAGTCATGGGATCACACCTTTCTCTCAGCAAAATGTTTTGAGATTCCTGCATCACTAGCTGGTCATCTTACAGCTGCACAGCGACCCATCATGTGAGGGACCACTTTGTTATCCTCTCTCTTGCTGACAGTCTTGGGGTTGTTTCCACTATCTGACTGTTATGAATAACGCTGCTGTGAGCATCCTGTGTCTTCGGTGGGAAACATCCTTGTGTCATCGGTGGGAAACAGGTTCTTCCACATAATCGTGAGAAAAGCACTTCCAGAATCCATGCATGGGAGATTGTGGTGTGGCATGGTTTACTTGTGATGCAATATCTAAAGAGTTCTCCTGGCTTTCCAATTTCCCATCTCCCTCTGTCCTGCCATGGAAAACGTCAGCAGGGCCAAGGCAAAGGCCAATGCCTACAATTTCTGCTTCATAGCCCTTGGGAGCCCTTGCAGTCTGTCAGGGGCCCCAGGTGACCACTAGACCCACATGGTTTCATGTTCCCAGGTGGGAGAAAACAGGAACAAACATGGTGAATGTGGGTGGAGAGAGAGTGAGAGCTTCTTTGTCCACCTGGAATTATATATTCTCAAGCTTGGGAAGAACCAGGAGCTTTTTTAAAATAGCCAATCAGTGTGCCAAGAGGGACCCTCTTCTCACAATCCAGTTGCCCTCAGCTGTTACCTGAGCTTTCTGTTCATGCTGAGCTTGAAGCCTTGTGGGGGCTGGTACCATGGATCTGTCTCACATCCAATTGTGTGAGCTGGGCCCTCACTGGAGAAGAAACCCGAGTTCCCCGAGATATGTGATCAGCACTGGGACCCTGCCAGCAGGCCAGGGGTTCCCAAGGCAGGTGCTGGGTATGGAGGCCACGGGGCATAGGCTACCAAGGAGACAGAACTGAACCTCACACCACCCTGCTTGGCCCCAGAGGATGGCTGGTTAGCCAGAGACGGGTAAGATTCCTCAAGGAAGGAACAACCTAAGACAGGCACAGTCGCAGAGGGGCCATCAGGAGAGAACTTGGGGGGCCAACAGAAGTGGGGCACAGACCCTCATCCCCCCAACATTGCAGGGACTTGAACCCTCACCCCTTCTGAAGGAGGTCTCCTGCCCCCATGGCTGCTTCGTGCTTCCCACACCCAGCTCAGAACGGGACCCAGGCAACAGAAAGAGACCTGGCCCAGCTCACATCAAGATACAGGTGACAGAGACTTGGCCCAGCTCAGATCGGGACCCAGGTAACAGACAAGAGACTTGGCTGACAGCAGTTGCCCTATATCTAAATTCAGCCGAGCATCTGGAATGCTCAGGGCCCACTCAAGAATGCAAATAATCCTTCCCACTAATATTTACAGGGTAAACTAAGATTGTTGGTAGAGTATTAAATTTGACAGTAAAATAGTAATCGAGTTTTCAGATTAATTTAAATAGGCTAATTGAAATAAGTGAATATTCAAGTAAAGTTAATTGTACTGGACAAAAAGCTGTTCTTAAAGTAATAACTAAAATTTCTATTAGTAGTTCATCTCATGGTAAAATTCCTGAATATGCAATGAACCTAAAGCAGTCATATGTGTGGGGGGAAAAAAATTTTAATTTAAAGTTATCAAGACTGCATTATAAAATTTACAAAAACCTCCATTAATAAAAAAAAAAAGGGGGGGGATAGTAGGGCAATATCATGTAAGGAAAAATATCCTATAAGTAAATTACATCTAGAAAATTTTTACTTTACCAAATTAAGTTTCATTTGCAATGCTAACAGCAATACGGCCATTAAAAACACACATGGTGTCTAAATAAGACAAAGGAAAATCGTTTGAACAAAAATAAAAAGGATCCCAAATCAATTATATAGAAAAGATTCCTTTATTAACTTGTGGTTGAGAATATATTTGTATATTTTCAGAAAACAACCCCAAGACCAGATGGATTCCTGCAACAGAGAGGAATTGACAGGAGTGCTCCAACCACGAAGACAAGAGGAAAAACAGTCCAGAGATGGAAGACGCTGACAACGCCTTGCCACGCGAACAGTCAGCAGCTGTGCACCGCTGAAGGTTACCTAGGACCAAACCAGAGAGGGTTGGACCTGCATTGCCACCATGTGCCCACCATCCAGATATCACTTCTGACATGTACACATAAGGAACTGTTGGACATTGAAATTGGGACTCAAACTTTTTTTGTTTTGTCTTGTTTGCAAAGGCAAAACGTTTTAAAGGAAAGAAATGGTGGGAAAAAGATACAAAGGCAAAGAAGCATTGAACAGACTGTCAAACTACATTGGGAAGACAGGGGAGGTTGGGCGAGGGGGGCTGTAAGAGACCAACCAAAGGACTTGTACGCATGCATATAAGCACAACCAATGGATATAAGACACTGGGGCGGGGGGGGAGGGCGGGCAGGTGAAGGCATGTCCTGGGGGGTAGGGGAGGTCGGGGGGAGATCAATGGGGAAAAAAAAGGAGACATATGTACTACTATTTGTAATACTTAAAACAATAAAAAAATAATAATAATAAAATAGCCAATCAGCTTCCCAAACTTTCAGGGGCTTCTGATGGGATTTACTCCCTGACAAATGATCACTTTCCCAAGTTAGACTGACAGGTCTCTGTGGTCTAGCACCCACCCCCCTCCCCACCCCCCCCCGACCCCCCCCATGCCATTTTGACTTTACTGGGCATGTCCTTGATGCTCTCTGCTTCCCCCCACACACAATCAGGTACCGGAGGGGGAAGGGAAGGCGTTCATCCCCTCGGAGGAACAATGCTGCCATTCCCTGAGGCAGTGGTCAGCAAACTCACCAGTCAGCAGAGCCAAATATCAACAAAACAATTGAAATTTCTTTTGAGAGCCAAATTATTAAACTTAAACTTCTTCTAACGCCACTTCTTCAAAATAGACTCACCAGGCCGTGGTATTTTGTGGAAGAGCCACACTCAAGGGGCCAAAGAGCCACATGTGGCTTGCGAGCTGCAATTTCCCGACCACTGCCCTGGGGTGTGAAGCATTAGATTCCTGGTAAAGCAAACAGGCTCTGCTTCCCAACTGAAGATGCTCAACAATGTCTAACTCCCCTGCTTCCTTTCCCATCAGTAATTAGCTAACGACAGTAACATTTTTACAGATCTTTGTATGGACATATATTTTTATTTGTGGTGAGGAAATACTTGGATTTCAATACTTGCAATAGCTGGGTCATTGGGTATGTGTTAATTTAACTTTGTACAAAACTAGAGCCCCAGTGCATGAATTCATGCACAGGTGGGGTCCGGCTGGCCCACCCCAATTGGGGGGCCAATCAGGCCAGGCTGGGGGGAGGGTCTGTGGGCAGTTTTCTGACCAGCCCCACCCCCAATGGAGGGGGGCGATCAGGGATGGGAAACACCAGAGGGGCCATGGGCGGTTAGCCGGCCCCACCCCCTGGTCGAACTCCCAGTTGAACTCCCGGTCGAGGGGACAATTTGCATATTAGCCTTTTATTATATAGGATTGTCAGTTTCCAAGTGACTGTTCCACTTTAAACTCCCACTTGCTCCCTGACCTCACTGACACTCGGTAGTCTTGTCAGTGTTTTCAACTGCAGACAGTCCAGTGGTTATGCAGTGGTATCTCATTGTGGTTTTAATTTGCATTAGAGTAACTACTTATGTTAACTATCAGATATACTATGTACTACACAGGGGTGAGCAAAAGTGGGTTTGCAGTTGTGAGTATGGGAAACCCAGAGTTTACTCTTGTGTTATTTATTATTATATTATTTATTTATATTACAACTATAAAGAACCTGCTTTTATTTATATTACAACTATAAACCTACTTTTGCCCACCCCTATTATGTTAACATATATTATTTTATATGTGTGTGTATATATCTTTATACCAATAACACAGTCTTAACCATTGTAAGTCTTAAATCGAGTGGTTTAATACCTCCAACTTCCTTCTTTTAACGACTGTCTATTCAAAGTCTTTGAATTTTCATCTAAATTTTAGAATCAGCTTTTCAATGTCTACAAACAAGCGTGGAGGGAATGATTGAGATCACATTAAATGTAAAGATCAATTTAGGGGAAATTTTTAGCTTAATAACGTTGAGTCTTCCAATTCATGAACATGGTATATTTCTCTGCTGTTAAGTCTTCTTTATTCTCAGCCATGGCTTCAGTTTTCAGTCTTGCACTCATTTTCTTAGGTTTACCTCTAAGTAATATGTATTATTTGATGCTACAGTAAACGGTACAATTTGTAAATTTTGTGTTGCTAGAATATAAAAACCTGGTTGGACTCCTGTATTAGCGTGGCTTCCTACAGGAGAGTCTGGGTGTAGAATTTGTGGATCACCTCCACTCTGGCACGAGCAGAGCAGTGGAGTGATGGGGAAAGGTTCTGAAGGTGGCACACCAGTGCCCAGCCCGGCCCGAGGCCCTCTGAGACTGTTCTCATGATGTGGTGATGAGCTTTCCCTCTGCCAACCCCATTTCCCAGAGGCCAGCCTATCCCCAGAGTTTGTCTCTGTCGAAGTCCTCTCCCCATCCCAGGCACCCGCCTCTGGCAGGACTTCAGAGGAACCCACCAGCTTTCTCTCCCACATGGCCCACATCTGGCCAAATACACGCATTCCTTCCCACTCTCCCTTCTCTGAATGGAGTATGGTTTGTCCCCGGCCCAGCTCTTTGCCTCCTCTCTGCCCTGTGCAGCCTCCTCAGAGCCCCAAAGGTCCTAGACAAGCTCAGCTCCCTGTCAATCACCGACAACAGAGAAACCCCTCAGACTGAATGGTCCAGCTGGTCCCGACCAAGGAGCTGGGAAGTGAAGGCACCAGTAGCAGCATCTGCCTCTAAGGAAATAGCTGCACAAATCCCCCGCTTTCCACTCAGCCTGTCCATAGACAGCTTGTGAGCATGTGCCTCCTAACGGTCTCAGTCACCCAGGGAGAGATTTCGCTTGATCATCTGGACATTCTTCGCTTGAGTTTCTATTTATTGCATCTTGGTCCCTCCATCAAAACTTCAAAGTTAATGACCTCTTATGTGTCCCCTGTGCAAGGAGCCTCACCAGGCCAGTGCTCAGGCTCTGGCCAAGTTCAGAGCCCGGAGGGCAGCATGGAGTAGTGGAAGGTGCTCTCGAGTTAGCTGGTGAGCTTAGCACTGAGACAGGTAACCCGTACCTCAGCAGCTTAGCTCAGACAGGCTTATTGCTGCTCCTGCCATGAGTCAGCACAAGTTGTCAGGACACAGGTGCTTCAACCCGTGTGGTCATTTGGGGTGTCAGGATCCTTCCATGGATGGCTCTGTCCCCACTAGTGCTTTGTGGCCCTCGTCACTGGAGCCTTCTGCACCCAGGCGAGTGAGAAGAAAGAGAAAGTGTGGAGGAGCACACAGTGGTGGTTCACGGGCCAGGCCTGGAAGTGCACCCATCACTTCCACCTGCGATCCATGACCACCCAGCCATGTGGCTCCATCCAGCAGGAAGGAGGCTGGAAAACAGGGTGCAGCTGTGTGCCCCAGAGTGGGTGAACATGCACTGTGAGCCCAAGTTCAAGTCCCCGACCTGCACTCATGACCTGTGTAGCTCAGCACAAGTTGCCTCTCTGAAGGTGAGGTCTACTCAACACGTAGGGGAGGGTGAGTACCAAGAGCATCTCTTCCTTCCTGTGCTTCCCCTTTGATGATTCTCCACCTTGATTCTTCCATTGTGATTCACTGTCAAGATGGTGAGCTCCAGGGCTTCTCTGCTGGTTCCCGGGAGCCACAGAGAGCCACCCACATGCCCGACATGTGAACTCTCACTTGCTTGACAGGCATCCAACTGGGGAGGCCCAGAAGCTGGGGTCACTGTGTTGGGGGTCAGATATGCCTCCCATGAGTCCCAGAGTTTCCTCTGCCTGGTGAGTCTGTCCTCACTCTTTGCTTTGTTGCCTCTTTTTTGCACAACCACCAATGGCCTGTCCACGCCGTGTAGGATTCTAGACAGAGAATTAGAACAAATGGGAAACAAACAAAGAAAGAAAATGCCATTTTGGAACTAAAAGGACTGAGACCACATAGCAATCGATTTAAAACTTTTAAAAATAAACTACATAATTCTCTCTCTTGCCTGTTTTTCATTAAGTTGACCAATGACCAAATCCATTGATGCCTGGCTGCTTTGTGGTATGTACAAACATACCCTGTGTAAGTCTACGTAGAGACAGCTTCACTTTGATTTCTGCCAGCATCACTCAGCCCTAACTTTAAAAAAGAAAGTCCTCGTTCATTAACTTTCAACTGCCTTTAAGGAGGTCAAACTTGAGATTTCCTTTTCCCACTGAGACTCTTCCAATTCAGCCTTTTACTAGAAGGCGCTCTGAGAAAGCCGGGCGGGTAAGTTGTTGCTGCTGTCGTGTCGTGTGGGAGTTTCACACACTGTCCTTGGCGCCCAGTCCCTGCAGCCCTCCAGACCACGCAGTGTCTCTCCTTCCCTTGGCTGCTTAGTCATCTCCCAAGTCATTTGGCAGTTGTCCGTGGCCCCTTCAAAATGTTTCCATTTATGGTTAGAATTTGGTCTTCCCGGTTTGGTTCCACAGATGGAAAAGCTTAGTGAACAGGCAGCAGCAAGAGCTTCTCTCAAGAGCAGCCAACGCGAGAGCCTGGGGGCCTGTGGCAAGAGGGGGATCCACGGCAGCTGGGATTGCAGAGACCACAGCAGGGCAGGGGTGGCCAGGGGAGGCCGCTGCCCGCCACCAAGTCTGTGCCATTGCTATGCTCCTCCTCAGCACACATCACCCGCTCCCATCACACATGGAACACGTGCCCAGGTGGGAGTCAGTGCCACAACGGGGCTTGGTACAGTTAGTTTTATTGCTTAGCTTCTTCCATGTTTATTTCATGTCTAATCTCCTAGGAGATTATGGGCTCAATGGGGCAGGAACCACCCTGCCCACTTTCAGGAGGGGCAGATGGTGAAGGGTGGGGAGCCCCTCAGACTGGTCACTGTCTCAGCCCAAGTTCAAACCCAGCCCAAGAGCACACCTTGACCAGGGCTGGGTTGACCATGATGGTTCCAGACTTCTGGAGGGCTGTGGGCTGTATGTACATCAAGCCCCAGCACCCAAGCTAGCACCCAAGCCTGTGGACGTGGTCCCTGAGCCCTGAACCTTCCTCACACACAGAAATCTTGCTCCCTTCTCTTTTCTCTGAGAATGCCAGCCCCTCAGGGACTGCTCAGCACTCCTGTGGTTTGACCCTCCATGCAACCCCCTCCTCTCCGCGCAGTTCTCTCCCACGCAGTTTTCTCCCATGCCTTCCTCTTCTGCATGGTCCTCTTTCATGCAGTCCATTGAGAGGCACCGATGGGCCAGGAGCTCCCTTCCACAAACCACAAAGCCAAAGAAGGTCTCTCCCCAACAGGACTTTTCAATCTATCAGCTCAAGTGCATCCAGTTTTTAAAATAATAGTATATTCCTTTATGCTACCCTACGGTTTGGTTAAAGAATGAAGTACTGTTTTTATCTCTTAGTTCTGTCACCTTGACTTACAAGCCCCGTGAAAGCTGAGACTGTCTTCTTCACCATACTGGATGCCCAGTGGATGGAGGGATGGATTGAGGGAAGGACGGAAAGAAGGAAAAAAGGAATGATTGCATTTATCGCATGCTCTCTAGCTTTGTTCTGCAAGAGACTTACTTTTGTGCCTAGAACCAATATTTCTTCCTAGAAAGAACAAAGCTTTCCCACTTGGGGCTGAGCTTTCCTCCCTCACCCAAGGCGGGAGGTTTGACCTATCATTACAGCTTGGGTGGGTGTCTATGTGCCTAGAAGATCCCCAAATGAAAGCATGATGGGTCCATCGATATTCCAGACTGGGGCTGAGTTCCGATGACTCGTGGGTCAAGTGACATGGCCTTTCATCTATAGCTGCAAAGACCCCACATGGACTTGTACATCTTCACTGTCAAAGTACAATTTCAAAAAAGTGAAAGCATGGCTCTGACACAAATAAGGGATGAGGACATGGCAGCGTCTCTTCAGGGAGGAACCGGGAGGTGCTGGGGCCAAGTCAGGCGGGCCTTAAAAGAGCAGGGATGGCCCGTCGTCCATCAGGATAGACTTTCTGAGATGAGTGTGCAAGTTAGAGACCAAAGTGCTGTCCTACAGAGCAGTTGAGTCATAACCTTTAGGGTTATCCTTCCCACCAAACAGGGACTATTTGCATCTGTCCTGGACAGAGTCTGCACCCTTAGTGAATGGTGAGGTCACACACAGGGCCCAGTCCTAAAGGGTCCTTGGGTGCGCTGGTTGAGCAATGCCACAGTACGACATTGAAAGAACACATCACTCACCTTGTTGCCTTATTTCCCAATTTTAAATACTCAATGGCTACAATCAAGGATGCTAGTATACCAACGCTTCCTGAGCTCCCCACATCCTTCAGTGTGTATGTGGGCAGGTTTGTGTATTCATTAGCTCTCATTATCCTTTTTCTCACAGGTAGGCATCTCAAAGAGTCAGAATACTGTTGTTATTATAGTACTAGAGGCCCAGTGCACAAAATCCATGCATGGGTAGGGTCCCTAAGAGGCTGCCAGCTGCTGGCTGGGCCCTTCCTTCATTCCATGCTGCCCCCTGGTGGTCAGTACATGTCATAGCGAGCAAGCGAACTACTGGTCAGTCAAACGCCCGAGGAGACACTTTGCATATTAGGCTTTTATAGAGAGAGAGATTAGCTTGGCAGAGTGTTTTATATTTCAAACGGGAGTGCTTGATGGAGCACAATTGAAAATCAAGTTCTTCAACACCCCATTAAGCCCAAGTACACCATGAAATATGCCAGGACACAAATAGTCACCAGTAAAGCTGAGGCACCTCATCTTAGGACTCTCTGAAGGTTAAAGAGGTCACAGGGTAGAAGCATTTGCTGAAATGTTACCTACATTTAAGAAATCATTTTTAGATGATTCTGTGGGGGAGGAAACACCCAACTTTCCCTGACACACAGTCACGTGGACTCACTGTCTTCGTATCCTTAAGCAGGTTGTCCCCCTCACCCACCCAGACTCCTCTTCCATTTGTCACAGGACTAACGGTCCTATGAAGAGATGGAGGAAACTATTTTATTTTGAAGTAAAAGAGCAATCCAGGTAATACCACAGTGTTGCAGGGCCTGTCTTTCACTTTTTTCACCCTCAAATGTGTCATTGTGAGGCTGTGTTTCCAGCTCTGACTGGCTTCCTCTAGCCTTGCTTTTTCAGTGGGAAGGTTGACCGGAATGAACAAGAAGTATCATGAGAATGCACTTTGGCCAACACTTACAGTGGAAAATGGGTCACAGGGTGACCACAGTGAGTCACTCTGGATGGGGTACAGCACACACCCCCACCCCGGCTACTGGGTCCTCTGGGAATTTCCAATGGAAAGTCTCTACTTCTGACCGAGAAGACTGGGATGGCCCAGTGCATGAATTTGTGCATGGGTGGGGTCCGACCAGCCTGGCCAGGGGGAGGGGACATGGGTAGTTGGCCGGCCTGCCTGCTAGTCGAACTCCTGGTCGACGGGACAATTTGCATATTAGCCTTTTATTATATGGGATATACACTGAGTGGCCAGATTATTATGCATTCAGAGATCATAATAATCTGGCCACTCAGTGTATAGGTCTTGAAAGGTGGCTGACATTCACATAGATGAAGCTGGTGGGAACGTCAGAGTGGGGGATCAGGGGGCCTCATGCACAGCCCCAGGAGAATGGAGAGCACTACTTTGACAGGAAAACTGCCAGTACCATCCACATTGCCAACTCTCAGCTTCAGGCTGCCTTTGGGCGGAGAGCACCCCCTCACAGTCTACCCTTTATGATAATGCTTTCCCTCCATCCTGACTTTCTTAGGACTGTCCTGGTTCCCCCATAATCCCAGAGTCCCCAGGCTCAGTCTCAGGCTGTGCTTGCCTCTTCCTCTCCCTTAAACCATCAACCAGCTGTCAGTGTAGATCCTGCATCAGAGGAGACCTCCCATCTCCACCCCCTTTCCCTTTCCCACACCACTTAAGTCCTCTACATGACCCCCATTTGGGCTGTTGTAAGACATTCTTACATTTTTTCCAAACCAAGCAGACTTTCCCCTAATTTCCAGCTGCAGTGATCACCTCCTTGTATGCAGCATGGGCTCTGGTTCTGGCTTCCAGAAAGGAAAGGCGTCTATCTTAGCGTTGGGTTTCAGTGTGGGCAGTAGGGATGAAATCAGACAACTCAGTTCCACCAGCAACTGAGACACACGCATGTACCGTGTTTGGTCACCAGGCATGGTCCTCTAGACAGGACTGCCCCCAAAAATGTTTATGGAGTCACATTGGCAGGTTCTAATGAAGAGAGCTCAGGTGACTCTCCCTCTGTGTCTTCCCTCAGCCCCTCCGCTTCAGGCACTGTCTTCAAAAGAGAAAAAATAGCAAAGTTGGAGGGAAGTGAGCAGAGTGAAGTCATGCTTCAGGGATTTGAACCTCTCGTTGGCATCATTAGCTATGTTGTAAGAAGAGTACGAGGAACAGTCCTGAATCGCTGGACAAGGGATCCAAGCCTTCATGGCTAAACCCTCGGACCTGGAAGAAGTCAGCAGCGACCCTGTGCGGGCTGCTGTCTGGCTGATTCTGCCCAGCACCCCTGGACTGAAGCTACCTTTCAGTTCCCTCCTTGCTGCTGCTCTGATGCCTTCCCCGCTTCTCCTCCAGTGTGAGCTCTCATTACCCAGAATGGGAGCCTCCCACACATAGGCTCCAACCCTCCCCTCGTGACTTCCAGGGGCAGGACTTCCTCCTGCTGGGACTGGGTGACTTCCATGTTTCCTTCTTGCCAGGCTCATCATGGGTGTGTTTGGGATCAGAGGCCCCCTGGGCTTGGGTCTCTACCGCCCTGGGGACTACAGAATCCTGGGTCACCTATCCATCCATAGTGACATGGACCAGACTGGAAGCTTAGGGAGCCCTGTAGGTCTGGAGCCTTAGATGCAGGTGCTGATGGTGGAAACTCCAGTGGGTTCTGAGGGTCTTCTGGCCCTGCCTGAGAGTTTGTCCAGAATGAAATGGTCCCACCTCCCCATGTCTGCTCCCCTCACACAGTAAAGGGAGGGAGTGGAGCTAATTTCACACAGCTCTCCAAAACAGTTGAGTGGATAACTGAATTGTGGTGTATCCATCCATCCATTGGGGTATTACCCAATCACAAAAAGGAATGATGGACTGACCGTGCTACAGCCATTGACCCTTGAAAACATTCTGCGTGGTGAAAGGATCCGGACACAAGACGTCACATATCATGCGGTTTCATTTGTATGAATTGTCCAGCATAGGCACATTCACGGAGACAGAAAGCAGATTGGGGATTGCCAGAGGCTAGGATAGGGAGGAGGGGAAAGGGAGCTATTGCCTGATGGGGATGAAGTTTCCTCTTGGGGTGATGAGATGAGGGTTGCACAACATTGTGACTGTACTACATGCCAATGAAGCATACACTTTAAAATGGCTAAAGTTATGAATTTCATCTCAGTGAAAGGAAGAAAAAGAAAGGAAGAGGCCTAAGCAGACTGTCTCTATGGTGGGTGCCTGAGACCAGGCACCATGTCTTAGTCTTTCTGAGGATCCCTCCCTCAGGAGGCACAGTGATGGTCCTATAGCTGTGCAGGAGCGATGGAAATGTACATGCTGAGGCCTAGAGGGGGCATGAGTCACTTCACAGATACACAAGAGCCCAATGACTGCCCAGATGACCCACCCATTGGCACGCTTGCCTGGCACCCTGCACAGGCAGTGCCCTTTTTTCTGGGGCCTGGTTAGAAGACTGGTCCCACCCCATTCCCTGCTGCGGAGAGGGCATTGGGAAGGCCTCGCACCTCATGTGCTCTGCAAAGACCTGCAGTTGTAAAGGGCCCGTGTCAGGTCCCGAGAAGAAAGTACAGCCCCTCTGGCCTGTTGAATTTGGCTCTTTGCCTTTTCTTGAAGTCAGGAGAGATCAAGGCTCCTCCTTTCCGGTTCCCTGAGTTCTGACGTTTAATGTGCTAATAGCAATCCCTCCCCTCCTATTTATAACCACTTAATAATGCAGACCAGTGTGGCTCTCTGAGGTTGGGTGGTTTTATTTAATCCACTGAGTAATCTAATGTAACAGTCAGCACAGTGTGTTTCTCCCGACCCTGGCTAAGAGTTACTTCATGTGGTGGCACCGCTCCTGGCACCGAGTCTGAGGGGCAGCCCGTTCTGCATGGAAAAACCAACTTGCTTTTCCGCTCTGTGTGTGAGAGAGCATGTGTGCATGTGGGTGTGGGCCGGCGGGGACAGAGAGCCGCGTTATTGGCACGTGGGCCGAGCGTTCCTGCTTTCTCCATGCACACAGACGTTTTTGGAGTCGGTTTGGATTTGTGTGGAAACTTCATTTTTTATTTCTCCCTCTTGTTTCTCTGGTAACATCAAAAACAAACACACACAGCTGTGTCACCGGCTCCCACTCCATTTTTCCAGCAAACACCTAGCACTGGAAACTCAGCAGGACGCGGACTCCAGAAACCCAAACCAACTCTCACTACTCTTTCTCTCCCAGTTCGCTCTGTGCCTCACCCCGCCAGAGTGGGCTGGGCAGATGCCCACTTCCCGGAGCACCAAGGACAAAGGGCCCAGGCAGGGGATCTTTCCTCCACCCTGGGGCGGGCTTCTCCCAGGCCCATGCAGGGGAAGTCTCTGCTCCCGCATCTTCCACCCCTGCTCTCGATTTAAATAGAAGAACAAAATCGTTCCTAGCTCTTGCCTCCTCTCCTTCTCACCACCAGAGCTGTGGATGACGGACAGGCTGCACACACCCTGCAGATGAGGATTCCTTGTCTCTAGAAATCACAGAATTTGGCTGCTAGGAAAATATGTTCCTTTATTCCAATTGTTTCACTGCAAAGGGAAGCAGCTGAGGAGCCAAGAGGCCACACAGCAAATTAGTGGCAAAGCCGGTGAGAGGAAGCCTCGCTCCTGCACTCCTGTCCACCCTCATCCACACGATGGGCCCCCCGGGAGGAGGCAGGCTGGAAAGCCTGGGGCTTCAAACTGCTTCCCCGGTTCGTCTTTGCTGACTTGGTCCACTGTGGACCTAAATAAGGCATTTCACACATCTCCCCAGTTTTGAATCTTAAATCTGTACTCCGATAATACGGCAATTTTTCTCACACACACTAGCGTGTCATTCAAATGGCCACTTGTACTCGTCCATCCGCCATGAGCCAGAACCGCAAGTGTCCTCATATCCTTCGTGCAATCGTTTCTCCCGGCCCCCCTTCACTGTGTCACCTCTGGCACGTGTTCAACCCCTCCAGGCCCCAGTTAGATTGGATAATAGCAGAAGACTCTCAGATTATCTCAGCATTGCTTGCTAAACGCAATCCTATTGAGCACCTCCCTTACCTTCAATGAGGACATATACAAAGGTAAGTCCAAGGTGGTTTTACAGTACAGTTTGGGGAGAGAATGTCCAGCAAAATGGTACTTTGCAAAGCAATGTGTAGTTCTCCCAACCAAGAGCCCTATAAAAATATCTAGGCTAGAAATTCCCCACCCAACCCTTAAAAATGTGTTCAGACTAGAAGCCAAGGGCGAGGCTAGGCTGTGGCCCAGCAGCCTCAAATCCTCGGGGAAAGTGATAAGCCCATGAGGACCAGCTGAGACTGTCTGCGCTCTCCTGCCGCTGCATGTCACCACGGCCCAGGACATGGTCCCAGAGAGCAGACAGACCAGGGAGAGTCGGGGAACACGGATGCCCAGATGGTCTTGTCTGCTGCGAGGTGGCGGCCTGTGAGTCACATCATCGGCTGGGAGACCCAGGACTGTTCCTGGACTAGTAGCCTCCCTGGCACGGCTTCTGCTCCCTTCCAGAACATCCGAGTGCCTGCTGCCACAGCCTTCCTCATTGGCAGCTGGACCTTAAAGTACACATGTCAGCCAGGGTAAATCTTTCTCCCTTCGTCTAGCTCTGAAGGAATTCTGACAGTAGCACACGTCAATCTCAGACAGCGTTCATTTCAGCTCTAAAACGACTGTATGCAATGAACGATTTAGACAGAGACGTCCCTCAAAAACATTGAGTAATCCCTGGGCTTAAAAAATGCTAGCATTCGAACAAAAAGAGACAAGAAGTACTAGCTTATGTCTGTCAAGAGGCAGATGCCGAGATGGGATTAGTGCAGATGTCTTGGGGAAACATCTGTGAAAGATAAAACAAGAGGAGCCGGGGGAGGAATGGGGGAAGGTAGGAAGTCGGGTCTGCCACATTGGCTGGGAAGGCTCAGGCAGGCAGTGGAGGGTTCTGGAGCCCAGTTTCCCTTTCATGGGGTCCTGTGGCAGGAATGACCCGCATTAGTACCTCCATAAACTGAGTCACTAGGCAGATCATGCCCTTGAGGTGTGACTGGGGTGTGGAATATCCAGGAAGGGCACCTAGGGGTTGTCAATCACTGTTCTGCTCTCCTAGCGCACACTGAGTGGACACAGCATTGTGCCCTGCAAGGATCCACTTCTCTGCTCAGGCCCGGGAGCAGCCCCACAGGCCTCTCTCCCAGGGGGACACTTAGAGGAGGGCGGTCAGTGGGGTGAACTACAGCCCCATCACAGCAGTAGGTCTGAGAACCGTGACACTCATCCTGTCCCTCCTATGCTTCCACTCTGCATCACCCTCACGCTGGGAAGTCACCATCTGAGCAGAGCTCCATGGCTTTCCTGGGGGGTGTGGCTCAAACCTTCATTCTGGGGCTAAGGCTGGGCATGGGTCACTCCAACCCACTGGGACCTCCGGGATTCTATAGAGAATCGTCAGAAAATTCCCAATGCTGGAGACTAAACAGCCGCGGTCCCGGGGGCGTGGGACTGACTAACCACAGAGCTGAGGGGGTCTGAGGGGTTCACCAGGCTGCATAGGGTTTCCCTCAAACACCAAGCTCCCCACATGCGGTCTCTGCCAGCAGGACGCATAATTGAAAACAGACCCCATGTGTGACTCAGAGGAAGCTAGTGCCTCCCTCCCCCACAACTCACACAGGCTTTTTAACCAGGGGCTTCACTTCCTGTGAGCCCCTGGCTACGTCTGGATGACATGTGTAGGTCACACAGCTGATCTCATCCAGCTGGAGCATTCTAGAAGGCGCTATTCCCATGCAGGACATGGGAGAGTGGTCACCACAATTACTCACTCCTTCCAAGAGTATCTGGCTACATACACACACACACACACACACACACACACACACACACACACACGAATACATGCACACGTGCACTTACATGCCAACGTGCATACATATGCATATGTGTGTGCAGATGCATATATATTAGTGCATGCATACCTATACATACATGTGCAAATATACATGCTTGTGTGTACGCAACTATATAAATACATACCGATCGATACAAACATACATGCATACATACACACAGCACATTCCACCAGCTCCTCATGCCTGTGAGGACATAGGATCCCAGCACACTGAAGTGACCACTCAGGACTCCCAACACCCTGCCCTGGGTCCCTATCCAGGGGCTCAGCTTTGGGAAAATGAAACAGAGACAGTCTGCCATGGGGATGTGAGGAGTACCAAGACCTTCTTCCCAGTCACACAACTGTACCTCATTCCACATTAAAAAGCAGCCTTCATGCTCATGGCAAATCAGCCCCAGTTCTGTGGGGGTGCACTGTAGGGTGCTTATACAATGGGCTGTGTGCCATGGAAATGTGTGTGCCATGCAAGGAGCATGCCATAGGGAATCAGGTACACCATGAGGTGTACACACCATGGAAGGTGTGTGCACCATGAGGTATGTGCACCATGGAAGGTGTGTGCACCATGGGAGGTGTGCGCACCATGGGAGGTGTGTGCACCATGAGGTATGTGCGCTATGGGAGATGTATGCACCATGAAGTGTGTGTACCATGAGGTGTGTGTACCATGAAGTGTGTGTACCATGAGGTGTGTGTACCATGAGGTATGTGCACTATGGGAGGTGTGTGTACCATGAAGTGTGTGTACCATGAGGTGTGTGCACTATGGGAGGTGTGTGCACCATGAAATGTGTGTACCATGAGGTGTGTGCACCATGAGGTATGTGCACTATGGGAGGTGTGTGTACCATGAAGTGTGTGTACCATGAGGTGTGTGCACCATGAAGTGTGTGTATCATGAGGTGTGTGCACGATGGGAGGTGTGTGCATCATGAGGTGTGTGCACCATGGGAGGTGTACATACCATGAGTGTGCCATGTGCTGCACCTCTGATAGAACACACATGCCACCTGCCCCAGAATTGCCTGAGCACCTTCATCTCCTGTAGCCCAGGCTTGTGCTACCCGCTCTTATCTCCTGGAGGATGGTTGAGATAGATTGCCTTGCCCACACCCACTTGACCTCTGGCTTCCCAGCTCCAGTAACTACTACAGGTGACTGGGGAGTAGTTGTGCTCTTTATTATCATTACTAGGGGCCTGGTGCATGAAATTCGTGCACGGGGAGGGGGGAGGAGTGTCCCTCAACCCAGCCTGCACCCTCTCCAATCTGGGACCCATCGGGATCAGGCCTAAATGGGCAGTTGGACATCCCTCTCACAATCCAAGACTGCTGGCTCCCAACCGCTCGCCTGCCTGCCTGCCTGATTGCCCCTAACTGCTTCTGCCTGCCAGCCTGATCACCCCCTAACCACTCCCCTGCCAGCCTGATTGATGCCTAACAGCTCCCCTGCTGGCCCAATTGCCTCTAACTGCCCTCCCCTGCCAGCCTGGTCACCCTCAACTGCCCTCCCCTGCAGGCCTGGTTGCCCCCAAACTGCCTTTCCCTGCAGGCCTGGTTCCCCCTCAACTGCTCTCCCCTGCAGGCCTGGTCCCCCCCAAACTGCCCTCCCCTGCAGGCCTGGTCCCTCCCAACTGCCCTCCCCTGCCGGCCATCTTGTGACAGCCATCTTGTGTCCCATTGGAGGAGGCCATCTTTGACCACATGGGGGCGGCTATCTTGTGTGTTGGAGTGATGGTCAATTTGCATATTACCTCTTTATTATATAGGATTCTTTTTTATGGAGGTATAACTAAATATAACATTCTATTAGTTTCAAGTGAATAATGTGATGATTTAGTATCACTATATGTTGTGAAATGATCACCATCATAAGTCTAGTTAGCATCACCGCACACAGTCACAAAATTTTTTCTTATGATGAGAACTTTTAAGATATACTGTCTTAGCAACTTTCAAATATACAATATAATATTGTTGACCACAGTCACCATGTTGCACATTACATCCCAGGACTTACTTATTTTATAACTGGAAGTTTGTACCTTTTGACCCACTTCACCCGTCTCCCCGCTTCCACTGCCCACTTCTCGCAACCACCTATCTGTTCTCTGTATCTATGAGCTCAGTTGTTTTGATTTGGTTTGGTTTCTTTACATTTCACATATAAGTGAAATTATATAGCACTTGTCTTTCTCTGATGACTTATTTCACTTAACATATGCCCTCAAGTGGTCCATCCATGTTGCCACAAATGGCAAGATTTCATTCCTTTTTATAACTGAGTAATAATCCATTGTATATATGTAGCACATCTTCTTTATCCAACTGTCTACTGATGGACACCTAGGTTACTTCCATATTTTGGTTATTTTAAATAATGCTGCAATGAACATAGGAGTGCATAGGTCTTCTTGAATTCATGTTTTGGGTTTCTCCAGATAAATACCCACAAGTGGAACTGCTGGGTCATATGGTAGTTCTACTTTTAATTCTTTGAGGACTCTCCATGCTGTTTTCCACCGTGGCTGCAGCAACTTGAATTCACCAACAGTGCGCGAGGGCACCCTTCTCTCTGCATCCTGGCCAACTTGTGTTTGTTGATTTATTGATGATGGCCATTCTGACAGGTGTGAGGTGATATCTTACCATGACTTTGATTTGCATTTCCCTGATGATTAGTGACTGGGATATTTTCATGTACCTGTTCGCCATCTGCATGTCCTCTCTGGAACGGGAGCTTCTTACTGGGAGTTGGGAGCCCACTCCTGAGAGTCAGGAGGGTGCAGCCCGTGAGCTGGTGAGGTCCCGGGTGCTGCCCAGTGGGTAGTAAATGTCAGCTCCACAGGCAGGGTAAGCACTGGGCTTGGGGGATAGGGGCACCCCCGGGGCATATCGGTTTTCCACAAAGGCCTGATCCCAGGGGCCACCTGAGAACTCGGCTGCCAGGACACAAGCCAGACCCTGAGCCGGGCACCCAGAAGGGCAGGCTCCAGGGAACAGTGAGGCAGGGAGTGGTGTGACCTAATATGTACCCCACAGGCCTGGCCTCATGGGAAGACACAAAGGCATGAGCCACACATTTCCCCTCTACCATGTCCACAATGAGGGCCTGTTCCATAGAAAACATGGGTGTTTGTTTCCACAGTTACTCACAAACAGCCAGATTCCTTCCTGGTAAATTAGCTGTGACACATTCACCTGGACCCCACCACCTTCGGAACGTTTTCTTGGCATGACTAATACGGCTCAACGATCCAGGTCTGGAAAGTGTGTCATTATAGGAATCCCTGTGGCTGCTTCAGCTGGCCCTAGGGGAGGGGCTGTGGCTGTGTGCACCCCCGGTCATGTGACACTTCCCTTAGGCCCCACAGAAGACCCCAGGCCCCAACCCTAGGAACTGAGAGATGGGCCCTGAGCAGGGAGAGGAGTGGAGGGGGGCCCTGCCCAGGGCCTCTGCTGTGGGTGGGGCTGGCAGGCTGGCCAGTCACCCGGCTCTGGCGCCCAGGCTGCTGGTGCTCCCCTGCCCAGGTTGCCTGGGCCAACAGCCACTGGCTCAGAGCCTCGCCACCTTCCAGCCAGCATGGGCAGTGCAGGCGCCCACCCCCTGGGGAGCAGCTCCCTCCTCAGGTAGGGCCGAGAGGGTGGGGCAGGAGGCCTGCAGATGGGGACCTCAGTGGCTTCGCTCCAGGAAGAGCTTTCTGGGTCCACAAGCCGTGGCTCAGATATTGATGCTGAAGATGAGGCCCCAGGAGGCCTTCCGGGGTGGGGCCAGCAGACCTGGCAGATGCTCTGGTCTCACCCACTCACTCCCGGCACGGCTGTGCCCTCCAGGGCCAGCAACAGCTGCCTGCCCCTCCAGCCCCTGTCTGACCCCCAGCTCAGGGGACCTTGTTCTCAGACTAGGGCAGCCAGCCCCCAGTCCAGACTCATCGTGGGCTTGAGGGCTACCCAGGCGGGGCCCTCGGCCTGGCAGCTCCTGCAGGCCCCCATCAGCAGACCTGGGCTGCTTCACAGGTCGTGTCCTGAGGGGCAGGGGACCTCTTTGCAGCAGCGTCCTTCCCACAGGAGGTTGTGTACTCATGAGACCCTGGACGGCGCCACCTCCCCTGCCGATGGAAGCAGTGGCCACCAGTGTCCCTCCCGCCTGCCACCACCATGTTCACACATGCAACAGGTTCGGTGTGCGGATAAGTGAGTGGACTGAGGGAGAGAGGGAGGTGGCCGGCATGTTGCTGGCTTCACATCACCTTGTCCATGGTGGCCCTGTGCTCCTGAGGAGGGAGGGCCTGGGTAGCCAAGGGGAGGCTCTGGGCTTTGAGGGCGGCTGAGCCTGAGCCTCGTCGGGCCCTGGGAGTCCCTGATCCAGGGGGGAAATTGCGGGGCCCTGGTGGCATTTCAGAGCATCCCGCACCATCATTACCCCAAGCCTTGGATTGCGCTGCCTTGAAGTCGCTTCCAACTCGCCCACAGCGCAGCTCACCCCAAGTGCAGGCCTGTGGGAATTCATCAGCGCTGCTCATTTGCTCTTAAGGCTGTTCACCCTCAAACAAGCTGGTTCTGTTTAGGGCTTGATTTGCCAGACAATTTAAAATTTCTTCCTGCCAGAAAGTGGTTCCATCAAAGGGAACTGATTCTTCTCTGTGGCTGATGTCGCTGAGTCTCCCTCCCAGAGTCAGCCCACGGGGAGAGGAGGGGCAGCAGGCCAACCTGAGGGCGCAAACCAGAAGAGCGGTCTGTGTAAGCATCCCAGCAGGGCACAGAACTGGCTCTGCCACAGCCCTGCCCTTCTGAACGCCAGGGAGGGTTGCAGTTGGAGGGTGGGAGTTGTCACACAATCCCTGAGTCTTGGGAGGAGCGGCGGGGGGGGGGGGGGGGGGGGTGAGGGTCTGTGAAATGTGTGTCCCTCCAGGTAGCCCCAAGGGTTCCCTCTAGGTGGTGTTCCCAGTTTCCAGGCAACACTTGGCCTCACGCCTGCTCCCAGGGCCCAAAGAGCCCTTTTGCCTCCTGACCCTCCCCCCATATTGGGCAGCAGGGATGTGTGTGGGGCAGTCCTGTAGGTGGGCACACTGCTCTCCTGCATCAGACAGAGGTCCTACCTCCTGCCCCAAGATAGTAGGACCCTAGACACCCAGGACCCTGCCCTTCTTCCTCCCTTGAGACTCTGAGTGTAACTGGAGAGTATGTTAGGAGCACCACACCACCATTATTTACCCATCATGAATATGTCTGAATCTCTCCTGCACAGCAAGTCCTGTGAGAACAGAGGCTGTGTCTTTCTAAGATCAGCCCCTGACATGGTCAGCCTTGGGGAGAGGGTGGCAAGGCTGGATGAAGGTGCTGGAGGAGATGGTACAGACTACCTGTGGTCACGTCCCACCAGAGCTGGAGTCTAGTTCTCCAATCCTCCAGTCATGGCTGGCCTGTGTCTGGCTTTGACCAACAAAATACGGCAAAGTGATGTGGTATGGCTTCTGAGCCCTCAAGAATCTTTGCACTTCCGCTCTCATTCGGTCACAATACTGCCACCTCGAACTCCAGTCTAAGGTGTCCTTCCAGAGAAGCAACAGGGGGCAGAAACAAGACCCCGGCCCCACAAGACCCATAAGGAATGCCATCCTAGGTCACCCAACCCTCTCCAAGCCTCCAGCTGGCTGCCACCACATGAATGCAATCGGGTGACCTGCCCAGCTGAACCCAGCCCAAAGTGCCAACCCACCCAAAAAAGGAGCAAATCAAGTGGTTGTTTTAAGCCACTAAGTGTGGGGATCGTTTGTTAGGAAAAAACAGATAACTGATTTGGTGGTGATGGGGCTGGCAGTGGTCATGATGGTGACAAAGATGGCAGTGGTGGCAGTGGTGGGTGATGGCAGTGGGGAGGTGATGGTAGTGGTCATGGGGATGATGATGATGACTCTGGACCTCCTACGTCATCCCAGAAAGATTAATCTTCGTTCAATATGCTTCTTGTGTATTTTGTTGTGTCCCGGTTCTTTAAAAATATGCAATGTCTTTAGAATTACATGTACTTTTGAGAATCCAGTGAGATCTATAGGCCCTCATCCCAGGAAAATGCACACAAAGTTTTGCTCAGACTTTGGGGCTTGGTATCCCTGCTCCCTCAAGGACCCCCAGTGAGAAGTCCTGTGGGGTGGTCACCTGGCGTTCTCACACCCACTGGCCAGGCCAGCCCCTGGGGCGCTGTCAGTGTGGTCTTCCTAAGCCAGCAGAGAAATCATGACCTTCTGGTGACCCTTTCCATGTAGTACAGCACAGCTGGTTGAGAGGAGCTTTTCATGATGAGATATAAATATTTTTAAATATTTGTAGTCTAATTTCATGTCGTTTAGATATACTCAGAGGTGGTGGAGGGGGAAGAAGTTCAAAGGCCTGAAGTTTCCCCCCCCTCTTCCCCCGTGAGCACCGTCTCCTGTGTGTATGTCTCGTGTGTGAGGGGAGTTCTGTGGATACCACGTTGGGGTGCTGCTACCCTCAGGCTGGCTTCACTTCCCGAGAAATGACTGTGTGCCCAATACCGACACCAGGGGAAGTAAAGACGCCTCGGGAGAGAGCATCGCCGGGGCTGGATTGAGTTCACCAGGTGCTCACGGCCCCTTTCCATCCAGGGGCAGCTACTGCCCACCAGCGAGTGTCCCTCAACCTTCTTGTCACCTGGTGCCCTCGTCCACCACCTGAGGTTTTCTCTCCAGTGCCCGGCCTCTGCCCCAACTCCCACTGAAGAAGTGATCAATTATCGGTACAGAGTCCTCACAACGTGCAAGTGTTGTCATGAACTAGACCAGTGGTCGGCAAACTCATTAGTCAACAGAGCCAAACATCAACAGTACAACGATTGAAATTTCTTTTGAGAGCCAAATTTTTTAAACTTAAACTTCTTCTAACGCCACTTCTTCAAAATAGACTCGCCCGGGCCGTGGTATTTTGTGGAAGAGCCACACTCAAGGGGCCAAAGAGCCGCATGTGGCTCGCGAGCCGCAGTTTACCGACCACAGAACTAGACCGAAGCACAGGGGCCTGCCGCCCGAGACCAGGTAAGATTGCTGAGACTGGTGATTTAGTTTGGACTTAAAATACAAAATCCTGCTGCTCTACCACCGACTTGGAACACATACGGGGACACACTGCCCATTCCCCGTTAATAGCAGGTTTTGCAATTTCTGAGTCGTCCCAGGAGAAAGCTGAGAACCGTTGAGGTGGGGGAGGAGAAAATTACTCTCCAGAGCAAAGGAAAATGTGAGTGCAGAGTCATGCTCTGAAACGTCGTCTTAAATGTATTTCTAAGGCCGTAAGAGCAACGCCCCGCCACCCAGAACGGTCCCACAAGATGTGCTGAGCATGAGAAAGCCACAGAGGGCTGGTCCACACGGAACCACTTACTGCCTCCTCAGCCTGAACATGTGGGCAGACAAACGGAAATGGCATTACTCAGGGCTCCTTGGGCCGACAGACCAAATATAGAATGCTCCTGCGCTAATGGCTCACACATGTCCCTGTAGGTATCCCGTAGTTCCGAAGCACTTAGGCATAACTGTGTTACTCGTCTGCGCACCATCTCCCCACGAGCAGGCTCGAGAGCACCAAAAGGCACAGTCACGTGACCTTGGCATGGGCTTCCTCACTGTAAATGGGGAGCAGCACAACCCACATGGGGTGCATGTGCATCAGGCAGCCTACTTCAACTGGGGGCCCTTCAAACAGGCAGCAGCCCAGGCCAAACCTTCTAGGCTCTCGGGACCGGGACACCTGGTGGAGGCAGGACTTAGCCAGGTGCCTCTCCATCCCTCTGCACCTCAGAATGCCTGAGCTGTCCTGCCTCTGCCTGCAGGAACAAGGGGACAGTGTGGGTGCTGGCATGATTGTGGGCCAGGCAAACAGGGATGCCCAGAGGGGCATGATGAGGACAAAGCGGTTGGAGCCCACTTGCGATGCTAGAACGTCAGAACAAGCCCACCTCTTGGCACATCAAGGGAAACAAATCTGTCCCAGCAAGGCTGCAAAGCAAGTACCCAACATCCCCAACATCATCCTGGTTCCAACCCAAAGCCAGAGTCTGGTGTTGCCGAGGGCAGAGGCTGGAGGTGGCAGCTGCCCTGCCCAGGAGGAGAAAGTGTTTCCCTGAAGGTGAATGCTCTGCAGATGCACAGCCTTGCTGCAGACCCCAGACTCACCCTGAGCTGTGTGTCTTTTCCCACACCGACACCTCCTGCACCATGTGGTCCAAGCACCCAGCCTGGGCCAGCTGCTCAGACGCCCCTGCTCCTGGCCCCTCCAAGCTGGCTGCCTCCACGTCACCTGAGAAATGGGCCAGAATGGACTGTGTTGCCTTCAGAACCCAGAAAGGCCTAAAGCCCTGTGCTTCCTCCTTTGGGGGGTGCCAGATGCAGCAATTAATTTTACTTTGGGGGGATGTCCCACCACACCCCTGACCACCAGACCCCTATGGACTTCGCTGAAGTGCAGATCTCGGGATTTACACAGAGCTCATCTCCCACCCTTGGAGGCACATGTGTCTTATGGCCAGCACACTAGGCTCCTCTCACCTGTCCTCTTCAGTCAGCATGATGTCATCACTGTAACGATCTGTCTCGTGGCCCGTGGGATGTCCAGTTGGTCCAGGTCTCCTCAGACTATATAAGGACAGAACGGGAGTTAACACAGCCCTGAAGCCAACCGCAAATGTGTATTACTGTCCCTCCCATGTGAATGGAAATCCTAATCCTCTTTTCTAAATGGGATGAAAAAGAATGTGATTGCCGATCAATGACCTTATTAATCTGCCGTGACCAGGACACCCTGACTGGCACTGGCAGATGCAGTTGGGCTGCTATGTGGTGAAGCCTCAGGGTCACTCTCCAGGATCTGATATTCTCTGCAAAGCCCAGGCCAGCTCTTGACCACACAGAGACATGGTGGCCCACCACACCTGCGTCCTCCAGGGGCGCCATGCTGTTTGTGGTTTTCCTTCCAAGCCGTGGAGGGAGGCAGTGTTCAAGGTTTGCCCTTGGGCATCTCTCCTATAATGTCTTTGAGTACACAGGCCAGGATCCCAGTGTGCGGGTACATTACACACTTGGGGACGCTGAGTGGTCTGTTGACTAGGGCACCCACAGTGACCAACACTTCAGCCAGGATTCCTTTTACTACTTGGCCCCTCCTCCAACAAGGGGCCATGATGACATTTTGGGTCTCCAGGAGTCAGTGTCCACTCAGGTTCTGTGTCCAGTTGTCCTCAAAATGTCTTAACAACCCTGGCTGGTTTTCTCAATGGTTAGAGCATCAGCCCTTGGACTGAAGGGTCTCAGGTTCAATTCTGCTCAAGGGCACATACCTCTGTTGCAGGCTCCAACCCTGGCCCCAGTCGGGGTGCATGCAGGAGGCAACTAATCAATGTTGATGTTTCTCTTTCTCCCAGCTCCTTCCGCTCTCTGAAAATCAGTGGGGGAAAACTATCCTCAGGTGAGGATTAACCAAATATATATATATATATACTAGAGGCCCAGTGCATGAAATTCGTGCACGGGAAGGGGGTCCCCTCAACTCAGCCTGCATTCTCTCCAATCTGGGACCGCTCAGGACCTCGGGCTCCTAACCACTTACCTGCCTGCCAGCCTTATCCCCCAAACTGCTCTCCCCTGCTGGCCTGATCCTCCTAACTGCTCTCCCCTGCCTACCTGATCACCTCTAACCTCCTCTGCCTTGGCCCTGCCAACATGGCTTTGTCGGGAAGGACATCCAGAAGGACATCTGGAAGGTCATCCGGAAGATGTTCAGTCTAATTAGCATATTACCCTTTTATTAGTACAGATGCCACCTTGTCCTAAAAATGCAGGTTGTTCCCAGGTTTTCCTATCGTGGAAGGGAAGCCCTCAGTAGCATCCTGGGTTCTGACCAGGGCTTATGCGCTTGTGCTTTATCTCAACAGATGTGATTCCTAGAAGAAGACTCTTGGATGTACCTTGAACATTTCTATCAAATTTGCCAAATCATCCTCCAAAAATGTTGAACCACTTTAAACTCCCACCAGCAACCATGCGTGTGCCCTCCGTCCCACTTTGATGCCAATATCATTGATTTCTCCCTAGAAGCTTCCCTCCAATCAGCTGGGAC
Organism: Corynorhinus townsendii; assembly: GCA_026230045.1. NCBI lineage: Eukaryota > Metazoa > Chordata > Mammalia > Chiroptera > Vespertilionidae > Corynorhinus > Corynorhinus townsendii. The sequence continues at coordinate 9,502,993 of JAPDVU010000002.1, forward strand.
TGCTTGGTACTTGAGCCAACCTCATGTTCAGCTGGGGCCTTGATTTCCCAGATAGAATTATGGAGGAGGAAAAATAGTTTTCCTCTACTTTTCTGAGTTCTTAGTGGAGGCCCTTGTAATGAAAGATAAATCACCAAGAGAAAAGCAAAAGTTCATTAACATGTGTACCTCGTGTATATGTGGGAGATCCCAGGGTAAAATGAATAGCTCCCCAAGGTAGCTTAGAATGCAGATTTAAATACCTTCTTCCTAGGGAAAGGGGACAGGAGATGTAGGCCTCTTAGAGGAGAGTAAATGATATTTAGGAAAGATGGATGGGGGTGGGGAGAAATAGTTTGTAACAAAGTTTGGGTGTGATGTCAACTTCTACTCTCCTGTTCTATGACACTTCTCTGCCTGATGACACTTCTCCCGTGAAGGGGACCTATGACATTTGAGCTCCTTTAGGGGGGTCCGATTTAAGGCAGATCAGGAGACTTCAGTGAAATCCTCTGCATGCATTTGCTGTTTTTCAAGCATCTGCAGCTCAAGATCATCAATATAACAACACAGCATATGCTGGGGTGGCATGTTCTCTGACCTTCAGAATAAACCCAACAAAGGCTTGTTTCCTCTCTTAGATGATTTGCCACAGTAGCATTATTCCCTGGAGACGGTATTCTGATCAGACCTTCCTGGGAGTGGTCATAACATACCCTGTGCTTGTAGAAAGGTGTGGGCCACATCACTAAATAATCTAGGGGCAGTTTTCTCATCTTCTGGAAAGGGAGATAAAGTTATGATAGTTTATCTCCCTCTCCACAGGTTTCTTATGGGTTTGTGTCTCCGCTGCTCTCCTTCACCCCCCCCCCCAGCAGCCCCAGCACCATGGTGGCAGGCCTTGGGGCTACTGGGTGCTGGCCTCCCTGTGGGTTTGTGTCTGGATCTGGGCCCCCGCAGCCCCAGCGCCGCCATCATGGGCCTTGGGGCTGTGGGGTGCCAGCCTCCCTGTGGGTTTGTGTCCCCAATCCAGGTTTGTGTCCCTGATCCGGCCCCCCATAGTCCCAGCACCACCATGGTGGGGCTTGGGGCTGTGGGTGCCACTGCCTGGCTGCTATGGGTGTGGCCATCTTTGTTGGGTAATATGCATACTCACTCCTATTGGCTGTAGCATAACAGAGTGATGGTTAATTTGCATCTTTCTCTTTTATTAGCTAGGATTGGTTTTATATATATATATACTAGAAGCCCGATGCATGAAGATTCGTGCCAGAATGGGCCTTCCTTCCCCTGGCTGCCGGCACCACCTTCGCTCTGGCCCGGAGCAGCCTTTCTGCCTTCCTACACTGCTCAGAGGCCTGGAGTGGTGGGGGGGCGGGTCGGAACGCCTGTGTCGTCACCATGGCAATGACGCAAGCGTCCCACCCCACCCCACCCCCCCGCCGCTTGGCGCCCATGTATGTAAATTAACCCACCATCTTTGTTGGGTTAATTTGCATACTCACTCCTGATTGGTTGGTGGCGTCATGAAGGAACGGTCGTTTAGTATCTTACTCTTTTATTAGGTAGATATCCTGACAATCCCTTTCCCCATGTTCAGTCACTCAGGAAATGCTTTAGGTCTCTTGCAGGGAGAACTGGGGTATATCACAGTATATGTGTGTGGAGGTGTGCCCTGAAGTCAACACTTGAGTGGGAAAATTAGCTTTAGTTCCAGAACAGGGCCTTCTTACCAGAGCCACTGCCTCTTCATTCCTCCTTGGACACCTACCAGAGCAGCTTGTACATGTCCATACTGCTCGGCACGGGCCATAACCTTCCCCAGAACTGAGTTTGCTCATGACCTGAGAGCTTGCCAGGCGATTAAGTTCCATGTTCCGAGAAAGTGCCTCCGAGTGAATAATGCTTGCTCCCCATCTTCTACTCAGTGACCCCACATCCTTCCCCAGGGGCTCCCCTGGCTCCTGCAGTTGTGTGCTCGCAGCTCCTTGCTTCCCTGATTAGGCCCAGAACGTCCCCATCCAGGTTACACTGGCCTGCCAGCCAGAGGACAGGGTGGCATCTGATGAGGGCACCTGGTGCCTTGTTGGGGCGGGGGACTTAGCATCTCCCAGCACAGAGGAAGTGCTGGCTCTTACAAAGCCTTGAGAGGTCAGGGGCCTACAGACTCTCGTCCTCAGGCTTCCACTGGGATGTCCCGGTCCATGTGTTAGAGTCTCAGGTTATCCCAGCTGGAGTCCTGACCTTCGCAGACCAGCGTGGGCGAGCATTCAAACACCTGGAGCTGGAGCTCTCTCATCACGTCCTCAGCTGGAAATGGATTTCCCTTCAGGCCAAAGAGGCCTGTGGTCCTCACGCTGAGCCTCTCACTGCTGGTCAATCACATTGGTCTCCCTTATCCCTCTGCAGGGCCCTCAGTGCAACTCAGCAGCCAACTCACCGCCCCCTTCATACACCTGAGTCTTCATACCAGCAAGCTGCTCCCTCCCCCAGGGATGGTTTCCCAGGTCACCCTTGATGAAATCAACAAATGGGCCTCTCCCTTGTGCTAGGAACTACCTGTACCTCCCACACCAAGGACGGCGGCCCCTTCACCTGCCAGTGGTGAGTGAGATACAGGAATCCCCTCCTGCGTTCCGTGTCCACTGGGCTTCTCTGAGAAGGAAGAGAGGCTGGATCTGATTAAAGATCTATAGGGCAAAGGCTGTGAAGGATCCAGAGCAGGGCATGATGGAGGAGCCTACAGACCACAGGTGAGAGCCCTGTGAAGGATGGGGTGGGAGGGAAGGTGAGGGCTTGGTGGGAGGAGTAGCGCGCTGATGGGAACACCTGGAGCCAAACTAACCCCTAATTGAAGGAGCTGGCCTGTCTTTCTACCCCCGGAGCCCCTGTGGGAAGCGCCCTGTGAGAGGGCAGGTGCATGCAGAGGGCAGGACACAGGCCCTCAGTCAGTGGGCCCCACCAGCAGAATAGTCATCATCAGGCTACCACACTCATGCACATGCACATGCATACATAGACACACCTGCACTCACATGCTACCAGGTGCACGCACACACACTGACACATTCACACACTTATCTACACACACACACCCTCTCCAGAGCCTCCTGGCTCCAGGCACCCACTGCCCACAGGAAAGGCGCTGTGGCCAAGGAGAGCAGTGACTGGGGCCCAGGGAGGGGGGCAGTGGAAAGCAGAGTGTGTGCTGATGGATGTCCAGCCTGAGGGGCTCTGGGAGCTGGACACTGCGGGAGGCCGTGTCCTGGGGTCAGGACAAACTTGCAGGACTTTGAACATCAGAGCAGAGCATCCTGTCCTGGGGCTGCTGGGCGGCCTGTCCCTCCTCACCCAGGAAGTCGCTCCCCCTCTGCTTGAACTGCCACCGCTGCTGGGCTCACTAAGAACACAGTTGCCTCCACAGACCCCTGCCTTTGGCACTTTACTATCTGGCCAGATGGGAAATGGGGTGCCGAAAATCAGAGCCCAAATGGGAGGTGTTCAGGAAGATCAGAGGGTGTATATACAAGCAGCCCCCCCCCGCCCCGCCCCCTGCCAGGGCACACACAGGTGACCAGGAAGCTCTGGGGTCTCTCTCCTTTTGGTGGGAGATTTACAAGGCTGTTCATCTGAGGCTGGAGCTGCATGGCGTTGCCGCTCCCCCCCCCGTCCTCCCCCAAGGATGGCGGTGATGTGGCCCTGGCCCCTAGTCCAGGCACCTGGCCCCCAGTCCCGCCAACATACCATCTCAAAGAGAAGCCCTGATCCTGGAGGCCCCCTGCTCCACCACAGCCTTGCCATACTTCTCTCCCAGACTCCTCCCAGGTAGGACATCACAGTGGCCTCAGAGTCCAGCGCCAAGGGTACCTGTGGGGTTTTTGCAAGGAGGAGGGTCCTCACTCCCCACCAACGCACCTGAGGCTTTAGCTGTCCTAGTTGCCCTTCCTCTCCCAGCCAGCCCTGCCCTCTAACCCGCCTCTATCGCCCTCTGCGCAGGGCTGAGCCCACCGAGAGCACATGTTCTGACTGGTGGCCTCGCGTAGCTGTCCCAGGAGAAAGGCTGGAACCCCACTGTGTCTGAGCTGGGGGCACTGAGCAGGGAACGCTGGGCAGGGGACGCTGAGTAGGGAGCACTGAGCAGGGGACACTGAGCAGGGGGCACTGAGCTGGGGACACTGAGCAGGGAACGCTGGGCAGGGGACGCTGAGTAGGGGGCACTGAGCAGGGGACACTGAGCAGGGGGCACTGAGCAGGGGACACTGAGCTGGGGACACTGAGCAGGGGACGCTGAGTAGGGGGCACTGAGCAGGGGACACTGAGCAGGGGGCACTGAGCAGGGGACACTGAGCTGGGGGCACTGAGCAGGGGACGCTGAGCAGGGGGCACTGAGCAGGGGTCACTGAGCAGGGGACGCTGAGCAGGGGGCACTGAACAGGGGTCACTGAGCAGGGGACGCTGAGCAGGGGTCGCTGAGCAGGGGTCACTGAGCAAGGACACTGAGCTGGGGGCACTGAGCAGGGGACACTGAGCTGGGGGCACTGAGCAGGGAACGCTGAGCAGGGGACACTGAGCAGGGGACGCTGAGCAGGGGGCGCTGAGCAGGGGACACTGAGCAGGGGGCACTGAACAGGGGTCACTGAGCAGGGGACGCTGAGCAGGGGTCGCTGAGCAGGGGTCACTGAGCAGGGGACGCTGAGCAGGGGTCACTGAGCAGGGGACACTGAGCTGGGGGCACTGAGCAGGGAACGCTGAGCAGGGGACACTGAGCAGGGGACGCTGAGCAGGGGACACTGAGCAGGGGGCACTGAACAGGGGTCACTGAGCAGGGGACACTGAGCAAGGACACTGAGCTGGGGGCACTGAGCAGAGGGCACTGAGCTGGGGGCACTGAGCAGGGGGCACTGAGCTGGGGGATGGAGGATTGAACTGGGGGACGCAGCTTCTTGGAGGGGGAGTGCTGGTCTCCCTTCCTTGGCCATCAGTGCAGGGTGTGGTCCCCATCCCCCAACCCCCAGTGAACAGCAGGGAAGTGGGGCGAGGGCTGCAGGGCGGACGCGGGGAGGGCCTCTGACTGCACCCACGACTGCTTCTGGAGAGGGGGCAGCGCCCCACCCTCGCCGCGTCTGGGCTGGGGGTGGCTCTCCCGCTCCCACTCCCTTTGGCCTCCCGGATTCTCCCTTTTGTCCCCCTGCCGGCCCGTCTCCCCACCAGCCCATCCGCGGGGCCGCAGCGCCTCCCCGTGGCCGCGCTTCGGGGGGCGGGCTGGGAGGGGGCGGGGTGGTATAAAGACGGCGGCCCCTCCCGCGTCCCCTCCCTCCTGCCCACTCGGCGCGGCTCTCCGCGGTCAGGACCTGATCCTCGGACGTGCACAGCGAGGGCGCCCCGAGCGCTCGGGGTCAGGTAAGCGCCCCTCGACCCTGGGGCCGGGACCCACTAAGTGGGGACCTGTGGTCCGGCCCCGGAGCCCGGGCAGCCCGCCTGGAGCCGCATCCTGCTGGTTGGCAAGTCCTGCTGGACGGGACAGGACAGTGCGGGACGCGGAGGACCCGGTCCGCGGGCGCCCCGGGCGGGCTCTCCCGGGCGGCGCCCCGACAGCTCTCCCCGCAGTAATGGCCCCCCTTCGCGGCCCCATTTCAACCACTGGACCTTGGCTCACAGCTCCTCACGTCCACGCCTTAGCTGCCTGGGCAGTGGGGCAGGGGGTGCCGAGTTGTGTACTGTCCCCACTTTGGCCTCTTCTGGGACACAGTTGGGAATGGGGCTTCCTCCCTATTCCTGGTTCCCGGCTAAGATGCTGCAGTTCGGGCTGTCTGTCGGGGCCTCACCCCCTCCCTCCACAAGTTACCAAGTAGCTGGAGGGGCTCAGCGTCTGCAGTCAGACCCATGCGGGGCCCTGGCACCTCTGGTTATCTGTGGCCTGGAGGACACCTTCAGAGGGATTCAGGCTCCAGTCACCCCTGGGAAGACTTCCCCTTTGATGTGGAACTGGGCACAGGGTCTCCAGGGGTGCTGGCCCCTCTCCCCTGGGGGGAGGGGCGAGAGAAACAGGGGAGGCGGGGTTCTTAGATACCCCAAGGGTAGAAACAAGGCAGGGAGTGGGGACAAGTCACACGCCCCACCCTCAGTGTCAGCAACAACCCAGCCTTCCCCCGCTTCTCTGAGGTTGGAGGTGCCCTCTACACCCCTGCCTCCCCCCTCAAAGTCTGCTGGGGAAGCAAGCAGGGGGCTGAATGGTCCCAGCAGGGAGTGAGTTGGGAGCCCACTGGTCTCACCTGTGGTGGCTTCCCATGCAGGTGGGCCCTGCCCCACCCAGCACTCCTCACCCCACCCATCCAGCAGAACTCCAGGAGCCCAGCACCCTCAGGGCATGGGGGCGGTCAACCTCTGAGAGACCTACTGACCCTAGTTACATAGTAACAACACAAAACTGCAGGGTGTGGCGGCTCTGGTCTTCCCACCTCTCCGCCCAGTGCCCACCCGCTGTATGGCCCCTGTCCCCAGAAAAGAGACTGCAGGCGCCTGGGCCCACCCCCCTGGTCCAAGCCGCTGTCCCGGCAGAGGGGGACTGCACGTTTCAATGGACGCCCCAAAAGAAGGAGGCCTGGGACCCACAGATTTCCCTCGTTTTTTCCTTTTAATACCGTTCTGACCAAGAGGCCATCTTACATTTGCTTAACATCCATGGCCAGGAGGCGGGGGACGGGCACATAGGGCTCCAGGAGGGAAGTTGTCCGCCTGGCCTCAGTCATTCAGAGAAAGGAGAGTGAGGCTGGGCCCCCCGACATACGTGACTCAGAATCTCCTGGCCAGACTGGAGGGGCTGGGCACGCGGGGCCCAGGTGTGTCCCCTGGGCTGGACATGGGTTGCATAGGCCTCTGGGCCTCTCTGGCCATTTTCAGCTGCCATGCTGTGCTGTTGAAAGTGACGTGGGAGGCCCGGGAAGACCACAGCTGGTCAGGGCAATTGTTGGGCTCATCTGCAGTGGAAGCCACGGGGAAGGCAACGTCCAGGTGCAAAGTCGGGCGTGGTCCCCTGGACCACCTGGTGGGGTGGGGCGCAGGCCCCTGCCCTGGGCAGTGCACCCCCACGCCCAGTGGCGACTCCGCACGGCCAGCCAGCCGGTCTGCTCTGTTGTGGAGGGAGCCGGGCCCACGCTCCTCCGCAGCCTCGGGTTTCTCATCTGTATAATGAGGTCAGGGTTAATAGCACCTGCCCTTTTCCCTGCGGGGCTGCTCAGGGGTCTCCAGGTGCATGTGGTGTAGGTAGCTCATGTTTACAGCCACAAAAGACTTGATAATGCTGGCGGGGAGAAACGAGCTCTTAGGATTGTTTTAAACAGTTTGATTCCTTTTAAACACAGCCCATTTCAGTGGGTCGGTCTCTCTTGTGGCTCCTTCTGCACATTTATACAAAGCAGGGTTCATCAGCTCAGTGAATAGGCCTGGGGCGGGGGCACCCCCTCCAAGGGACACACGTTGGGTTCAAACCGTATCATAAAGCAACATCCCCCACAGACCCGCCAGGACCTAAAACATGTCAACACCCATGCCACACCAGTGGGTCAGCCTCGTGGTGGCGCATTGCAGACACTGTGATGAGCAGGCAGAGGGCAGGGACCCCACCTGTGAGGGGCCCCTACTCCCAGTAGAGCAGAGTCTGAGCCAAAACTTCTGAAAGGTGTCGAGGCTTTCAAGGCCGTTGTCAGATGCCCACCAGAGAGGTGGAGAAGCAGCCGGGTGTCGGTCACCAGGGACAGACGAAGGGCAGTGTTGCCATCTCTTCTTATTTGCCAATTTCATGGATGAGGAATGGCATCTTGTTGGTTTGTGTGAGTTCTTGGTTTTTGTGTGGTTCAACATTTTTGATCACTGACTGTTTGTTGTTACTTGCCAGGTTATGATTTTCCCATTTGCCTCATGAGTGCTTATTTTTACTAATATGGAAGAACTTTTTCCCTCCAGTTTTTAAAAATTGTGGTAAAATACACATAATATAAAATGTACTATCTTAACCATTGTAAGTGTATGTGTGTGTGTGTGTGTGTGTGTGTGTATACTAGAGGCCCGGTGCACAAAATTCGTGCACAGGGGAGGGTGTGTCCCTCAGCCCAGCCTGCACCCTCTCCAAACTGGGACCCCTCGAGGGATGTCTGACTGCCCATTTAGGCCCGATCCCAATAAACGGGCAGTCAGACATCCCTCTCACAATCCAGGACTGCTGGCTCCCAACTGCTCACCTGCCTGCCTTCCTGATTGCCCCTAACCGCTTCTGCCTGCCGGCCTGACCACCCCCTAACCACACCCCTGCCAGCCTGATTGATGCCTAACTGCTCCCCTGCCAACCTGTTTGCCCCTAACTGCCCTCCCCTGCAGGCCTGGGTCCCCCACAACTGCCCTTCCCTGCAGGCCCAGTCACCCCCAACTTCCCTCCTCTGCTGGCCTGGTCACCCCCAACTGCCCTCCCTTGCAGGCCTGATCTCTCCCAACTGCCCTCCCCTGCTGTCCATCTTGTGGCGGCCATCTTCTGTCCACATGGAGGCAGCCATCTTTGACCACATGGGGGCAGCCATCTTGTGTGTTGGAGTGATGGTCAATTTGCATAATACTCTTTTATTAGATAGAATATGTTAGAGGCCCGGTGCATGAATTCGTGCATGGGTGGGGTCCTGCCAGCCTGGCCAGGGGGAGGGGACTTGGGCAGTTGGCCGGCCTGCCTGCTGGTCAAACTCCTGGTTGAGGGGACAATTTGCATATTTGCCTTTTATTATATAGGATATACACTGAGTGGCCAGATTATTATGTGTTCAGAGATCATAATAATCTGGCCACTCAGTGTATAGTTCAGTGGTATTAAGTACATTCATATTGTTGTGCCCATCACCACATGGATCTCCACAATTCTTTTCATTTCACAAAACTGAAATCTGTCCCCATGAAACACTTAACTTCCCATTCTCCCCCCAGCGCCTGGCAGCCACCATTCTACCTCCTGGCTCTATGATACTAAGTATCTCATGTGATTGGAATCTTACAGTATTTGTCTTTTTGTGACTGGCTTGTTTTATTAGTATAACTTCCTTAAGGTTTATCCATGCTGTAGCATGTGTGTCAGAATCTCCTTCCCTTTTAAGGCTGAATAATATTTCATTGTATGTATATACCATATTATACTTATCCATTCATCCATCAATGGACACTTACGTTGCTTCCATGTTTTACCCATTGTGCATAGTGCTGCTAGGAATATGGGTGTACAAATATCTCTTTGAGACCCTGCTCTGAATTCTTTTGAGTGGAATTATACCCAGAAGTGGAATTGCTGGATCATATGGTAAATCCACTTTTATTTTTTTAAGGAACCACCATACTGTTTTCTACAATAGCTCTACCGTTTTACATTCCCACCAAACAATTCCAGTTTCTCTGAATTCTCCTCAACACTTTTTATTTTCTGGGTTTTTTTAATAGTAGCCATCCTAATGAGTGTGATGTGGCATCTCATAATTTTGATTTGCATTTTCCTAATTAGTAATGTTGAGCATTCTTTTGTGTGCTTATTGGCCATTTATAATTCTTTTTTTAAGAAATGTCTATTTTAAGTCCTTAGCCCATTTTTGAATTGTGTTGTTTGGGTTTTTTTGTCATTGATTTTTAGCTCTCTATATATTAAGGATACTAATTCCTTATCAGAAAAATGATTTGCAAATATTATTTCCTATTTTGTAGGTTGCTTTTTGAGTCACAATATTTTTAAAGTTTTATGAAGTCCAATTTGTCTATCTTTTTAGTTGCTTGTGCTCTTTGTGACATATCCTAGAAATCATTGCCAAATCGAATGTTGTGAAGATTTTGCCCTATGTTTTCTTTTAAATTTTTATAGATTTTACATTAGGCCAGGGCCATTTTGAGTTCATTTTTATGTATGGTGTTAGGTAAGATTCCAACTTCATTCGTTTGCATATGGATATCCAGTTTTCCCAGCTGAAAATCATTTCACTATATATGTATATATGTATATATATGTGTGTGTGTGTGTGTGTGTGTATGTGTGTGTGTATATATATATATGATTTCTGGACTCTCTATTCTGTTCCATTGGTCTGTTATCTGTCTTTATGCCACTACTACACTATTTTGATTATCATAGCTTTATAGTAAATTTTGAAATCAGAAAGTATGAGTTCTTCAGATTTGTTCTTGTCTTTTAGGATTGTTTGTGCTCTTTGAAGTCTCTTGCAATTCCTTATGAATTTTAGAATGGTTTTTCTTTATTTCTGTAAAAATCAATATTGACATTTTGGTAAAGATTGTATTAAATCTTTAAATCACTTTGGTAATATTGACATCTTAATATTAAGTCTTCTAATCCATGAACATGAAATATCTTTCCCTTTATCTATGTCTCTCAGGAATGTTTTATAGTTTTCAGTGAATAACTATTTCACCTCCTGAGTAAAGGTAACTCCTAAGTATTTTATTCTTTTGATGCTAATGTAAATGGAATTGTTTTCTTAATTTGCTTTTTGCATTGTTTATTGTTAGTGCATAAAACTGCAACTGATTTTTGAGTGTTGACTTTGTATCCTGCTACTTTGCTGAATTTATTCTATGTTTCTTTTTGTGAGATCTTTAGGGTTTTCTGCATATAAGATCATAACATGTGTAAACAGATTTTTTATCTCATCCTTGCAATTTGAATGCTTTTTATTTCTTTTTCTTGCCTAATTGCTCGGGGTAGGACTTCTAATACTATGTTGAGTAGAAGTGATAAAAGTGGGCATCTTGCCTTGTTCCTGATTATAGAGAAAAAGCTTTCAGTCTCTCACCATTGAATATGTTTGTTATGGAATTTTCATTTATGGCTTTTCTTACACTGAGGTAGTTTCCTTCTATTTTTAGTTTGTTGAGTGTTTTTATCATAAAAGGGTGTTGAATTTTATCACAAGTTTTTTTCTGTGTCAATTGAGATGATTATGAGGGGTTTTTCCTTCGTTCTGTTAATGTGATGTGTTACAGTGATAGTTTGTCATATGTTGAACCATCCTTGCATTCCAGAAATAAATCCCACTTGGTCATGGTGTTTAACACTTTTACTATCCTGCTGAATTCTGTTTGAGGATTTTAGTACCAATGTTCACAGGGGGTACTGGTTTGTAGTTTTCTTTTCTTGTAGTGTCTTTGTCTGACTTTCATATAAGGATAATGTTCGCCTCCGAGGATGACTTAGGGAGTATTCCCTCCTCTTCGATTGAAGTTTGGTGCATTGAAAGGGGAAAGTTTGAGGAGTATTGGTGTTAGTTTTTCTTTAAATGTTTGGTAGAATTCACCAGTGAAGCCATCATGTCCAGGGCTTTTCTTTGTCAGGAGATTTTTCAATTACTGGCTCAACATCCTTACTACTTATAGATCAGCTCAGAATATCTATTTCTTCATGGTTTGGTCTTTAGAGGTTTTGTGCTTTCCAGAATTTGTCCATTTTATCTAGGTTACTTGATTTGTTGGCATACAGTTACTTATAATACTCTCTTACAACCCTCTTCATTTCTGTTAAATCCATAGTAAAGCCCCTACTGGATTCGGACCTCAGCTATTAGCTCAACAAGTTACTTACACTTACTTTCAGTTTCTTTGGCTATGAAATGGTATTATAATAGTACCTATATCCGAGGACTGTTGTTAAGTGCTAAATGATGTAGCATAGCCCTGGCCAGTTTGGCTCAGTGGATGAAGAGTCCCGAGTTCGATTCCCTGTCAAGGGCACATACCTCAGTTGCAGGTTCCATACCTGGTCCTGGTCGAGGTGTGTGCAGGAGGCAACCAATAGATGTGTCTCTCTCACATCCATGTTCCTCTCTCTCTCTCTGCCTCTTCCCCCTCCTTTCTATTCTCTCTTTTTTTTAAAAAAAATCAATGGAAAAATATCCTCTGGTGAGGATTAACAAAAATAAATAAAAAATAAATAATATAGCATAGCGTCTGATGGATAGTAACCACAGAAGATATTTCATTGTCATTTCATCCTTTCTATTTCCTTCAAGGACTTTTTGGTCCATGTTTTCACTCAGTTACCTCTCCAGGGATTTATTTGGGTTCCCTGTGTGAGACAGGATTACCTTTATTTCTGCTCACATTGTGAGCCCTTGTCCCAGCCCTGCGACCATCTCGTATTCTCAATTTGTGTATGTTGCTGTGTCCATTGCTGTGTGGTCACTTGCTCCATTCCAGCACCAAAACCACAGATGCTTAATTACTGTAATGTTATTGTATCATTTGTACTTGATAACATGTTTTCTCATCACCCTTTATTTTTTATGTTTCTGAGCTACTTTTACTTATGCTTCCAGGTGAATCTTAGATATATTTTGTCTACATATACCAACAACAAAGCAAAACCTTTCTTGAAGATTTTAATCAAATTTTTCATTCAATTTTAAATTTAGTTAGAAATAACTGATATTCTTTTTTTTTTTTTACTTTATTTTTGAAAACATTACAAATGTCCCTGTTTTTTCTAAGTTGACCCTCTCTACTCTGCTCCCCCCACTGTCCCCAGGTCTTTCCTGCTCTATTGTTTGTCCATGGGCTATGCATAGAAGTTATTTGTTTAATCTCTTCCTGGTCTCCCCCTTCTAAAATACATCAGTCTGTTGCATGTTTCATTGTCTCTGGATCTGTTTTGTTCATCCTTTTTTTTCTTCATTAGATTCCACATATAAGTGAGAGCGTGTGATACTTGTCTTTCTCTGACTGGCTTATTTCACATAGCATAGTACTCTCCAGGTCCCTCCATACTATCTCAAAGAGTAAGAGATCTTTCTTTTTTACAACTGCATAGTATTCCATTGTGTAACTATACCACCATTTTTTAATCCATTCATCTAGTGATGGGCACTTGTGTTTTTTTATCCCAAAACAAGATTTGTCTGTTCATCGTGTTCCTTAGCATATTTTTTAGTTTTTCCATAAGTCTTACACATTCTAAAAATAGAATTCCTGTTAAGTTTATTCCTTGAATTTATGGGGGTCTTTTTCTTGTTAGTTTAAATAGTATTTCTTCCATTACTTTATGTAACTAGTTGCTGCTAATGGAAGAAAATCTATAGCTTTTCGTATGTGTGTATATACATATGTATACATATGTAACTGCTTCACTGCATTTCTCTCCCCTCCCCCCTTTTTCTCTCTCCCCTAAACTTTGTTCAGTTGATTTCATTGGGTTTTCTTGGTAGACAGTCCCATCTTTAAAAGGACAGTTTCCATCTCTTCCTTTCTAAGATTTATACTTTGGCTTTTTCCTCCCCATCTTATTGCATTGGCTTCCAACACAACACTGAATTCATAGAGTGAGATGAACACTCTTTGTCTTTTTCTTTTTTGGTACCCTCATGGGCATTCTTTGAGTGCAGGAATTTTTAATCCAGGATCAGGTACAGGGATGGAGTCCCAGAAGTCATAAAGGATGTAATTTCTGACATATGTATATCTGCATTTGTGTCAGGTGAAATTGTCCAGAGTCTTAAAGAGGTCTGTGACCCACAAAGAAAAGAACCTTTATTTTCATTTTTGTGTAAAATATAATATTGGGTCTTAATTTGAAATGTATATCCTCTATAATCCAACTCCTAAATTTCTATGAGACTTTGCCTTGTCTTTTTTTTTTTTTTAATCAGAAATGGACATTTGGGGGCTCTATTAAAACAGTAACATGTGCCCTAACCAGTTTGGCTCAGTGGATAGAGCATTGGCCTGAGGACTCAAGGGTCCCAAGTTCGATTCTGGTCAAGGACATGTACCTTGGTTGCGGGCACATCCCCATTAGGGGGTGTGCAGGAGGCAGCTGATGGATGTTTCTCTCTCATCGATGTTTCTAACTCTCTCTCCCTCTCCCTTCCTCTCTGTAAAAAATTAATAAAATACATTTTTTTAAAAAACGTAAAATGAGTTTCTATTAATGTGGCTTACATTAATATATTCCCTAGTGTTGCATCATTGTATTTTTAACTAAATCTTTGTTCTGGTAGAGTGGTCCTTAATATGCTACTGGATTTTATTTTCTAATATTAGTTAGGATTTTTGCATTTATATTCAAAAGTGAGATTTACTTGTAGAGCTCCTTATAGGCATTTCTTTTGTCAAGTTTTGGTCTCAGGTTTTCCTAAGTTTAAAAATGAATTGAAAGGAAGTTTATAGTTTTATGTTCTAAAGCAGATTAAATAGCAAATATGTTTGTCCTCGAAGATTCAAAAGAACTCATTTAAGCGCTGTCTGGGCCACAGCCTTTGGGGATGTATTTCCTCCCAATGTGTCCATTCCTTCCAGGGCAGAGTTCCTCACCTCTTCCCAAGACTTTTCCCAGCAAATGGTCTTTCACATTTCTTAGCCTAGAGTTTGCATGTGGTATGTGCTCTTACAAACAAACAGCCACAAAAACCGCCCTCCTATATCGTATTATTTTATTTATCCTTAAATTTATATATTTCTGGAGTTGTACTTATTGATTAGTCTTGCTAACAAATTTTTTCCTATTTTGTTGGCCTTTTAAAAGAATCAGCTCTGAGATATATTTATTCTACTCTTTTTTAATCAATTGCTCTCTCTCCCTCTTCTGAGATTGTTCATTTTCTTTGTCCCTAGTTACTTCAACTGTATGCCTAACTTGTCACTAACTTCTTATTTTATAACATAAAGTATCTAAAGCATTATATTTTCCTCTGATGAGAGCTTTGGCCTTCTCATGGTTGTTTTCATATGTAACATCCTCATTGTCACCAATTCCTGTGTAGTTTTTACGAGAGAGTTTTTTTTAATTTCCAAGTGCTTTGATTTTTTTGTCTGTGCCTTACTAGTGATTGGTTTTACACTGTAACTCAGAGAATTTGTCCATATCATTTCCAATTTTTAAAAAAAACTAAATTTAAGCTTTCTTTGTGGCTTACTCTAGGATCAAATTTTGTAAACATTTTTAAAGAATATGTATTCTCTACTTGTAGGTTTCAAAGACATAAATATATAATATGTATGTGTTTTATTATTATCCAAATCCTTTGTTTAAAAATATATATGCCATATTTGTTGCTATCAAAGATTTATAAAACATGACCTTCAGATTCTCTATTTTTTGTTTATGTGATCTGTCAATGACTTACAAAGATGAATCAGTCTTCTACCGTGATTTCAGCTTGTTCGTTTTTTACTCAAATTTTCAGATTTTGCTTTATACAATTTCATTTTATGAAATTTAGTAAATAAAGATGTATAACTAGTCTGCAGCCTTTATCTGTTCCTTGGCCCCCTCCTTCATTCTGCCGTCTTAAATTCTACCTAGTCTTAAAGCAACACTGCCCCTCTCTTTTTATGTGCATCCACCTCTCCCCACGTCTCTGCACCATCTGACATGTTTAAAGTGTGACTCTCTTAAACCTCATTGCGATAGGTTTCATTTTTGACCCAACTTAGGAATGTTTAACAGGAGAGTTTAAACCATCCATGTTTATTGTCCAACTGATCTATGTAATATGTCTGGCATGTAATTTTATGCTCCCTGACTCTTTTCCCCTTCATTTTCTACATTTGATGGTATTTCTCACGTTTCTTTGCTCTTTTTATTTCTCTCTCTGTTATCTACAGAAATTCCTTGCAGAAATTTTTAAGCAATGGTATATAGGTGTCATAGATCTGAACCCATTTTCCCCTGAGACTTTCCTTCTTGTTCATGAAAGATAAGTTGACTGGGAAGACATTGTCGGTTCATTTCATTTTTCTCAAAATTTTGAGGTTATCATTTCATTGTCTTCTGTCTGCAATTCAGTGGAGAAAAGTTTGATGCCTCTGTTAGTTATCTATTGCCACATAATAAATTACCTCAAAACTTAGAGATTTAACCCAATAAGCATTTACTATCTCGTAATTTATTCAGTTTATGAATTTAGGAGTGGCTTGGCCAGGTGGTTCTAGCTCAGGAGCCCTGATGAGGTGCAGCTGGCCAGGGATGAGGTCATCTGAAGTCTTGACTGGGATAAGGATCTGCTTCTAAGACAGCTCACTTCCCGGCTGTTGGCTGGGAGCCTCAGTTCCTCCCTCGGGGGCTTCTGCAAAGGCTGCTTGAGAGTGTTCCTGTGTAGCTGGCTTCCCCTTTAGCAAGCAAACCAAGAGAGCCAGGCAAAAGCCACAGTATCTTTGATGACCTCGTCTTGGATGCCACACACCATCTCTCCCAGGTTATTCCGTCGGTCACACAGGCCAGCGATGATTCAGTGTGTGAGAGGACTTCGTAAGGACATGAACACCAAGAGGCACGAATAATTGGGGGCCACCGTGGAAGCTGTCTACCACGGAGACAAAATTATTTTTCCCTTTAGGTGTTCCCTGTATTTTGCTATTGCTATTGTGTTATTCCCCATGTAAATATTTTTGAAATTTTTCCTTAGAATTTTATTGTAATGAAAATTTCTTTCTTTGAGTTAGAGCAAAGAGTAAGATTTTCTACCAGTACACTTTCTTATGTGGGCCTCTTTTAATTTATTAAGTGTGTGATGTGTATATGGTGTGTGTGTGTGTGTGTGTGTTGTGTTGGGGGTTGGGGGAGCAGGGCCAATCCGGGTGCAGTCTTTCTGGCCCCCTGGTTCTCTCCTCCCCCACCTGTAGTAGACAGATCAGGGTGGGACGCACCGCACCCCCACTGGGTCTCTCCCCCATGGGGCAAGCAGGGTGAAAGGTAATGGGGTCAGAGCTGTGCCCACATCCGGTGTTCAGCTGTGAGCGGCCTCCCTGACTAAGTGGCCATTACCAGTGGTTGATGTCTCTGGACCTGTTGGCTCTGGCTGTCCCAGCCCAACCCCTGTGGCTTCCAGGTTCTTCAGGGCCCTGGCCTGCCACTCACACTACCTTCTCAGCCCCATCTCCCGTGTTGTCCCCGCCCTCCTCTTGAACCAGCCTCTGCCTGTGGAGCTCCCTTCCTGTGGCTGGCTTTCTGTCCGGCACATCTGGCACCTCCTGTAGGAAACCCCCTGGATTCCCTGGTGCTTCCACTGAGCTTGCTTTGATCTCTGCAGCTGTCAAAGCCTACAGACTGGGTCACAGCCATTACCTGCAGGATCACGGTCTCTTGTCCTAACCATGTCCCCATGTCAGGGAGGCAGGTTCACGTCCTGTTCACCCCTAACTATGCCAGGACCAGCCCCTCTCACCATAAACTCAGATGTAGTAACACCTGCCCCGCCCCCCCCCAATCCACCTCCTCTCAAACGGAAGAGGTTCCCACAGCGGTGATGCCCCTAACTGCACTAAAGTACCCCTAATGCCTGTTTCCCCCAAAGCTCTCCAGGCACCGCCTCACACTCCCAGCCCTGTGGATGCTGCCCCCGCCAGCAGGACCCCGAGTTCCTGGCAAGGCCACATCTTCTTTGGGCCTGCCCTGGGTTCTGGGGGCTTTGAGAGGCAGCTTGGGGACAGGGGGTATGTGAACCAGGTTGCAGCAGTCTCCACCAGAACATCTGGGCCGAGCCCCTTCCTCACCTTCCCACAGAGAGTTCTTATTCCTCTCACATCTGGTTCCTATGCCCAGCCAGCCCACCCCAGCCTCCAGGTCCTCTCCCTGCCTGTGTGGCCACAGGATGGGCCTGGGCACAGGGAGCGGCAAGCAACAGGGAAGCAGATCCTTGGACACATGCTGGGGCACAGTCACTGGCTCTGAGAAAGGTCCCCCAGTCCCGAGCACCCACTGCCTGCTGGCCCCTATATTCCACCCCTAGGCCTTTCTTCCTAACCAGTCAGTATGGGGTTATTTGGAGAAATAGGTATCAAGTACCAAGGCCCATCCCCACCCCAGCCTCACGATGCTTTCAGTTCCCAAGAATCAGCCTATCTTCCGACAGAGGCTCCAGGGCAGGGACAGTGGTGAACGTGCTAATCCCACCCAGAACTGAGCCCAAAGCCCGCAGTCTCTGTGCCCACTAAATGCTTGTGGCCCCATCCAGGGTCCCTTAGCCCAGGTGCCGGGTGACCCTCGGTGTGTGCCACCCCCACCATCGGGACCAGGAGGGGCTCCAAGACCCACTAACGAGCCACTGTCTGCAGCGGCTGCTCTTCCCTGTTGCAGGACGTCAGGGACCACCCACCGGTGCTGCCAAGATGCTCCGAGGCTCCCGCTCCATCCTCCTGCTCTGGGGCCTCCTGGGGACCCTGCATGCCCAGCAGCAGGAGGTCATCGCCCCCGACACATCTGAGCGAGGCAGCAACTGCCCAGGTACAGCCGCAGGGGCTGGGGCTCCCGGGTGACCAAAGGGGGCAGCAGGCACAGCCGGTTGGGAGCCAGGGCCCAGCGTGCCAGTGAGGCTGGTGGGGGGCAGAGCCCAGGACCACCCGTGTGCACAGAGCTCCAGGATGGCTCCCCGCAGGCCCTCCGTGTGCAGCCCCCTGACTTCTCCTGTGTCCCCCAGAGAAAGCCGACTGCCCGGTCAACGTGTACTTTGTGCTGGACACCTCGGAGAGCGTCACCATGCAGTCCCCCACCGACAGCCTGCTCTACCACATGCAGCAGTTCGTGCCGCAGTTCATCAGCCAGCTGCAGGACGAGCTGTACCTGGACCAGGTGGCCCTGAGCTGGCGCTACGGCGGCCTGCACTTCTCCGACCAGGTGGAGGTGTTCAGCCCCCCGGGCAGCGACAGGGCCTCCTTCACCAAGAGCCTGCAGAGCATCCGCTCCTTCCGCCGCGGCACGTTCACCGACTGCGCCCTGGGCAACATGACCCAGGAGATCCAGCGGCACCGGAGCAACGGCGCGGTCAACTTCGCGGTGGTCATCACCGACGGCCACGTCACTGGCAGCCCGTGCGGCGGCATCAAGATGCAGGCGGAGCGGGCCCGCGAGGAGGGCATCCGGCTCTTCGCCGTGGCCCCCAACAGGAACCTGAACGAGCAGGGCCTGCGGGAAATCGCCAGCACGCCCCAGGAGCTCTACCGCAGCAACTACGCCACCATGCTGCCCGACTCCACCGAGATCGACCAGGACACCATCAACCGCATCATCAAGGTCATGGTGAGCGGCTGCAGCACCCCCTCCTCCCACTGGGTGTGGGGTGGGGAGTGGGGTGCAGAGCCCTGGGACCTGGTCACTGGGCGTCGGTGACCCCGTAGGTGAATGAAGGGGGTGAGCTCTGGTCAGGGCCCTGCCTGCTCCGATGTCCCGCGTTCTCTGCTGGATGCGGAGCTGCCCAGTCGCCAGCTCGTGGCTAACCAAGGTTTCTCTCTGTCTTTTCTGCAGAAACATGAGGCCTATGGAGAGGTGAGAGGCATTTCTGTCCATGCCAGCCCCGCCGGGTGTGCCCTGGGGCCTCTGAGGCGCTGACCCAGCAAAGATCACACGCCTCGCCTTGCCAGTTCCCTGGCACTCCCCGGAGGCAAGGGAGAGAGACCCCTCTGCTCCATGTAGGGCCTGAGACTCTGGAGTTTGGGACAAAGGGCTTCTGACCCAAACCAGGCTGTTTAAACCCAGGAGGTCGGCATTAGGGTCCTTCACTTAGCACACGCCAAGTGGATGAGCGTTGCATTTGAGGGTGGCTCTCTGGACTGACGGGCTCCGTCCACCTGAGCCAGTCCAAGAGAAGATGGGCGGCGGTTGGGTGCCCAGCGCAGGAGCTACAGCCTGGGTCCCTGACGTGGCCCCGCTCCTGTGCATCCCAGCTCACAGCCCAGGAAGGAGAGCTTCCCACTCAGCGAGGCTCCTACAAGCACACCCTCCCCCAGAAAGCTGCTCACAGCACAGCGGTGTGACACGCAGCACAAGGATGCCTAGCCAACCGCTATGTAGTCCTTGTTCCTGGCAGTCATTGCTCAACCAGCCTCGGTTTCCAAAACTTGACTAGAGCCTCTGTAGAGCCCCACCCTGGCGGGCACCTCCTAAGCCTGGTCCTTTATCCAGCCCCGTGCTCGGGACGGCCCACCCCCAGCAGGCCGGGGACCTGGGCAGTATCCTCCCTCCATGTCTCCCTCCCTCTCAACTGGGACTCATCATTCTGGCCTCATTCCCTTCTTGTTTCAGTGCTACAAGGTGAGCTGTCTGGAGATCCCCGGGCCCCCTGGCCCCAAGGGCTACCGCGGACAAAAGGTAAGCTACCCAGACCTCCCTGCCAGGAAGCCCCCACCCCCTCTTGAACTATGAATTCAGGGCCAACTAAACCTCCATGGGCTCAACACTTCGGGTATCTACTTCCTTTTAAATGGCATTTTGAGAAGAGTAGGGAGACTTTTTAAGTTAAGGTTTCCCATTAAAATACTCTAAAGTAAACAAGTTGGTGTCTTGAGCAGTGTGCCCTCAAGGGTGGGTGCTGCCTAGGCTGGCGCCACTGCTGCAGAGGCCTGGTGGGTGACCCACCCCGGGGCTGTCCATCAGAATCCAGAAAAACAGGATCAAATGGGCCCTGGTCTGACAGAGACCAGGGTTCTCAGGGGCAGCTGGCCCTACTCTAGGACGTCTCCGTGTGGCATTGCCGTTGTCACCTGGGTGGGACCAGCAGCCAAGTCACTCTAACCCTGAGACTTACTCTTCCACCTCCCAGAAGCCAGTGACAGGGTCCCTGGTGGCCCACCCTGCCCCTCCCTGCCTTGGTTTACCCCTTTTGTGTTGTCTGCTTGCAGGGTGCCAAGGGCAACATGGGGGAGCCTGGAGAGCCGGGACAAAAGGGCCGACAGGTAAGTGTCCTCCCGCCCGCTGCAGCAGCTCCTGCTCTCCAGGCTGAGGTTACACGCACGGCCCTTTGTTCTTTTCCCACAGGGGGACCCAGGCATTGAAGGACCCATCGGATTCCCAGGACCCAAGGCAAGTTGCCCCTGGCCCTGGCCCTGGCCCTGGCCCTGCCACAGTGGCGGGGGACTTGGGGACAAGCCCAGGGCTGCCTGGCTCCAGGTGGGGCCAGCCCATAGGATCCAGATGTCTCTGGCCCAGCAAGCCCTCCCCCTCTCTCCCCCCGACCGAGGGAAGTGAAGCACGATTCCAAGTGTTGTCCCCAAACCTAGCGTCTAGCCTGAGCCCCGGTCAGGTCTCCCCACCCAAGGCCACCGGCCACCGCCCATTCTGGTGGCCTGCTGGCTCCCGTGCACACACCCCGCCATAACACTGCTTTTCTTTCCTTCCAACCTCAGGGTGTTCCTGGTTTCAAAGGAGAGAAGGTGAGATTCCGAGTCTGAGCAGCCAGACTGCACGTGGCCTCTGCGTGAGCCTCAGCCCCAGTTCCCCAGTGTCCTCAGTGAGCCTGCCTGTGGCTCCTGCTGGGGGCATGATGAGCTTCGTGTTGGTGGTGGCCTTGGTCTGGGGACTTTCTGGCTTTGTGTTTGGCCAAGGGCAGGCTTGGGTCCCTAAGGCAGCGGGTCTGTGATGCTGGAGACCTGAACTAAAGGCCTCACTTTCCTTCTGCAGGGAGAATTCGGAGCTGATGGTCGGAAGGTAAGCCAGGCGGTGGGCTGGGTGAGCAGGGCACCCCCGCTTCCTGCTGCTCTAAAGGGATGATCATCAGGACTGACGAGAGTCCCCTTTTCCTTCTCCTCCCAGGGCGCCCCCGGCCTGGCCGGCAAGAACGGTACCGATGGACAGAAGGTAGTGCTCCTGGGTCTGCATCCTGGGCTGGGCATGAGGGTCGCGCACAGAGGTATCTCAAAAGAAGAATGAGCAAAACATTCTCATTCCCTCCCTGGGGCCTCTAGACCTGGCCCACTGGCCACTGCCCACCATTTGTGGCTTCAGCGCTCCCGGTTTTACCTGTCCAGGGGACGCAGGACAAATGAGGGCATTACAAGAGCATGAACAGACATTTGCTTCTGAAAACCAAGGCCAAGCCTTGCAGGAACTTCCAAGTCTATTCTGCAGAACTTCAGAACGGCCTGAGTGGTAGTTCACACACATACACACATGTACACAAGCATCAAGTGCACTCACACATACACACATGTCTCACATAGACACAGGCATGCACACACATGAAGGGGGCACTGTGGACACTCGTGCTCACAGCTGCAGCCAGGGACTCTCCCACCTCCATAGAGATGCCATCGTAACATTCAAGCCATTAAAGCTTACAGTCACACGCGTGTGCCCACTGGGTAGAGACCAGCATGGACTTTGCCTGCCACTTACACCTGTCATTGGTGCGTCATCCCCTGAATCGCGCCCCTGACACATCTGTTCCCCTCTCGTCTTTCAGGGCAAGCTGGGGCGCATTGGACCCCCTGGCTGCAAGGGAGACCCCGGGAGTCGGGTAAGCATGGCCTTTGCTTCTCCTCACATTAAGGTTAAATTGCTTAGAGGCACCAGGTGCCAGGTGGGCATGGGGAAGCGGGGAGTCCCTGAGCTTGGATTCTTCCTTCAGCCCTGCCCTGCCCATCTCTGACCCCCGGGGATCAGCCTGGGCTGGGGCCACAACAGGACGAAATGGCCTCTGGGGCTTCCCAGAGTCCTGAGGAGCTCGGCTCTGAGGTTTGTCTGAGCGTCCTACCCAGCCCCGGTGGGTTCTGGCCACTGAGACCCAGGCAGGGCATCCAGTTCAGACATTGTGGGGACACTGGTCACCTTCCCCATGTCAGAGGAGCCTGGGCTAACGGGGAAACCCCAAGTGCAGCTTGCCCCAGGACAGCCTCTCTCTCCCCCTTCGCTCACAGGGCCTCGACGGCTACCCAGGGGACGCAGGCAGCCCTGGGGAACCCGGAGACCAAGGTGCCAAGGTAGGTGGCCTAGTCAGGGTGGCGGCGGCAAGAGCAGACCAGGTCACTGCCCTCCAGGTGGCCTTCTAACCCTGCTGCGGTGCCCAGCCTCTGGGGGAGGCATCTGGGCCGAGAAGCACAGCGGAGGGGACCTGTCCCCGCAGACCTGGCAGTCAGGGGGAGGAGGCTTAGGGGTGTCCTGCCTGGGAGGCTGTGCTGAGGGGTCTGTAGGGTGCCCTTCTGGAGCTTCACCAGCTCATGTCTACCTCAGGACCGTGGGTCCCGGCTCAGGCTGCTGCGGGGTGCCTGAATGGCCATAGCAGCGAGCCCACCTCCTCCCAGGCCTCCAGGGGGTTCCTGTGGGAGGCTCTCAGATGCCTTGGGGTTCTGCCCCTTAGGCCACCTGAGGCACCACTGTGCCTGCCCGCAGCCACTCCCCTGGCTGCACAGGACCCTGGAGGACCGGGACGGCAGCCTGTCCCCCGAGAAGCCAGCACACACAGACAAGGCCATGTCCAATTAATTCACCTGGAGCTGCATGGGGGCCCTGCCCCCCAAGAGTGTGCTCCGCCTACATGGGAGGGGAGGCATGGGCCCCCAGCACCTCCAAAGTCCTACCCCATGGCCAGCATCCAAGGGATGTGACACTGATTTCTCCAAATCTTTCCAGGGGGACGCTGGCCGCCCAGGACGCAGAGGGCCCCCAGGAGAGGACGGGGCCAAGGGAAGCAAGGCAAGTGCCCCTGAGGGTCCTGCCCCAGTCACACACCAGCAGTGCCCGCTGGACCCACCACCGTGGGAAGCAGTCGGGACAGCCCATGTCCTGAGCAGGCCACCAGCCTCTCTGTCCCACTGCCAGACCACGGGAGGCCGCGTCTGCTGAAGTGGCCCAGGCCATCCTGCCTGGCTGAGCTGTTACCTCTCCGCAGGGCTATCAAGGCAACAACGGAGCCCCGGGAAGTTCCGGCGTGAAAGGAGCCAAAGGCGGGCCCGGGCCCCGGGGACCCAAAGGCGAGGCTGTGAGTTCACGCCCCTCAGGCCCCTCAAGCCCCTCAAGCGCAGGGCCCAGAGCACATCTCCTCCAACCGCCTGCCCAGCCCTCCTGGCTGTGCCCTGCTCAGGGCCGCTCTGAGCCTGAGGGGTCCCCAGTGCCTCCATGACCCCATTGCAGCAGAGGAAGGGTTCAGTCATCCTCCTGCCAGACACCCAGTGCCCATGAAGTGGCCCAGCATCCCCACCTTGCCCTCCTGGCAGGGCACCTCTGAGGGCTCAACATACACCCGGGCACACGCTCCATGGGTCCCACACAGCATCCTCACCCCACCCAGCCAACCGGGAGTGTCCTGCCTCGGGGTAGGAAGGGCCCAACCCCGGGCTGATCATCCAGGGGATGTGTCTTGAGGCCTGGCCTGGCCCGGCCCGGCAGGGGCTGAGTGACCACACAGATAGCCGGTCCAAGCCAGGTCCCATTCCGTCCACTGAAACTCACCCTGGACTGACAGCTGACCAGGAGCCCTCCCTCATTTCCTAAATCCTCGGCTGGGACCAAACCACCCGGCATGGAATGAGGATCTGGGCTGAAGCCCTCTTGAGGGGCCTCCAGACCCCAAAGCCAGAGTCCCCATGGGTGGAGTGTGGGTCCTCCTGTGGCCCCCACCATCAGGGCCCCCACCCACATACCCACTCTCTGCAGGGGCGCAGGGGAGACCCTGGCACCAAGGGCAGCCCAGGCAGCGAGGGCCCCAAAGGCGAGAAGGTGAGTGTTCGTGTCGGGGAAACGGGGTGCTGTAGCCACGTCTGCCTCTGCACCGGGTTCTCACGGTGGTGCTGATGGTACCCCGTGACAAGGGAGAATAGAAGGGACCCAGGGCCTCTGTCGGGGACACCCTCTGCACAGTCTGGGAAAGCAGGCAGCAGCCAGGGTAGCCCCACCTGCACTGCCTGCTGGGGCACCAGGGCGGGGCACGCACCGCTGTGCAGGCTGTGGGCTGCTCCTCACAGCACCCGCCACACGTGCTCCTGAAGCTGGTGCAGGAGGTCCTGTCTCTGTGATAAATCCGAGTTTCCTGTGAGGTATGAGAAGGGCTTAGAAGAGGGGCTCCCTCCTCTGGGAATGCGTGGGGACCCCTGCCCTGAGGGGCTGAGCAGGCAGGGCTGCTAGTTCAGTCTCACCACCACCCCCCCACAACCTTCTCCAGGCAGTTTAATGGCCCCCTCCTTCACCTGCTCCCACACACACACCACAGATAACTGGGCCTCTCTTCTTGCAGGGGGATCCTGGTCCCGAGGGACCCCGGGGCCTGGCTGGAGAGGTTGGCGGCAAAGGAGCCAAGGTAAGTGGGTGGCAGGCAGCACCCAGCACCCTGGCTGGAGGGGGCTGAGCCTGGGACCCCCTGTCCTTCCCTCCCTGCAGACCCTGCCAGGTCTGTGGTCAGGGCTGAGGACCGAGGCCATGCCAGGACCTCCTGGGGGCCAGCGCCGGCCCCCCCCCCCCCGCCGCCCCCGCCGCTTTGTCGTCTACAGTGCTGATGGCAGGATCTCTGAGGCGCCCTTTCTTTCCAGGGAGACCGCGGCCTGCCTGGACCCAGAGGCCCCCCTGGGGTTCTGGGGGAGCCTGGGAAGCAGGTCAGTGGCAGGACACCTGGGAGGGGCCTGTGGTTCTGGGACTCAGGCTCCCGTCTGTCCTTTAACCTCAGTGTCTCACTCCCCTGCTCTGTAGTCCTCTTGTCCTCAGTAGGACACTGTCCCCACGGCAAACTCAGGCCAAGGGTCCCTGTGTCCCTCACA
Source organism: Corynorhinus townsendii (assembly GCA_026230045.1). Lineage (NCBI taxonomy): Eukaryota > Metazoa > Chordata > Mammalia > Chiroptera > Vespertilionidae > Corynorhinus > Corynorhinus townsendii. The sequence goes on from JAPDVU010000002.1 coordinate 9,528,448, forward strand.
TCCTGGCCCTTCCCTGAGGGGTCCAGCTTTACCAGGTCAGGGCGGTGAGCCAGAGGCAGGGGTGGGGCCTCGGAGCCCCGAGGGGGCATGTGGAAGAGGAAGAATTGGGCAGTGACCCTGAAGGCAGCTGGGGAACGGGGCAGTGTTGCCTAGTGGTCAGAGCTAGACGTAGTCAGTCTGCTTGTGCCAACTCCCCACTTTCTCTCTGACCTCAGGGATCTCGGGGAGACCCCGGTGATGCTGGTCCCCGCGGAGACTCTGGACAGCCTGGCCCAAAGGTACACCCCCTCCTGCCTGGATTAGGAAGAGGTGGGGGAGGGTTAGGCTGTTCTCAGCTCTAGCATGAGTCTGCCTGGAGTGTGCCTGCCAGCCCTGGATGTGGGAGGACGACAGGGGGCCAGGCAGCCCTCCCGTCCTCACCCTGGGGGGTAGCACACCCTCCCCAAAGCCCCGTCCAGTCAGACCAGCCGCCCAGGCCCCTGGGCCTCGGTCCATGCTAACTATTCACATTTCCCTCTGAACCTTCCCTGACCGGCCTCCCCCTTCCTCCAGGGAGACCCTGGCAGGCCTGGATTCAGCTACCCAGGACCCCGAGGAGCACCTGTGAGTCCTGGCGTGGGATTGGAGCCCCCAGGGAGGGGTGGGCATTGCTAGGAGGGCCCTGAAGATTCCCTCTAGTTCCCTGGAGGGCCTCCCCACGGGGGACAGGATGCAAGGGGCTCAGGAGTCACACATTGAGTGCAGATGCAAGTCCCCAGAAATTGTCTGGGATGCAGCCCAGGCAGCATTCACCCACAGATTGTGACAACTGAGACCACCAAGAGGGAAGGGAGGAGGCAGCAGAAAACCTCCAGGTCCCCAGTTATGCCCCAGGGTTCAGCACATCGGCTCTCCGGGGTCTGTGCTGAGTAACCCCCACCTGTGCTTTCTTCCAGGGAGAGAAAGGCGAGCCGGGCCCACCTGGCCCCGAGGTACGGAGGGGCCCCTCTGCACCTGCCTTGGGTGGTCAGTGCCCTGCTCCAGTGGCTGGAGCGCCACGCCCCTCACCCGGGCTTGGCACCAGCAGCTGCCCCATGCTGAGTGCTGAGTGTGGTCGCCAGCTGACTGAGTGCTAGTCTCTCTCAAACCAAAACCTGCGCTTGCCTAAAACGCCCTGTGCTGTTGCCACCTCACTGACCCCAAGAGCCAGGCACGGGTTTTCCTGGACAAACACGTCTGTGTCCCCAGAACACCCACTGGAGGTCTTGGGAGACTGGTGGTGGGGGCGGGGGTGGGGGCAGAGCAGAGCTCTCCCAAGATGTCCTCCGCCAGGGCTAACTTCTATCCTGTGTCCCAGGGGGGCAGAGGTGACTTCGGAGTGAAAGGAGCACCTGGGCGGAAAGGAGAAAAGGGCGAGCCTGTAAGTGTCCTTGTCCCTCCTCCCTCCTCCTTTCTCAGCCCTCCTCCTCTCTCCTCCTCCCTCCTCCTTTCTCAGCCCTCCTCCTCTCTCCTCCTCCCTCCTCCTCTCTCCTCGCCTTCCTCGCCCCTCCTCCTCCCTCCTCATCCCTCCTCGCCCCTCCTCCCTCCTCCTCTCTTGTCCTCCCTCCTCCTCTCTCCTCACCCTCCTCCTCTCTCGTCATCTCTCCTCCTCTCTCCTCCTCCCTCCTCCTCTCTCCTCACCCTCCTCCTCTCTCGTCATCTCTCCTCCTCTCTCCTCATCCCTCCTCCTCTCTCATCACCCCTCCTCCTCCCTCCTCGCCCCTCCTCCCTCCTCCTCTCTTGTCCTCCCTCCTCCTCTCTCCTCATCCCTCCTCCTCTCTCTTCATCCCTCCTCCTCCCTCCTCCTCCCTCCTCGCCCCTCCTCCTCTCTCCTCCCTCCTCATCTCTCCTCATCCTAGAAGCAAGGGAGGTGTATAGGTGTTTGCTGAACCGACCTGCTTTTTTCCCTTCCCAGGCAGATCCTGGTCCCCCTGGTGAGCCGGGCCCTCGGGGGCCGAGAGGATCCCCAGGACCTGAGGTAAGTCAGTTCCCCGTCAATAGGGCCCTCAGGCCATAGCCTCTGGGCCAGTCAGGCCAACACACACCCTGAACCATAGGGTTCTGCCTGTGGTGGAGGTCCAGGGTCAGGTGCAGGGACCCTGCTCAGCCTCAGTGATCACCTCTCACTGTCATCCTTCTCCTCCAGGGAGAGCCTGGACCCCCCGGAGACCCCGGCCTCACGGTAGGTACCAGTTGGGGATGGAATCAGTGTCCTCCCTCCTAAAACCGAAAAGCAAGGACATTGTCAGAGGGCGAGGTCAGAAGGAGTGGGGCCAGTGCAAGGTCAGCAGGCAAGGTCAGGCGGGGGAGGTCAGCAGGAGGTCAGCAGGGCGAGGTCAGAGGCGAGGGGAGCAGGGCTGCAGACCCCTGGCCCCTCTCGGGTTGCCATCCTGGCTGGACTGACCCACTGTGTTGCAGGAGTGCGACGTCATGACCTACGTGCGGGAGACATGCGGCTGCTGTGGTGAGTCTCAGCCCCCACACGGGGGTGCTACTGGGCTGCCCCGGCTCTCGTCCAGGAGTCAGGGTCATCGTCCAGGGGTTGGGGTCATCGCCCAGAGGTCAGGGTCATCAGAGTCCCACCCTCCCCCTGGTGGTGATCGTTTCCCATGGTGCACCGGGCTGTGCACTCTGGGGGTGAGGGGGGGTGTTCTGGGCTGGGGCCAGTGCACACGGCCATCGCCCCTCTGCCGGCCCGCAGACTGTGAGAAGCGATGTGGCGCCCTGGACGTGGTGTTTGTCATCGACAGCTCTGAGAGCATCGGCTACACCAACTTCACGCTGGAGAAGAACTTTGTCATCAACGTGGTCAACAGGCTGGGGGCCATCGCCAAGGACCCCAAGTCCGAGACAGGTCAGCTGCACCCTCGGGGGCGGGGCCGGGGGACCCTGGGCAGGACACCCTGACATCCAGTCCTGGGAGGGAGGTTAGCTTGGCCAAGGGTCCCAAGGCCCCCACTTGAGGGTGGCGAGCGCGTGGGCTGACGCAGCCAGCCTCTCACGCCCACACCCGGCCCGCAGGGACCCGAGTGGGCGTCGTGCAGTACAGCCACGAGGGCACCTTCGAGGCCATCCAGCTGGACGACGAGCGCATCAACTCACTGTCCAGCTTCAAGGAGGCTGTCAAGAACCTCGAATGGATCGCGGGCGGCACCTGGACGCCCTCCGCCCTCAAGTTCGCCTACAACCAGCTGATCAAGGAAAGCCGGCGCAAGAAGACCCGCGTGTTCGCTGTGGTCATCACGGATGGCCGACACGACCCCCGGGACGACGACCTCAACCTGCGGGCGCTGTGCAACCACGAGGTCACCGTGACGGCCATCGGCATCGGGGACATGTTCCATGAGAAACACGAGAGCGAGAACCTCAACTCCATCGCGTGCGACAAGCCCCAGCAGGTGCGCAACATGACGCTGTTCTCCGACCTGGTGGCCGAGAAGTTCATCGACGACATGGAGGACGTCCTGTGCCCGGGTGAGCAGCGCTGGGCCTCCCGCCTCCCCAGCCTGTCCAGCCCTTGTCCCTGCAGGAGGGAAGAGGACCCCGGGAGGGCAGGGGCTGGGCATCTGTGGGCCACCGAGGGAGCCCAGCCCGCCCTGGACAGTGGAGCCTGACCAGGACCCCTGGCCTCCTTTCCTCTCTCCTAGACCCCCAGATCGTGTGCCCGGACCTTCCCTGCCAAACAGGTAACACGGGGAGCCACTGAGCACCCCTCAGACTAGCAGTGACGGGGGCCCAGAGGACCTTGCAAGGAATGCACTGTGGGGGCCCCTCCTTAGTGAGGCCGTGGGTTTCTCAGCCCCCTAGGCCTCAGCATGTCTGAGAAGGGGGTTGGGGGGCTCAGGGTTTGGTGTCTCCAGAACTTTTGCTGTCCCACCCACCTGGCACATGTGGGGAGGGGTGCTAAGGGCCTGGCCCTGCACGTGGTGCCAGGTGCTCGGGCCTGCAGTCCCCCTGCCCAGGGGAGAGAGAGACACCCAGGGTCAGGCCCCCAGCCGCCACAGGTGAAAGCGCTGGATCCAGAAAAGGAAATGGCTAATTTAAAACCTTCTGGGAGGTGAAGACAGGCTGATGGCTCCCTGAGGCCCCTGAGGGCTCATCCATCTTCCCTCTGGGAAGGACTCCAGCCTGTGTTTAGGGGACCCGCCCAACTGGTGCACTGTGTACGTGGCTGGGCCCTGGAGGCACTGAGAGGCTGTCCCCAAGGGGTCCCTCAAAACAGCGTTGTCACTCCTCTGGGCGTCATGCTGCCACCTCTGCCCCAGGGGTGGCAGGAGCTGAGCCCCCGTTGGCAATCTGGGCGCCCTGCCAGCCTGGGTCTTGGAGCCATTGCTGGCCCCTCCCGCTGGGATATGGGCACCTGCCTATCCCCTCCCAGGAGCAGTGAGGTGGGAACGGAGCTGGCTCTGGAAGGCGGAGCCGCGTAGAGGGGCGGGGCCGTGTTGGCAGAGGGCACCCACATCTGCATGTACACTGGGCTTGTGCGCAGGCTCCTACCCAGCAGCCAGGGTCCACCAGGCAGGTTTGAAGGTGCTGAGGTGCCTGAGGGAAGGAACATGTTGTGTTGGGGGCCAGGGTTCCCACTTATTCTGACAGAGAACTTTCAAGGAAATGCTCATGGAAGTCATACCTGTGACCCAGCTGTGGAGTCACCCAGAGACTGCCTGAGTGTGGGGGTCCCTATGGGAATGGCTGTGTGTGGTGGCCAGAACCACCCGAAACCCTCCTGGGGTGTGTCCCAGAGTAAATGTGTCCCCTCTAGGCTAGAAACCAGACCCCGGTGCCCAGGCCAGGCAGTGGCCCGGCATCCTCGCCCGGCCTGGACCTGTGTTCCATGCCAGCGGAGGTTCTTTACAGCGGCTCCGACCGCGCTGAGGAAGGTCCCTCACTCCGCGTGGCTCAGTCCGCCCATGGATGAATGGCTTTGTCAGATGACCTGTCTAGCCTGTAGATACGATCGGGAGCTGCTGCTTCAGCCTGTTGCTGTGACAGATGCGGTCACGGATTTTCGAATGTTGAACCAGCCTTGCAGACCAGGGGCAACCCCACGTAGTCACAGAGTACAGGTTTTTTTTTAATATGTTGTTGGGTTCGATTTGCTGATATTTTGTTATCTCTGCTCATGAGAGATCTTGGGCTGCAGTTCCCTTTCTGGTGATGTCCTTGGCTGGTGTCAGCGTTAAACACGGGCCCCCAGGATGGTGATCTCCCTTTCCCTTGAGGACCTGACAGAGAAAAGGAAGGGGCCCTTGGAAGACCCCTCCCCGCCCTCTTCTAACTACCCCCCTAGAACTAAACTCAAACTCACCCTCCTCTAAAGCGACTAGAAATTTCCAAGTAAAATAGACATTGTGACCAGAGAAAAGAAAGCAGACATAACTATAGAATGTGCGGTGACACAGGGGGGATGCGGGCCTGCCGCCGGCTGGGCACTGTCCTCGGCATTTTGGGGTTGCAGACAGGCACTGGGGTGAGGCTGCCACCTCTGGCATGGCCCTGACCTTCAAGCCAAGTGGCCCCGTCTACCCAGAGGCCATGCCTAATTGTGTCAGGACCACAAGACTGTCAAAGAGAAGCAAAGCTGGGCTCCGGATAAAGGTGACAAAGACAGATCTCATTGTGAGGTCGCTACGGCAGAAGAGGAGGTCCAGGGTAACCTGAGCCCCACTCACCCCAAACAGAGGCAGGGGACTGGCTAATGGCCGCTGCACAGAGGTTTGGGAGGTGGGGAGGGGGGCCCTGTGACCTGGCCCCCTGGGTGTGTTGACTGGCACATACACAGGAGAGAAACAGACTTCTCAAACCTTTAGGACCGGCGGCCATGGCGCACGTTGTCGTAAGATGCCCAAGAAAGTGAGGCCCTGCCCTTCCCGGGGGCTGGGAGACAGAGCAAGAGCGTCTCTGAGTGTTTACTGCTCCAGGTCCTCGAGGGGATAGTTCTGGGAGGGGCAATCTATGTCCCCAAGAGCAGAGAAGGTTTTGTAACTGCAAGCTCTCTACCGTAACTGTGCTGAGAGGGTCCTGTCACCAGGTTTGGGCTGCAACAGACTAAGTTCTCATGGCAGCGTGGAGCATTTTAAGGAGCTGGGTCATCCAAGGGCATGGCCTTGAGCTGTCAGCAGCCATACTGGCATTCTGGTCAAGTCTCAGTGCAGCTGTTGGGGCCAAGAGTCTTGTAGTTCTAAGGCCTGTGGGGACCAGAGGCCTTTTCTCCCGTCTCCTCGGAATGAGCCTGCTGCTGGCCCCAAAGCCCTTTTAGCTCTGGCACTGTGGCGTCCCGGTCTCCTCGTCCCACCCCGGCTGAGCCTCAGCCTCATTCCTGGCTTTGATCCCAACTCATCTCCGAGGAGAGAAGCCCGAGGAGGGCGGCTGGAGGCCCGCTCACGCTGACCGAGTCCCTTAAAGCCTTCTCTGGATGCCCCGCAGATGGACCGCGGCCTGGCGATGCGCCCCCGGTCACCTTCCTCCGCACGGAAGAGGGCCCGGACACCTCCTTCCCCACGACCATCCCCCAGATCCAACAGTTGCTAAACGCCACGGAGCTCACGCAGGACCCGGCCGCCTACTCCAGGCTGGTGGCCGTGCTGGTCTACACCGCTGAGCGGGCCAAGTTCGCCACAGGAGGCGAGCGGCAGGACTGGATGGAGCTGTTCATTGACACCTTTAAGCTGGTGCACAGGGACATTGTGGGCGACCCCGAGACCGTGCTAGCGCTCTGCTGAAGCCACGGGTGGGCTGCCGGTGCTCCGGAGGCCGGGGCTGCCCCAGCTGGGCCACACTCGCTCCCGGGGCTGCCCGCCGTGCTGGGGGCTGTGACAACAGGAATCTCTCAGGCCGGAGGTCAGGCACCAAAATCAAGGTGTCAGCAGGCCCTCGCTCTCCCCCGCCCCCGGGGGCTCCAGGGAAGGCCCTCCCAGCTTCCAGCTCCCAGCTGCCTGCATGGTCACATGGCCTCGCTCTGTAGCCTAATCTTCCTCTGCTCCCTTGTAAGGACACAGGTGGCATTTAGGGCCAACCAGAGAGCCTTGGACAATCTCCCATCTCAAGGTCTGTACGTTAGGCCCATCTGCAAAGCCCTATTTTGCCACATAAGGTCACATTTGCAGGCTTCAAGACTAGGATGTAGGCATCTTTGGGGGACCGTATTCAGCTGACAACCCCCCGCCCCCATCTAGCTGAGCTGCCTCACACATTTAGGGGATGTTAGAGTCACCCATTAGGGCAGTGGTCGGCAAACGGCGGCTCGCAAGCCACATGCGGCTCTTTGGCCCCTTGAGTGTGGCTCTTCCACAAAATACCACGGCCTGGGTGAGTCTATTTTGAAGAAGTGGCGTTAGAAGAAGTTTAAGTTTAAAAAATATGGCTCTCAAAAGAAATTTCAATCGTCATGCTGTTGATATTTGGCTCTGTTGACTAATGAGTTTGCCGACCACTGCATTAGGACAAACCTGCCAAAGCAGCTGGACGTTAGGAAAGGACCACAGACACCACCTCCTCGTCGTCCTCCTGTCCTGGGCCCTCAGGGAGGTCAGGGGTGCCCTCTAAGGACTGCCGAAGCATGTTCAGACCCATGTGTGCCCGCTCCCCAGAAGCTGGATTAATACAGAGAAGCCCTCGTCCTTGGGCCCTGTCCCTGCTCCTGTCTGTGTCCCCACCCGATTCCCAGGCGCAGAGTCTCATCTCCCTGCTGCACAGGCTCCCTGCCGTGGGTGGGGGTCAGCAGAGGGAAAGAAGGGGAACAGCAGCGCTCCCCTGAACACCCCAACACTCCTGGTTCAGCTTCCGCCTCTGTATCCAGGCACCCCTTGTTGAGGAAAACTGCCCGAAAACCAGAGCCCTCCCCACGTCTGCCTGCTTGTAGGACTTGAAGTCAGGCACCCAGAGAACTGGGTGTGTTTAGAGAAGAAGCTGCTATTCGTTTGCACTGCCACCAAAATAAGCTACGTCATTAATAAGCTCCTTAGGAAAGCATCCTGTCCGCTGGCGCCTGGCACCGTGTAGTGACACACCCCGGGAGCGGGCGTCCCTCAGATGCTGTGAGCACACCTTCAACATTCTATAAAAGCTGAAAAACAGAGATCGTGAGCGCCTTGCTGTGGCTGAGTGATGTGCTGGGGACCTGCTGCTGGCTGGGGCTGGTCCACAGCAGTCACCTACCTGCGCGGGTGGGCTGAGGCCTTAGGCGTTGGTGCTGCAGGTCAGGACCTCCTTCCTGATGGGATCCCTGAGCAGCCAGCCCCAGGGGTGGGCAAGCCTGGGCTGTGAGAGAGTCCTTGCTGGCCCGCGTCCTAGAGGGGTGCCCATGGGGCTGAGGTCTCCAGGAAGGCCTTGAGGCGGGAGCCGGGCTGCGTGTCTGTGGCAGATGGTCCACCTGTGTGGGGAGTGGGTTTCAGGCTGTGTGTAGTGCTTATGACCCCCCAGAGGCCTGGCCTCCGTCCTGGCTGCAGCCTCGCCCCCGTCCTGGCTGCAGCCTCGCCCCCATGTCGTCCAGCGTGTCCAGGGCTGCTCACTGCCCAGAAGGGGACAAGGGTCTCCTCAGGTCACAGTGAGTCACCTGGGCTACCGCGGGGGTCGGCCACACCTGTGCCCACCCCCACCAAAGCCTTGTCCAGTCAGAGGAGACCTAGGTTCCTTCTCTTTCCGATGCTCCGAGGGCCAAGAGAGATGTGGCCTGGGCAGCACCAGGCAGCTCTGGGACAGGGGGGAGGAGGGGGGGAGGCTACGGGGGGGGCACAGCTATAGATGGGTCCTTGCATCCAAGGTCTCCAGGGCCAGGGTCTTCATGAGGTCTTTTTACCTAATTACAGACATGATGACAGCCTCCTGCCCCTCTCTCCCACCCCCACTTCCCCGTGCCCCATGGACTGTGGCCTTTCTGGGGCCTCCAATTCTTGGGCCCAGTGAAGGGGCTTTGCTGACCCTTCCTGCCTGGAGGGCCTGGAGGAGGCACTTGGCAAAGATGGTGCTTGTAGGGTGGAAAGGGCCTTCCGTCCTCATGTTTCGAGACATTTCTTCGTGGGGGCACAACCAAGAAAGATAATGAGGGTCCGAGGAGACAGTGTGGGGCTCTGCACCCCCACCCAGGGGCTGTGGGGGGGCTCCAACATCAGGTGACTTTTGTACAGCCCGCCAAGCTCTAGCTGTTCATGTTGCTCCCGTGGGCGGGCGCATGAAGGGATGCGGTGCAGGGTGTGGCAGAGTGGGCTCTAACCGAGAGGGGATACGGCCTGGGTGGGATGTGGCACCGAGGGCCTCGCCTGGGTCGCCCCTGCCCACCACCCCTATTTCCCCCCCAGAGCTGTACGTGGCCCAGTGCACCCAGAGGCCCGTGGACATCGTCTTCCTACTGGATGGCTCTGAGCGGCTAGGTGAGCAGAACTTCCACAAGGCCCGGCGCTTCGTGGAGGAGGTGTCCCGGCGGCTGACCCTGGCACGCAGGGATGATGACCCACTCAACGCACGCGTGGCGATGCTGCAGTTTGGGGGCCCTCGCGAGCAGCAGGTGGCCTTCCCACTGACCTCCAACCTGACGGTCATCCACGAGGCACTGGAGAGTGCACGCTACCTCAACTCCTTCTCACACGTGAGCTCGGGCATCGTGCACGCCATCAATCAGGTGGTGCTCGGCACGCGGGCTGGGGCGCGCCGCCACGCCGAGCTGTCCTTCGTGTTTCTCACGGACGGCGTCACGGGCAACGACAGCCTGGACGAGGCCGTGCACTCCATGCGCAAGCAGAACGTGGTGCCCACCGTGGTGGCCGTGGGCGACGACGTGGACATGGATGTGCTCTCCAAGATCAGCCTGGGCGACACGGCTGCCGTCTTCCGTGAGAAGAACTATGACAGCCTGGCCCAGCCCGGCTTCTTCGACAGGTTCATCCGCTGGATCTGCTAGCGCCCCACCCACCCCAGCGTGCACCCCCAGCCCTGCAGGCTCTGTCCTCCTGCCCATGGTGCTACTCAGATCCCGCCAAGAGAGGTGCAGAGCACTGCAGACTCGACCTCTCCAGGTGTGGGTATAAAGTCAGGAGTGGAGTTCCCCTCCCCACCCAGCTCTTCCCAGGGTCCTGCAGCCCTGCTGCCCTCCACCCCTTCTCTCTATCCCGTGACATCCTACTCTCCACACCCTTCCTGGTCCCCAGAGGCTTCCCAGGACGTGCTTCAGACCCTCATCAACAGGCTCATTTCCCCCTCAGCCCAGTGTCATCCCTGGGCTCTCATCCACCTTCCATGGCCCCCAAAGGCTCTCTGCCAGCCCTCCTGACCCAGCTCCCAGGCCTCCGTCTCACCTCTGAAGGTCATGTCCCCATCAGACAGAGCTGTGACAGCAGGCCCTCCATGTCCCTGTATGCACACACCTCAGTCCAATAAAGGCTTTGAACCACCTCCTGCTCCCCAGCCTCCATGTGTCTGTGCCCACTGGGACCCCCCAGAGACCAACTGGACTCTCTGACCGTTCACATGCCCACCAGCATTTATCATCCCAACCCCATTCCTACCCACCCACACACACTTGCTCTGTGCATGATGATGTCTGACCTGGCCTCCTCTCATAAGAACAGGGGCTGCCTCCAGCACTGACTGTCCACACTGTCCCCAAGTGCATAGACTGGATGGTCTTGTCAACCTTAAAATAATCATTTTACCAGCAAAAATGGGTCTATTTGGGAATAGCAGTTCAGGACATGCAAACTTTGGCAAACCCATAGGCAAGTCTGGAGAACAAAGGAGGGGAGCATTACTTTATAGAGAAAAAGGAGGAATTGGGAGAGGCAATTAGGAGTGGAAGTCCATTGGAGGACAGTGAGCATTCAGGTGGCTTCTTATTGGTCAGGCTATTGCTGGGCAAGGAGAAAATCTTCCTCTTTCCTGGAGAGTAAAATGGTCTTCCTGTTGCGGAGTACAAGGTAGCTTTCTTCCTGCTGGAGTCTGCAGATGGCAGTGGATGGTCCTGCGTGAGAGCTCCACCTTCAGGGCTTCCCCGTGTCAATTTTAATGAGGTTTCCTTTGTTCATTTTCACAGCCTCAACCACACCTGTCTTGTCAGCTTTTGGCTGAAAACAATGTTATTTGGTCAGTGAAGCCTCCCTCTATCTTTAAACTGGGGCCAGAGTGCTTAAAAATGTCTGTTGGTTTGCAGGAGGATGTTCTGTGTATAGCTAGATAGACAGATATTTTTTCCTGGCAACCTCGGTGACGTCTTGTTCAACTCCCAGGTGTTTTAAGCTCACCGTTTGGGAAGTGCCCTGTTAAGCCACTGGCTCCCACAGACCAATGCTCTGCTCTCGCCATTCACGGTTTCCTGGAGCTGCCCTAACCCAGGGCCACAGGCTGTGGCTTAAACCACAGAGACCGACTGTTTCAGCCTGGAGGCCCCAGCAAAGGCTCTGGGAAGGATCTGCTCCAGGCTTCCTCCAGCTCCTGCTAATTCCTGGATTTCTCAGTATCACTCCATCTTCACATGCTGTTCCCCCCATGCATGTCGGTGCCCATACTTCCCCTTTTCATAAGGACGTTTTGGGCTAGGGCCCATCCCACTCCAGTACAACCTCATCTCAACCTAACTAATTACATCTGCAAAAACTCTATTTCCAAATAAGGTCAAATTCTGAGGTATTGGGGGCTAGAAATTCTGCATGGGAATTGGGGCAGAGGGAGACACACAATTCAGCCCAGAACCTGCTGACACCTTGCTCTCGTCCCCATGTGGGGGTGACGTTCCTTTGGAGGTACTTCCGTCTCTCTCATCATCTGCCTACACAACCTGCAGCTGGAGCAGGACTTTAAACCAAGCATTTTCTCTTCCTTTGCCCCTTTTTCCTTCCACCAAAGAACATACAAACCGCCAGCAAAAGAAAAAAAGACCTGCAGCCACCCGGAGCCTCGCCACACACTCATGCCTGTGGACTTCCAGGTCGAAGGGTGGCGGGAGGCACAGGCCCCTCCCTCGGTATGTCTGCAGTTCTGCCCACCAGACCCTGCCCAGGGTCCCCTCCGTAGGGAAAAGACGTCCTCTGCTGACACTGGCCCCTGCATGTCCAGCCTTTGGCCCTCAGGAGGCAAGAATCTCTGTCCTTTTGGAAGGGATGTACAACATGTACATCCCACCCACCCCAGCGTGCTCCCCGTTTCCTCCCATCTCCCCAACTCACTCGTCACCAGGCCAGCTCTGAGCCCCACAGAGTGCACCAAGCACAATCCCCAGGCACAATCCCAAGGCCGCTTGGCCGGTGCCCCTGCACCAAGCCCCGGGTGCTCTGAGTGACCAGTGACTGGGCTCAGGCCTCGTCACATCTCCCCCTGGAGCTGGCACATCCCTCGTGCTCCCCGTTTCCTCCCATCTCCCCAGCTCACTCGTCACCAGTCCCCATCCCTGCCCACTCAATTCAGCCCTTTCCCCCAAACCCCAAACACACGACACAGGCAAGGGTGTGCTGTGACTTTACTAGAGGCCACAGGTGACAGTGGGTGGCACCACCAACCTCAGGCTACACCCCCTCATGCCCAATGAGGGTACCTCCCGGCCATCACTCCTGCCGCTCCTCCAGGCGGTCCAGCACCAGCGCGGCCTGAGTCTTGGCTTCCTGCAGGAGGCTGGAGATGCGCTGGTGGATCTGACAGACAAGGGGCCAGGTCAGCGCCTTGCAACTTTGCCCATCCCTGCTGGCCTAGGCACTCCCTGCCCCCTCCCTGGGCTGGCCCAAGCTCCCTGGCCTCTCCACTCAGATGACTGGGCCATCCTGGGCTTCCTCACAGACCTCCTCGTAGAGGTGGGAGGGATCTGTCTGTCCTGAGATTTGGGGACAGCCAGGCTCCAGGGCCCCCTCCCTGCTGGTCTTCCCATTTTAGCCGTGACTGCCCAGGGCAGGGCTGTGTCCCCAAGGCCCAGAGGGGTAGTGTTCATGTGGTCAATCCTTTAACTCAATGCCCTCGTGGTGGGCAGTGACTTCCCTGAGGATGGCCAACCTCAGCCTGGCTGGACCAGGCAGAGAGGGACAGGGCCTGGCCCCTGAAAAGGGCACAGTGCCCCCCATTCTCAGCTGTGAAATCGCTTTTTAACAACTATCACAAAATCACAGAGAGAAATAACTTAGTCAGGTGGCTGGGGCTGGAGCAGGAGAATGGGGCGCTGAAGGATGGGGGGATTTGTATGGAGGGACGAGAATGTTCCAGGACTAGATAAAAAGCGGTGATTACACAGCACTAAGTGGCTAAAGCCCCGAATCGTATATTTTAAAAAGGTTAATTCTATGTTCTGTAAATTTTACCTCAAGGACATAACGAAAGTATCGTGAATGCTAAAACTAAGATAATTTCGTGAGTGGGCAACTGGCCTTTGAGGCCCCATGTTGCTGGTGCCCAGGGTCTGGCCTGGCCAGTCTAGAGTACCCCAGCCCCGGGTGTCCCCACTAGGCAGGTATGCACAGCGGGCAGGCTCAGGGTGGCTGGGCCACAGCTCCATCAAGGGTACAGGGGCCCCAATCCCTGCAGCTTTCTGGTCCCCTGACAGGACTGGCCCAGGGACTTCCAGAGGTGATGGAAAAGGAAGTGCCCCCCGAGAGAGGACATCAGCTGCCCTCCAGCCAGGCCTCTCCACCTGCAGGAGGCTGAACACACTGCCCTGAGGGCCTGCTGCCGGAGGCTCTGGCCGTGTCTGCAAACCACAGCCCTGCGGGCCACCTGCAGGCCCCTCCGTGGGCCTGCCCTGAGCGCCTGCTGCTCACCTGGTCCTTGAACTTGTCGTCGCTGATGTCCTTCAGGTTGATGAGCACGTTGAAATACGCACCGAACATGCCCGTCTCCAGGGCCTTGGCAGCCACCTGGAAGGTCACGGGGACAGGGCTGGGGAACGGCGGGACTCTCCCTGTCCATCCTCAGCAAGAGCCCAAGGCCTGGGCTGGGCAGCAGCGTCTGGGATCCCAGCAAGTGCCTGCCCCTCTGAGCCCTCCCAGTCATCAATAATGATGACAAACTGATCACCAAGGGTCCCCCAGAGGCAGCTGGGCAGCCCGTTCGAGGAGGCCCGCCCTCATCCCACAGCGGGGAGTGGGCTCCAGCCTTGTCCATCAGGAGGACAGAGGCAACCGCCACAGCCTGACTCTCTACCTTCGGGCTTAGAAATGGAGGCCCCACTCATCTGAGTGCGGCCCAGCCTCCTGGCACACCAGCCTCAGGGCGGGCTGGATCCTCTCCTGGGTCACCGTTGTGGAGTGACCGTAAATGGAGCGAACACAGTGGCCAGTCACTTGGTAGGAGCATGGTCCTCCCTGGGGTTCCTGGACCCTGCGCCATCCAGTGTGCAGAGGCTCCCCATCAGATGACCTTGAACATGTCCAGCAGGCCAGGCCCACATCACGGGCCTCGATGCCCGCTGACCTCACGCGTACAGAACGCTGCATGTGCACAGGCCTGGACGGAGCTGGCTATAGGTGGGGCTCTCAACAATGAGTTCCAATATGTTGGATGCTCACAGAGTCTCCCTGGACAAGGAGATGCCGGAGCACGGCAGGAGCATGGGAACGGTAGGCACCACAGCCCATGTGTCCAGGCAGCTTCTGTTCTTGACAGCTCAGACTCGGCCACCTTCCCAGAGAAGGAGGGGACCCTCTCTGCAGCCTCAAGCCCAGACACTGAACTCAGGTGTCTCTCTTATAAAGACCCTATAAACTGTGGGGTCTGAATTCAAGGGGCAGAAATCATAGGCCTCGAGCCCTCCACACACAGGCTCGCGATGTGTGCACACCTGTGAGCTGTCTTCAGTGTTTTCTAGAGCCAGGAGGCCAGGAGGAGGGAGAGGGGGAGACCCAGAGAGGGGAGAAGGCAGAGGAAGCATCAGGAGGGTCAGGCGTGGACTCTGGAGACTCGTTTGAGTTTCTGCTTATCTGCCCTGCAACCCTGAACAAGATCCTGAATGCTCCATCTTCAAAGGAAATCAACCCACCAGCCCCGCTGGCTGAGGCTGGCCAAGACCACCTGGGACGTGCTCATGTCCAGGCCATGGTGTTTAGCAAATACCGTGAACGGCTGTGATCACCCAGTGACCCACCACCCTCCACATGGCTGCACCCACAACAGCGGGAGGCCAGGCTCCACCATGTACCTGCAGGTCCGACCGGCAGGCCAAGTTCACACACAGGGCCAGCTCCCGCAGCGCCGGCCACAGCGAGGCCACCGTCTCCGCCAGCTCCAGGGGCACGGTCACCGCCTGTCTCAGCCCCTTCTGCAGGGCGGCTGCTCGCCTGAAACCAAGGGGTCATCGGAGCCCAGGTCATGCAGGAACCCCACCCGGGACCCCACCCCAACAGCTGCAAGCAGACAGGACCAGGGTGGGGACAACAGGAAAGTCACTCTTTCATCACCAGCACATGCTCAGAGGGCAGATTAATTGGAAATGAGACCCTTTCAAGTCTCCTGCACCAAGCGGGCCGCAGTGCACCCACCTGTCCTTCTCCTCAGGGGTGCTTCTAGGCAGCTTCATCGCTTCCTACCAGAACAAAGCACAGAAACGCACGGGTGAGGGGCAGCCATGCCCAGGCCACTCGGGAGCCCGGGCTGGGCAGGGGCAGCCTTGTAGCAGCACCCACGTCACCATCAGGGTCGGCATTGCCACGCAGCACAGGTGTCACTTTGGGAAGAGTGCTGGTGTTAGGGTTCACGGTGTTGGGCCCCCACAGAGGAAGGCGACCTGGCTCAGGGACCCCACAGCGGGCACTAAGGGACTGGAGAGGAAGGGCTGGCAGTGCCCTCAGGCACTAGAGGGGTCCCGTTAGGTCTCTGCTCCCCACCCTTCCCATAGCACCTGGCCTGCAGTCATTGTTCAAAAGTGACACAGGCAACAGTACGACCCCCAACATCTAGACATAAAGGTTCCAACTGTGTCCCCACGTCCCCGAAGGCACCTGTGCTCTGGATGGTTATGCTGAGTCTGTCGCTCCCACAATGTGCTCTTGCTCCTTTGACCATTACGCAGGCAGGCCCCCTCCCCCCCTTGTTCGTGTACCCCTCGACTGTGGGCAGGGCCTGGCCACGCAGGATTTCGGGACACATTCAAGGACACACAGCTTTTTCTCCTGCAGATCCCCGCTTTCCACGGACCCCATGCTGGCCCCTCTGGGCACTCACCAAGCAGGCGGTGAAGGCCTGGGCATCTGCGTCCACCAGCGCTGTCAGCCGGGCTGAGGCCGCGTGGAAAGGCGGGATCAGGCGCCGCATGGTGGCGTCCAGGTGCTCGAACTGGCGCCGCCCGTAAGTCATCAGGCCAGCCATGCAGGCCAGCGAGGCACCCTGCAGAGGGGCCAGCTGAGGGACTGGGACCCCTGTCACCACCCATCCTTGTCCACAGCCCCTACCGCCCCTGTCCCTACCCCAGTCCCTGCTCCTCCCCAGCTCACCATGGCTGCACTGGCTGCTGCCACGGAGCCGCCCCCTGGGGTCGCCGAGCGGGCGCCCACCTCCCGGACAAAGCCATGCAGGGACTTGTTCACCAAGCTCTGCTCAGGCCCGCTGTCAGGGACCAGGTATCTGCGGGAGCGAGAGGGACAGGGATGGGGTCCTGGGTCTTAGCTACAGACTGGGAAGGAAGGTCTGGCTTAGACCATAGTCCCTAACTCCGGCCCGCCCCCCTCACCCAGCCTCACAACAGGAGAAAGGGGATATAGCCCCAGTTTGCAGAGCAGCCACAGCCTGGGAGGGGCTGTGACCACCCCGGAGCCCACCCCCTACCCTCTCCCCCCCGCCCCCCCTGCCCCGGGACAGAGCAGAACCTTGCTGGGGCCTCACTGCACTCCCCACCAGCCCCAAGCCTGCTCCTGGCACGGGCACCCTGGTGTTTGCTGATGAATAAGTGATCAAGCAGAAGGCTCTGGAAGGATGGAGGCTGGGCCAACAGGATGGGGGGCAAACAGAGGAACTGGGGGGCTGCTCACTCGATGATCCGCTCCTTAGGATTGAAGGGGGACAAGGAGTCCAGGCCCAGCCTGTTCACCACCTAGAAAGGAAGCCGCTGGTGACCGACAAGCCAGCCCAGCCCACCCCCCATGCATAAGGAAGGCCACCCAAGGGCCAGTCCCCCGCAGCTCATGGCAGCATTCCCACCTTGACCCAGCCGGTGTGTGGGGAGTGAGGTAGGGCGCAGCTGGCCACGCTCTCACCCACTAGGAGCTCTGCTTACTGCTGGCTCCCGTCCAAGCTGGGGCCACCTGGGAGAGCTACCTAACCCGGAGCAGGCACCTCGTCCGTCTGTACACACTTTCTGACACATCTACCTCCCGTGTCACTCCACAGAGAAATGGAGGCCCAGAGTGAGGAGCTGCCCATCCGGTCCCTCAGCTGCTGGCCTCGTTCTGAACCACATGGGCCTCCCCACGTGTCCCTCCGATGCCCCCACGTGCAAGAGCTCCTTGCTGAAGGGCCAACCACACTGCCTCTCTGGACAAGGTTTTGTCTCCGCATGGGTCGACAGCTCACTAGTTTTTGAAGCCCAGGAGCTGCCCGATTTGCCAAAACACAAGACATGTTGTGTGAGGAAATGTGAAGTTTACCTAAACTCAAAATTAAGTTGGAACCATCCTCATTTAAGATTAGAATTCTTTCCACCAAATAAACATTCAAAACACTTTATGGTGCCTTATGCCAGTGACACCAGTCTGGCTCCTTCTGAGCGGCTGATCCTTGTATAAAACACAGAAGGTGGAAAGTGCTGCTGAGAGGAACAAGCCAGCAGGGCCCGGGGTGGTGACAGGCTGTCCCCGAGAACATGGGGACCAGACCGGTGGAGAGACCCCTGGAGAGTTTGCTTGTAGCATCCACATGAGGCAAAGCCCTGCTGACACAGACAACCTCAGAGAGAGGGACAGAGCTTGTCAATGGAATGTAAACACCCAGCTATGCTGGCAGGGAGTAAAGGAACTCATTTGAGGCCAGAAGTGACCGGGAAGGTGAAGCAGAAAGGCCTACTCCCTCTGAGGCTGGACCCTGGGGACATCTGAGCACCTCTGCACCGCTCCTGAGTGGGGAGGGCTCGAGCCTTCATGAATGGGGGTCAGACTGCACACCCCTGAAAGGCGACATCCTCAAGGGTGAACTAGAAAATCAAGCCTCTGAAGGGCATAACCCAGCCAACAGATAAGAAAGGAGGTTGGTGGGAAAGGAGAGGCGCATGCTGACCTCACTTCCTTATAGAACTAAGGTTAATTACCCGTGAATACTTAACATATGTAAAATATGTGGGCACAGAAGGCCTATGTGATATATTTGACTATGTAAAAATAACAGCGCGGCCATTTAAATCTGGAGCAGAGAAGACTGCTCGCACGGTGCGTTAATTGTCTTGTCTTTCTTCACCAAGTCAACAGACATTGTCTAACATTGATAAAGTACTGAAAGATTAAGTATATTATTAAACTTAAAACTTGAACCCACTTAGAACTAACAAATGAATTCAGCAAAGTAGTTGAATACAAAGTCAACACACCATAGTCAGCTGCATCACTAAACACAATGAGCAATTTGAAAAAGAAATTGTAAAAGCAATTTCATTGAAAATCGCATCAAAAAGAATAAAATACTAAGGAGAAACCAAGATAGCGGCATAGGTAAGCACCTAAACCGCTGCCTCGCACAACAATTTCAAAACTACAACTAAAAGACAGAATGGACACCTTCCAGAACCACAGGAAAGCTGGCTGAGTGGAAACTCTACAACTAGAAGGAAAGAGAAAAGCTCATGGAGAATTGGAGGAACGGCAAAGGGTTGAGGTACGGCAAAGGATCTTTGTGCGCACAGAGAGGAAGGGTTGCTGAGAGCCTGGCTGACTTTCTCTGGCAGGAGGGGGAAGGAAGCCCCCGACTGCACTGAACCCCAGTTCCGACTGCACTGAACACCAGTTCCGGGCGAAACCCCGTGGACCCAGGCTCATACAGGGGGAGTCTGGACTGTCAGGTAGAGAGGCACTCAGAGACTTGGAGACCCGGGGGAGGGGGTCTGGAGGCGCACGCACCAGTGTGCACAAAGACTGCGGAGGTTGACACAAGCTTTCCCTAGCAGAAGGGAGTTGGAAGCTCTTGACTGCACTGAACCCCAGTTCTGACTGCACTGAACCCCAGTTCCAGGCGAGCCCCTGGGGACCCACGCTCTTGCGGGGGGAATCTGGACTCTTGGGCAGAGGCTCAGGAGCCAGGGAAGGCAGAGTTTCTGTCAGCCCTGCCCTTGCGCGCCCAAGGGCAGAGCTGATGGGAAGCCAAGACTGTCTGCTCTGCCCTGAGACTCCACCCCATCCAAGCTGAGCACAGAGGCTTTTGCAATTTGATAAGTCTAATCCTGTAAGGCTGTCTTCAGCACCAAACTTCTCCCAGCGTAGACACAGCTGATCCTCACAGCCAACTGGCCTGGAGGTCAATTCCTCCCAGTGATACCAACAACAATCAAGACTTAACTACAACAAGGCTGCACACACAGTCCACAAAGGGGTACACCAAGAGTGTCCACCTCAGGTAACTGGGAGGCCGACCCCATGGCCCATATAAAAAACCTAGCACACAAAGCTACCCTACCAACTCAGGGAAGCAGTGAAAATGCGGCGACAAAGAAACAGATCACAAATGAAAGAAATGGAGGAAAACAAACAACTGGATATAGAATTCAAAACCACGGTTATAAGGCTTTTCAAGAATATCCTAGAAAAGGCTGATAAATATAACGAGACCCTCGAACATATGAAAAAGGACCAACTGGAAATTAAACATACCCACTGAAATAAAAAATATTATACAGAGACCCAACAACAGACTAGAGGAACGCAAGAAACAAGTCTAAGAATTGAAATACAAAGAAGAAAAAAACACTCAACCGAAAAAGCAAAAAGGAAAAAAAATCCAAAAAGTGGAAGATAGTGTAAGAAGCCTCTGGGACAACTTGAAGCTTACCAACATCAGAATTATGGGGGTGCCAGAAAAAGAGAGAGAGCAAGATACTGAAAACCTATTTGAAGAAATAATGACTGAAAACTTCCCCCACCTGGTGAAAGAAATAGACTTACAAGTCCAGAAAGCACACAGAACCCCAAACAAAAGGAATCCAAAGAGGACCACACCAAGACACATCATAATTAAAATGCCAAGAGCAAAAGACAAAGAGAGAATATTAAAAGCAGCAAGACAAAAACAGTTAATTACCTACAAGGGAGCACCCATACGGTTGTCAGCTGATTTCTCAAGAGAAACTATGCAGGCCAGACGGGAGTGGCAAGAAATCTACAAAGTGATGAATAGCAAGAACCTACAACCAAGATGACTCTACCCAGCAAAGCTATCATTCAGAATTGAAGGTCAGATAAAGAGCTTCACAGATAAGAAAAAGCTAAAGGAGTTCATCACCACCAAACCAGTATTATATGAAATGCTGAAAGGTATTCTTTAAGAAGAGGAAGAAGAAAAAAGTAAAGATAAAAATTATGACCAACAAATACATATCTATCAACAAGTGAACCTAAAAATCAAGTGAATTAAAAGCCTGAGGAACAGAATAAACTGGTGAATATAATAGAATCAGGGGCATAGAAAGGGAGTGGACTGACAATCTTCAGGGGGAAAGGGGTATGGGGGGTACAGGAAGAGACTGGACAAATATCGTACACCTATGGATGAGGACAGTGGCGGGGGGGGGGGTTAGGGCAGAAGGTGGGGGGGAACCAGGTGGAGGGAAGCTATGGGGGGGAAAATAGAAACAATTGTAATAATCTGAATAAAGATTTATTTTTTAAAAAAAGAATAAAATACTTAGGGATTAATTAACCAAGGGGGTGAAAGATTATACAATGAAAACTAAAAAACACTGCTGGAAGAATTTAAAGAAGACGTGCATCAATGGAAACACATCCCAGGGTCATGGATGGAAGGCGTCATGGGGTTAAGATGGCAATGCTGCCCAGCGACTACGGATTCAACAAAATCATCAAAATCCCAATGACATTGTTTGCAGGTACAGAAAACCCTCCCTGGGGGGTGGTGTATTTAATATCACTGCACTATACACTTAAAAGTGGTTATGATGGCAAATGTGATGTTCTGTGTATTTTACCACAATTTAAAAGGGGGGGGGAATAACCACCAAAAGAACCCCCTAAAAAATACTGTAACTCTAAAAAAATCAGAAAATAGAGAAAGAAGAAGAGGGAGAAAGAAGTAGTGTGTTTGTTTTCTCATTTTCATAAAAAGTGGTCGATGTACTGATAAAAATCAATAAGTTTGAAAATTTTAATGTAATTTTAAAATAAAATAAAAACAATAGGAAAGGTAAATATATTACGTTATAACAGTAATGACCAGAATACCTAGAAACTAGACTAACTTCCATGTATAGTAACCAGAAGGAACCCCACTCACACAGCCTGACAAGCCTGCAAGCAGGACAGAAAGGAAGCCAGGCACACCTGCTGAATTGGCAAATACTCAAGAGATAACTTCAACCACCAAACAAAAGCTGCCAGAGAAATCCAATCATTGCTCAACATAAGAAACTCAAAGTGGGAGGAACCCAGTGGGTGGAGCTCAAGGCAAAGGTGTCATAAGGAACAAATGGAAGGAACCATATAAATCTGTGGGCCCAGATGCCGGAGACTCCTCCCACATCTGGAAGTGTGAGGAGGCTGGAGGTGGCTCCAGATCAGACACCAGAGGGAAGGAAGGGAGGCCAGAGGACAGTCCTCCCGTCAGATTTTTTACAGGACAGAACACTTAAGGCCATAAAGAAAACCCCAATAGTGTCCCCAAAAGGGAAATCAAACGATCTCATCTTCTAATAACAGACAATAAAACAAAGGAGGAGGAATGAGTCCTGGCCCCAGGGACAGGGCTGCAGGCCCTTGTGTGGGCACCTCCAGCACCCAAACCTGCTCCCGAGAACCTGGAGTTCACGCTGGGCTCCCACTGGGCCTTCAGCCTCACCCCACCCTCCCTCAGGGGCGCAGCCCACCAGCCTGATCCGGTGCTCCTCCTCCAGGATGAAGAGGTTCTCCTTCTCGCAATAGAAGGCAGCGGCGTCCAGGAGGGCCTTCAGGGGCACCAGCCCCACCAGCTGCGAGCCCACCACCGGGAGGCTCAGCTCCTGCAGAGACCCAGCAGCGTCAGCCCCGGGGCTGGGTTTGAGAGCCCCTGGGGCTGGGTTTGAGGACACCCAGGAGGGTGGAGAGGGTGCCACCCTGCTCACCTGGGCTTCTCTGCAGGTCTCCTCATAGACTGTATGCAGCGCCGTGACCTCGAAATCCAGGAGGTTGGTGGACACCTGAGCCAAGTTCTTTTCATCCAGGTACCAGCCAATGCCCTGGACCTTTTTCAGACGTCCTGGCTGCAAAGGAAAAGCCTTTCCCAGCCCAGGCACTGTCCAGCCTCTCCTGGTTCCTGGTGAGAGCCACTTGCCCCTGCTTACCCGGGGAAGAGGCAGGAAAGGAGGCTGGCAGTTGCGTTGGCCCACCGTGGCCTACAGAGGGGTGGTGCCCCCAGATGGCCAAGTGCACATGGCTCTCCTCCTCCCTCTCCCTTGCTCTCATCAGAGCCAGCAGGAAGGGACTGCCTGCCACAGGGAAACTGAGGCCCCGTAGGGCCAGGATCCAGGATGCTCACCCCCATAGGCAGCAGACTCAGACTAGGCCCTGCCCATTAGCCAACACTCTACCCACACTGTGTCCTGGAGGGCAGCCCAGGACCACCCCCATGCAACTCCAAACTCCTGTGTTTGGTCCCTTCCTTCCATTGCACCCCTCTCCACAAAGGCCGGCTCTCAGCCCCTCATCCTTGTGGTGACTCAACCCATCTGAAGAGGGACCTCTGACCTCTGACCTCTGACGTCAGCCAGAGCAGAAAGAAGGGGTTCTCCTACATTTGTGTTGTGCTTACCAATGGCAACATCTGCAGGCTGGGGATCTGGGGTCTCTGGAGATGGGGGCTGACAGGTGGATAGAGCATTGCCCTCCACCTCCTTCCCCAGGTGTTCCTGTGTCTACCTGTGTCCAACTAGGACTTTCTACAAAAGTGATGCTCAATCTGGGTGACAGCTGCTGTGGCAGACTAGGTGGATCAGGGCACCTGAGAGTACCTGGGGGTACCTGGGAGTATCTGGGAATATCTGGGGGAACCTGAGATAACTGGGGTTCAGGAAGCAGCTGTGTTCCTTTCAGTATACTGGTAGATATGCTGCAATAATTTAACAAAGGGTACCACCCTGCCTGCTTCCATGGAAAATGTCCTTTAAAGCAAGTGCTCCCCCAATTCAAACACTGGAATCCCACCCTGACTCTTCTCACATGGCATGGACACTGAGGCTGAGCTGGTACAGGTCCACACCACGGTGCCACACAGCCTCTGACCCGCTCCCTGGGCCACTGGTGATCCATGGGACACGCCCAGCCCACGGGATGGCAGGCGAGCCCGGCTGCTCTCACCTGGTCCTTCCCACGGCCCTGCTCCCGGAGGTTGAGGGCAATGCGGTGTGCCTGCTCCTTGGTGCTGAGCAGGTTGATGTTGAACGCGATGAGGAACTTCCGTGCCCCCGTGACGGTGGCCCCCCAGCTGGGGATGAAGGTGCTGGGGCCAAAGTCAGGTGCCCACTCTGCCTGCTTGAGCTGTAGGGAGACTCACCCGTGGGTGTTGCACCCCATGGAAGGGGTGCCCCACTGGGGTTGGGGAAGGGGGAAGGAAAAGGGTACATACCCCTGGGGTTCCCCCCAAACCCACCCACCATCGAGGGAATACTACACCTTCTCAGGCAGGGCCTCGTACTCCCCTGCCCGGATGGCCGGCAGGGTCCGGCGACTGGCCACCCGCGCCGCCTCGCCGTAGAGGTACACTGCAAGGGGAGCCTGGCCAGTCAGGCCCTGGCGCTGGGTAGTCCAGACCCCCATTCCCAGAGGTGAACCGAGGCAGACCACTCCCGCCAGCCTCAGCCTGGAGGACAGGCCTCCGTCAGCCCCTGTCTCACTCGGGGTGGTCACTGATGGACACTCACTGTGGGCCAGTTCCGCTCCTCTGCCCAGGGTCAGGGCAGTCCCCCACCCTCACTGTTTCCCCTGGAAAAGCCGTCGGCCAACCAGGAGAGCTGGGGCACGCTACTGGGGAAATGCTCACATTTCTTCCTAAAATGTATTTTCATTGCACAATAAATAGGACCACAAATTAAGGAAACTCACCACAAGCTCCCCAACACCCGCACATGCACAGGGACACGTGTGTGCTGCTCCCCACCTCTGCATGGGGCGGGATGTGTGCCCCCGTGCTCACGTGTCCTGTCCACCATGCACTTTGCTTCTAACTTGTCCCCATTTGTACCAGGTCATTGTCTTGATGTGGTCAATCCCCCAAGTGAAATGATTCCCTTAGGGCTGTCCACTCGTCTTACTAAATCACATGACCAAGTGGCTGCCCGGTTCAATGCCTGAGAGCCCAGGGCCTCCCCGGGCTGGGGCTTCTGTTGCGTTTATCTCCTTATGGAAGAAACGGGAATGTCCTGTCAGTTTGCTGGTGGCAGTTTTTCAGGTGGTTGCTTTTTTTTTTAATAATCTGCATGTGTAAGGAGTCTTGTGTGCATTTATTCGAGAACCAAAGAACAAGCATTTATGGCGAAGGGTGCTGGTGGGAACGGAAAGTGAGAAGGGGCTGGCTGAGGAAACCCCTGAGATCAGGGCACCCCTCCTGGGGGCGGGAGGTAGGGGCACTCACCTGGCACGCCCAGCTCCTCTGCCAGCCGCTGGCCAAAGGCCTGGGCACAGAGCACACACTCATCCATGCCAACGCCCCTCACTGGGATGAAGGGGCACACGTCCAGGGCTCCCATCCGAGGGTGCTCCCCTGCAGAGAGAAGGGGGCTGAGGACCAGGAGGCCCAGCTGTGGGCGAGGACAAGGGCTTGGTAGCTTCCTCAGGCCCCATCTGCCCCACCAGCCACACGCTGAGCCATTCACACCAACCACGGGGAGGCTGGGAGAGGCAGGCCCCCAGTACGTGGGCCTCTGTGTTGTGTGAAAACTTCAGAATGGAGCTGGGCTGCCATCCCAGAGGAACTGCCTTGCACGCTTTACTCCTCAAACCTTTGGAATGTTAGAACGGGGCAGAACAACTTGTGGACTGGGCCTAAAGCAACACTGTGTCCCAAAGAACTATTTGCAAAGATAACAGAAAAGCAGCTATTACGACGACAGGACTGAAAATTAAAGGCATTCTTTAGAATCAGCGTCACTGTGTTATCTGCACGACAGCACCGGCTTCCTTTTAGTGATGGGATTGTCCCCGCCCCCTTCTCCTAAGTGCCCGTTGCCTTTGTCTCCTAATCCGAACACCATTCGGGCTTCTGCCTGAATCAGTGTTTCCCGAAAAGCTATTCTTTGATCTCAAATAAATGCTTGCTGCCTCTCACTTTGCCCTTTTATTTTTAGGTGAACAGTGTCAGCCCCTCCCTCTCCTAAAAACCACAAAGAAAACACGCAAGAGCTTCGAAGCTGTGCTCTCCGAGAGTCCTGGCCAGGCTGGAAGGCCCTCCTGGCCCCACGCTGGCCTCCAGCCCCCACTCCCTGGCAGCTGGGAGTCCACGCTGAGTGTCCTGCTGCCAGCCAGCAGCCCCCCAAAGATGGCAACCCCCTCCCCTCCCCAGCGCTTCTCCCCAGTCAACTCCTCAATTGGAGATGAGCCCCCATTTTCTCAACAGTTGAGGTCACTTGTGAGTTCCCTGCCTGTGGACCTGGCTGGTCTCCCTGCTGTGAGTGGCCAGAGACCTTTGACCCTGCCTGCCACCTGACGTGTTTGGCTTTGTAGGCTGTTGACAGGTCAGTTTCCAGCAAGGCCCTGTCTTCACCTTGCCCTCCCTCCCCACCCCAGGGCCTGCTCAGCGTGGTCCAGCCTCACTGCCGGTCACCCTGAAATGTGGACAGGGGTCGCCTTGCACCTCCGCCTGGCACAGCAGGTTCCATGGGCTGCAGACCCCTCGGGGGCCATGGGGGCCCCCCATTCCATGCCCTGGGGCAAGAACAGCCCCTCACCTTTGTGCTTGCTCATGTCAATGAGCCGGAAGGCAGCCCGGGCAGCGTTGAGGGCCCCCTCCACCACATCCTCGGGCCGCCCCACGAAGGTGTAGACGGTGCGGTTGGTGGAGGGGCCGGCGTCCACGTCCAGCAGCACGCAGCCGGGGGTCTGCGCCACGGCTTGGGAGATGGCGTCGATCACCTGGGGTGAGAGCCCGGCCCACACCTCGGTTTCCCCACTTGGAAGAGGGACAGGAGCTTCAGAGGTGGCTGCACCTCTCCTATCCCCCACCCAACTGAAGGTGCACCCGGCAAGCTACACTGAGCATCTGGGAATTCCCCGGAGAGCAGGAGCCTGGCTATCGTCATTGCCCCTACAGGAGAAACTGAGGCAGGAAGCAGCACCCAGGCAGAGGAGCTGCTGGGGCTCGAGGGAGGTGACCTACAGGCCAAGGTCACGGAAGGTCAGGGTTCCAGCCCCTCCATGAGGCCTCCAGTGGGAGTAGCTGCATTGGGGAAGGGGCACGAAAGGCCCAGAACATTCTGAGGTGACAGAAATGCCCGGTGCTTAGAAGCAGGGACTTGGGGCCCAGACTGCTCTGTGGCTCTCGGCAGCCTGCCCCACCGCTCTGTGCCTCAGTTTCCTCGTAGGTGATATGAGGATAACAGTGATCACCTGATACACTGTGGGGAGGGGGAGACAGAGGAACCATGGCAGAGACCCTCAAACAGCCTGTGGGTCGGGGTTGGGGGGCCCATTTTCATAAGAGGCCAAGTGATTTGTTCAAACCTGGTTCAGGACCCCTGCCTGACCACCCCCCTGCCTTACCCCCCTGCCCCAGGTCGCTCACTTCTAAGTTTCCCACACTCACGGGGCATACATGTCACTGTGGCTGATGGGAGGTGTCCCCTTTGAGAGAAGATACTCCCAACCCCACACCAAGTGGATCCCTTGCTCCTTGCCCCGTGCCCCTTGCGCTGCCCCCCCTGGCACCTCACCTCCTGATTGTTCCCCTCTGAGAAGTTGGGGACACATTCCACCAGGCGAGACATGATCTGGGCCTTGGTCCTCGATCGGGACGCTCTTCTCACAGACAGGAGGAGGGAAGGACGGACAGGAAGGACAGGACTCTCCAGTGCCCGGCAGGGCCTTTATACAACCCCCCCCCCCGCCCCACCCCGGGCTGCTTATTAACCATCCGTGATGGTGAAGAGATGGGGCAGGCTGGTCCCTGTACAAACACCAAGTGAGCAGTCCGGGGAGGGGCAGAACCAGGATCCCAGTGAGGCTGAGATCCCAGTCGGAGGAGGAGGAGGGATCGCTCTGGCAGGGTGGGTGCCCCTGAAAGAAGCTCCTGTGGCCGGGACCCTCAGTGGGGAAAAGTCCTCACCAGACCCCTAGGTCAGCTGGGACTCCACTCCCATCGTGGCCCACAGCCATGTGGTGGCCATCGTGTGAACTCCTTCATGACCCTCCAGGTGACCCTCTGGGTCTCCATTCATTCATGTAAATGACCAAGCTTCAGGGCATCCAAGGGCCAAGAAGGGCCCTGTGAGGCCTCAGCACTGGCCCGGCTCTGCGCAGAGATCAGCTCAGCCCCATCAGGCAGGAAAGTAGGAGAAGAGTGTGTGCCAGTGTGTGGATGCCCCGGTGGGCAGGTAGGCCGGGCGAGATCCTGGCTCTCTCCAGCTGTGGTCACTGCTCCCCAAGGCCAGGGGCTCCCCACAAAGGGGCAGCAACATAAGACCCTACACTCAGAGGGCTGTGCTCAGGTCAACGCTGTCTTGATGTTTTAGATGATCTTTATTTTTTTTTTAATATCTTTATTGATTTCAGAGAGGAAGGGAGAGAGAGAAACATCAATGATGAGAGAGAATTATTGATCAGCTGCCTCCTGCATGCCCCACACTGGGGATCAAGCCCACAACCTGGGCATATGCCCTAATCGGGAATTGAACCGTGACCTCCTGGTTCATAGGTCAACACTCAACCACTGAGCCACGCCAGCCCAGCTATATGATCTTTTTAATCAGAATGGGCATTTTATTCTGCAAAAGCCCACCAGTCACATGGCCACTCTGACAACATGTGGGCACTGCACAGGTACCCCCTTTGTCATTCTCCCAGGCACAGGTACCCCACACAGCTGTTAGGGTGGTCAGTGTCTGAGGCTACTTCACCCCTCAGCAGTCACTGTGGGGCCAAGGTGAGGAGGTGCCCAGATCTTCAGATCCCCAGCTGTTTGATTCACGGGAGCTCGGAGGAAGAGGGGCCCCACCACCCTGGAGCAGACAGGCAAACCCAGAGACCCTCTGAGGCTGGGGACCAGCTGGGTCCTCTCCAATCTTGGCTCCCCTGGGTGAATGTGGGTGGCCGTGGGTGATGGCCATCCCCCCTCCAGGTCCCACAGAGGGGCTGTGGCAGCCTTGGCAGCACCTGGCAAATGCCATAAGCCCAGCTGGGGCTGCTCTCCAAACCCGCCCTGATGCCAGGCCTCAGCTGGGGAGAGCCTCCAGCCCGAGAGCACCCAGAAGTGCCCACCAGCACCTCTTGTGGCAGAGGCCCCAGTGCTGCATGCGTGCACCTGCAGAGGCCCCCAAGAGGCGAAGGGCCCTCAGCCAGAGGTTGGTGTCCAACAGCTGGAAGGGAAGCATGGAGGTCTGTTATAGAATGATTGTGACCCTACATTCAAAGCCCTAACCCCTAAAGTGACTGTATTTGGGGGGAGAGAGGATCCTTCCAGAGGTAATTGGGTTAAAGTGAGGTCACTAATTGAACAAGACTGGTTTCCCCACAGAGGAGGAGATTAGGGCACAGACACACGGAGGGACAGCCGTGTGAGGACACACGACACAACGGTGTGTACATGCCAAGGACAGAGGCCTCAGGAGCAACCAGCCCTGTGGCACCTGTGGACTGTGAGACAATGGTGTCTGCTGTTTAAGCCACCTGTTCTGTGGTGCAGCCTGAACTGACCAACACAGGGGCCTACGGTCCAGGATGTCCAGGAGACACCAGGCTGTGAGGACTGAGGGACAGGGTGCCCCCCGCTAGGATTGGCCCAGAAACCCCAACACCTTCCTCCTGGTCCCCACCACAGAGAAGTGACTAGAGACACTTGAAGCCAAACCCCAGGGAGGAGGCAATGCCAGGCCCTGGAGGTCCCCTGCCCTCTCTAGTCCCAGACAGATAGGCCTGAGGGCTCCAGGGGGGCAGCGGGACGTTTCCTGTGGGGACGGTGCTGGGCCAGGGCTTGGCCACGGTTGGAACACAAGATGCTGGGGCTGGACCTGGGGTGACGCTGGGTTTTGAGACATTAAACACTCTAGTAGGGCCCTAGCCGGTGTGGCTCAGTGGATCAAGCCTGCAACCTAAGTATGTGCCCTTGACCAGAATCAAATCTGGGACCCTTTCATCTGCAGGCCGATGCTCTATCCACTGAGCCAAACCGGCTAGGGCAAACTTCCTAACATTTGAACAAGGGGCCTGCGTTTTCATTTTGCACCGGGCCCAGCAGAGCCTGCTGCCATCCTGCCTGCCCCTGAATCCTTGCCTCAGCCTCCGCTTTTGGAAAAACCCAAACTATGACAGGACCCTCTGGCCCTTTCAAGGGGAAGGTCCTTGAGGTTGGGGGTTGGGGCCCTGCCTGAGCCTCAGCCCTTCCCCCTCGGGGCTCTGTCCCGGTGTCATTCCACAAACACCAGGGGCGCCTCCTGTGTGCAGCCCCAGAGATGACGAAGGCGCTCTCAAGCCCTCAAAGAGCCGAAGGTAAACAAGTAAACAGATGATTTTAATAAAGTGTGACAAGTGCCACGCAGGTGTGGGCGCTGGCGGGACTGTGGGCGCTGGGTGCGCCCGGCCGGTCCAGGAAGGTGCCTGCTCTTGCGCAGTGCGCCCGCCTGTGGCCCTGGGCTCTCCCGCAGGGGACATGGCCCTTCCCCCGCTGGAGGGGACTCACAGGAGGCACATTGGCCCCCAGGTTTGGAACAAACACGTTTATTGCAGGAAAGGCGTGGCGGGTGCTGGGGCGCCGGCTCACCAGGCGAAGAGCGGCTTGCTGTCCTCCTTGGAGAGCTCGCACAGGCAGTTGAGCAGCAGGAGCGAGTCGCCCAGGAACTTGGGGGGCACGATGTCGATGACCAGCTTGCGCAGGGCAGCCGGGCTGCTGTGCAGCGGGTTGGCACGCAGGTCGGGCCGCTGCTTCAGGATGCCGTAGGTGTTGATGAGGAACTCACTGAACACGGGGTGCACCTCGCGGCTGTAGCCCAGCTTCTCCAGGCGCGCCATTAGCGTCAGGTAGCGGTGTGTCAGCTCCCGCAGCTTCTTGTCATCCACAGAGCCGTCTAGGGACTTGATGGATGTCTAGGGACATAGCGCATGGAGAAAGTGGGGCTTGGCCATAGAACCCATCACAGGAGGCCAGGGTGGGGACAGTGACCAGAATTCCGCGAAGGAAGCTTCACAGATGGGCAAACCAGCCCAGAGCCAAGCTCCCCACCACAGCACGCTGAGTCTCCCACTCTCCCCTCCAGCAGACAGTGTCAGGGACAAGAACAGAGCCCAATCCCGGGTGAGGCCAACATGTTCTATGGCCCCGAAGCCACTCCTGAGACTGTCCCAGGCCACAAGGCAGAGGTGCTCATGGCAAGGGCTCAGCACATGCCAGGGTGTGTGTCCTCGGACACCCCTCAGCCTCACCTACGCCTCCATAGAGTATCACAAGTGACAGGCAGGGAGGAGACCCTGGGGCAGGAAGGTGACCCCCATGGGACAAGGAGGCACACCTGCTTGATCTTCTCAGGGATGTTGGACACGGTAAAGCCATAGAGCCGGGTCACCCCAGGGAAGACGTAGGCCAGGATACGCCTGTCCAGCTGGAAGGCGATCTCCCCAACGATGCGCCCGTCCTTCTCCGAGCTAGTGAAGCTGTGGATCTCTGTGGGCGGCAGGGAGGACGGTGAGACAGGCTGGGTTCCCCCACACATAGGGTCAAGGGCCACCCGCCTTCCTCCTGCCTGTGCTCCAGTATCCATTTGAGTTTCCCTCCCAGTGGGGGCTAGAGGAAGGTGCCTGTACATCACTAAGAGCTGATTTGAATGTGGCCGCTGCGGGTTCCAGGTGAAGCACTGACAGGGGCTCCCCAGGGCCCCGGTCTCAATAGTGATGTACAGGCACCTTCCTCTAGCCCCCACTGGGAGGGTAAAAGAAAACTGAATTTTCTGTTGCCAAAAAGGAAAAGGATCCTTCTTCTCTTCCTTTTTCTTAACGTGTTCCCTAGGAAACCTAGGATGCTAAGTCCTTGCTCCATCCCTTTAAGATGTTTTATAGCCCAGGATTGTTTTTCTTGTCCCCCTGTTACCAGAGAGTCTGCCCTCCACCTGGATCAAGCCCAATCCCTATGACCAGGTGAATACAGGATGCCCAGGCCTGTCCCATCACCCAAGGATGGGGTACTGAGTAACATGAGAACACGTATTTAACGCACATAACAAGTCTAGTCTGCCCGCTGGTGAAAGGAGAGATCCTGTCGATCTTGGCAACCTCTGTGCCTTGCAGGCTGGTTTAATGTTTATTTGATGGCAAGACTCCTTTTCCACGTTTGTGCAGAGGATTGCTGGGTTGGCAGGAGATTCTATTTTTAGTAATTTCCCAGATGTTATCGGGCACACGGACCACCCTCCCCCTCCAAGTCTCCATCTCATATCCCACACACACAGCAAAAATTTTTAACAAAAATTTAGCAAATTGAACCCAATGATACGGAAAACTATAATACATCATGAACGAGAGGGATTTATCTCAGGAATGCAAGGGTGGTTTTAAAATTCAAAAATCAATCAATGTAATTTACTGTATAAACAGATGACAAATGGA
Source organism: Corynorhinus townsendii (assembly GCA_026230045.1). Taxonomy (NCBI): domain Eukaryota; kingdom Metazoa; phylum Chordata; class Mammalia; order Chiroptera; family Vespertilionidae; genus Corynorhinus; species Corynorhinus townsendii. The sequence goes on from JAPDVU010000002.1 coordinate 9,560,343, forward strand.
AACCAAATGCTCAAGATGCAGAAAAAGCATTCAACAAAGTCCAACATCCATTTATGATAACTCTAAGAAAACTAAAAATTAAAGGGCAATTCATCAACCAGATGAAGGCATATACAAAAACCTTGGCGAACATCATACTTAATGGTGACAAACTGAATGCTTTCCCCTAAATCAATAAAAGAAATTACTGCCCACTGTCACAATTTCTAGTCAACATTATTCTAGGTGTTCTAGCCAATGCAATAAGACAAGAAAAACAATTAAAGTCATACAGATTAGAAATGAAAAAAAATAACCTTGATATGATCATCTATCCCAAGGAATCTTTTTTTTAAAACTGCTAGAACAAATAATTGAGTTCAGTAAGGTTGCAGGACACAAAGATGCATTTTCAGGATTCTCCAAAGAAAAGGAAACAGAACCAATAGGGGGTGGGGTGTGTACATACGTATGTGTTTATTATAAAGGCTCACATGATCATAAAGACTGACAAATCCCAAGATATGCAAGTGAGTCATTAAGATGGAGCCCAGGATGCTGATGATATAGCTCCAGTCCGAGTTCAAAGGTCTGAGAACCAACAGAATCAATGATGTGCTCCAGTCCAGAGGCAGCAGGCATGAGACCCAAGATGCCTTCATTGAATCTAAAGGCAAGAAGAATTCTCTCTTCTTCAAGAGGGGGGTCAGCATTTTTGTCCGATTCAGGCCTTCAACTGATTGGATAAGGCCCACCCACATTAAGGAGAGCTATCTGCTTTACTTAGTCTAATGATTTCAATATTAAACTCATCCAAAAACATCCTCACACGAATACCCAGAATAATGCTCGACCAAATAATCTGGGCACCTGAATAAATGGAAAGATATAAAATGTTCATGGATCTGAAAACTCAACATTGTTAAGGTATCATTTCACTGGAAACTGATCTAATTGATCTATAGATCCAGGACAATCCCAGCAAGCTTTCTTGTAGAAATGAACAAGTTGATTCTAAAATTCACATGGAAATACAAAGGTCCTAGAATAGCCAGAACAACTTTGCAAAAAGAGAACAAAGTGGAAGAACTTATACCATCTAGTTTATGGACTTAGAAAGCTAAAGTAATTGAGACAAGATGTATTGGAACCAACATAAACATAGGCAAATAGAACAGGCTGGAGAATCAAGAAATAGACTCAGACATATCTGGATAACTGATTTTTGACAAAATTGTCAAGTCAATTCAATGGGGAAAAGATAATTTTTTTTCATCCAAAAATTTGTTTCTTAGAGAGAGGGGAAGAGAGAGAGAGAGGAACATTGATGTGAGAGAGAAACATCAATCCTTGGCTCCTGTATGCACCCCGATCAGGGATCGAATCAGCAACCTGGGTATGTGCCCTGGCAGGGAATCTAGCCTGAGATCTTTTGGTATATGGGATGACACTCCAACCAACTGAGCCACACTGGCCAGGGCAAGGTAACCTTTCTAAATACTGTTGCTGGAAGAAGTAGCTACCTAATGTAAACCTCATATACAAAAATACAAAACCTATATACAAAAATTAGCTCATAATTGAACCTAAATGTAAAACCTAAAACTATAAAACTTCTGGAAGAACACATTGGTGTGAATCTTTTTGATATTGAGTTTGGCAAAGATTTCTTAAATAGGACACAAAAAGCATGAAACATATATTATTTAAAAAGTTAATAAACCAAACTTCATCAAATTAAATTGTATTGCTCTTCAAAAAACAAAGTTTTGAAAATGGAAAAGCCATAAACTGGGAGACCATATTTGCAAAACATATACCCAGAAGAGAACTCGTATCCAGACTATATGATGAGCTCTTACAGCACAATGATAAACAATCCAATTTTCTTTAAATGGGCAAAAATGTTGAACAGAAGCAGCCCTGGATCCTGGTCTCCCAGCCACATTCTCCTCCCTGTGCTGGGTGGGTGGAGAAGCGATGCTCAGATGGCCACCCAGAGCCACCCTATCCAACTGCCGGCCACTGCACTGAGTGCCCACCGAGTGCCCCCCTCACCGTACCATTAAGGTAGTAGCTCCTCCTGGTCCTGTCTCCCGAGGGCAGACTGCTCTCTGAGAAGCACACCTTCTTGGATCGGGTCATCTCCCTGGGCTCCAGTGGGTCCTGCAAGGGGTTCAGGAGTGGGCACAGCTTCCTGTCAGTGCTACGAGATGCCTGCAGCTCCTGGGGGCTGAGGAAAGCCTTGAAGGACACCTGGGAGGAAGTCGCACAGCCTGGGGAAGTGTCATCTTCGCTGGAGAGGGGGGCGTGTGAGCATAGCAGTTCCTCCAGCGAGGATGTCTGCAGCTGGGAGGGCACCTCAGGGATGCTGGTGAACCTTCCAATATCTGGAACTGGGGCAGTGAGGAAAGAGAGGAGAGGTCAGGCTGATGTTCCTAAAACACCCCCCAAAGTGTCAAGGACTGGTTCATTTCACCATTCCCTAGCACACGTACATATGCACACACACAGGTAGTGATTTTTGTTTTGTTTTTTTATATCAGAGAGGAAGGGAGAGGGGGAGATAAAAACATCAATGATGAGAATCATTAATTGGCTGCCTCCTGCACACCCTCTTCTGGGGATTGAGCCCACAACCCAGGCATGTGCCCTTGAATGGAATCAGACCCGGGACCCTTCAGTCTGCAGGCCGACGCTCTATCCACTGAGCCAAACCGGCTAGGGCTAGCTAACTTTGTTTTCTACAACAGCAGTGGTGGCCCTGTGCACACAGCAGCTTCTGATCACTCCGTGGTATTCACAGACCAAGCTGATGACACGTGGCTTTTCCCTAAGGGTTCCATTCTGTGAAATATTGATGCCTCTTCTTTGCTCATTTTTTTGGTTAAATTATTTGTAGCAGTTCCTTTGGTACTCTGCATCTTAATGCCTTGTTGATAAAATGTCTTCTCTCAGTGGGTGCCTTGCTGATATTTTAACTCTGGTTTGTTTGTTTTTTTATTGATTAAGGTATTACATATGTGTCCATATCTCCCCTTTAACCCTTTTTTATGCTAACTCTTATCATGCAGATTTTTAAAAATTATAACATGTCAAATTTAACCTATCAATTCCTCTGTGGTCTATGAAATCCTTTTCAACCCCTATGTCATGACTTTTTCTCCTAGTAATAAAGCAAATATGTACATTTGAAAAAATAGTTTAAGAGCTATATTACAAAATTAAATCCTAAAATGTGCCTACTACTCTATCCCCGGCAGTGCTTTCCTCAAAAAACAGTTCTACAGAAGAAAAGTAATCAGTATGAGGCCTGCCTCCTGTCTGCCCACCCAGCCAGCACAGCCAGTTCCGGCGGCAGCTCAGGGCCTCACAGTCTCCCGCCCAGCCCACTGCAGGGCCCAGAACCTGTCAGCGACCATCTTCCAAGAATTCACCCAGCATGAGTCATCAGAAACCGCTCAGTCCTGGGTTCTTCCCCAGAGAAGAGTGGAGCCCAGTGCTTGGAAAGGGGGTTCTGTCCCACTCACCTCAGAGACCTGGGGAAGAGCGCCATCTAGTACCGGCTTTTTTTTAAAATATATTTTTAATTATTATTGTTTGAAGTATTACAAATAGTAGTACGTCTCCTTTTTTTTCCCCCCCATTGACCTCCCCTACTGCCTCCCCTACCCCCCAGTACATGCCTTCACCTGCCCGCCCTCCCCCCCGCCCCAGTGTCTTGTATCCATTGGTTGTGCTTATATGCATGTGTACAAGTCCTTTGGTTGGTCTCTTACAGCCACCCCCCTCAACCTCCCATGTCTTCCCGATGTAGTTTGGCGGTCTGTTCAATGCTTCTTTGCCTCTGTATCTAATTTCCCCCCATTTCTTTCCTTTAAAAAAGTTTGCCTCTGCAGACTAGAAATAAACATATAATAACAAAACGAATGTTTGAGTCCCAATTTCAATGTCCAACAGTTCTGAGTCCCTGTTTTAATGTCTAACAGTTCCTTATGTGTACATGTCAGCATTGATATCTGGATGGTGGGCACATGGTGGCAATGCAGGTCCGACCCTCTCTGGTTTGGTCCTAGGTAACCTGCAGCGGTGCACAGCTGCTGACTGCTCCCATGGCAAGGCGTTGTCAGCGTCTTCCATCTCTGGACTGTTTCTCCATAGTACCGGCTTTAAAGGAATTTTTGTTGCGGTCAGGTGGCTTTGAGCTTTGCTTTTAGCTTCAGTTTAGTAAATTGTAACTCCTATTATTCCCAAGACTTCAATGAAGTTAAACACTTTAAAAATTTTTTAAACACTTTAAAAATTTTTAATTATCAGTTAAGTCCAAAATACAGGTATAATTTTAAGTCACATTATAATAAACTATAAAGAAATAACAAGAGTGAACAGAAAACTCTGTCTCTTCGGGATTAAAAGGATTCTCCTGTGTAATGACCATATCAAAAATAAAAATAGGAGAGCATAATTATTGAGAAAAAATGAAAATCAGAACATTAGAGTATGACATTAGCACATTCAAAACTATATTTATCATGAAATTAGTAATGTAAGTTCTTTACTTTTTAAAAATCACCCAAAAAACTAAACACTCAAATCAAAATATGGAAAGGACTCTTCAGGAAAGCAAAAATTTAAAAACTACAAAAATGACAGCAGAAATACACTGGAAACAGTTCTATGGAAAGTCCAATAAGATAACAAAACGGTGGAAAGCTACTTTAGAGAAACAGAAAACATACAGGAATAAGATTGAAAGCGAGAAAAGCGATTTAAGAATGACTAGGAAGGAAACGCTTGAATTAGAAAGGATTATATACAATTGTATATTAACTGGAAATTTTGATAAAAGAAGAGATCTTCAGGGAAATTATTTTTAAATGACTCAATAAGAGGTAGAAAACCTAAAGGGACCAATAAAGAAAGAAGAAAAATCTGGAAGTTGTAAAATAAATTTGCTCTAAAGGGCTGCAGGGCTGGGTGGTTGGCGGGTGAATTCTTGCAAATTCCCAGACAATGCATAATCCCTACATCATACAAACGGGGTTGGAACACTGAAAAATTAGATGCTTGATTGAGGTTCCAGTTTGTCACAACTCCGCTATTAACTCCCTGCAAAGAGCCCACAGGAAGAAAACACAGCCCAGACTCGTGGAGGAACAGAGCCTGAGATCCTGGGCTAAGCCCCATCCAGACCCTGCAAAGCCCAGGACCCTGGGTCTCCCAAGGGAGCAGAACAGCGACACCCCACAGACAGGCTGAGGGAAGCCACTGAGGGCACCTCCACCGATGCCAAAACAAGGTCATCAAAATTGAACCAGATGAGCCATTTCTCAAGTTTTTGTTTTTAAAAAATAAGGACTGGAAAGAAGGACTCTTCCCTACCACCCAGCCTGCTTGTCCGCAGACAGGGCATCACTGCCCACCGCCTACCAAGAGGCCAGGGGACAGGCTGCTGGAGCCAAAGGTCTGACAGTTTGAGAAACAAAGACAAAAACAAGTGTGCGCACTGTCAATCTCGTTTAAAGGGTCACTTGTAAATAGTGCAGTCGTAGACGTAGAAAACAGGGAAATGAAAAACAGTGGAATAAAAACAGCTTATGAAGAGGCTGGATGTAGACTGGGTATTTACCTATCAACAGCTTTCAAAATACATCAATTCTGATGACTCCAAAAATACAATGGGGGAAAAATCCATAATTGTAAGAAAGAATACGAAGTACTCTTGGAATAAACTTACTGATAAATGTGAAAATTTATATGTGAGAAACAGGTGAGGAGGCTTGGAAAAACTGTGAGCCAGCAGAGCTCAGTGGGTGAAGTCATCCTTGGGGTATATGGAAGAATAAATAGATAAAAATGTGAGAAAAAGGAATAATGTGAAGAATAATTACCCCTGACTCTGAGTTGATAACTCTACTTTAGCAAAATATACCCCTAAGGAAATAACCCTAAATATAAAAGTCTTTTTGCTATGTTATTTATCGCAGGATAAGAAAGAAGTATAATTTCAAACATGAGGAAAAGAGCTCATTAAATTGTGTTCATGTGATTTTTTAGTATCACACAGCCAGTCATTTAAAAATATACTTATAGCAGCACAGAAATAACCATGTTGTGATGTTAAAGAGGCAGAGGACTGTACAGAGAGAATAGTCAAAAACTACTAAAAATCATCTCTACCCAGAACAATGAGGAATCCGCGAACACCCCTGAGAACTGAGGTGGGAGGCCCGGGGTGGGGCAGAGGGGACCTGGCACCCCTCTGGTCCCTTTGAAACTGTGCATTGTCCTTGAAAACCCAAGTGAAGGGAACAGCCCAACAGGAGCCTGGCTGGGAACCGTGCACACACTTCCCCGGGAGCAGGCATGGCTGCTTCACAGGCTGGGTGATGGGAAGGCAGGCAAGGCAGGCACCTGCTCCTCCGTCGGCAGAGTGCAGGGGCCGCAGCCTTCTGGAGAGCATTCATCAGTGTCTATTTCAACATTTCCACCCCTCACAGCCTTTGACCCAAGGATTTCCTGGCAGTCACCCCTGCCGCTGACCACTGAGGCGCATGTCAGGCTGTCCGTGGTCACGGAGCACTGGGAGGACACTGCCTGTCATGGGGTCAGACTGATGGCCATGTGAACCCCACACGGGACAGTCTGCTCTCCTGGAGGGACGCAGGCAGCAGAACCAAGTGCTGGGCCTGGCGGGGCCAACCCAGCGGCCCGGAGGTTCTGAGATCACACACATCCTGTTGTAAGCCACTGTGGCAACGCTTGTGTGCTTGTCACTGATACACAAACCAGCTCAAGTGGCAAAGCCACCGCACCTCCTTTTCCAGGTGTGGACTTACAGGCTCACCTGAGGACACACAGCAGAATGAGCACTTGAACCTGAGGGAAGGAGGGGTGGCCGGGACCACCTGCAGGAGCAGCCCCCCACTCCCAGGCCACCCTGGGGCCTCACCTGCAGTCGTGGGGGAGCAGTTCTCAGGGTAGGCGGGTGCCTTGGGGAAGAGGAGGTCCCGGCTGCTGCGGCCGCAGCTCTCCTGGCAGCTCTCATTCAGCAGGCGCTTGAGCATCTGGTTCTCCTTGAGCAGCCGCACCTGCTTCTTGAGGTCGGCGTTCTCACTCATGAGCCTGCTCATCAGCTCGTTCCCCTCGGCCATGACCAGGACGCCTTGCTCACATGTGGGCCTGTAGCCCCATGGAGATGGAAATCCAGAGCCACGGCACCGCAGAAACAGCCCAGATCAGAGTTCCACGAGGGCCCCACCTTCCGCAGCCTTGTGATGTCGCCTTAAAGAGGCGGCGCCCTGCCCACTGCCCCCCGCAGACTTCCTGGGGGTGCCCAGACCAGGGCACACGGCAGACACCTCACACCAGGGAGGGATGAGGAAGGTGGGGCCAGGCAAAGCCTAGGTGGGGGGCCTGTGACACTCATGGGAAGGCCAGCCCCGCCAAGGAACACACAGGACCAGGCCTGAGACAGGATGGTTCTGGTACCTTCTAGGAACAGCCAGAATATTAGGCTGAGGGGGTATCCCATTCACACCATGAGAGTCCGCAGGCCCAGTGGGGACTTCGCCTTCACTCTGACTGTGCAGCCACCCTCACCATCCCCTCACCCTGAACCTCGGACCAGGCAACTTCCCAACTCCAGGCCCAGCCAAGCTCTCGGAGGCTGGCTGGTCAGCCCAAACCTGGGCAGGTGTCTGGTGCCCTGGGCCACACCCTTGAGGGAGGAAGGGGCAGTGAGGACAGAGGGAGCCCAGCTTGGAGCCACGATGGCCCCAGACCCAGAAGCTCCAATGCCTCCCACGGGCTGGCAGTTGGAGGCCGCCTGCTGACCACACTGCCCTGGTGGGAAGGGCCCGGGTGGCACAGCTCTGTCCTGCACAGACAGTGCGGAGTGTCTGACACTGACCGTTACTGGATCTAACTGAAGACCCCCCCACCAGAACACAGGGGCCATCTGGACCAATCACAGGCAGGCCTGTGGCTCACGGAGTCCTGCCCGAGCCAGATTCCAGCCACACACATTCAGCCAGGCCTCTGGGAAGCCCGCCCAACAGGACCCACCGAGAAGCTCTTCCCACACCTGCTCAAGTAACTAAGCTCTGTGCTATTTCCTGGCTCCAACGGTCTTGGTCCTACTTTTCCGAAGCCACAAGGCAACAGAGGGGTCACCTCCTGATCCTCCAGAGAAGGGTCATAGCCCAAACAAGGAACCAGCGTGTCTTCCATCCCTCTTGCCCCAATGCTGTATCCCTGGGTGCAAGTGACAAGTGGGGTGTCTCCAGGCAGAACAAGGCCTTTGTTCCCCAGACTGCCCAACACCCATTATGTCACTTCAAGAAATGCAAGCCTGAGTCAGGCGTGGTAGGAAGGACTTCTAAATCCCAAACGCCCTACATTTCCCCAGATGGACCAGTGTGTGGGCCCACAGGCCCTCACGTTACAGGGAACTCTCCCCCGAGGAAGGGTGTGGGCACTTCTGGGACCCACAGCAGATGACCCCTAGACCTCTTCACCAGCTCCTCCCATCACATTCAAATCCCATGTCTTTCGCACCCCAAGAAACCCTTCTCGATGCCACAGCCCCTTCAGCCAGTGTGCTGGTCCTGAGGCACTATCTTGTTGTTGTTCATCCTCACCCGAGGATATTTTTCCATCGATTTTTAGAGCGTGGAAGAGAGAGAGAGACAGAAACATCGATGTGAGAGAGACACATTGATGGGTTGCCTCCCCCATGCTCCTCGACCAGGGGCCAGGGATTGAGCCTGCAACCGAGGTACATGCCCTTGACCAGAATCAAACCTGAGACCCTTCAGTCCAAAGGTCCATGCTCCAACCACAGAGTCAAACCGACTAGGACTCTTAAACATTTTTATTGTGTCAATTAAATTGCTGTAGCAACAATGATTATGTTATTAAGGACAAGTAGTCTTTTAGAGGTAAGTTTCCACTGCGAGCTAAACATTTCCTCAAAGGATGTAAAGTTCACATCATGCTGATCGCAGAAAAGCTAGTATGACTCCAGAGAACATTTCCCAGCATAATATTAAAAATCTAGTCACTGAAAATAAGATAATTTTAATTCAAGACTCTTCAATGATTTACCCAGGACAGAGACCTGGATTTTTAATCAGGTTGAGGCAAATATTTTCCCCTGAAATAACGGGAGATGCACCTGCTTATCTTCAGGCAGCTACTCTTGTTCCCTGAAACTGAGAAGCTGGTGAGCCCGGACAGCCCAGGACAGGGCCCAGGGCCGCGAGAGCAGGAGGAAGGCCACATGTGCAAAGCCGCGGGCCCTGACGGGTTCTGGGCAGGCAATGACAAGGGCAGCGGGGCTTCCAGACATTGTCTGCTGTCTGGGAGGACAGGTGGCCAGGGGAGTGCCGTGTGGGGCTGCCATCAGTCCAGGAGGCAGCAAGAGAAACGGCAGGTGGAGGTGGTGTTGGGGTGGGGCCTCGGGGGGACACCAGGCCTGAGTTTTATTCTTATCAAAGCTCTTGGTGACTCCTCACAGCTACACCCCTGCGGAGGCCGTGAGTATGTGAGCCGCTCATCCTCATAAGTCAAAGGCAAACCCAGGTCCCTGATTTTCCATTCTGAGCACCAAGTCCATGCACACTGAACCAGGAAGGTTTAGACTAGCCAGAGGGGAACTGAGAGGTTTACCACCCAAGAAGCATCACCTGGAAATCCGGCTCCCACTTCAGCTCAGAGAAAACTAGGTGTGAGGGTCACGGCAGCCACTCAAGTGCCTTGGGCATCACACCTGCCTGGCCAGCTTCCGTGGGCAGTGACCGACAGGCTGGGTGCTCAGCTGTCCCTGGCACACAGCGATGTCCCTCGGTGGCAACCACAAGCCACTAACAACACCTATTCTTTTGTTATGCTTGTGCATACCCACCGAGCCCTGGATGGCCATGGTAAAGAGGCAAGCCCAGCCTCTCTGCCCCAGCTGTCACCTCCCAGTCCAACAGACAGGAGACGCAGGAAGAGCCACCCTGGGGGTGAGCCCAGCCCTGGGCAGGAGCCAGATAAGGCACAACTGCTGAGAACTATTATTGGTTAAGAAAACCCTCCCAGCCCCACAGGCATGCCCCTAGGCAGGCCTGGTCCCTGGACTCTCTGCAGAAGTGGGGAGTGAGGGAGTGAGGGGCAGGGCTACAGGGGCACCCATGTCCCGGCAAGATGCTCCAATCTTACTCAGCATCCCCACAGGATGTCCATGCCCGCCACCCACCAGCCAGGCACCCATAGGCCCCCTCTCAAGGGTGGCCAGCGAGGGCATTTTTGGGGTACAGGCGAGAGAAGCGGCCAAGGGTCCAGATGGGGAAGACGTTCCTGTAGCTTGTGTAGCTGATGGCACAGGACTTGTTGAAGACCCCGGAGATGTTTTCCTGAAAGGGCACAGGGACTTAAACTCAAAGGCTCCATCATGTAGGCAAGAGGCTCCCTGACCCGAGAGCACAGGTGGAGAGCTGAGCAGCTTGTGGGGAGTCAGGGAGCAGAGCCCCAGCGGCAGTCCTCCCCCCACATCCCAGCTCTCGAACCCTCCTGCAGCACCCTCCTGCCTGGTCACCAGCCCTGCACAGGCGTGTCGACCCCAGACTCATCCAGGAAGGGGGGTTAACCTCACATGACCTTGGGACCCCATACCCACAAGGATCGGCAGTGAGGGGCCCATCAGGCAGAGCCTGAGGGCTTCCTCCTTCCAACGCCTCCCAGCGTCACCAGCCCCGCCACTCAAGCCAGTGCTTAAATCTGTTTTCAACACAGGCCACTTGTGAGTCATGTCTCTGAATTTCAAATTCCCAAAGCTAAACCCCGCCCATGAGCACCCCGTGAGAGACACAGGGCCAGGAGGGGATGGGAAACCGGGGTATCATCTGCATACCTGGGGCCAATCACCATTGGGGAGCTGTTTTCTGAGCAGACACTTGACTCCTCTCTCTAGAGCCTCTACATCAGGATGCCTGTGGAAAAAGGGGCAGTGAACATACTATCACCACTTTGTGGATGAGACAGCCACTGGCTGCAGCCAAAACCTGGCCCTCACCCTCCACAGCCCAGCACAGGACAAAGGTGTGAAAACCTAACCTGCCATGCACGAGGTATCGGCACCACTAGGGACAACCAGTGCACCTCAGGCCCTCGCTGCACAGCTCACCCCGAGAAGCAGAGGACGCAGCGAGTGCGGAGGCGCGCAGGCCAGGTGGGCAGCGCCCGAACATGGGCACTGAGGAGCCCCGCCTGCTCCAGACCTGCTGCTCTGACCCTGCCATGAGACGCTGCTCTTCTGCACCCCCAGGAGAGGAGGAGGCCAAGCCTGGTGCCCCCTGCCCACTGGTGCTCAGGCCCCGAAAGCCACAGAAGCCACAGATGCTAATCCTCGCTCATCTCACAGGGTCAGGACCAAACTCAGCTGTGGGAGGCAGACTGGGGGCCGGTCCCTGACCCCGTCCCCTGCTCAACACTAACCTGGCCTAGCTGGTTCGGGGTTTTAAGAAGATTCCCAAATGGCCCCGAACCAACAAGGCAGTGCAGACTGGGATACGGCGCATGCCCATGTGTGCATACATGGGCATGTTATGTGTGCATGAGTGTGTGTACCCATGTTTGCATGTCTGCACATGTACAACTCTGTGTGTACACCTGCCTGTGCACACATATGGCTGAGCTCTACTGTGGAAACAGGCAGGACCACGGAGCACAGCTGTGGGTAGTGAGCCTTTTGCAGGAACCACTGATTCAGACAGACCTATAACGGTAGACAAGGAACCCTCCTCCCATTCCTGCACCCAGAGCTCTGCTGCCCACATCCCACCCAAGTCACCAAGTTCAGTGCCCTTCCTTTGCCTGGCCCCACCTGACGGCCATCAGTCCCATCAGGGCCCAGCATGTATTATGGATCTGGGACTGGGCACTCTGCACGTAACGCCGCTGCTCACAGGACTCGAAGTTCTCCCCCCAGCCTCCATCTGCCATCTGCTTGGACAGCAGGAAGTCGCAGGCCTGGGTGACCTCTGCACAGGCAGTCCTGCAGAGACACCAGACACGAGACACCGTCACATAGTGGAGGTCCCGGCCCCTGGGTTCTCACCCTGGCCGGGCCTCCTTAGGGCTGTGGGGAGGGGGGCTGCACTTGAGATCACCCCAACATGGATAAAGTGAAAAGCTTTGTAGCTGCAGGCGACCTCATTGCCATGAACACCCACTCAGCTAAGCAGAATTGGGTGAGGCCACTGGACACAGCTCGGACTGAGGCCTCTGCCCTTCCGTCAACGCAACCCAGAGAGTATCCTGGACTGTAGCCAGTCCCACTGTTTAAAAAATGTAAAAACACCCCCAACATCAAAGGAAGATACTCCCCAGCAAGGCATCACACTGAGAAGACCCCATCCCAGTGCAAATGCCCGCACTCACCCATCGTGGTAAATCTGCCCCATGCAGGCAAAAGCTTCCAGCCCGAACCAGGTGCCGTAGGTAAAGCAAACCCCCCAGGAGCTGGAGGGAGACACGGGAAACGGAGGTTCAGATGCCCCCACCTCATTCAGCGGATGTGAGAGGATGGACATGTCCAGCATGGGGAGACGGTGGCTATTTTCAAGAGAAACATCCACGTGGCCTTCACAAGCCACACCAGCTGCAGAGCTTTAGTGAGGCAAACCTGCCCACAGCTCTCGGGGAACAGCTCGTCCACTGGAACCACAAGCAAGATAAGAACTGATCCAATCCCAGACGGGAGGACGTGAATAATCAGATCCAACAAATAAGGCACAGGCCACCGAGCATGCCCCACACACTGGCCAAACACCACCGGGGGAAGGCCTGGCATTCACAAGGGACAAGGTCCACCAGAAACCTGTCACTGGCAGCCTCCTTCTGCCAGCGACCTCTGGTGTAGCACATGCGCACCGTGAGTACAGCTGTGTCCGGGGCCCACAGATCTCACTCACCCTTCCCAGGAGCCGTCAGCCCTCTGCTTCTGACGACAGAACTCCAAGCCCTGATCAAGGGTCTCCCTGCAACACAAGAGGACAACCCAGTGAACATTCCAGCAAAACAGCAATTTGCTCAGTTCTACCCATTCTACGGTCTCAAAAACAAAAAACAAAAAGCATGGTGTCCCTTTAAAAAATAGTAAAAATAAACCAACAGCTCAGAAAGGAGATACCAGGTCAAAGGAGAAGCAACTATAGGACTCAGAAGGGAGTTAAAGACATGCAAGACAAAAGCAAACAGTGAGGGAGGAACCAACATTAGAAGTGGCTGCAACAGGATCAGTATCCCAGAAAACAATGTCAGTGACACGGGCTTGAGTAAATCACACAAGATGAAATTTTAAAAAGAAATTTAAAAATCAGAAAACAAAAGGTTTAGAGGACAGAGACGCTCTATCGCAAGCCTAACTGGTACTTCTGATAAAGAAACCAGTTCTCTGGAAAGGCCAGAGAGGAGGTACAAGCACAGCCTGAGGGGCACACCCATGTCATCCGTCATCTCCTGCAGAGCTGATGGGACATCACCCCTCTGACCGCATCGCATGACATGCTGTCCTTCCTCTTGCCAGCAGAGTCCCTCTCTCTCGATTCTCTCCCCCTGCTGGTGACCTCCAGCCAACAGTCAGCGAGCAAACAGACCCTGAGGCTGACACTGCACAAGGAATGGACACCTGCCAACAACCTCAGAGAAGATCTTCCTCAATCAATGCTCAGAAGAGACAGCAGTCAGGTGGTGACGGGGCCCAGCTAAGCCTGAACTCCTGACCTAGGAGCTGGGAGGTGATCCCTGCACATTGTTTTAAGCCAATTCTGTATACTATTGTTATCAGTAATAGGAAACAAATACAGAGGTGAAGATAAATTATATCAGTAATAAAAAAAGTAGTATGACTATAGGTATAATGCAAATCAAAGTTAAGATAAAATGAGAAAAGTTGAGACAACACATTTGAAATTTAAACAAAATATACACATTAACAGGAAAATTAACTTATCAAAATGGCCTCAAGAAGAAATAGAGATCCTGAATAGTCCTATAACTACTAAAGGCACGAGTCAAAAATGTAAACTTTTCCCAGAAAAAGAACTCCAGGCCTAGAAATTTTATAAATGAATTCTACTAAATTATCACAAACAAGCATTCTAATCTCACACAAACTCTTCTATGGACTAGAAAGAGGAGAAACACTCCCTAATTCATTGTAGGGATCCAGCATTAGCTTTTCACAGCCAGATAGGGAAGGTGAGGCACGTGCCCTGTGGCTACGACACAGCTCGGCATCCACAGATGTGGATTCAAGATTCTAACTAAATATTGGGAACTGAACATGGTAGACATATACTAAGTCAGATTCATTCCAGAAATGCAAAGGTGTTTTAACATTAGAAAAGTCTACAAGAGTCATCCAGGACATTAGGAGATAAATACATAATCATCTCATAGACATTGAAAAACCACTTGCAAAACACAATACCTGCTCACAACAGAGGGAAAGAAACAACTTAGCAAATAAGAAAAAAGAACTTTGTTTCCCAGAAAAGGGATTAACTACCAAAAACCTACCACAAATATCATTCTTAATGCAGAAATATTAGAAGCAGTCCCCTTTAAAAAATCAGGAAATACAACAAAGATGCCACTATTACTACTTTCCGCAAAGTAAACTCCAGGCCCAGATGGAGTTTCCAAACTTGTAAGGACAAAATAGCAGAAATCTCACAAATTCTTCCCGAGAACATAAGAAGAAAATATGCTGTCCAGCATCGCTTCACAGAAGACCCTAATAAGGAAAATTACAGACCAGTTTCTCTTACAACCATGGTTGTAAAAATCCTCAACAAAACACTTCAAATTTAACCCAACATGGAAAAAGGAAAGCTTAGGACCAAGCTGAGCTTCCACCAGGTTCACCATGAAACACCGACAGGGAATCATCCCACTCAGGAACCTCTAGGACAGGGAATCGTCCCACTCAGGAGCCAGCAGCATGTACCTGTGACACAGCACGTCACTCCTGAACATCCTCTGTGCCCAAAAGAAAAGCACATGCGTTCACAGCAGGATGACTCATAACAAGCACGAATGGCCCCCGTGGGCCCTGACAAGCATGGGGACACACAGTGTGGCACCTGCACTGAGCAGGCGTGCCCATGGCCAAGAACACTGTGAACGGCTACTCTGCGGCCCTCATCTCCCGAGCAGGAGGCCGAGTGAAGGAAGCCAAGCCCGGGAGTCCCCACCTTGGGTCCTCGGGTGCAGGAACCCAGCAGCCACAGAACCCAGAGGGGAGGGAGCTTCTGGCAATGTGTGTGCCCCATGCGGCCACACATTCTGTCCACTTCACGACAGTTCCTCAAGCACCATACAGGGGGTCTGCATGCTGCTCTGCCCATGTCAGACTTCAGCAAGGTTTAAAAATTACATGTCAGCCCAGCCAATGTTGCTCAGTGATTGAGCGCTGGCCTATGAACCAGGAGGTCACGGTTTGATTCCCGGTCAGGGCATATGCCTGGGTTACAGGCTCAATTCCCCAGTGTGGGGCATGCAGGAGGCAGCCGATAGGTGATTATCTCTCATCACTGATGTTTCTACTTCTCTTACCCTCTCCCTTCCTCTCTAAAATCAATAAAAATATATTTTTTTAAATAATATAAAAATAAAACTACATGTGGACACAGGTGGAGCTGGGGTATTAACATTATTAACATGTGAAAAATAACTCGCTTCTGTGTTATAACTGTGCTCCTTGGAGCCCCCAGTACATGTATCGGATACTTTCAGGGCATACAACCAGGTGTAAACCCCTCTCCTATCTAAATGAGCTTCACTCCAGGGCCCCTTTATATGATGGGCCTCGTTAGAGGACAACAGCCCCCAATGACATGTTGGCAGCGCCTGAGCTCTTGACCCAGCTGGTGGCACCTGTGGCTGAGTGGTGGGGCCCTTACCTGATTTCCCGCGGCCTGTGCTCTGGAAACTGCTTGTGGAAATGTCTCAGCGCCTGCATCACGGCTGAGGTGCATTCCACATACAAGTAATCGATCATGATGTCCCCTGTGAAAGTGAAGGATCCAGGCCTGTGAGCTTCACCTCAGCACTTCGTGAAGAACACGCACTGTAACGTGCAGGCCTGCAAGGCTCATCAAGAGCCTGACCATCCCCTGAAGGAAGCGAGGAAGGTGTCTCCAGGGACCAGCCCAGGCGACACATCCACCAGTGGCAGCTACACAAGTGACCTGGGACCTAGTAACCTAGAGGCCCATCTGCTGTGGGACAACCAGGCCAGCGGGAGGGTGCAGGAGGGAGCACACAGTAGAGCTGTACCCCACCTGGAAAACCCTGCACTGGACCATGTTTCAGTTATAGGAGGGATACAGAGGCACACAAAGGCGGGTCAGGGTAAAGAACTGGCCCTCACAGACCAGAATGATGACACTCAACACGAGCAACAGGAAGAGAGGGTACCCACCAACACCTCCCCTGCAGCAGCATCAGGAGACAGGGAGTCTCCATGGAGAACAGGGCAGGAGTCAGCCCAGCTCGGGCCAGAGCCAGCTATGACTCTGCGACAGAACCACAGCTTTCTGTTTACAGCAGGGGCATCACAGCCAACTGTGGAAATCAGGGAGCATGGAACACTCCGGTGATTGGGGGTTCCCTAAAAGATCTGCCATCTTCCTCCAGAGCCTTTGTGGGCACTGGCCCTGGCCAGGGGAAAGACCTCAGGATGCTGGTCAGCAAATATGCCTTGGGGCAGGCAGGGCCCGGGTTGTGCCCACACACCCGCAGGCCAGCCACTCACCAAAGACCTCCGAGGGGTTAAGCTGCTCCAGCAGGTACCCGCCACGCTTGGTCTCGTAGGTGGCAAATCCCCCCTCAGGGTTTCTCATGCTCAGCAACTAAAACCAGAGACCACACATCACGAGAGCAGAGCATGTGTGAGTAGCCGAGGCTAGGTGGGTGGGCTAAGCACTGACAGGCAGGGCTGAGCAGCAGAGAGCTAGTTTTCACATCAGACTAAGACTCTCAGGTGCCCTGAGCATGGGCTGCAACCTTTCTCAATCAGCTACACCATAAGCAACTGTCTGGGAACACACCCTGACACACTTATGCATGTATAAGTTATGTGCTGTGGAACCACATGCCCTTCGCTGTACGACACGCACTGAAACGGATGTGCTAAAAGGCATGTCCTCTTTGACCAGATACCCGGTGGAGACCGCCAGCCCTCCCGAAGGAGCCTCTAAAACTAGAGAGAAAACAGGGCCGCTGCAGCCGCCCCAGACCAGCCCCCCCTGCCCTCAGTGGCTGGGCCCAGGACAAGGCTCGTACACCCACTGGGAAGCCCAGGGCTCTGCACACACGCAGCCAGGACCTCCTGCTGGCCCAGCACAGGTGCCATCAGAGGACAAGGCCCTCTGGCTCAAGGTCTTGGCCCTGAGTGTTGGCTGGTACAGACCCTGTGGGAAGTACACATGAGTGCAAAGTCCCCTGCAATACTAATGGGACCCAAGGGACCACTGCGTGCACGGCGCCCGCAGTACCTGGGGAACAGAGCCCCATGCCCGGCAGCTCACCACAGCAACAGCATCAAAGAGCCGCTCTTGTGGGACGTGCGTGGTGACAAAAGGACACTTTTCCTGTGTGAGGAGGATAGACTTCAAGGCCTCAGCTGTGCAGTCGGCGACGATCCAGCCACAATCCAGAGTGCTGAAGGGGAAGCCGCCCTGGAGAGCAGAGACTGTGACTGGGGGGTGGATCACCCCTCCACACCCATGGGGAGCCACAGCCCCAAGCCACACGCATGTGTATGGGCCTCCAGCTTCTAGCACAAGAACCCCACGGACTACAGCCTCTCCCCATCGTCGCCCTCACGCCCCACCACACAATGGGCACAAGAAAGAGCCACAAGCACCCCCCTGGGCCCCGGGAGGACGCAGCCACAGCTGTCCACACTCTCACACACACTGAAGAAAACAGCCCTTTCTGCCCTCTGTCCTTCCCCCATCACTCTCATTCACAGCCCGCCAGCTTATTGCATGTCTGGACATGTGTCTGTCTGGAAGCATCTCAGGGCACGGACATGCACACAGCATGTGAAGAGGCCACACGGCTCAGCTGCCGCAGCCATGCACCTCAGTCGGGGTGTCTCAGGAGCATCACTGGAACCCACACATGCATCCATAAGAGCAAGAAGCCCCAGGACACCGAGGGGGGAGCCCTCCTGAAAGGCCAGGCCCAGCTAACAGGCAGCCTCTCCCAGGGGCGGCAGGCACGACCCAGGTACCTTGCTCATCTGGCGGTAGTACTTCTGGTAATCGGGCGGGTTCTCTGGGACCTGGGAAGTATACGAAGGGCACGCATGGGAAGCACAGGAGGGAACAGGTCACCACCACACCAGACACTGGGGCGGGGCTGGCACAGCAGGACATGGGAGCCTGGTGCTGGGGCCCTCGAGGCATCACCCCCACGGCCCACCACCCACAGCCCTACCCCACTGCTGGGAAACACAATCAGGCACCCCTTGAGCTGGAGAGAGCAGGGTGGGAGGGGAAACCTCTGCCCATGGGAGGCCCCCCACAGCCCCAGGGTTCACCTGTGAGATCCGCAGGAACTCATGCGCCTTCTGCAAGCAGGACGAAAACTCAGGCCTGTGGTGTGCGCCCGCCTGGAAGAGAGAAGAAGCTGAGCCACCGGCCACAGGAGCCTGTGTGGGTAGGCTGGTCCCCGGGCGGCTGCCACTGCTGGGAGTCAGGTACAAACCCACCCAGGGTTTGGGTGTCTGCCAACAAGTCAGAAAGACGTAATGGAAAAATGGTGTGGGCAGGAGGGATGTCCACACCACACCCACCCACCCACACTCACAGCGTCCTGCCCTGTCCACGGCAAACTCCACATAGCCCTGACCCCTCCTCAGAGCTCCCCAGGATTCCGAAACCTCATTCCACCAGAATAAAAACACGCTCCCGCTTCTCTCTAGTACATGCTCAGTGGCTCTTTTCAAAGGGTCCAAGAGGAGCAGTTTGAGTTTCACAAGAGCCTGGAGCAGTCCCCACTGTCTCCCGGAACAGCCTCTCCAGCCTCCCTTTCCAGAAGCTTCCGAGCCAGCCCACCGCCCAGAGCTGCCAGGCAACACGCAGCTTCGGTCGAACCATCGCCAAGGCCTTCGAGCCCAGGAAAGCAAAGAGTCAGGGTCAGCGGGTGTTGTGTCCTGGGCACAGGGGTAGGAGGCCAAGGAACAAGGAAACAGCCACGTACCTCCAGCAAAGCCTGGATGGCGAAGGAGGTGTCCCAGACCTGCGAGCCATTGGTGCCCTGCACACAAAGGATAAACCATTACAGGAGCCAGGCAGTGTCCTCCCAGCCGCCCACTGCCTCCCGGAACCCGACAGTGCTGGAGGCTCCCACCAGCTCCCGCAAAGAGGCAGGAGCCAGTGTCTCCTGACACCTGGCTCTGGGCTATGTACACCCTTCAAAGCCCATGATGGCTTGTGGGGGCTGGTCCTGCAGGCAGCCCCACCTGCCTTCATCGGGCCGCCAGCCAGGAAAGGACTGTGTCAGGGTACTTCAGGGTTTTGACGGCCACCACCTGTGGTCTCCACTACCTGTGGCCTCTATCCACCCTATGACAGCCTCTGGCCCTACTGTGATGACCAGAAATATCCCCACTTCTGAGGTGGTAAGGCCTGGCTGAGGCCTCGAAGGGGCTAGGAAGGCCTCCTCAAATCCAACCCGGGAGCTTGGTTCACTGGTCAGCACTGAGGTCCCACCGGAACACCGATGACCACACCTCGGTGAGACAGAGCAGGACTGTGACAGACATGTGGATAACTGGGATGGGAGTGGGAACACCTGAGCCCAGACCCCCTGCGGCCCTAACAGGACAGCAGCATCAGGGCCCAGTGGGATGTGTGGGAAGAGCTCGCACCACCAGGAAAACTGCCTGGCCACAAGAAACCTGAAAGGCATCAACCCTCGGGGCCTACCCGCCGATTTGCTGAAAATACAGGGCCCAGAGGAAGAAACCGGTCCGATCCAGAAGGTGGGCCCTTTAGAGGCAGGTCGCCCAGGAAAGAAGGCACTTGGGCGATGGCTAGCAGAGAGCAACTACACGCATCAGCCACTGGGCTCTAATCCTGATGCCAACAAGCCCAGCACAAACCATACCAAGGCATCCCTGACTCCGTGGTGGCATAGAGGTTTCCTAAAGACAAAGAAGCCCTCGAGCGCTGGGATGTGAAAGGGCAATTGGCATGTTTTGAAAATCCTTTTACAGGAGACTGACAGTGTGGGAGTCAGGCGCTGGGAGAGGGGCTCAGGGCCTGCCTGGAGGGCACCAAGGTGAGCCCTGTGTTGGGAGTGCTGGCCCTTTGCCCCATCCAAAGGCCCAGTGGCCTGTGCACCCCAAGCCCCCTGCTGGAACCTCCGCATTCCCACACGGAGCCATGCGGGTTCAGCAGATAAAACCCCTCAGGTTAGCCCAACGGCTCCAAGGCTTGCTGCTTCCAGGGCCCTGCAATGTGGCATCCTACCCCAGGGTCACAAACAGAAAATATGCTGGGGGGGGGGGGGTGGGCGGGGGGGGGTGATGGTGTCAGATCACCTACAACATCCAAACAGCACAAACTGATGGGACACCTGGAGAGAAAGGCCCACGGGAGTGCATCTCAGGGCTGAGCGGTGAAGCCATAAACCCTGATGGCAGGAGCAGCTCCGCAGGTGCTAGGCTGGGGGCAGGGCTCTCCTCCTACCTGAGGCCTGCAGTTCATTAGTCAGGCTACTGTGTGGGCTCTGAGGTCACTGTCTCCACCTGGCCTGCAGTCCCTCTGTGCGTCCACAACCGTGGGGGAACTCTGACCCTCAGCGCTCCCACAACCCAAGGGCTCTGGGCTCTCCTGCACACTTCCCAGCCCTGGAGGCACACCATGAGACAGGATGGAGGGCCTTGCAGCCGCTCACCACACTGCCAGGCCTTGTTAGGAGTGATTTTTAAATCTCAACAAACCCAGAGGCAGGAATGGTTACAAAGGAAGCCGGCAGCCGACCCTGCAGCTCTCACCTGCATCTTCATGCCATCGAGGCCCAGCCTGTGAGGAGAAAAGCCAGGTCAGGGAGCAGAACACAAAGAGCTGGGAGTCGGGGCGGGCAGTGGGAGACCCCCTCCATGGCAAAATCCATAACTGACCAACTCTCCTTGTCACCAAAGCCTTCCTGACATTCACCTGAAGCTGCCCTGTCTACTCACAGGCTTCCTGGTTCTGCCTTCTGGAAGCATCCAGTTTGCGCTAAGGGGTGGACCTTTCCACTCAAACACAACCCTCCTCAGCTTTCATCGACCCTGACAGCATTAGACCAGACACCACAGCACCCTCGCTGGGACATGAAGGTGGAGACAGTCACACGCCTGCCACTGTGGCTGCAGGGCCCACAAACATCTGCTCTGGGCTCTCAGCTACATCAGAGATGAAGCGTGACACCAACCAACTGGGCCCTTCCCGCCACACTCACCAGAGTAAGTCGGGGATCCTGGAGATGTGCTCCTGGAAGGCGCAGGAGGCCGGCCCGTCCACATGCCAGCGCACGAGCATGTTGATGGTTTTTGAGATCTGCAGGAGATGGGCCTGTCAGGGCTCTGCTTCAACCTGCTGGGCATGAGGAGGTTGCCCAACTCCACCGAGGGCCCAGCACAGCCCCCACAGGCCAGGCCAGGCCTTCTGGTCTACCCCATTTCCCAAGCACACGCTGCTTCCAGGTCCTGAGAGACAAAGCCCGCGTGGTGCCCAGGGAACCAGGCGTCCAAGGGAAGTGGGAAGCGGCAGAAGGTGTGAGTAGAGGAGGGAGGGAGACCTGTAAGAGGTGTGAGCCCAGCTAGCTGGCAGGTGAGCAGTGTGCCTGAGTGGGCTCCTGGGGTCTGAGGGGCACAGGGAAGATGCAGACCAGACCTTTGCACAGGGGCTGCCTGCTCAGAATGGCATGTTCTAGAGGCCCAGACCTTCCACTCTGGGAACTCCTAAGGCAAGATCCAACTAAAGCCTATATCTACCTTAAGACAGACGTGCTTTACGCACATTAAATCAAAGCCAAGAGTCACACTGCTGCTAAAAGGAACACAACTGACTGCACTGAGAGGCGTCATCATTTTCGATCCACTGGGGTCCCATGAGGCCCAGGAAGTGCCTGGGAGCAGGGTCAGGAGCGGGGCTGGGTAGCACTGCACCAAATGGGCGCACCTCACAAAGCCCCAGTCATGGCCCCCACTAGGGGCTCAAAACTGCTCTGCCTCCTGCACCCGTCACCCTGGCCTTAAGCCGGCCTTTCCACCCTGCACTGGCCGCTGTGCGCCTGGCCACAGGGTCCCACAGGTGTGTCTACACCTGCCCCCATGAGGCAAAGCCAGGTCAGGAGCCCAGAAGCTCAGAGCAGTGAGAGTTCCATGTCACGGGGCTCGGCAGGATCCAGGAATGGAACCCACGCACCCCTGGTGCTCTAAACCTCCTAAGAGAAGGGCAGATAGGAGTTTTTAGGGGTGGGGTTGGCCAGAAAGACCCTGAGAGGTGGCCTCAAAGAGCAGTGTTCAGGCACATTAGGTGGTGGGCTGGGAGGAGGGCCAAGCACACAGGTGGGGACTGAACAGGGTCCTGTGGGAGCAGAGGGTCGCCTGCAGGTAGACCCCTACCCCCAATCCCAGAGACTGGTCTCCGGGCCTTCCTCCTTGGGTCCTCGCCCACCCCGGGGCTGCAGTCGAGTGCCCACTCAAGGCTGACACCCAGCGGATAAGTGGCACTGACCGGGCCAATGCTGATGCACTTGGTGAAGCGGTCATCGGCCACAATGTGCTCATACAGCTTCTGGATGGCCCGCTGGCGCAGGCTGGCGCTGTGGTAGCGTTCGTACAGGTTGAGGATTGCTGTGGGGGCATGGGCGTCAGCAAGCACAGGGCACAGAGGAGCTCCTGGCCTTGGCTCAGCCAGGCACAGGGCCACTTGGGCCCTTCCGGCCCGTCCTGCGCTGCCTTCCTTTCTGCTGCCCCCCCATGCCCCTCACACCCCACAACCTGCCTGCCCCCACACATTGGCATGCTGCCCTGCCATGTTAGGAGGGCTCCGCGAGTAGAAATCTAGTTGTTTCTCAGCACTGATGGGACAGGGACCCAGCTACCACCCAGGGCCCCGCACATAGCATGCCGTGCCCGTCTCCCGGGGGTCCCACAGGGAGGTGAGCCTGGACTGGGTCTCTCCCCCAGGGAGGAATGGCTGTGCCCCCCAAGGCCTTCAGCTCCGAGTTCTCTCATCTAGGGGCCCAAGCCCCAGGATCACGCCAAGGGCAGGGCAGGTCTGCCGGACAGAGGTGCACATAGCTGGCTCCTCACCACATGGCCCACATGACGATGAGTAAACTCAATGAGTAAACTCATTGCCCCCTCAGGTGTCAGTGACCCTGGGAGGCCCAGCCAGCCCCAGGGAAGCACCCACCATACATTACACGGAGCAGCCAGCTGTGCGGCGTGTAGAGGTCGTCGAGGGCAATGTTGTTCCTCTGTGCCGGCCAGTCGATGCTGGCATAGTCCTCCACATAGAGCTCCTGGGGGCGACAGCGCCTCAGCACCCGCTGCTTATAGCCATCTTCTCCCCCTGCCCCCCCCAGGGCACGCCCTGATTCACACCCCGCACCCAACCCACCTCAGGGCCTGCTTCCCAGGGACAGGTGCCTGCACCCAATCCCACTCTGGACAGTTCCTCAGGGGGCTCAGCGCTGCAGGCCCATGGGAACAGGGGAGCACAGCCGAACTTGAAGATGACCCAGGCCCAGGTCCTCACCTGGCGCAGGCTCTGGACCAGCGGGTCCTCCTCAGCATTCAGCCGGGTGGCATAGCAGTAGCTCATGGGCAGGTATACCTGACGGCAGTGGCACCAGAGTGTGGAGGGGTGTGCAGGCATCCAGTCAGGAAACAGCCTTGGGGGGGCGGGGGGGGACAGTGGATAAGCAGGAGCCCCAGCCCCGCCATCACCACCACCTCCGCCCCAGAGTGGCCGAATGTCCAGGCCCAAGTCGGCAAGCCCAGCACTTGCACAACCATGCTTCCATGGGAAGCGGTCAAACCCCCTCCCTGGGCACCCCAGGGTACAGGCCACTTCTGGTTCAGCCAAATGCATCCTAAAGCCAGCAGACGGTGGTGCTAAGGTTCAGGACTGTCCGTGGTTTCTCAGTAGTGACAGACAAACGACGGTAACATGGAACGCTAATAGTGAGAAACTGGTGAGGGCTCTGTAGGACAGCTCTGGATTACCTTTGCAACTTTTCTGGAAATTGAAAACTATTCCAGAATAAAAAAGTTTACTTAAAACGGTTAGGCCTGAGCCTTTGAGCGCGACCTCCACACGTGTTTTCTGACATCAGCATAGCCAGGCCACCTTCCCGGGTGGGTGAGTACCAGGGGTATTTTCTCTACCCTCCCCTTCAAGCCCTCGTCCTCATATTCGGGGCATAGGGAGGCACAGCGCCGCATGTATCCTCCCTGTTCCCAGACATGAAAATCGGGCAGGCGGCCCCCATCCTGAGACCAGTTCCCCCACTCTCTTAAGAGCTCCTCCACTCACTTTAAAGAGTGTTTGTTTGTTTGTTTTTACATTTTGGGTTCAGGTCCTCCATCCTGCATACCTACCCTTTACTCTCAAACCCACACCCCTCCAAAAACTAGCAAACACCAGCAGTGACTGCAGGGGCCCAACCTCATGGCGGGCACAGACAACACAGTTTCCTGACAGCAGCTTCAGGCTCCCACACCCTCCTGGCACCTGCTGCCTTTCCGCCTACTCCTTACACACCGGTGAGGTTCACGGTCCAATTGGCAAGCCTGCCAGTGAGGAATGCTGTAATGGCCCCAAGACACGTGCCGTCCTCTTCCAGATTGGCCAACCTTGAGTAACAGAGCCCCTCCGCCCACTTTACCTTGCTGTCCCTCTGCCACCATCACCCCACCTCATGACTGTGGAGGCTGGGCCCTCCGCCCTTTCAGCAGGACCCTGCTATCACTCCCCAGTGGCCCCTTCACCATGCGCCCTTCCTCCACTAAAGTCCTCTAACACAAGCCCCCCCCCAACCTCCCCAATGCTCCCTAAGGGACCACAACCCTGCCGACAATGCTCCACAAGGCCCAACCCAGGGCACCCCCCTCCTTCCTTCCAATATTCTTCAGGAAGGAGCCCAGGGCCCTGTCATTCCATTCAGTAGGGCAGCAGGGACCGGGCTGCCACGACCCCGCAGAGGCGAACCTACCACATCTCTGGGAACAGGGTGTTGAGGCCTTCCCAGCTGTAAACGTTCAGGACAGCCAGCCAGAATTTCCCCCAGGAGGGGGTGGCCACAGCTCCACCTGGAGAAAGAACAGGCCTATGTTATCTCCCTCCAACTAGACCCTCAGGCGTCACGCGTTCCCTTCTTGTCTGAACTGTGGGAAAGGCTTCCAAACCCATGAGAAACAGGCTCAGGACTACCTCACACAACAGCCACGGGGTCAGATCAGCAGCTTCCCCAAAATGAGTGTGTACAGCCCCAGGAGAGGCGTTCACAGCCCTGCCTCCAGGAAGGAGACGCACAGGCAGCTACCTGGGAAGGTGAGGGGCCCAGATGCACACAGCAGCCTGTAGGAGATGGGTCTGGAGGCGATGAGGGGCAGTGAGCACACATGCTCGGCCTTCTCTTAGGGCCACTGATGGCTGCCCCTGACATGTGTCCCCACTCAGCAGGCAGGGCGGGACTCCAACCTGGCTGCCAGGGACACTCTGGCCCAAGTTGGAGCCACCCCAGCAGCACAGGTCCCAGGCACAGAAACACCATCCTGGCTGTGCTTCACAAGGAGGCCTCGCCCAGACTCATGTGATCAGACGTGAAAAAACCCAGGAGCCACCAGGGAAGCAAGTGTGGCCCAAACACATTCCCTCCCTCGGCAAGGAACCTGAAAGCAGCTGGTAAGACCAGAAGCTAATGAGGAAGTCACTGCAAGAGCGACACGTGAAAAGACTGTGGGATTCCATTAGAATGCACACGGGTTAGCCCTAACCGGTTTGGCTCAGTGGATAGAGGGTCCTGCGGACTGAAGGGTCCCAGGTTCGATTCTGGTCAAGGGCATGTGCCTTGGTTGGGGGTGCAACCCCAGTGAGGGGTGTTGTAGGAGGCAGCTGATCGATTTTTCCCTCTCATCGATGTTTCTAGCTCTCTATCCCTCTCCCTTCCTCTCTGTAAAAAATCAATAAGATATATTTAAAAAAAAAAAAAGAATGCACACGGGTTAGGAATGGCTCTCGGAGTAGGGACATCCCAGGTGCCAGGAGGAACTCCCACGGCAGTGGGGTGGGGTGGAAGGCAGGATCCCAGGCAGAGGAAGCAGCATGCAGAGCCTTGAGGCGTGAAGGGACTTCAAGGAGCTGACAGGAGCCCCGGTGTGTGAGCACCAGAGCAGGAGGGCAGGTGGACGGTGAAGTGGCCACGAGAGACAGGTGGTGAGACCTGCCAGGCTCTGGAGAGCAGCAAGAAAGGTCTCAGATCAGCAGGAGCCATGGAGCCTCCCCGGGGCTGCAATGAACAGCCTTCAGAGCACACAGGCAGGGGGAGAGGTGCTACCTGCTAGAAGCCCACCCAGCAAACAGGAGGGTATATGGTTATCTTAATTTGCTTTTTAAAAACTACTGGTAAGGTTACACCGTTTCGACTTCTCTGCTTTGATGAATTCCCTGCTCACGTGTTTCGCCCCCTGTTTCAGGTGAAAGGGCACCTTTCTATTTCTCATTTGCAAGAACTCATTGAGCAAAGTAACACGGACCCTTAGCATGTGCTGTGCAGGGCATACCTTTCTTGTGAAGAAGGTTCCGTGCTCGTACCAGGCCAGGATCGTCAGGCCCAACACCCAGGAGTCTCAGGGACACATAGTTGAGCACAGTCCCAAACACTGTGGACTTGTCCTCCACGTGCCTATAGGAGCAGGAGACAGAGTGGGGAAATGACAGCTTTTATTACTTTTAGGAAATTAAGCAATGCTTCCAATTAAATGTCCTCAAGAGGTGACGAGGGGCAGTGAGTGCACATGCTCGGCCTTCTCTTAGGGCCACTTATGGCTGCCCCTGACATGTGTGTCCCCACGCAGCAGGCAGGGAGGGACTCCAATCTAGCTGTCAGTGACACTCTGGGCCAAGTTGGAGCCACCCCAGCAGCACAGGTCCCAGGCACAGGAATGCTAACACATCCTCCACTGGCATAACAGGATAACACAAGAAACACCCAGGACAGCCACCTCCCATGACAACCAAAACTGGCCCTGCAGAACCTGCCTGCCTCCTCTGCTTACTTCCACACGTCAATCAACATAATCCTTCTAAGCACCATGGCACACAGAACACAGTGCAGGGCAACGTGTAAGGTCACGTACCACCCTGTGCAGTCATATGGCACTGGTGATATCTCAGCATCTGTCATGACATGCTGGGACACACAGGCCAGAGCTGGGGCTCACAACCCTGTTGAGAAAGGCTGAACTGTTCCCTTAGGGTTCTATAATGGAGGCCAGTGGTGTGGGCTTGACCCATCAGAGCCCACAACCAGGGTGGGCAGGCAGGTGGGTCTTGGGGGAGGGTCCTGATCCCAGAGCAAGCCCTGCCACAGAAAGGCAGGCTGAGACTAGGGAGAGCTGGCCAGCCCCAGCTGCACCTGTTGCCACCCCAGAGTTAGACAATTTCCTTCTGCCTTAGTGATAACAGCCAGATGGTTTTCACTGTAGATGAGGGTCTCAAGTCTCTAAGCCAGTCATGCAATCAATTTATAACACAAGCTGTGACACTGACCACTCCCCCATCCATGCCAGGTCCACAGTTACAGTCACCCCACCCCTTCGACAGGTGCATGTCCTACACAAGAACATCTGTGCACATGTATATACACATGGGCAGTGACAGAGCCAAACAGACTCACAGGCCCCAGCCACCGTCCGGGAGCTGCACCGACCGCAGGTACCGCACCATCTCTTCTTTGTATCCAGCTGGCAGAGGGATGCGCGCCACGTGGCATGTGATCAGGAGGCCTGTGTGACAGAAAAGATGTCTGCCACTGGGAGCAGGCACTCGGCACTGCGAATCCCGGCCCCTTTCCTCCTGAGGACCCCTCCTGACAGGGAGCTATTCCCAAGGTTCCCCTTCTCACAGAAACAAGCCTGGGAAGGCTGCTCCTCTGGACCCCGAAACCAGTGCTCACTACAGTGATGCACATATGTGCACATATGTTCAAACCAGATTCCCCCATGTCCAACATCCTCTCCATGTCACAGGTGAGGTGGCCGAGGCATCTGAAGTCCTGTTGCCTTGCCCAGGTTCAAAGCAGACCATGGGAAGGGTCTCAACAGGCTCCAGGTGGGTCGAAGAGAAGAAAGAGCCCTTGACTTGCTCCCAAGGGCAAGTCCATGCCAAAAGACTGTTTCTTTAGAGAAACAATTACAGGCACTCACCAACCCGCACCTGTGGCTCACCTGACTGAGCTCCTCAGCCACCCTTTAAAGTGCACTCACATGCCAAAGCAGCCCACAGAGAACTTAAAGATACCCACTGACCTCTCTGCCTGCCACCAGCACCTTTGCACAGGCTCAGCTCTCCGGAGTGCCTAGGACTCAAGAGCCACCCCTCCTTCACCCCCAGAGCACCCTTGCTTCCCTTGTCACAACACTGGGCTGGCTGTGCCTTCACCCCCCTCTCCCAGCACCAATACCAGGATAATTAAGGTGCAGGGTAAGCCTCCACAGACCTTTTCCACGTGAGCTCCTGGGTGCAAACCTGCTTGCTCATTCACACCACAGACATACACCAAGGGCTTGAACCAGGTCAGGCCAGTACCCCAATGATGCCCCAGGGTCGCCTCACCCACGGGCCAAGGCAGCACCCTCCTACCTGGCAGGAGGAAGAGTGGGCCACCATAATCACCCGCCCAGTGCCCATCCTCGGCCTGCAGCCCCATGTAAAATGTCATCCCATTCAGAGCCCCCTCCTGGGCTGTGTTGGCTTTGGACAAGTCTTTAAAGTAACTCCCCTGCAAAAGAAAAGAGAGATGAGACCTGAGAGGGTCTGTGGCCAGGCTAAAGGAGCCCTCATCACTTACAGCCCAAGCTGAAATCATCAACCTGCATTACTTTAAAAGTTCCAGCTGTTTCAGTAAAAAAAAAAAAAAATCTGAAACTCTCTGATGATGGTATCACCATCTCAACAAAGTAAAAGGACAGCTCCGGGCTCTCACGGTTTCGCTTTCCAGCCAAACATATTTGCAAATTTCTTCACAACTTCTCCAAGTGCCCAAGAGCGTGAGGTGAGGCCTGAATTTCAGGTCTGCGTGGGCATCGGTGCCTCACAAGAAGGGGCCGAAGGACCACACAGCAACTGGCGGCCAGGGCACAACCAGGAGACCCCATTTATATTGCATACTCTCTGACCAGCTGAATTTCTTTTATGACATTCATTGGATCAAAAACATTTTTTCTGCCCTGGCCGGGTGACTCGGCTAGTTGGAGCGTCGCCGCATACCCCAAAAGGTTGCAGATTCCATTTCCAGTCAGGGTACATGCCTAGGCTGCTGAGGTCAGCAGGGCTCTGCCTCATGGGGTCCTCCTCTACGATGTTCCTCTCACATCAATGTTTCTCTCTCTCTCCCTCCACCTCTCTCTAAATTCCTCCAGTGAGGATTAAAAACACACACACAATCCAACAACATTTTTTTCTGAATTAAAAAAAAAAATTGAGCAGTTTCTTACTGACGACTTACTGATAGAGGAATTGAAGCAAAGGGGTCCATTCAGCTCCTGCCCTATAACGCAACTGATTCCCGCAGGAACCAGCTTTAGTGGCATGTGGCCCGGGCCCCACATGGCACATCCCTTCCATATTAACAAGGAAGAAAACACCCTCCACAGGCAGCTTTTGAGAACTCCCTGCTGGTTCCTGGTGCTCCTGGCTAAGGTACGGGAAAGTGAGCAGGAGTCCCCCGCTGTGTGGGAAGCCCACTCGAGCACCTACGGTGTCCAATCCCAGGGAGTGGGCTTCCAGCGCAGTCTGCTCCCGGCCGGGGCTGTCCTCTTCTTGAAAATAGGTCCACACCTGCCTTCCCCTCTCATTGCTGAGTCGCCAACGGCTGAGGTCAGTGGCGGGCTCTGTCTTATAGGGTCCCCCTCTACGACGCAGACACCTGGAAACGATCACGAGTGGCCATCCTGCATAGCTCAGAGCCCAGGGGTCGCACTTCCAGCAACGCACAGGCAGGCCGTTAGTTATCCTCCCCTCCCCAAATGGAAACACGCTCAGCGCCACTCCTGCCTGTAGCTGCTGCCCCATTACCTGTGGTGGCCAGTGGAGGCGCCGGCCACCAGGATCCCCAGGACCCCCATCCCATCGGGCTCTCCTCAGCCCCGCCCCCAGGCGGCCCCCGTCCACGCGGAACCTCCTCAGCGCCCCGATCGCGCTCTGCCTTCTTGTGGGACACCCAGCGCGAGGACTCACGTGCCCTCGGTCATGACGGCCGCCACGATCTCTGCAACCTGCACACCAGCCGGGACCCACCACAGGCCAGCCTTCCCGCAACCGGCTATCTTGTGAAGCGCGGTGGGAAGATGCCCGCGCAGCCAATCAGAACGCCGCGGGGGTGGGCCCTCGGCCGTGCCCAGCCACTGCAGTGGTGGCGCGACCTGAGTCAAGAGGGTGTGGCCTGAGCCCCGGGGGACCGGGGTTGGTGGGCGGGGCATGGATGACACCCCCCCCTGGTGGGCGGGGTCAGGGCGGGAGGAGGCCAGTTGTGTAGGCGGGGACAGGGCGAGGGGTTCTGGGCGAGTGGGCCAGTGGGACCAGGGGCGGGGCGAAGACCAGTCACGCCGCTTTCTGGTGTTCGCCTCCGAGCGAAGAGTGGGCGAAGCTCCGCGACCAGGCCTCGGGCTGAGGAGGAGGAGTGCTTGGTGGGGCGGAGTGGCCCTGTGAGGCGATGAGAAGGTCCCGCCCCGAAGGTCCCGCCCTGCAGGAGTTCCGGAGGGCGGGTGGCTGGCTGTGGGGAGCCAGGCTCAGGCTGAGGGAAGAGCGAGGCCGGGAGCCGGGGCCGCGGCTGGAAGTGTGCGAGTGCGTGAGGGAGTTTGCTCAAGTAGCGAAGGTTTGGGGGAAAGCTTCAACTTAGATTGGGGGACATGTTAAGACAGATACCCATGAGACATTCAAGTGGGTACGCTGAGTAGGCTGGTGTTCTGGAGAGAGGACAAGGCTAGTGAAGAATTGGGGAGTCATTTGTTTCCAGGTGATAGTTGAAAACATAAGATTGGATGAGATCAGCTAGGGAGGATCCCAAAGAGAACATTTTCCAGGATGAGCCAGGGGCACCCACAGCTTCCAGTCTAGCAGAGAGAGAGTATCCAGAAAGAGAGGAGGAGGGGGATGTGGAGTCCGGGAAGCCAGGTGAAGACCATGAGGATCTGTGCAGAAGTTCTGGAGGGATTGTAAAGTGAGGTCTGAGGATTGATTAGCTGTGACCTCGTGACTATTAAAAGTGTGTGTGTGTGTGTGTGTGTGTGTGTGTGTGTGTGTGTGTGGTGGGGGTCCAGGTAAACAAGTCATGCCAAGCACAGCCATTGACTTCTACTCCCCACCTAAACCCTACGTACATCCTATATAATAAAAGCCTAATATGCTAAGTGTCCAGTCATCAGGGTCAACCAATCAAAGTGTAATATGCTAATGATATGCTAAGGCTGCTTAACCGCTTGCTATGACATGCACTGACCACTAGGGGGCAGATGCTCTGACCGGTACGTTAGCTTGCTGCTGGGGTCCTGCTGATTGGGACCAAGCTAGATGGGCCAGACACGCCCTGGAGCCCTCCCACACACAGTCCCTCCCTAGCTGGCCAACCTCCCACATCCCTCCCCAGCCCTGATCATGCACTGGTGGGGTCCCTCAGCCTGGCCTGCACCCTCTCACAATCCAGGACCCCTCAGGGGATGTCAGAGAGCCGGTTTCAGCCCAATCCCTCAGGCCAGGCTGAGGGACCCCACTGGTGCATGAATTTGTGCACTGGGCCTCTAGTAAAGTAATAACAGTGATAAAAACTCACAGTGAAAGAATGGGAGAGGAGGTAGCAGTAAATAAGAGAGGTCAACAAAAATTACAGAGCCTAGGAATGTGAGCAGTAGTGATAACTGACAGCAAGCCAGAGAAGGCTGAAGCCTATGTGTGGGGGTGAAGCCATCAATAAAAGAGACCAGTCTTTGCCACTGAACCCCAGGAAGGCTCAGAAATTGGGAGGACTGGTAGGAAGTTTGGATAAACTTTCCTTTCCCCTACCTGGATGAAGCCTGCAGCAGCTGAGCCAGAGAAGGAGTGAACTGAGATACAAGGCATAGCTGAGGACACTGAAAGTACACGCACATGGAAGCCCATTCCCACTTCTCCCACTCAGCCATATGGCTTCAGACAGGAGGAAGAGGATTTCCCTATAGCAAATGGCCCCTCAAAAAAAGACCTGCAAACATTGGCAGCTGGGATCTAGTAGAAAAGCAGAGAAGCCTATCCTCTGCTTGTATCCATTGGCACAGAGCTTCCAATGAGCTCCTCCAAGCCCCCCATCATCAACATGAGCCAGATTTGAGAAAAACTTCTACCACAAAAAAATAAAACACATAGGAAATGGAAATTTTGAGGAATGGGGATGATGCAAGTGGAAGAGGACTTTGACAAACACAGAGATAGGATGTTGCACCATGAAACAAGAGCCATCTGACACATTCATTCCCTCCTGGCCTTACTTGTCTCCATGCTTATCACCAATTTGCATAGCAAATGTTTTACATATTTCTCTTGTTCATTGCCTATCTCCTCAATAAAATATAAGCCTTATGAGGGTTGAAATTTGTTACACAATCCCTAGCTCCTGGAACAATGCCTGGCATATAGTAAATACTTCAAAAGCATACATTGAATAAATGGATTCTCTAAATAAGAAACATGAAGGAAAAATGACTCTCAGAGACAACCAAGATGGTGGCATAGGTAAACACCTGTACTTGCTGCCTCTTACAACCACATCAAAACTCCAACTAAAAGACAAAACAAATATCATCCAGAACCACAGGAAAGCTGGTTGAGTGGAAGTTCCACAACTAGAAGGAAAGAAAAAAGCACATTCAGACTGGTAGGAGGTGCAGAAGTACAAAGGTACAGAGGCTCATGCAAAACGGGCTGGCAACTGGGTGCGCTGTTGTTTTCTTTAATTGGGAGGGAGATACAAGCTCCCCATTGCTCTGAACTCCAGTTCCAGGTGAGTCTCTGGGAACCCAGACTCATACGGGGAGAAACTGGACTGTCTGACACCAGGCCAGAACGCGAGGGCGGCTTTCTCTCAGAGATGCTCACAGCGATCATTGTTCCCGCTCAGGGCCGCGGGACGCAGAGACCAGGGGACCTCTTTGGGGCAGGGCTGACTGGAAGCCATTGCTTTTTGCTCTGCCCTGGTGATTCCTTGAGAACCCACCCCACCCAATTTACAACCCCAGCCAAGCTGTGTGCAGCAGCTCTTGCATATGAATGGCCTGTCATTTTGCAACCTAAAACCTAACAAACTGCAGCTGGGTCAGAGAGCTCCAAAGCCTCCAAAAGAAGGCCAAAGGCCCTACAGCAGCAGCCTGCATTGCTTCACAGCTGGGCCTCGACTGGGCACTTCCAAACCCCAAACAAAGAGGAGGAATCTGCAGATCTCTCTGTAGCTCCTGCTGGGTGGCCTTAGGGAGTGGCTGACTTTGCACCTCCTTGGAGATCCAAGAGCCAGTGTGCCCAGTAGTCAGTGTGAGACCATACCAGCTTACAACTCTTCACATCTATAAGCGACACACTCAAGGGGCAGACTCAATGAGCACCAAAGCCCTACTGAAGCAAGTCCTGCCTCATAAGGGTGTCTCCAGCATAGAAGTTCTCCCATTGTAGACACAACTGATCCTCACAGCCAACTGGCCTAGAGGTCAATTCATCCCAGTAATACCAACAGTAAGCAAGGCTTAACTACAATAAGGCTGTGCACACAGCCCACAAAGTGGTGCATCAAGGGTGTCCACCTCAGGTAACTGGGGAGGCTGAGCCACTGGGCCCTATAGGACAGCTAGCACACAAAGCCGCTCTATCAAGACGGGGAAGCAGCCAAAATGCAGAGACAAAGAAACAGCTCAGAAATGAAAGAAATGGAGGAAAGCAAACTACTGGATATAGAGTTCAAAACCACGGTTATAAGGTTTTTCAAGAATCTTCTAGAAAAGGCCAATAAATTTAGTGAGACCCTCGAGGATATGAAAAAGGACCAACTAGAAATTAAACATACACTGACTGAAATAAAGAATAATATACAGACGTCCAACAACAGGCTAGAGGATTTCAAGAATCAAGTCAATTATTGAAATACAAAGAAGCAAAAAACACCCAACCAGAAAAGCAAAAAATCCAAAAATATGAAGATAGTGTAAGGAGCCTCTGGGACAACTTCAAGCATACCAACATTCAAATTATGGGAGTGCCAGAAGAAGAGATAGAGCAAGATACTGAAAACCTATATGAAGAAATGACAGAAAACTTCCCCCACCTGGTGAAAGAAATAGACTTACAAGTCCAGGAAGCGCAGAGAACCCCAAACAAAAGGAATACAAAGAGGACCATACCAACACACATCATAATTAAAATGCCAAGAGCAAAAGACAAAGAGAGAATCTTAAAAGCAGAAAGAAAAAAAAAAACAGTTACCTACAAGGGAGTACCCATATGACTGTCAGCTGATTTCTCAACAGAAACTATGCAGGCCAGAAGGGAGTGGCAAGAAATACTCAAAGTGATGAATAGCAAGAACCTACAACCAAGATTACTCTACCCAGCAAAGCTATCATTCAGAATTGAAGGTAAGGTAAAAAGCTTCACAGATAAGAAAAAGCTAAAGGAGTTCATCATTGCCAAACCAGTATTATATGAAATGCTGAAAGGTATTCTTGAAGAAGAGGAAGAAGAAGAAGAAAAAGGTAAAGATAAAAATTATGGCCCTGGCCGGTTTGGCTCAGTGGATAGAGCGTCGGCCTGTGGACTCAAGGGTCCCAGGTTCGATTCTGGTCAGGGGAATGTACCTTGGTTGTGGCACATCCCCAGTGGGGGGTGTGCAGGAGGCAGCTGATTGATGTTTCTCTCTCATCGATGTTTCTGGCTCTCTTTCCCTCTCCCTTCCTCTATATAAAAAAATCAATAAAATATATATATTTTTAAAAGATAAAAATTATGAACAACAAAGTGACAACAAATACATAGCTATCAACAAGTGAATCTAAAAATCAAGTGAATTAAAAATCTGATGAATATAATAGAATCAGGGGCATAGAAAGGGAGTGGACCAACAATTCTCGGGGTAAAAGGGTGTGGGGGGTGCAGGAATAGACTGGACAAAAATCGTACACCTATGGATGAGGACAGTGCGGGGGGGATAAGGGCAGAGGGTGGGGTGGGAACCAGGTGGAGGGGAGCTATGGGAGGGGGAAAAGAGGAACAATTGTAATAATCTGAACAATAAAGATTTATTTAAAAAAGTGGAACAACAACAAAAAAAGAAAAGAAGTACAAAGAAGCAAAAAACACCCAACCGGAAAAGAAAAAAGAATAAAAAAAATATGAAGATAGTGTAAGGAGCCTCTGGGACAACCTCAAGCGTACCAACATCTGAATTATGGGGGTGCCTGAAGAAAAAAGAGAGCAAGATATTGAAAACCTATTTGAAGAAAAAATGACTGAAAACTTCCCCCACCTGGTGAAAGAAATAGACTTACAAGTCCAGGATGTGCAGAGAACCCCAAACAAGAGAAATCCAAAGAGGACCACACCAAGACACATCATAATTAAAATGCCAAGAGCAAAAGACAAAGAGAGAATATTAAAAGCAGCAAGAGAAAAACAGTTAATTACCTCCAAGGGAGTACCCATATGACTGTCAGCTGATTTCTCAACAGAAACTATGCAGGCCAGAAGGGAGTGGCAAGAAATATTCAAAGTGATGAATAGCAAGAACCTACAATCAAGATTACTCTACCCAGCAAAGCTATAATTTAGAATTGAAGGTCAGATAAAGAGCTTCACAGATAAGAAAAAGCTAAAGGAGTTCATCACCACCAAACCAGTATTATATGAAATGCTGAAGGGTATTCTTTAAGAAGCGGAAGAAGAAGAAGAAAAAGGTAAAGATAAAAATTATGAACAACAAAGTGACAACAAATACATATCTATCAACAAGTGAATCTAAAAATCAAGTGAATTAAAAATCTGATGAACAGAATGGACTGGTGAATATAATAGAATCAGGGACATAGAAAGGGAGTGGACTGATGATTCTCAGGGGAAGCAGGTGTGAGGGGTGCGGGAAGAGATTGGACAAAAATCTTACTCCTATGGATGAAGACAATGGCGGGGGGTAAGGGCATGGGGTGGGGTGGGGAATCAGGTGGAGGGGAGCTATGGGGGGGAAAAAAGAGGAACACCTGTAATAATCTGAACAATAAAGATTTATTAAAAAAAAGATACATAGGGAAAATAAAAAAATATCTGATGAACAGAATAAACTGGTGAAAATAATAGAATCAGGGACATAGAAAAGGAGTGGACTGACAATTTTCTAGGGGAAGGGAGTGTGGGGGGTGTGGGAAGACATTGGACAAAAATCTTACACCTATGGATGAGGACAGTGGGGGGTGGGTAAGGACACGGGGTGGGGTGGGAACCAGGTGGAGGGGAATTATGGAGGGGAAAAAAGAGGAACAACTATAATAATCTGAACAATAAAGATTTATTTTTTAAAAATTACTCTCAGAAGAAAGAGAATATGGCAGCAAATTTAAAATGTCACCAGAGAGATGAAATAGGGAAAGTTTAGGATAAGCTAAAAAGATTAGGACATTAAAAAAATGAAGAGCTCTAGCCGGCTTGGCTCATTGGATAGAGCGTCAGCCTGCGGACTGAAGGGTCCCAGGTTTGATCCCAGTCCAGGGCACATGCCTGGGTTGCAGGCTCAGTCCCCAGTGGGGGCATGCAGGAGGCAGCCAATCAGTGATTCTCTCTCATCATTGATGTTTCTATCTCTCTCTCCTTCTCCCTTACTCTCTGAAATCAATGAAGAAATATATATTTTTTTAAGTGAAGAGAAAGAAAATTCGATCCATCCACGTGTGGATGATTCGATCCACACATCTGAAAATTAGGATTCGATCCACACATCTGAAAATTAGGAGTTCCAAAGGGAAATAGTGGATTGGATGAATATATTAATTTCAAAAAGTCCCCAAAAATGGGTAATTATCCAGATTGACAAAGTATGGTAGATTGTTTTTCTAAAGATGCCTCCATCCCTCCCATATCACAGGTTTTCCTAAAATATAGTGGTTTTAACATTTGAGAAATGGGATCTATGCCCTGTTCCTTGAATCTGTAACCAGATGTTTGTAACCAATACAATGCAGTGGATGTGATCCTGCATGAGTTCTCCAAAGCTGCGCTTGGTGGAGTTCTCAGATGCCATGTAAGAAGTCAACTACCCTCACCTGAGGAAGCCAAGCTATATGGTAAGGTCACATATAGCCACTCGGGTTGAAAGCCGCAGCTGAGCCCCCAGCCAACAATGCAATATCACCTGCTAGGCATG
Source organism: Corynorhinus townsendii (assembly GCA_026230045.1). Classification (NCBI taxonomy): domain Eukaryota; kingdom Metazoa; phylum Chordata; class Mammalia; order Chiroptera; family Vespertilionidae; genus Corynorhinus; species Corynorhinus townsendii. The sequence goes on from JAPDVU010000002.1 coordinate 9,598,032, forward strand.
TGAGTGACCTGTCTTGGACATCCAGCCTAGTCAAGCCTTCACATGACAGCAGCCCCAATCAATACCCGATTTTGTCTGCATGAGAGATCCCAAGGGAAAGCTACCCAGCTGAATCTTTCCGAAACTTAAGCTACTATGTTTGGGGTAGTTTGTGACACAACAGTAACTACTAGAAAAAACTGCTACTCTAAGCGCTCAGCACAATAAATTGGATGGGGTGTGGGGGGAGGGGTACCAACACTTCAAGCATGTTGTTGAAAAATTCGAGAACATCAGGGATAGAGATGATCTTAAAAACTTACAGCAGCCCTAACTGGTTTGGCTCAGTGGATAGAGCGTCAGGGCCTGCAGACTCAAGGGTCCCAGGTTCGATTCCGGTCAAGGGCATGTACCTTGGTTGCAGGCACATCCCCAGTAGGGGGTGTGCAGGAGGCAGCTGATTGATGTTTCTCTCTTATCGATGTTTCTGGCTCTATCTCTCTCTCCCTTCCTCTCTGTAAAAAAATCAATAAAATATATTAAAAACAAAACAAAAACAAAAAACTTCCAGCAACAAAAAAAACAAAAACACAGAGGAATGATTTTTGATCTCAAATTCTATCCATTCAAACAACGAATCAAATATAAGAAATAACAACATTTTAAATGTGCAAGTTCCCCGGCTGCCAGTAGATGGTTCCATCAAAATGAGAAAGTGAATCATTTCCTTGGAATTTAGAGAATGTCCAAGCTGTGGCAAAAAGAAGAGAAGGTTTGCCCAGAGGGTCATCTCAAGAGGAGCTAGCACAATACCTGACGCACATGACTGTGATGAGAGAGAACTTGACACTCAGGGCGGACAGTTTCAGATGAAGCAGTGATAGGAACACAGAAAACCAAGCAAATGAAAAAACAAGGCAGCTGACTCCAAGAAAAACTGGAAGTACCTGAAGGAATTGTAACCATCAACCAAAACAGGGCTCAACAGTAAACAGTATTAATATAGTCATACTGAACTCTGAATGCAGATTTCAGCCAACATTAAACTGGTAGGAGAGGAAATTTAGGTATATATGTGTGGATGATATATGTTGCAGAGGATAGTGTAAGACAGCGATATCCTTTTCCATTTGTAGGAAATCAACAGGTAATGTCTAAAAGCAAAGATTAAGAGATGGCCCTGGGGTGGGGGGGGGGGGCGGTAAGAGATCAACTAAAGGATTTAAATGCATGCATATGAGCATAACCAATGGACACAGACAGTAGGGGGGGTGAGGGCATGTGCTGGGGAGGTGGAAGTGGCTGGGGAGAAGCCAATGGGGAAAAAAGGAGACTTATGTAATACTTTATTTTTTTATTTTTTAAATTTCTTTTTGACTTATATAATACTTTAAACAATAAAGAATTTAAATCTTAAAAGGAGATGGGCCCTTGCGCCTGGCCAACGTGGCTCAGTGGTTGAGCACGTTGACCTATGAACCAGGAGGTCATTGTTCGATTCCCAGTCGAACATGCCCAGGTTGGGGGCTCCATCCCCAATATGGGGCGTGCAGGAGGCAGCTGATCGATGATTCTCTCTCATCATTGATGTTTCTATCTCTCTCCCTCTCCGTCTCTGAAATCGACAAAATTATATTTTAAAAAAAGAGAGAAATAGGCCCTGGCCAGGTAGCTCAGTTGGTTGGAGTGCCATCCTCAGATGCCAAGATTGTAGGTTCAATCCCTGGGCAGGGCACATATAAGAATCAACCAATGAATGCATAGGTAAATGGAACAAAAAAATCAATGTTTCTCCCTCTCCCCTCTAAATATAAATTTTTTTAAAAAGATTAAGAAATAGCATTATTGGTATTGCACTCGGAGGTCCCAGATCTGTCTCTTGCTTCAACAGTGTTTGGACGGAACAGACCCAGGGACACCCCTTCTCCTGTCCTCCGGCCACTCTCCTGCATCTCATCCAGTCACCACCTTCAGAACCACCTCCGGGACCAGCCAACACACTGGGTTTTTTTTCTACCTTAACTCCTCATTGCTGAACAACCATGAGCTCCCAAATTCGTTAGAATTATTTCACCGAGGTGGAGGCTGTGGTCAACCACCTGGCCAACCTGCATCTGCGGGCCTCCTACACCTACCTCTCTCTGGGCTACTATTTCGACCGCGACGATGTGGCTCTGGAGGGTGTGGGCCACTTCTTCCACAAGTTGGCAGAGAAGAAGCACGAGGGCGCGGAGCATTTCTTAAAGTTATAAAACGAGAGAGGCGGCCGCATTCTCTTCCAGGATGTGCAGAAACCTTCCCAGAATGACTGGGCCAAAACTCAGGATGCCATGGAAGCCGCCCTGGCGTTGGAGAAGAGCCTGAACCAGGCCCTTTTGGAGCTGCATGCCCTGGCTTCTACCCGTGCAGACCCTCATGTCTGCGACTTCCTGGAGAATCACTTCCTGGATGAGGAGGTGAAACTGATCAAGAAGATGGGCTCCACCTGACTAACATCCGCAGGCTGGCCGGCCCCCAGGCTGGGCTGGGCGAGTATCGCTTCAAAGGCTCACCCTCAAGCACGACTAGGAGCCTTTGGAGCCCAGACACCTTTCAGAGCACACACACACCCCCCCCCCCCCCCCCGCCCCGCATCCCCCCGGTGTCTTCGGCTTTTACCTGAGCCTCTTCCTGAAACTACTAGCCATTCTTTTAACCACCCTAGAGCCCTCTCCCACGCATTGGACCAAATGAAATAAAGCTTTTTGCAGCAAAAAGAAAAGAAATAGCATTATTTATGTTTTTATTGATAAACATGAAGTTGATCACTGAAGAAATCCCTAAAACAGTGGACTAGTGTTTGATATGGGCAAGTGGGCCTGGCTGGTGATTTGGTGGTATTGGGATGAGGACGTTCAGCTCTTTGCTTCTGCTTTCTCAGTGAAATGAGAAGCAGCCTATATTTAGGAATGTTGGAGGTTTGAAAAGAATGAGAAGATATGAAATAGTTTTCTTGGTGTCTAGTGCATGTAGAATTATAGTAGGAAGATGCTGAGTGCCAATTTAAGATTGGTGGCCATACCCAGCATCACCAAGTCTATTAATACTTCTTCCTGTATATGGCTCAGATTTATTCCTTCTCTGCACACCAACTACCAGCAAACTCAGGATTATACCCTTCCTCTTTCACCCGGATGACTGCAGCACCCACCTTTTAAGAATCTTACCTTGTGTTGCTGACCTTCCCCATATGCCTTATTTACTTTTAATTTTTAATCCTAACCTGAGGATTAGGGTTAAATCAATTTTATTGATTTTAGAAAGGGAGAGAAACCTCCACTGTGAGAGTGAAACATTGATCAACTGCCTCGCCCCTGATCGGGGATCAAACTGGCAATCTGGATACATGCCCTGACCGGGAATGGAACCCACAACCTTTCGGTGCACGGAACAACACTCCAAACAACTGAGCCACACCGGCCAGGGTCCCATATGCCATTTTTTAAAAAGAAAATGTGACAAGTCACTTCTCTGCCTAATATCCTCCAATAGCTGATTCCCTTAGCATTCAGAGGAAGGCAGCCAGGGTTTCTGTGGTCTGGCCTATCCCCTCACTTCACAATACCAAAATGGCACCTCTGGGTTTTCATCACACCCTCAGGTACTCTCCCCACTTATACCCCTGCACTCCTCTCCAGGAATTCTGCTCTCACCTACAGCCAATCCTCTTGTCTTACCACTTCTAGTCCAGAAACATGCCCCTGGCACATCCTCAAAGAGGACGTTCAAACACTGTTGGCTCTTTCAGATGTGAGTTGGATGGGCCTTATTACTGATGTCTGGCATCTCTGGGACTGCAACTTTGCTGAGACAACGGATGATGGCTTGTTACTCAGAGAAATGTAAGCTACAAACTCTCTCAGATCATGTTGGTCGGTCACAGCGTAAGGAGATCATGAAAACAGGTAAAATCAAAGATGTTACATAGGAGGAAACAGCCTACTATTTTGAAAACGGGGCGATCTCCTTAGACATTCAATGTTTTATTTGCATGATTAACTGTCACATTTCCTATAGTGCATCAAACATCAAGAATAAGATTATTTCAAGGAAATCTTCTGGATAGACCCTCCTGCTCTCAAGTCTGCAGCTCAAATGTCCACCATGTCCAGCAGTGCAGAGATATGGAGCTCTGAGGCAATTTCTTCTTCCCTTGAACTTCGGATCAGCCTTTCCAGGTGCTTCAGCCGTTCAGTCAAAGATGTGCCTGTTGCCTCTGACAACTGCCGTTGTTCCCCTGTCCTTTCATTCTGTATAAACAGAAAGAAACTAAACATAGTTTGGGGATATCCATAACCAACATACATTCTCTTTAAAGGCACTAGATTGGGCTCGTGTTAGAAATCTTGTCTGGGGCATGCTGCACTCAACAAACTCCCCTCTTGACATCTATCATAGATCCTTCCAGCCTCTTCCAGCACATATACATACACCTGGTATTGTCTGCACATGAACTGTTTCTCTGATGATTCTACCATGAACTTTCAGCATTTTTATAAAGTATCATTTCAGGAGCTATAAGTCACTTGAAACTTCCATCTTTGGATATTCAGTTTGTTTCCACGTTTATGCAGTAAAATTAATGCTATAGTGAATAAAAATACATTAATTTTTGTTATATACAGTAATTTCTTTAGGGCAGAATTACTAAGTTAAAGGTTACATATATTTTTAAGTTGTCTGCCAATATGATAAATAGAAACAATATGTCTTAATTTACTTTCCCTCCCCATTGAAGGACTCCCTAAAGCCAGCCCAAGAATGTACCTTTTACCTGCCCAGCATTAACTAACTATGATTAAAACTCTGGTTTTGCTTCTTCTACCACTAAAGCAAAGATAGTGAGGTAGAGAGATCTTAAGCTTTGGAGCAAGTGAGGTCTGGCTTTGAAAAGCAGCTCTGCCGCTGACCAGCTGAACATACTTGGATGAGGTCCTTGACTTTTGTACACTTAACCTGCTCAGGGAAAGGTAGCCAGCAAGGAAGGTGTGGCTGATGCCAGAGCTGGGACAATATGTGCTCCATAAACAGAAGACACTGTCATCACCTTGTTATTCTCCTCAAGCCCTTACTGAATGTCAGCACACAGTGGTGGGTTTTATTCATTCTTCAGCATGTTTCAATTCCACTCTTAGTTCATTTCACAAGCAGAAACTCAAAATTAGTTGGGCCTCTGTAACTCACAGATTAAGTTTAAGAAAAGATCTAATTTAAGCTATTGGTCATTATAACACCACACGATGAATCAAGCATTAGTTTATGTCTAATCTACACTAATAAAAGAGTGACATGCTAATTGACTGTACCTTCACGACGCCCACCAGCCAATCAGGAATATGCAAATTAACCCAACAAAACTGGTGGGTTAATTTGCATATGCAGGCACCGAGTGGCTGGGGGCGGGGCAGGATGCTTGCATTATTGCCATGGTGACAAAGCAGGCGTTCCGCACCACCCCATCTGCTCCGGGCCTCTGGGCAGCAGCGTGGGAAGGCAGAAAGGCAGCTCCAGGCCAAAGGGAAAAGGCAACTCCAGCCAGAGCGAAGGCGGTGCCGGCAGCGAGGGGAAGGAAGACCCATTCTTGCACGAATCTTCATGCATTGGGCCTCTAGTTCTAATATAAATGCCAAATGTACTCTCTTCTCACCTGTGGGCTAGTAGTTGTGGATGTTTTAATCACAGGTTGGATAGTCTGAGGCAGAGACACAAGAGTCTGAGGAAGGTAGAGGGGAAGGGAAGTTGAATCTGTAAATGTTCCCGAGTCTTCAGACAACCACTGCTGAAGGTGATCTTCAAATCTGAAACATTTGAACATTAGGAAGCAAAAAATTAACTGTCATTCACTTTTTCTCTACCTACATAGTTTAAATTGTTTAAAGCATTGCTTTTTACTAAGTATAGAACCAAGTTATGACATCAATTGAGAAAATTATTTAAAAAATTGTTATCAACCCTAGCCAGTGTTCAGTAGTTAGAGCATTGGCCCGAGCAATGAAGGGTCATCGTTTGATTCCAGTCAAGGGCACTTACCTCAGTTGCAGCCTTCATCCCAGGCTCCAGCTGGGGCACATGCGGGAGGCAACCAATCGATGTGACTCTCACATCAATATTTCTCTCTGTCTCTCCTTCTCCCTTACACTCTGCCTAAAAATCAATGGAAAAAATATCCTCAGGTGAGAATTAACAACAACAAAAAAGTTTAATATCGCCCTAGCTGGTTTGGCTCAGTTGGTAGAGCACTGGTCCAAGGACGGAAGGGTCGTGGGTTAGATTCCCAGTCAGAGGCACATACCTGGATCGCAGGCTCCATCCCACGCCAGGTCAAGACTTATATGGAGATAGCCAATCAATGTATGTCTCTCACATTGATGTTTCTCTCTCTCTCTCTCCCTCTCTCTCTCTCTTCCCTTCTTCCCTCCCTTCCATTCTCTCTAAAGATCAATGGAAAAATATCCTCAGGTGAGGATTAAAAAAAAAGTCTTCTCTTTGATTTATACAACCAACTTTATACTTAATGAGAAAGGTGGCATTTAGCCAAACACAATTGTTTTTATATGTTACTCAACATTATTCATAATTCTCTTTTATTTTCTCTGGCTTATTTTGGATTTCTGTGTTTATAACTAATTCTTATCTCTTGATGTAATATCTAAAGGTATAGATTGCTATTTACAATTTTAAATTAACTCATAATAATATCCTACTGCCACCAAACATTCTACAGTTGTCCACTCCACAAATTGTCTCTTCAAGAAGAACAATCTGATCCAACTGTTTAAATGATACAGACTTGGGACAATCTACTTTTAGAAATCAAGATACATTCAGTCATTCTTACAGCATATATTTATCAAGCCCCCACCAAATACTAGGCACCATTCTAGATACCAGGGATACAGCACTGAAACAAAGCAAGGGGAGAAACCAAGATGGCGGCATAGGTAAGCACCTAAGCCGCTGCCTCGCACAACAATTTCAAAACTACAACTAAAAGACAGAACGGACACCATCCAGAACCACAGGAAAGCTGGCTGAATGGAAACTCTACAACTAGAAGGAAAGAGAAAAGCTCATGAATTGGAGGAACAGCAAAGGGTTGAGGTACGGCAAAGGGTCTTTGTGCGCGCAGAGAGGAAGGGCGGCTGAAAGTCTGCCTGACTTTCTCTGGCGGGATGGGGAAGGAAGCCCATGACTGCACTGAACCCCAATTCCGACTGCACTGAACCCCAGTTCCGGACGGAACCCCGTGGACCCAGGCTCATACATAGGGAGTCTGGACTGTCAGGTAGAGAGAAAGGCACTTGGAGACCTGGGGGAGCCCTGGCGAGCTCGTGTGCAAAGACTGCGGAGGTTGCCACAGGCTTTCCCTAGCAGAAGAGAGTCGGAAGCTCCTGACTGCACTGAACCCCAATTCCAGGCGAGCCCCTGGGGACCCACACTCTTGCGGGGAGAATCTGGACTCTCGGGCAGAGGCTCAGAAGCAGGGAAGGCAGAGGTCTGGAGGCGCGCGCGCAAGGGCAGGGCTGACGGGAAGCCAAGACTGTCTGCTCCGCCCTGAGACTGAACCCCATCCAAGCTGAGCACAGAGGCTTTTGCAATTTGGCAAGTCTAATCCTATAAGGTTGTCTTCAGCACTGAACTTCTCCCAGTGTAGACACAGCTGATCCTCACAGCCAACTGGCCTGGAGGTCAATTCCTCCCAGTGATACCAACAACAATCAAGGCTTAACTACAACAAGGCTGTACACACAGTCCACAAAGGGGTGCACCAAGAGTGTCCACCTCAGGTTAACTGGGGAGGCCAACCCACTGGGCCATATAGGAAACCTAGAACATAAAGCTACCCTACCAACTCAGGGAAGCAGTGAAAATGCAGCGACAAAGAAACAGATCACAAACAAAAGAAATGGAGGAAAACAAATGACTGGATATAGAATTCAAAACCACAGTTATAAGGCTTTTCAAGAATATCCTAGAAAAGGCCGATAAATATAATGAGACCCTCGAAGATATGAAAAAGGACCAACTAGAAATTAAACATACACTGACTGAAATAAAAAATATTATACAGAGACCCAACAACAGACTAGAGGAACGCAAGAATCAAGTCAAAGAATTGAAATACAAAGAAGCAAAAAACACTCAAGCAAAAAAGCAAAAAGAAAAAAGAATCCAAAAAGTTGAAGATAGTGTAAGAAGCCTCTGGGACAACTTGAAGTGTACCAACATCAGAATTATGGGGGTGCCAGAAGAAGAGAGAGAGCAAGATACCGAAAACCTATTTGAAGAAATAATGACTGAAAACTTCCCCCACCTGGTGAAAGAAATAGACTTACAAGTCCAGGAAGCGCATAGAACCCCAAACAAAAGGAATCCAAAGAGGACCACACCAAGACACATCATAATTAAAATGCCAAGAGCAAAAGACAAAGAGAGAATATTAAAAGCAGCAAGAGAAAAACAGTTAATTACCTACAAGGGAGCACCCATACGATTGTCAGCTGATTTCTCAACAGAAACTATGCAGGCCAGATGGGAGTGGCAAGAAATCTACAAAGTGATGAATAGCAAGAACCTACAATCAAGATTACTCTACTCAGCAAAGCTATCATTCAGAATTGAAGGTCAGATAAAGAGCTTCACAGATAAGAAAAAGCTAAAGGAGTTCATCACCACCAAACCAGTATTATATGAAATGCTGAATTATATGAAAGGTATTCTTTAAGAAGAGGAAGAAGAAAAAAGTAAAGATAAAAATTATGAACAACAAATACATATCTATCAACAAGTGAATCTAAAAATCAAGGGAATTAAAAACCTGAGGAACAGAATAAACTGGTGAATATAATAGAATCAGGGGCATAGAAAGGGAGTGGACTGACAATTTAGGGGGAAAGGGGTGTGGGAGGTGCAGGAAGAGACTGGACAAAAATCGTACACCTACGGATGAGGACAGTGGGGGGGAGGTAAGGGTAGAAGGTGGAGTGGGAACCGGGTGGAGGGGAGCTATGGGGGTAAAAAGGAGAAACAATTGTAATAATCTGAATAAAGATTTATTTAAAAAAAAAAAGAAAGAAAGAAACAAAGCAGATAAGGTCCAGGTCCAAGCAGCTTATACTTTAGCAAGGGGAAACAGAAGGGACACATATCTGGGGAAATGTGGTCTGAAGGTCAGAAAGACAAAGTGAAGACATGGAGACAGGGGGCGCTGGGAGGACAGGCAAGGACGGCCTCGCTGAGAAGTAGACATTTGAGCAGAGACTCAAAGTGAGTGTAAGGTGAGCCATAGGGATATCAGGGTTTGGCTGTGGAGTCCTGAGCAAAAGGAACAGGGAACGAAAAGGCCTGGCTATGCAGTCCCTGGCGTGCTGGAGGAAGGAGCAGAGGTCAGAAAGGAAATGGTAGGCAGAGCACAAAAAGCCTTGCCCACCTCCTAAGGATTTCGCCTGTGGTTCAGGCTCAGAGAGGAAGCCACTGGAAGGTTGTGAGCAAAGGAATAACATGACCTTGCCTCACACTTAAAAGGTTCACACTGGGTGGGCCAAGGCTAGAGTATGGGCTACTGCAAACATGGTCTGATTCTGAATGTTTTGAATAGAGCCAATAGGATTTGTGGATGGACTAGAAGTGGAGGGATGATTTCAAGGCATTTGGCCTGGCAGCTGGAAGGATGGAGTTGCCTTCAACTGAGAACACCATTGTAGGAAGGGAAATTGGGAATTGGATTTGCAATGTTAGCTTTGAAATGGCTATCAAGGAAGTGGTAGGATATTCAAATCTGTAGTTCAGAGAAAAACTCAGGGTTTGAGATATATATTTGGATTTGTAAGAATATTAATGTTATTTAAAAATCCATGAAACTGGATGAAATCACTGGGGTGTATGTACAGATAACACAGATGCAAGGGGCAGAGAATGAGCGAGTGGTAGTGGTGGGAGAGGAAGAACCGACAGGAGTGGCCTAGGGAGTGTGACAAGGGGGCAGGAGAGGGACTAAGGGCATTCTGGGAGCCAGGAGGGAGGGAGCAAAGGTGTGGAATGGTGCTGGGACTCAGGTTCATGGTCAGTTCAGCTGTGCGGAGGGCAGTGATCCTAACCAGAGTAGACATGAGGGGCAGAAAGGGGCTACAGGAAAGACTGGAAAGGAGAACTAGAGAAGTGAGAATCGCTGTTTTTGAGTTCACTATAAGGGAGCAGAAACACGAGGGTGGTGACTAGAGAGGGAAATGGGGCCACGGTAGGGGAAAAATGCCAGAAGACTGAATTTTCAAGCACGAAGTGGCTTAAGGACACAATGAGTGGAGGGAGGGGCTTCACCTCTTGCTCTCCTCCTTTTCCAGTAGAAGACTGCTGGACAGACACTGGGCCAGGAGCTCCTGGGCGGAGGCTCCGCGCATCAGGTCCTCCGTGCTGGGAACCAGCCCCTCTCGGCCAAACTCTGCACTTCTCTTCCCTTTTCGGTGCACGTGAAGTAACGGAGTGGGAAACTTGTTTGCAGAAGGATGAAAAGTCTTTGTTTCCAAGCTGTAAGTACATGTTTTGAAACACTTATGATCAGGAAAGAGGGAGAAAGGGTTTCTCAGGAAATAGTTAAATGTGGGTGCAAGGAGAGCCTGAGACCCACCCCTTCCTGCTTCCAGCTTCCCTCATGGTCAGGGCTTCCCTCAGGTCAAGTGCAGGGCTAGGAGGGAGGGCAGCCTCTGCCTATGGGACTTGCGGTATCCTGGGCAGCTGGCCTTGGGGCATCCCTACTCTATGCGTTGCTTCCCATCCCTGGATTATCAACAGGTCTCTACTCCCCCTATTATTAGCAAGGTTCTTATTTTTATATTTAGCTATTAAGTCCATCTGGAGCTAATATTTACAATCAGTGGGAGACAGCGAAGCTAACTTTTTTCTAAACAGATGCCAATGTCTGCCTCCCCACCCCCTAATTTGGCATTGTATTTTTCTCACATATGGTTCTGTGTCTGGACTTTCTATTCCGATCCATTCGCCTACTGTAACTTTACTATTATGTTTTAACATCAGAAAGAGCAGGCCTTCCTTGTTATCCTTATTCAAAATGTTCTCAGCAATTACTACACATTTTCTCATCCTGATGAATGTTAGAATTAACCTGTCAAGACCAAGGGGAAAAATCTTTTTTTTTTTAAATTAGAAATACCTGCCCTAGCCGGTTGCTCACTGGTTAGTGTTGGCCCAGTTGCAGCCTTGATCCTCGGCCCCAACTGGGGCGCTTGTAGGAGGCAACCAATTGCTGTGTCTCTCTCATATCAATGTTCTCTATCTCTGTCTCTCCCCTCCCTTCCACTCTGTCTAAAAATCAATGGAAAAAATATCCTCCAGTGAGGATTAACAAAAAAAAAAGGAATGCCCTAACTTTATAGCTTAAGAACTGAGAATTTTATAGTACTGTGTCCTCCCAACAGCAAGGGTAGCTTGCCCCTTATTTATGCAGGTTTTCTTTGCACCTTCAGGGGCCTGAGTTCCCCTGACAGGGGTTTAAGACCTCTCCAGGTCAGTCTACTTTCATGTTATAGGCATGTTGCTGCTGTGCATGGGACTTTTTATACCTGGTAGATCAATCTATCTAATCACCTTCCTGAACTCTGCATGACTCTAAGGCTATAAATTGATTATCTAAAACTAACAACATTACTATCTGGAAATGACAGTTTCTCCTTCCTTTTGCTATTTATGCCACCTGTATCCCTGCACTGGGCAGGATTTCCAGGACAAAAGTAAACAGCAGTGACATCAGGACAGCTCAGGCTGATTTGACTTCAGTGTTTCTAATGTTTTACCAAGAAGAATGGTTTTGGGGGCAGAAATATTTTTTAAACAGGAAAGGATATAAAAGCATGTCATCAACTACTAAATGAGCACTTATTTTTCTGTTATGGCACCGTATTACACGAGTAGATTGCTCTTGTTGATAATGCTTATCCTGGATAAAGCCTACTTGTGAATTTTTATGTACAGCAAGATTGCATGTGCTGACACTTAATTTAGCATTTTTGAACTAGATTTGTGAGATGTCAGCTTTCTTTTGTCTGCACTCTCCCAGTTATGTTACGATTTCAGGGTCAGATTCATCTGATAAATGAAGTGAGATGCTTGCTTTTTTCTGCTTAAGAACCATTATCTACTACATGGGAACGATTTGTTTCTCAAGTATGTCACAATCTACCCACAATGGGCTGGATTCTGTGAACAGGGTATGAATTTCTGTCTGTGTACCTTAGAAGAGAACTACATGGTTTGTTCTGTTGGGTGGAGGGATGACAGAAACACACAATGAATACAGATCTCACCACCCCTGATTCAGCTGGAGCTCCTTCTGCGTCTGCATTCTGGCTTGTTCCCACGACACAGGAACATCATATGTCTTCAACTGGTTTTTAAAAAAATATACACATATCTGACCATCTTCACTCAGTGCCTCTGAGAAAATATAGAAACAAATTTTAAATGAATATAAAAAAAGCAATAGGTGACCACTTGACATTTGCTTACAGTCACCGATTTCAGAAGCCCCTCTGAGTTGTCACATATTACATGACTCCCATTTGAGCCAACATGCTCCCAGTGTCTGTGGGTCACTCAAGGTTCAGTCAGCCTCATGCCCAGAGTGTGGTATAGCAAGAACTCAGAGCTACAAACTGTCTTAAACTTAGAGCCAGCCTAAGGGGCCGTATCAGGGAGGTAAGTCCTGGCTCTCCCGGAACCGTCTTAGCTCTTCCCAATGTTTACAAGTCACCTGGAAGTCACAGGCTTACAGGAGGGAGTCCCAAGGAAAGGAAGAGTGGTGACCCACAGGAAAAGAAACAAATATCATCAAGTAAGCTTCTTGCTTTGCTAAAACTGGCCCAGTCAAGTCTCATGAGGAGGCAGCCCCATAGTGCCATACGCTAATTACCTGATGTGACAGGAAGCCTAGGGGGCGTCCAGTCCCTCAGCTTGTGGTTGATACACAAGGCAATGACGTCATCCCACGGGATCTCAGCAACTGAGGGCCCTGCCTCCCAGCCAGGGGAGGGGTTCTGGCTCTTCCACCTGACGTAAGTTCTTCGGAGCAGGCTCTCCACCTGGGACTGGAGGACGGGCTGCGTCTGGCAAGAGCTGGGGATCTGGGAGGCATACTGAATGACCATGGAGCACACAGGAAGCCAGGGAGCTGGAGAGAAAGCACCTTGTGAGTCACTAGGTTTGGCCGAAGTCAGGTGGAAATCTACATGAAATGTTCTTCACTCTCAGGAGTATTAACTCAGGAGAAGGCAACCATGTAGTTGAGAAGTCTGTTCTCGAATCTGAATACAATAAATCATAGCTGTTCAGGAAAGAGCATCTCCCTCCCCATGTCCTGACAAGGGACTCAGTCTCCTTAGACAAAACTCACAACTAAGGATTCCCTCAGGGATTCTAATTGTACAGGCCCAGGAATCCGTACTTTAACAAGGACCAAGGTGAGGCTGGTACATGAGATCCTGACTTCTCTGGGGAAACACTGACCTAGCTCACAGCACAGAGGGTTTGCGCCGTGTGCTTTGTTTCCCTTTGGATTCCTTCAGAAATGAGCATCTGTTAGACCTACTGAAGACCACACCCTGAAATTTAAAAGGGCATCTGAGCCCTATATTTCATGCAGCCCAAGTGGCCCAGCCAGGGCCCGAGGCTGTACCACATAGCAGTGAATCGCCTTCTTCCCTCCTAACAGCATCAACAAGGGAAGGGCAGTCTCCATGCCCAGCCCAGGGAACCTGGAGACTGCATCAGAACAGCCCAAAGGCTTCAACCGCACAGCCAGAGCCACAGAACAGAGGCTTTTGACAAAGAAGGAACACTGGCTTTAAGTCAGCACTGAAGCGCTGTGGCCCCAGCAGTGTGGGCACAGGACTGCATGGTCCCCACACGCTTCACCCTCATACCCCATGGTGCAGGCAGGACAGGACCTGCCGTCCACTCAGAACCTCCAGGCCTTGGGGTCAGTGCTCCTCCCACACCGCAAACCATCTTCCTCCCAGGGGTCAGCAGATACCCATAGATTGCTCTATTGGCAGTGAAGGGCCAACTGTCACTTCACAAAAACCCTGCTCACTCTGACTCCTACACCCAAAGGCAGGTGCAGAATGGGGACAGGGGGCACAGAATGGAAACTATAAGAACCTCACATCAGTGCCCAATACCTGCCAGACTGCCACTGCAATAAAAAAGAAAATGGGTGCTCTGTTGCCCCCATCCTCATCCCCAGCCATCACCCCTCAGCATGAGCACATACCCCCCGGGGGTGGAAGGTCCATCTGCGGAAGCTGAAAGCCCAGCACAGCCTGTTTCAGCCAGGCCAGGTGCTCCGGGGAATTCCAGTGAAGGTGAGGAAGCAGCCGGCTGCCCCCTGCCTCAGCAAACTCGGTGATAGGCCAGGACAGGTCACAGAGCTGCTCGGAGGACACCACGAAGGCGAGAAAGTGCAGAACACTGTTGAACAGCTCGATGATGGCACCAGGTTCCTGAGAGGCCAGGCCGCCCAGCCGCCTCTCTTTTCTGTCATGGAAAAACCGGCCGCTAAACTCACGGCCAAGCCCATCTTCCACATACTGAATGAGGGTCTGGCAGCAAAGGTCAAGGGCACAGGGGCAGTGGGAGACCAGCCACTGCACGGCCTGGGAAACCTAGGAAGCAAAGACAATTGGAAGAGACTCAGTTAAGCAGAAGGAGCTTTCTAAAGGAGCCTTACCCACAGCTGCTTCGGCAGGTGCCACCGGAGCACCAGCTTCTCAACCACGCTGGGGAGCAGCAGCTTTTGCTGCAATGGAGTTTGGCCGCCTAGGGCCCTGGAGACATACAGCGAGGAGCCTAGGAGAGGGGTTCCGAGACCCACCCCACCCCGAGGTGAGGCTGCAGGATCACCCACTGGAAGGGCTCGGGCTTGAAGAAAACCAGCCCTGCACATCCCCTTCACCACACAGATAGGGAAACCACGTCTCCCAGTTCTTAGGACTAACAGCTTCATTCTATGCTGGATGCTTTCACATCCTGTCATTATCTTTCTTCCTATAGTTACTTTTTTTTTTCTTATATATTTTATTGATTTTTTACAGAGAGGATGAAAGAGAGGGAAAGTTAGAAACATCGATGAGAGAGAGACATCGATCAGCTGCCTCCTGCACGCCCCCTACTGGGGATGTGCCCGCAACCAAGGTACATGCCCTTGACCAGAATCGAACCTGGAACCCTTCAGTCCGCAGGCCGACGCTCTATCCACTGAGCCAAACCGGTTAGGCTATAGTTACTTTTATTTAATTCCCGGCATTTCGTTCCCTAATATAAGCGTCAGAACAGGCTTCCTTTTTTAAGAAAACTTCTGATAACATTATTTCTTCATATATTTCAAGAACGACCCTATAAAAATAATTTATGTATCTGACCTTCAAATGTAAGACATGAATGGTCATATTTTAAATCCATACCTATAAAACCTCTAAAAAAATGACATGAACAGCCGGCCAGTGTGGGTCAGTGGTTGAGCATTAACCCATGAATCAAGAGGTCACTGGATCAAGTCCCGATTAGGACACATTGCCTAAGTTTTGGGATCAATCCACAGTAGAGGATGTGCAGAAGGCAGCCAATCGATGTTTCTCTCTTTTCCTTTCCCTTTCTCTGTCTCTCTAAAATCAATGAGAATATTTTGTTTTTAAATTTCATTTTTTTTGTGGATAGCAGGACTATGGGCAAATTTTATCTTTTATTTCTATTTCTGCTTATATGTTTAGGATACCTTTTAAAAATAAAATTTAAAAATGCAAGCAGCAATATACACCAAATTCAAGATAGAGCAAGAAGAAAAAAACTGAACATCTGGTTGGACATTTAAAAATAATGAAAGCTTACCTTATTTGTGCCTTGTAAATCATTAATGGAATCAGGAATTTCAATAATGATATAATCTGAAATCAACTTAGCTGAAACCAAATCCTGTAGCATCAGACCTTGAAAAGAAACAGAGGTCACCTGTCTTCTGCTGAGTCTGTGTATGAGCAGATACCTCACTGCACTGACCCCACCCAGACCTGCTCCCAGTCACCATAGTGGCTGCTATCCCGACTCCCGCCATTGAATTGCCAGCACTTCCTCAGACCCGGGGCTCAACCCATTTATGGAACATGCTGGTTCATCAAGGAGGCAGCCTCACAAACCATCATCCACTTCCTTCTCCACGGCGTCCCCTCCCAGGCTGGGTGCGAGCACCACCAGCGGCAATGCAGGCTGGAAGGGCTTGGCCTGCAGGAGTTGCTTGAGCTGCAGCAGTGCCGACAGCCAGTACACGTCCTCCTCTGCAATGTCCTCACACTTCGCTTTGGGGGCCAGCAGCAGCATGAGGCCATTGGCTCCCAGGAGCTCCTTCTGTGTCTCCGCAGCATCCAGGGTGCCGTCACTGAGAGCACCGTAGGCTACCTGGAACAGCACCATCAGGGGATAAATCAGTAGTGAGCATCAGCCCCAGAGCATGTGCAGCCAAACTGCATTGCACTTTGGGCCAGCCTCCCTCCATGAGGCTGTAAATGATTGCCAGAAACAGCTGGTCAACGGGTAATTCAGCCTCCAGCTATAACTATTTCTGAGCATGTTACTTTCATATTAACAGTTACCCTTTAACAGTTATAAAAACAGGTAAGCTCATAATAGAGGAGGAAGGAAAGCCAGCAGCAAACAAGGGATTTCAACCCATTTCTAGAAAACACTGGGGAGATGGGAACAATCACTGGGTTGGTAAAGCAGAGGAAGCTACAACTGTGGGGCTACAGACATGGTGTGGAAAGACCCAGGCCAGCTGTACTTGCAAAAGCCCAGAACACCCAGAGGGCCTGGGAGGGATGAGTCACATACAAAGCAATGGCCACAGGTCATTAAGGAAACTTGTGGTAACACCCACCAGGTGACCTTTAAGCGCAACCTGTACCCTAGGCAGGGGTCTGTCCCTGAGAGGATCCAGTCACAGGCAAGTGGAGGACACTTGGCCACTCCCCACCTTACACTGGAAGCACAGCAGCTGCCCTAGGAGGCTGTCCAGAGAAAAAGAACACCCAGGAAATAGATACCCAGAATCTGACATTTGATGGTCCCCCAAAAAGGACGGCTTGCCATTCAGTTACCCTCTACCCCACCCCAAACACAGAGCTTGTGGCCAACCCTTTAAGGGTCTCACTCGAGTATGGCAGACAGTCTCAAATAAGGTGTCTGAGGAGAGCAGCCAATATAAGAGACCAGAATTACAGAAAAAAGAAACCCAAAGCAAGCAAAGCAGGGAACATAGGAAAATTTAGAAAAAAATCCTAATTTCCTCAGAGACATAAGATCACGCATCCAAAATAGTCACAAGGTGATTATGTCAAATAAGGAATTTAAAAAAGGAAATAAATATGGAATAAAAAAACATTTGGAATATAAAGTCAAGGAAATTTCCCAGAACACAATATAAAAAAGCAAGACAGAAAATAGGATGGTGCTCTGGCTGGTTGCTCAATGGTTAGAGCTATCAAAACCAAGTGCTCAACAATGAAGCCCACTTCCTGCCCTGCACTGCTGTTTTCCAAGTAAATAAGACACACATCTGGTTTTATTTCTGAAACCTAAAATTCATTTATGCAGATCTGAATCTAATGCAAAAACAGGTTCTCATCAAATAAGAATATCTCAAGAAACCAATTAATGTATTATGCAAACACCTATAAAGAGCAAAAATTAGAACCTGTAATGGAAAACTGAGGACAACCTGAATGTAAAACAAAAACAACTAACCTGAAATGTCCAATGTTGAACCTAGACAGCAGCTGGGTTCAAATTTAGTGAAAACTAAATAGGATCAAAAACCATGGGGGGGGAGGGGATAGGGGACATATGTAACACTTTCAACAATAAAGATATTTTATTTTTTAAATATATTTTATTAATTTTTTACAGAAAGGAAGGGAGAGGGATAGAGAGTTAGAAACATTGATGAGAGCCCTAACCAGTTTGGTTCAGTGGATAGAGCATAGGCCTGGGGACTGAGAAGTCCCAGGTTCCATTCTGGTCAAGGGCATGTACCTTGGTTGCAGGCACATCCCCAGTAGGAGGTGTGTAGGAGGCAGCTGATCGATGTTTCTCTTTCATCGATGTTTCTAATTCTCTATCCCTCTCCCTTCCTCTCTGTAAAAAAATCAATAAAATATATATTTTTTTAAAAAAGAAACATCGATGAGAGAGAAACATCGATCAGCTGCCTCCTGCACACCCCCTCCTGGGGATGTGCCTACAACCAAGGTATATGCCCTTGACCAGAAATGAACCTGGAACCCTTCAGTCCGCAGGCCGACGCTCTATCCACTGAGCCAAACCAGTCAGGGCAACAATAAAGATTTTTTAAAACACATTACTTTTTTGCTAAGACCTGATGTATCAGGAAGCTATTTTAACAGTGATGTCAGTAGTGAAGCCTAACCATCACTGATTTTTGTGGAATGCTCTGTTTCTTATCTCTCGGGTTGGTTGCCAGAGGCAAATAGAGTTCAGGGCTTCTGAATGATGTGCAGAAGAGCACAGGTGCATCTATGCATTTGTCAGGATGGTTCTGAGTTTCACCAAGTTCTCAAAGTGGTCTATGACCAGAGACAGTTAAGGCTCACTGTGCTCCAGACACTAGCCTGGTATCCCACACCAACAGGGGTCCATGGGATGCTTATGAGCCTTCCACATTCTTTCAAAACCACTTCAGGCATTTATGATTCCAGTAATGTTTGGGCATGAGAGAAAAATAAGACAATTACAGAAGTAAATACACGAAGTCATTATCACTCACCTTTATACACACGCTGACAGAAACTGTCTGATTCCCTCTGCTGCTGAGTGCGTTAAAAAGTGCGAGTGTCTGAATTCCACCAGCATCGCTGCATGTGTCATCCGAGCCATCACCTCCCATGAACTTGACTTTCAACCAATCTGCCAGAATTCTGTGAATAAAAGAAAACACTTGAAGAAGAATCCAATTCTAAATCTAAACTATAAGTAATTTGGAAAGAGAAATCACACAGATGTAGGTCCACAGACACAAATTCTACTGTGAAGTAGATCTGCACAAAACTCTACGGGGATCTTTCTTTTGGGTAAGAGAAGAGAGCACTCAGGAACTGGTTCATTCTAATGTGACTTAAGATTCTACAGCACTAAGAAAAGATTCTGAGCAATAGGAAAGATCCTTAGAGTTTAAAATACACGTTTATAGAATCTAATTTCTCAGACCTGAGACCTTAAGAATTCTTGGGACATATATCTCCTAATGAATTAGCAAATCAGAAGACAGCTATTTTAAGAAATGAATCATTTAAATACTTTTAAAATACCACAACTCTCATCTTTGTTCAGCTGTCTTATGTGATAAGCTTTATTACTATAATTTTCTTTAGCCTACATATGTTTCTGCTTAAAAAGTAATGTGTTCAGAGAATGTAATACCCTCAGACATTGCTGACAGGAATGTAAAATGGTATAGCCAGTATGGAAACAGTTCAGCAAATCTTCAAACACTTAAACATAGAGTTACCACAGAACATAGCAATTCCACTCCTAGGTATATAACCCAGAGAACCGCTAACATATATCTACATAAACACCAATGTTCATAGTAGCATTAATGGCAAAAAAAAAAGTGGGAACATCCCAAATATGCCCATCAACTGATGAACAAATAAAATGTGATAAATTCATTCCATGGAATATCACTCAGCCACACACACACACACAAAGGACTGATACATTCTCCACAACATGAACGTAGAAAACATTTGTGCTGAGTGAAGGATGCCAGTCATAAAGCCCGCATGCTGTACGACTCCATTTGCACAGGCTGTCCAGGAAGGCAAATGCATAGAGCCTGAAAGCAGATTAGTGGCTGCCAGCGGTGGAAGGTAGGGAGGAATGGAGAGTGACTGGTAATAGATATGGGGATTCTTTTTAAGTGAAAAAATGTTCTGGAATTAAACCCTGGTGATGGTTATACAGCTCTGTGAATATACTAAAAACCAGTGATATGGGATACGTTACACGGGTGAAATTTGTATGTGAATTACATCTCAATAAGGCTGTTAAAAGAAAAAGTAACATGTTTTATAGTTGCTTTAAAAGTATGGAAGCGATTTGGTTATAGGAAATAATGCCATGTTGACTTTTGGATTTCTTTTTTAAAATGCCAAAGTTTTTTCTAAGAAGAAAATAGAACTATAGCAGACAAATTGTAAACTGTCTTCCACAAGATTCTAAAATGAAGCAGGCTCTATTCAATACACCTTAGTGTAGCTTTAAATAACAACTCTGAAATGCTTTTGGACAGACTATTACCAAGTTTACAGAATAAAAATCTAAATAATGTAAAGTGTCAATTTCAAATCACAAACAAAACAGACTGCAGTCTAAGCACCAAAACATAAACCTACACATCAGTGTTCCCACCATGCATGAGAGGAACACGCCACTCTGACCCCAGCCACCCATGCGTTGCTCCAGTGCCAGACACTCTTGGGAGAAGTGCTCCACCTCCCCAGGCTGCTTTCTCAGCTTCAAACCCCCGAGGGAATCCCCTGACCTGTCAGGACTCCCTGGGGACTGCTCTTCTCTGTAGTTGGGCAACACCAGCACCAGCTTCCAAAACACATGCTCGCTGCTACCAGGGAGGTGCTCAGCCACAAGGGATGGCAGGTCCAGGGGCGCCCACGCTGCATCACTGGAAGGAACAGACAGAGCAAGGTGGGTGAGCTGGTGGTGCTCAGGCCCTGGGCAGGAGCAGCTCGCACGGCGGGAGCAGGACAGACCTCAGTAGCTGCTGGTGGAAGTGCTGGACCTTCAACTGGTGCGTTGTCTTGTTCCTGAGCCACCTTAGCCTACAAAGAAAGGGAGAACAATGCAACACTGTGCCTACGAGAGGCCAGCTCAATGTCATGGTAAGTACTTACACTGATGGTTTCAGTGAAAAGTAACTGGTGGAAATAGGAGACCAAGAAAATTTTTTCTGATAAATGGAGCAGTCAAAAGAGCTGTTCATTCCACAGGTATCAATTATCTACCATGTGTCAATCATGGGAGACGACAGTAGAGAGCAAATCCCTGCCCTTTAGAACACCCGCTGTCATGGGGAAAGACATGCCTCTGCATGGGTATGCTGTGGTCTCACACAAGGCGGTCAAAGAAGTGATATGCGATAAGCTGTCACTTCTAACGGAAATAAGGGGAAACAGCATGACAATTTCAGGGGAGAGTGAGGAGGGGTGGCCATGCCAAGGCAGGAGTGGGCTTCTGTGCAGAGGATACAGCAGTTGGGGTTCGGAAGGGGAGGCCAGAGTAGCCATGCAAGGACTCAGGGAGCAGCATAAAGATGTCAACTAGAGGCACGAGGTGATCAGACTCAACTGTGATGGTGAGAACACCAGGGTATAGAGGTCAAGGGCAGAAGCTGGCAGACAGACAGGCTGGCAGCAGAGGTAGTGAGGGCAGTGCTCTAGAATGATGGGCCTGAGCCCAGGTGCCTGATCTAAGCCCAGGGAAGACAGACTGGCATTCCATGGAAGGCCCCGAGTGGGGCAGGCTGGGTGAAAAGTAGGTTCTGACATCGGGTTGGGAATTGGATACAGAAGTCTGGAACACAGAATACAGGAGCCTCAGCCGGAGATGCACGAGGGGAATTGTCAGTGTGAAGGACAGAAAAAGATTACCAAGGAGGGAGCAGCAAGGAAGAACAGAGGGCAGGGGGCTGTGCTGAGAGTGTGTTTGGGGGGAAGGGGGTGACAGACAAAGCAGCCATGACTTCAGGAGGCCAGGCCAGTGCCCAGGCTGCCATGGGTCAAAGAGGAGTGCTCTGACCACAGAGTGCATCTGAGACAGGTCAGCGCTATTGTGCACCCACTTACAGAGGCAGAAACAGGCTCTCAGAAATCTAGACAACCACAGTTTGTTGGAGTCAAATGAAACCCTGGAGACAGTTTTCAGAGAGAATATCCCGTGACAGCCCAGGGAAAGATGAGGCACACCATGAGACCCAGACAGTGTGCTGCTACAGCCCCTCGATGCTGCCTTCTCCCGGGCTCCCCTCTGGGCCTGAAGAGAGGCCGAGCCCTGCACAGCTAGCATTGGATAGCCCAAGCGAAGACCTGGGCAGGGCCCTGAGGAGCTGCACATGCTCAGGGTGACTGGGAGGAATGGCAGGGAGGGCCATGCCAAAGGGGCACAGGAGGGAGCCCCATGAGGAGAGACTGGAGGGTAGGAAGTGGAGTCACTAAAATGCTGTTGCAGAAGACAGAGGGAGCCGGTGTGAGTGAGGCAGCAGCAGAAATGACAAAGCAGCAGCAGAATCCGAAGCATAGGAAACAGGAAGTAGGAGTGGCAGTGAGTCCACATGGACCTCTGATTCCACAAATGAGAATGGACATGGTGTATTCTCAATTCAGGACAAAAACAGGTGGTTCCAACTAAAATGCAATTACCAGGACCCTGAAAGTTTTAAGGGGAAAAGGCATATAAATCAAAGCAGACAGAGCAACCACATGTCCAGAACTGGAGGGAAAGACACCTGCAAAAGTGCAGTCCTATGTCTACTCTCTGACGTCATCTATCTTCCCCCGCAACACAGGTGGGACAGGGGGTGCTAAGGAGGTGCTGTGGCAAGCTGAGCGCTGACCTGGTGCAGGAGATGCCCACTTTCCCTGCGTGGCCAAGGTCCAGGAGGCCCTTGGCCAAGTTCTCCTCAGCAATGGGACACTCTGCACTGGGCGCCAGTGCCGTCAGCCGATCATTCACATCCACACAGCAGGGCGCTGCAGGGAAGGCCCGCATCTGGCGCCTCAGCTTCTTCCGGGCTGCAACAGCTTCCCTCCACCTGAGGACGCACAACACATCATCACTGCGTGTATTAAAGGTCCACCACAGGGACAAATGCAAACATAAGCTCCGGCATCATTAACATGAGAACACAGTTTTTGGCAATATGTTCAGTCTTTTTCAGCAACAGCCCTGAGATTAAGAAATTAGTCAGAAGTAAAACTCAAGGGGGGAAAAAAGTTTAAAAACAACTCAGGCATAGGAGAGGCCTGAAGCAAATGAATGGGGGAAGCAAAAAAAGTGACAGAACTTAATAACTAATGCGGACGGCTCTCTGGAGGGCCAGTTTGGCAATATGGATACAAGGTACACAGACCCCTTGACCCAGCAACCACCACTGATGGAACTTTATCTCCAGACGTGTGCACTGTGTGTGCAAGATGGTTACTACAGTACTCTTTGTAGAGGCTAAAGGGAGAAGTCCACATAGAAGTCCATCCACAGGGCCAGGGGGCCGTTTACAAGTGCCACTAGCAACAGCTGGGAAAGCTGACATGCTGCTGTGGTCAGGCCTCCACCTCCTATGCTAGCAAATGGGAGGAAAGAATGACTGGGCACAGAGCTGGCAACACGCTCCCAGATGTGCTAAGAACTACAAAAAGGACAGACATGTCTGTGGGTACACAAGCAGCTGGAGGAAGATGGCCTCTCGTGGAATGGAGACTCACTGCTCACTGCTCCCTTTCATGTGGCTGCAACTGCCAAGGAACGCTGGTACTTATTTTAAATTTTACATGAACTGAATCACCATACAAATTATGTAACACATACGTGCCCAGTTTAGAGATTAATGATGAGTCAAACGCCCACATCCTTTCATCCAGTTGAGAAGCAGTGCCTCTGATGCCCATGGAACCTGCTTGGTCACATGCCCTCTTGTTCCCAAAGTAACCACTATGCTGTGTGGTCATTATTTTCCTTCTTTTCTTTAGGCTTACACTAATATCTATATATAAGACCAAAACAATCTATCTGAATATACACCGCTCGTATGTTGTATACATTTCTGCAGGAATTGTCTTCTTTCATTATAAATTAAGTTTTGCACACAGCTATAACTGGCTTGGTTTGTTCATGGCCAGCTCCCTGTGTATAGTGCAAGGGTAAATGAGAAAAAGCAACCTTTAAATATTAGTCAAAATACATAACAATTCTCCCTAAACTAATTCCTTACTTATCCCTTTATACCTTTTAGGAAAGAACGTGTAACGTGTGTGTGTGTGAGTGCACATGCATGCGTGTGTATAATTATCCATTTCTGAACGTATAATCTTTGTACAAAGACTCCTGTGTACATGGATTTATCTGTAAGAACACATAACTTACCTCTGAAGATACTTGCAGTAGCACTGAAGTTCCTGGAGGGTCTCCTTTGCAGTCTGGAAAATCTCCTCCCCGAGAAACAAGTCCATCAGGTGGGCACAGACTTCCTCACAGCAACGGGCCATGCGGACCTTCTGGTCGGTCTCCACTGCACTCCTAGGAAACAGGGCCATCAGCATGAGAGCCACTGCCCTAGGGCCTTCACACACTGAGGGCTTGCCTTAAAAGTACAAGAGTCCGTATCTTTTATACTGAAATGTAATTACATTCTTGCTGCAAGAGAAACTTTAAGATTTTCATTTTACCTAAGGTACAGCCATTTGGAAAGAATGTCATACAACAAGCATAAGAAAAAAAGAACAAAATTACAGGGTACTAGATTACAGGTCCAGCGGGGCCCTTGGAAATAAACCTTTATCTTAAAACAATAGCTAGAAATGTTAGTTTTTAAGACATCCCCTCATCAGCAATATTTGCTGTTGCAATTAGAAGTGTCTCAAGTACATAACTGGCAGCCTGTGGTCAAACAATGGTGACCCTCATATAAACCAGTATCTATCTGTAAGAGAGATTTTTACAACAAAATTCTATCAACCAAAGGGGTAAAGAGGACTTTACCAAATATATTTAGTCACAAAAATCAAAGTAGCTTAAACAGGCAAGACCCACTTCCAATAGCTACCCTCTTGGGTGAGCTGCAGGCCAAGCCTCCTGGAGCCAAGGAGAACAGCATGTCCCCTGTACATCCATGAGTCCTGGGTTCCCTTATCTCCTAACACCCCTTCCTGGGATTAAGAACAGACAGATACCCATCATCTGTAAGGCCTCTTTTAGTAAATATGGAAATAGATTCCCAATTAATAGAGAGGGAAACATTAATGAACACACTTCTGCCTCTAGGTCTGTTCCCCATCTGCACTGGGAGCTGTGATCAGGACTAAAGAGTCCATTGCCTTCGAGGCTATCTCAGAGAGCTTAAGCACCAGGACAGATTTCCCTGCACAACTGAATCTCTCTTCCCTGAAGCCTGGCCTATCTTAAGTGAGATAGCTCCAAGAAATATTTTAGCATGTGGAATAAGAGAAGATCTTTTACTACGGAAAAACTAACGACAAGTAACCTGGTATGGAGACTACCAGTAAATGCTTTTGTTGAGACATCCCCATGTCCAGGGCAGGATCCGCAATGAAGGTAACAGTGAAAGGGAGGCCCTCTCTGGAGGCCACACACATACAGGGGCAGGGTTCTAGTGTTTGGCTATCAAAAGATATGTATGCTCCTTGCCAAAGAGCAACCCAGCTAGCCGGAGCTGCAGCAGCCTGTCGCAGTGCCTAAGGATCCTGCTCCCCCCTGCCAGACCACTCCTCTCACACTGCAGGACCCAGCACTTCACTTACTTCAGTTCCTGGGAGCAGGTTTCCCTCACACATTCCATCACCACCAGCTCTGTCAGCTCTGCAGCCAGGCCCTGACTCATCTGAGTTAACACCAGTTCTCTTTCTTGCTTCAACCTAAGGATTTAAAACAAGGAAAAAGAGCAAGGGTAATGTTTAAGAATAAAAATAAGTAGCATCACACTCCAAGACCTCACAAGTGGAGGTTTGAGTTGTGCTGCCTGAGTCCGTAGGTAACCCTCTGATCCCACCCGACAAACCACACAGCTGCCCCCACTCCAGTCCCACTGGCCACCACCCTCCCCCGCTGGTAAAGGGCTGCTGCTGCTTACAAGGTGGGCGTAGCCTCGGGCCTGATGCAATGGACAACAATGGCAGGAGCTTGCCAGCCCGGTCAGGTTCTCTCCTATGTCCACACACTCTGACCCCCAGGGGCACTGCAAGGACGAGACACACTCACCTCTCCTCTTCAGCCTGCCGCCTCTCCTCCTCTTTCCGCTCCCTTTCCTCAGTCATTTCTTCAGCTGCAATGTGCCGCAAAATGCCTGTGGTAGCAACTGTTAACAACTCCTCCACAGCAGCATTGGAAACACTGGACAGAGCAAAGTGGATAGAATTCTAAATAAGTAAATGCCAAGCTAACCACATAACTAAACTTTGAACATTGGCAGGGGGAAAAAACGTATTTAGCTTTTAGCATAAAAATTAAACCCATGGTTAGGAACATAAAATCTATCAAAACTGACATCAAACCCACAGCCTAGGTATGTGTCCAAACCGGGAATCGTCAAACCCACAACCTTCCGGTGTACGGGACTATGCTCTAACCAACGAGCCACTGGCCAGAGCAGACAGCTTGTGATTAAATTTATTAAGACTAGATGTTGAAGTATTAGACAGAAGCAGATAAAGTTTGTAGTTTTAAATGTCTAAGGAAATTTTACCAGGGTGTAAAATGCAAATGGTAGAAAATATTCAAATTTTTAATAAACTGAAACGTAACCCAAGGTTTTTTAAGTTAGTTTCTTGTTGTTTGTTTTGTTGTTTTTATTGTTGTTATTCCTCACTCAAGGATATTTTTTTCCATTGATTTTGAAAGAGAGTAGGGAGGGGAAGGTAGAAGGAGAGAAAAGAGAAACTGATGTGAGACACATTGATTGGTTGCCTCCCCCATGCACCCTGCAACCCAGATACATGCCCTTGACTGGTAATCGAACTCGAGACCCTTCAGTGCGTGGGCCGATGCTCCAACTACTGAGTCACACTGGCCAGGGCTATAGTGAGTATTTTTCATTTGGGGGGGGGGGGATAACTCTGAATATTTATTTATTTATTTATTGAATTTATTGGAGAGAGATTGGTTAATAAAATTATATTGATTTTAGGGATACAATTCTGTAATAAGTCATCTAAGTCACCTGTATACTGTATTGTGTGTTCACGACCCCAAGTCAAGTCTCCTAGTATTTTTTCATATTTAATAGAGAATGAACTAATTTTGACTTTATTAGAATTTTTTAAAATATATTTTTATTGATTTTAGAGAGGAAGGGAGGGGGATAGAGAGATAGAAACATCAATGATGAGAGACAATCATTGATCAGCTGCCTCCTGCACACCCCTGACTGGGGATTGAGTCCGCAACCCAGGCACATGCCCTTGGCCGGAATCGAACCTGGGATCCCTCAGTCCGCAGGCCAACGCTCTATCCACTGAGCAAAACCGGCTAGGGCACTTTATTAGAATTTTAAGTTGTATTTAAAGTTTAAAGAAAAATAGGGTTTAATTTACAACTTTAATAAACCTCTTGCTGCTCAAAAAGAAGACACGAATGGAAACTACATGCCAATGACAAAGAGAAGGTCAGAAACATGAATGACACCCACCTAGAGAACAGAACCAACATTCGAGCCCATACAAATGGGAAGCTGCAATCTCTCGCTGAAGACTGAGAACAGGTTTACGAGAGGAAGTGTCTGGAGGGACAGAGTGTGGTCCCAGTGAGTGCAGACTGCTTCAGAGCAGAAGGGCCGCCCACTTACCCCAGAGCTGTGGCTGCGAAGGCCGCCCCAGCAGCACCAACCTCCTCACAGTCCCTCTGAAGAACCTCCTGGATGAGCTCGTCCACCACCTGTGCCAGGTCCTAAAGAGAGGTCAGACGGCGGGTCAAGCATGCCAACAGTGACAGTGCCTCAATCCAGACCCAGCTTATAACCAAACAATCTCACTCCACAGCCTAAAGGCACTAAAGACCTTCACAGAACCACTGAGTTCTCATGGAACTGGTCCTGGGCAGAAACCCCATCAAGGCCTTGTCAGTGGACAGTGTTTGAAGGTGTTTTAACGACCCTCACAAGGGGTACGATGCTGTTTCTGGGAAGAGTTCCTGCTAATGAGCAGAGGAGCCTTGCGCGAGGATGGCCATTCAGAAGGCCCCCGTGCCACTCCCTCACATCAAACATGCTCAGAGTCTGTGGCCATTCTTCATGTTCCTCCTTGATCCCCTGACTGGGGTAGTGTCGAGTGCCTGTCCAAGCAATAGGTGGTGAGACCAAGTGCCACAACCTGAAGTGGACCGACTCTGCTTGACCTAATCACATGCCTGTCAGTGGGCATGTGGTGCTACCCGTGGTCCCCATGTCCCTAGTTAACATGTCCACTGGTTTTCAAAGGAGCATACTGAGCACCATTCAGAGCAGACAGCTGGGGGCACAGGTTGGCGCTGGGACAGGGCAACCATGTGCCTGCAGAGCTCTTGGCAAAGGAAGCACTCAACACCAGGCAACACTTACTTTATCAACAGCTTTACATCCATAAACACCCTTCAGCACATTCGCCAAAATTTCAAAGAAAAACACGGGCAACAAACTGGAGACCCACATGTCATCCCTCAGGCCTCAGGCTCTTAAGACACAGACTCAAGCCTGTGGACCAGATCCCAAAGTGAGACCTGCCGTGGCTAGTTCAGAACATTCTAAGGTCACATGTGCAACCACCTCAGTGGGTTCCGTCTACAGACAATGGTCAGACTAGACATCAGATGCTGCTGGGTGGTGTGCGTAACAGGCTACTTGGAGCCTGAGCTGGAAGACTCCTTACCGCGTCAGAGTACACAGGCTCAGGCTTTGCAGGAAGAAGCTCCGGCTGCACAGGGGGTGGTATGGGGGGTTGGAAGAGGCCGGGTGCCGCACTCAGGGTGGCTGCTGGGTGGTGCGGCAGATAGGGCAGTGCAGGGGCCAAGATGGGAAGAGGCTGCGGGAGGAGGGTAGGCGGGGACGCGTCGGCCTCAGTACCACCTTCCTCTCCTGGAAGAGAACAGGCACATGTGGGCACAAAGAACAACCTCCAAGCCACCCAGTGACATTAAGGACTGGCCACCCTCCCCGAGCTTCACGATGAGAAGCAAGCACATGATGCCAGGAAGTCTTTCAGGCCAATCTCAGGATGAAACACCTGAGCACTGAACCAACATCCACATCTGGGACCCAAAACAAGATAGGTGCTTCTGGCTCCCAAGAGGCTTCCTACAGGGACAAGCAGCTAGTTCCCTCCTCGCAGCTACAGCTCCACTCACCTGCTGCATCCAAGCCAGGTCTCTGAGTGCCCACAGACAGTTCCGTAGCCAGGCTCTCCCCAACGTACTTATTCTGGAAGTTGAAGCTGCACACGGGGGTATGACGAGGGACAGGGGGCAACGGCCCCCCATTCACAATTTCCCCAACCGACACCATCAGCTTCCTGGTAATAAACACCGACTTCCTGGCCTTCAATAACCCCTCTGGTTCCAAGAACGAGGACCGGTTCAGCTCGACACAGCTACCCAGACCACAAAGAACCCACAGAGAGATGTTTCAGGTGAGAGGCCTGCCTTCACTTCCCAGTGCCCGGCAACAACGCTGGAAGCCCCCTCCCTGATGTCACAGAGTAACCACCCACCCACATGGAAATCAGGAGGGAAGCAGTGCCCACTGCTGCCAGCCTACATGAGTGCCACCTGGTCTAGCTGTTAACACCATACATACACACTCCTGGCTCCCTCCAAAGCTGCCACATCTCCATGAGGAAGGACTACAGGCAGCACAAAGTCCATAGCTAGAGGGAAGGGTTGGGAAACCCAGCTCAGGGCGTGCCTATCATGTTTTATATCATCTGCCATTTTCTGGGAGAAGGTCCATGAGCCTCATCAGGTTCTCAAAACACTCAAACTCCAAGCAGAGAAGCCCTGCCCTGGCCCACTGGCACCTGTCTGGGCCATCAGAGTTGGGCAGTGGCCTATCATGGGCGGCCAGCAGAGGCCATCCTCAAGGGACAGAATAAGGAGGCTCAACCTTTACCTTTAAGTCCTTCAGTAACTTGTAAAGCACTAATTTTGGAGTCACAAAGAACTGGGTCTAAACCCAATCAGCCGATAAGCAGCATGTGATCTGGGGACATTCCCCAGCCACTCTGAGCCTCGCTATGTATACCAGGGAGGCAGCACATGAAACATGCCTTCTGCAGGACCTAATACATTAATGGCACTTCCCAGCCCTTTATCAAAATTAAGACAAAAAAGGAAAAAGATGCCCTTCAGTTTCACCCTCAGCTCCTACCCATCAGAAACAGTGAGACCATGGTAGTTGAGGAAGTCTGTGGCCTCTTCGCAATCTCTGAAGAGCAGCA
Organism: Corynorhinus townsendii; assembly: GCA_026230045.1. Classification (NCBI taxonomy): domain Eukaryota; kingdom Metazoa; phylum Chordata; class Mammalia; order Chiroptera; family Vespertilionidae; genus Corynorhinus; species Corynorhinus townsendii. The sequence continues at coordinate 9,628,334 of JAPDVU010000002.1, forward strand.
TGCGCACCACGCTGTCCAGGGGAAAGATGGTGGATCGTTGGGTGCTCACAGTATAGGCGATGTTGAGTGCCCGGAGAGCATCCTTGCGTATCTGAAAGGAGAAGCCAATCACTGCAGTCGCCCCAGGACCACAGAAAGGCTGGCATGGGGGACAGGACTCCTGCTGTAGCTCATTCTCTCTGGACAGTAACTTGCCATTACAGGTCCCAGGCTTGGTGATCTAAGGCCACTTGCTCAGTGGAAGATGCCCAGGAATGCATGCAAAGGAGACAATTTTGAACATCCTATATAATAAAAGCCTAATATGCAAGTCAACTGAATGGCGGAACGACCAGCATAACAACCAGTCACTATGATGTGCACTACCACCAGGGGGCAGACGCTCAATGCAGGAGCTGCCCCCAGCCCGCAGGCCCCAAGCCAGCCAAGGTGGTGTCGCGGGGAGGGGGGGGCCTTGCCGAGCAACCCGCCAGTCAACCTGCAGAGGGAGGCAACCAGCAGTGGTGGCGGGGGTTGGGGCCAGCAAGCAGACAGCACCAGGCTGGCCAAGGCAAGCGCCAGCGGAGGTTCCCTGATTGCCCTGCCAGTTGCACCACAGATCAGCCCTGATCACCGCCCAGGCCGAGGGACCCTTCCCGTGCAAGAATTTCGACCGGGCCTCTTGTAGAAAAGATTAGCCTCAAGGCCTTATTTGTAAGAAACCAGAAAACAAACCACTCCACAGCAGAGCACAGAGAGTAAACTGTGCAGCATCCATTCAACAAAAAGCTGTGTAGATGCTAAAAATTATCACAAAGATATTGGAATGCCATTAAAAATGTATGACATGTGCCAAAACCAGTTTAGCTCAGTGGATAGAGCTTCAGCCTACAGACTGAAAGGTCCCAGGTTCGATTCCGGTCAAGGGCAGGCACCTTGGTTGCAGGCACATCCCCAATAGGAGGTGTGCAAGAGGCAGCTGATCGATGTTTCTCTCTCATCGATGTTTCTAACTCTCTATCCCTCTCCCTTCCTCTCTATAAAAAATCAATAAAATATATTTTTAAAAAAATGCATGACATGAAATTAAGTAAAAGAGTCAGAGGCAAAATTGTTTCATAGCATTATAACAAGTGCTTTTAAAAAAGAAGACAAAGGACAAACGTGAAAATGCTTATAAAACTTGTGTTGGGTGACAGGAATCTGGGTGGCTTCTTCCAGTATTCTTGAACTAACTCAACCAGTATTCATCAATTGTTTACTTCATGCCTGGCGTTGTTAGTGCTGAGATTGCAACAGTGAACAAAGCAAAATCCCTGTCCCCATGTAGCTGATGTGTTAAGGAAACCAACATTGAATAAAATGCACATATAAAATACACAGTATAGCCCTAGCCAGTTTGGCTCAATGTATAGAGTGTTGGCCTGCGGACTCAACGGTCCTGGGTTCAATTCCTGTCAACGGCACATGCCCGGGTTGCGAGCTTGGTCCCCAGTAGAGGGCGTGCAGGAGGCAGCGGTTCCCTCTCATCACTGATGTTTCTATCTCTCTCTCCCTCTCCCTTCCTCTCTAAAATCAATTAAAATATATTTTCAAAAAAGTATGTATATAATTTTTTAAGTACACAATACATTTCATGGTGACAATGTGAGAAAGGCAGAGGGCCTGGAGCTATGACAAGGGTGGGCCCAGCCAAGACCGTGGCAGCCAAGCCAAGAACTGGAGGATGTGACCTTGAGTGGCTGTGAGAAGGAAGAGCAGTGAGAACAGCAAGCGCAGAAAACCTGAGGCAGGAAGGTGTGGGCCTGAAAGGGGGGGGGCACCACTACAGCAGGAGCCGAGCACAGAGGAAGCCGGGAGGCAGTCCCAAGGACAAGGGACAGTGTGGGCTTAAAGTTATTAAAATGGGCACAAATGGTGGACATTCTAATAACATTAAATAATCACTTTAAAATACTAATTATTAGTTTTATTTATTAACTGCATGGAGTTCCCCGAGTGGCAGTGTTAGAAATCTTTCCATTTGTTCCAGAATTTCAGTCCTATTGGCAACCGTCAGATCTGACAATGAGCATACTTGCAGAAGATTCTTTGCCTGGAATGTGGTTTAGTCACTGTTTACAGGAGGGCTTTTTGTGTGACTAAGAAGAAAAATGACCTGGAGTCACAAGAACCAGCCAGCAGGTCCCCGAGATCTCCCAGGCAGCTTCCTTCACACCCAGTGGAGCCCAAGGGCTCTCAGCAAGGACTCTGCTGGTGGCATCCTCCACCCCTGCAGTGAGGGAACAGCACAGTGTGTACAGCAGAGGCAGGCGTGGGCTGCTCTGTCATAATCCCCAAGTGCCCTTAGGCTGCGGCTGAGAACCTGACTGAAGATTCTGAGATCAGGAGCTCACACTTTAGGCAAAGCCCCAGGTGCCGCCTTTGTAACCCTGAGCACAGCACAGCATCGACAAAGAGTAGGCACTTGACAGATTTATTGAAATGCATTTAGCATCATCAGGCTCTCTAAAAATTTATCACTGAGGATTTCTAAGTTAGAGACGTTATGCCTGCAGTTTTTTGCTTCCCAGGGAAGATAAAGTACTAAACTTTAGTTACATGGGTCTAAAGAGGTTTTTCTTATCTGAACTGTAAGTACAGTATTTTTCATTGCCTTCAGTGATCAATGATGGTAACGCCTGTAGAATGGGGTTACACCAGTGACCCTGGGGGGCTGCCACGAGGGCTGCACAAGAGTTAGCCCCAGACCTGTCTGAAACATTCATGGAAAGCAGCACTTAAATGTCGTAAGTAATGCCCTAGCCGGTATGTTCAGTGGTTAGAGTGTTAGCCTGCACACTGAAGGGTTGTGGGTTCAATTCCCAGTCGAGGGCAGGTATCTGGGTTGCACATTCCATCCCCAGCCCTGGTTGGGGTTCGTGTTGGAGGCAACCAATTGATGTGTCTCTCTCCTCTCTCGCTCCCCCCACTCTCCCTGCCTCCCTTCCACTCTGTCTAAAAAAAATCAACAGAAAAAATATCCTCAGGTGATGCTTAACAACAACATATATTTATATATTATAACAACCTGCTTTCTTCTAATTCTGCAAGTACAGTAACATTACTCACCTGATTGAAGTAGCAATGTAAAAGACAAGCGTTCAAATAAGAAGCTGACTGGACCAGTTTGAAAAATCTCACAAAATTATTACTGTTCAATGCAGCAAAAGCCTGAACAGCAAATTTCACCTCAGAGGAGTTTCTAACAGCAGGATGGAACTGTTGTACTTCTCTGTTAATTAAAGGAAATAAAAGAGATTAGAAATTTATATGATTAATTTGACAATATATTCCACAAAAAAGGATCTGATAAAAAACTAGATTTCAATCATACTGAGAAAGAGGGTCATAATGGCAATTTGCTAACAGCTCTGATAGGGCAGCCTGGGCATTGCTGTCCTGGTTCACTTATCCATTCTACTCATCGGGCCCATTCCTTCCTTATTTCCTCTTGCTGACAAGAAGAAAGTATTCTCAGGAAGGATTTGGAGCAACTTTAGATGTGCTGGTGTCAGCATACATCCATCTTGCTCCCAGTGGCTCAGGTCAAGAGACTGAGCCCAGCCAAGGTTTCTTACTATCATCCCAGCATTACGGACCGGAGAACGGACCAGAGAACGGACCAGAGACAACGCAGCACTAACAGCTACTGCTAATCCCAACAGCTCTTCCCTGTTTACACCCTGCTTTCCATTTCCAGACAGCTTAGGCCAGCTCCGGATTGAAAATTCACCTTAGGATGTCGCCTTTGTTGAGATTGAGCAGCACATTGTAGCCCTGGAACTCAGCTTCACTGACACAGAACACGCCCTTGTTCCTCAGGTCTTGGTACATCTCCTTCAGACTCTGAAGGCACTTGGTCATGTTCTCATTGTTGATCTTGGCATCAAAGGAGGACATGGGCTCCTCACACATGAAATGAGCACAGTGGATATGAAGCCGGGCACACTTCTCAATCAGGGACACCGTCATGGGATCGCACAGGTGCTGCTGCGTGATGTCCTGGCCACAAGAGGGGAATATTACACATGCACGCACACATACCTTATATGCATATGTGTTTCATAGACACAGATCCCGTGCACATATTCCCATGCAGAGAATCAACTATCAGAAAAATCATGTTTATTAGTTGAATTTCTATTTCAATTCGAAATAAAGAACACTTTAATAGGAACTTGTAATGATTTGAAATAATAGTATACTTTGTTACAGATAAAATATAATGACAAAACTCTCACTTTCACTTTGGAATTCACATACTTTTTCTAGTTTCCTAATAAGAAGAGGCTAATACCTTCCGTATCCCCCGTGTGCGGTTCCACAGGAAGTCATACCAGTCCCGTAGGCTGCCCTCCTTCTGGTCCATAATCTGGGTCACCAGGTAATCCATGGTCCTGCTGAGCACTGCTGAGGGCCGCAGCTCATGTGACAGGGGCTCCTCCTGGTCGGCTGAGGAGCGGCTGTACTCCTTGACAGCTGCCGCGTGGTCCACCTGAAGACAGAGTGGGGTCAAGCAGCTGGATGGCAGGTGCTGAGCCAGCCTCTCAGCAGCTGTGCCTTAAAATAAGGGGGTGAGATCGCATACACACTCACAGAGGATCAATACTACAGAATACGATTTCTACGTGTAAAATTTCTGCTTAAAGGTAACAACAAATTCAAAGACAAAATAAATTGAGAGACATATTTTGAACATAAGTGGCTATCACCTCAAGAAGCAGAGGAATACAAAAAATGGGCAAAGGACCTAAATACGTAGACACTTTTTGAAAGAGGACATACAGAAGGCCAAGAGACACATGAAAACATGCTCAAAGTCACTAATCATCCAACAGATGCAAATCAAAACGACAATGAGATACCATCTCACACCTGTCAGAATGGCTATCATCAACAAATCAACAAAGGAGAAGTGCTGGAGAGGCAGAGAAAAAGGAACCCTCATGCACTGCTGGTGGGAATGCAGACTGGTACAGCCACTGTGGAAAACAGTATGGTGTTTCCTCAAAAAATTAAAAATGGAACTCCCATTTGACCCAGTAATCCCACTTCTAGGAACATATCCCAAGAAACCAGAAACACCAATCAGAAAGAACATATACACCCCTATGTTCATAGCAGCACAATTTACAATAGCTAAGATTTGGAAACAACCTAAGTACCAATCAGCAGATGAGTAGATTAAAAAACTGTGGTACATCCACACCATGGACTACTACGCTGTGGTAAAAAAGAAGGAACTCTTACCATTTGCAACAGCATGGATGGACCTGGGGAGCTTTATGCGAAGCGAAATAGTCAGTTGGAGAAAGATAAATATCACATGATCTCACTCATTTGTGGAATACGATGAGCAACATAGACTGATGAACAAAAATGGATCCAGAGACAGAGAAGCACTGAACGAACTGTGAAACCTCAGAGGGAAAGTAGGGGAAGGAAGGGGGTTGGGGGGATGTAACAGATAAACCAAAGGACTTGTATGCATGGGTATTAGCATAACCAACAGACACAGACACTGGGACGGTGGGGGCTTGTCCTGGGGGGTGGCAGTGGCCAGGGAGGGGTCGATGGGGGAAAAAGGAAACGTATGTAATACTATAAACAATAAAAAAAGAAATTAAAATAGAAAGCAGAAGAATTTAAGTGAAGACACACCTGCTTGGCTCCAAGCACAGTAGAGGGATAGGTAAAGGACTTGAAAGCATTTTCAAAGGTCTTAGCCATGCTCAAACACCAGATTAAGCCTACACAGACCAGGAATGAAATGGAGACAACAGTGAGGACTGGGGGGCATAGCAGAAGCAAGGGCCTGCTGAGCAGGAGCCGAGGGCCTCTGCTGTGACAACTGCTGCCTGACTGAGGGCCCTGCGTTGGTAAAGGCAGCTATAAAACCACCAGCCGAAAGAGGAGGAAAAGCCTGAAACTAACAAAAGAATAAAAGGGCCTCAAAAGGTGATTTCTGGGAAACAATTTAGGAACATGAACAGGCACATGACATGTTCAGCAAGCTGAAGAAAGGTCATACCCTCTGACAGAGTTAAGTATCTGAAGGAAATCATCTAATCCCCTCAGAGGCATTACACACAGCATGCCCAAATGAATTAACATAATTGAAAAATTAGAAACAGCCTATCTAATGGTTGCAAAATGGGGAGCTTGGACAGAACTACATAATTAAATAATATGCCATCATTTAAAAATGTTTATAAAGAGTTCATTGTAACAAAAATATGCTCATGGATATAATTTTAACTGGAAAAAAATCATACAAAATTGTATCTAGAACATAATCTCAAATGTGCAAAACATAAACATAGGAATAAAATTGTGAAAAGAAAAAAGGATTTTAATCTACGAAATAATTCTGCATCTACATCTGTATCTATACCTTAGGGTCCTGTATGGTCCTGTACAAGATTGCCTAGTACACAACTCACAATACAAACAACTATATACAACAGGGGGCATGGGGCTCCACCTGGTCAGTTCCTGGGATCACTTCAAATACACTCAGCTGGCTCCGGGTCTCCCGCATGTACCGCTCCTTCTCGGGACACATGTCAGGGCACGTCCCAACAAAAGTCCTTGCTTTGTCCAGGTCGGTTCTTTTCACCCGAGCTAAATGACATCAAGTAAATAGTAAGAACACACCACACAGTATGGAGAATTCAATGAAGTGTGTTTTCGTAATCTGTAATAAAAGCGTAATATGCTAATTAGACCGGACAGCCGAATGACCTTCCGGATGTCCTGGACGTCCTTCTGGACGACCTTCCGAATGAAGCCGGGGCTGTGAGGGCTGAGCCCCTTGCACGAATTTCGTGCCATCGGGTCTCTAGTGATAAAATAAGAACAAACATCACACAAATCACAAAAGAAAAGAAAAACTTTTTAAACAGTGGGCCTCTGGGAAAGAAAAGCAGGGGGGAGGGGGGTGTGCAGGGCATCAAGGCCTGCAAAGACCCCAAGGCCTTCTTGCCTCTCCAGACGGATCTCTTCACCGCACACCACAGGCAGAGGGGCACACACTGCATTCAGGGCTCCTATAATGACCTCAATAATAAATACTCGTGGCTGCAGTATGTTTGCTAAAAGAATCAATTTGTTAAATGTACATCTATCATTATTTTAAGTACTTCACATTTTTAATGTAACAGGAATCACATAATGAAAGTTACCTGGTCCTGATCTGCATAAATCTCTATTATTATCTATGGAATTAAAATAATTACATAAGTATCTTCTAGCCTGGGAGAGGTGGGTGTGAGGTGTATGGGGGTCAATGAGGGGAAAAAGGGGACATCTGTAATACTTTTAACTATTAAAAAAAAAGTATCTTTTAAATGAAATGGAATGAACAACTTTATAATTTGAAATATATACATCTTACTTTTATTTTGGAAAATTCTAATATCTAGTAATAATTTTATTTGGAATATAAAAAAACACCCTAGCTGGCTCAGTGGATAGAGCATTGGCCTGCGGACTGAAGGGTCCCAAGTTCGATTCTGGTCAAGGGCACATGCCTGGATTGCAGGCTTGATCCCCAGTAAGGGGGCATGCAGGAGGCAGCCGATCAATGATTCTCTCTCATCACTGATGTTTCTATCTCTCTCTCCCTCTCCCATCCTCTCTGAAATAAAAAAAAATATTTTTTAAAAATCACCATTCAGTGACATAATTTATGATGGCAGCTTTTATTACAGTGTTAAGAAGGCACTGAGAAAAATCCTAGTTAAAATTTAATTAAAACTTTGCAAAAAGCACATGTGCCTTTTTATTTTTTTCACTGCACATCGTTTTAATGTTAACAGAACACTTACTTTTGGAATAGGTAATACATTCACATGGTTCAATAACCCAAAGGTATAGCAACATCCAAAATCGAACACACCCTCATACCTTGTACCCTCTCTCCTGACAATCAGTGTGAGCAGACCCTTCACATCTCCCATGACTATTTTATGCACACATAAAGCAAGTATGCTTACATATGGGGACATACACACAGTTTCCCCCCTTGTTTGTACATAAATGGTAGCACACTACAGACTTCCTGCACCTTGCTGTTCTCATTTCACAATAAATCTTGATGAATTTCCATGACCTTACAAGGGCCTCTGGACCTCTGCAGAGAGGCAGTCACCATACCTTGCCTCATGATTCTGTCCCTCTGGTCAAGCAAGCGGTACTTTTCCTCAGACGTTTCGGCCACAGTGCCTATCAGCGCACTGAGGGAGGACACACACAGCCCAGGACTCTCAGAGCCCTCAGAGCCCGAGTCAAAAGAGTCTCCTTCAAACAGGTGGGCCTTCAGAAGGCCTGACTTCTTCACTGGAGAGCTACAAAGAAAGCAACATATCAGAGCCTTGTGTCCATCTGGCATCTGCAAATGTCCACTTCCAAACACCTCCCTTGTCTTTCAACATTTCCTGCTCCTCTAAAGTTGATAAACTAGAAACTTTGAAGTGAGACAAGCTTTGATAATGCTGGTAATGAGCAAAATGATGTTACTCATATTATCTGGGATTTAAAATTTTTTAAACATTTCATACTTCTTTTAAAATTAGATGAGCCCTTTTAAACAGCTGAAATGAATATTTATAGATTTTTATCTCAAAGAAATGAAATTCAGCCTGAAAAAACAACTTTACCACCATGAAGAAATATCATGTCCACATGTTTTCATACATAACTTCATTTCAGTAGAAGAATGTACTATAAAAAACTGGGTATCCCCTCTCAGCTTCCCCATTTTCTAGCGGACTCTCAGAATTCTGTGACCTCCAATGTCAAAGAAGATAAAAGAAGGGTGGAGTACCGGGCCGGCATGGTCAGTGACTGAGCATCGACCTCTGAACCAGGAGGTCATGGTTCGATTCCTGGTCAGGGCACATGCCTGGGTTGCCAGCTCGATCCCCAGTGTGGGATGTGCAAGAGGCAGCCAATCAATGAATCTCTCTCATTACTGATGTTTCTATATCTCTCTCCCTCTCCCTTCCTCTAAAATCAATTTTTAAAAAATTTTTAAAAATTTTAAAAACTGTTTATTTAAAATAAATATTATTTAAAAACTGTTAATTGTAAAATTGCAAGTGAGGAAAACAATACATTGGCCGAAATAGGTGAAGGGTTGCAGACCTGTGGAAGCAGTCCTGCTGTGAAAGGGAAGGTGGGAACGCCAAGACAAGGGGGGAGAGGCGGGAGCGTTTGGAAGGAGACAGCACCCCACTGGAACACACTGTGGCTACCCAGTTATTATGCAGCCTCACGTGGTAAGCTGAACCTACAAAAAGCCCTGTTGGAAACTGCTCTAGTGGCTGTCAGGAACACATGGTTATGACAGCTAGTTAGAAGTTTTAAGGGAGAAAGTGACTGCTAATTCATCTACATGTCAGGTAGAACCACTGACAGCAACTCTATGATACATGGGACCCAGTCAGATGACTGAGGAGCCCCGGGGCCTCTTCAGGGAACTAGCAAGTGGCTCTCTTGGTCAACCCTCTTATGTCCTTTCCCACTGCCACTCCTCTCCACTATGTTCTCCTCTCCTCCCCGTCTTCCCTTAGCCCTACTCCGGTGTTGGTATATTACCCCACTTCCCTTTCATGCTTTGGCAGGACTGCTGTGAAATCCCTCCTGTTTACTCACAAAAAACCCACGTGCCATGTCGAATAAAGTCATAGGGACGACCAGCCGCACCTTTTATTCATGAGGCTGCCAACTGCAGTTCTCCCCATGGGCTTGCCAAGAGGGGAATGCTGAAAGGATGTGTCCTCAGTGCCCTGGCCAGCCTCACCCTCACCCGGTTTCTTCTCCTTGAGGGAAAAAGGTTTCTTGTTGGGACCTGAGGAGGCAAGAGTCAGAACAGAGTGTATGATATTACATGTCACTGGACACTGGATTTTCACTTTTTTTTTTTGAGAAAGTAAGATTCTTATAATTGTTACATGAGGTTACAAAGGAGCCAAACACTATGAGACAAAAGGATCCCCTGGGAGCCACCCCCTCTTTTGGCCTTGGGGAAGAGCTCCCACTCAAAGCTTAAAGGGTCTTGCAAACAAAGCATTAGAGACTGCAAAGAATATCTGAAAACTCACTTATTTTCTTCTTGTGCCAAAAGATAGACGTTTCTTCAGGCAAACCTTTTTTCCCCTTCTTCCTGGCCAGGGCTGCAGAAGCCTGGAAAACAGTCCACAACTCAAAGTGTGAGGCATCAGGAGACCACATGACATGAAATTCAGTATCAAACATAGTCAGCAAAAGTTCGTGCAACAGAGCAAAACCTCCACCCACTACATGGCTGACCACACTATCGGCCTCCAGCCTTGGGAGCTACAATCCTTTACCTGTCTCACATCTGATATTTGCTCTTTTTTTTTTTTTTTTTTAAATTAATGGCCTCACTGGCATTTGGTAAAATGATTCTCACTATCTGATAACATATACAGTATAGCATGGAAAGATACAGCCAAGTCACACACACACACACAAAGGGAAGCTGCAGATTGATGCACACGGGATAGAATGTATCACAAAACACATAAAACCAAGTACATGTTAGTATACCTACAGATATCCCTATGAAAATGTCCAGAAAAAATACAAACCACTCTAGTAAGTATACTGGCTCCTGGATAATGGGAAAGTTGGGGGTGATCAGGGACCTCAGCTTTGTGTTACCAATGAATTGCTTACAATAACAAAGTTTTTATATATCATATTATGTTATTTATTGTAAAATTTGTAGGGTTCAGCTGGAAAACTAAGCACATTGTACTAGCCAAAAAATAACTTTTAAAATAATGAGGATTAATTACCATATGACCCAGCAATTCCACCCCTAAGTATATACCCAACAGAACTGAAAGCAGGGTCTCAAGAGAGATTTGCACACCACATTCATGGCAACATTATTTAAAACGAGAGTCCTGGTGCACGAAATTCATGCACCGGGGGGGGGGGGGGGTCCTCCAGCCTGGCCTCTGCCCTCACAGTACAGAAGTCCCATGATCAATCGCCCCAAAGAGGTAGGCCCCGCCCACCCATCTGGGGCTCCTCGATGGATTGCCCCAAAGAGGTAGGCCAGTGCCGGGGGTCCCGCCTCTGCGGTGCACATGGGGCCGCAGGAACCCCGGCAGAAGCCGCATGGAGCAGCCACTGGGCCCTGCCCCTGCAGCGTGTGCAGCCATCTTGTGATGGCGTGAGGACCACCTAGCCTTTTATTAGTAAGATAGCCAGAAGGTAGAATCAATCTGTGTCCATCAACAGATAAATAAACAAAATGTGGTCTATCCATACAATGGAATATTACTCAGCCATAAAAAGGAATGAAATGCAACCATATGAATGAACCTTGAAAACATGCTGAAAAAAGGCAGACACAGAAGGACAAACTGTATGATTCCACTTATTTGAAATATTTAGAACAGGCAAATTCACAGAGATAAAAAGTAGATTAGAGGTCACCAGAGGCTGGGGATGGAGGCAATGGGGAGTGATCACTTAATAGTTATTGAGTTTCTATTGGGATGATGCAAAAGTTCTGGAAATAGATAGTGGTGATGAATGCACAACACTGTGACTGTAATTAATGCCACTGACTTGGAAAAAAATCAATAGGAAGGAATAAATAGCAAAACCCTAAAACTGTGCACATATTTACACAAAACTTCCACTTTCAGAAATTTAAACAAAGGATATAAACTAACCAAAAATATATGCATAAAACTGTCCACAAGTAGAATGTTGACCAAGAAAGTAAACAGGATAGAATGCCATGTAACATTTAACAATACAATTCTAATCTAGACTGCTAATTGATTTCAGAAAATACTAAAGATTGCCACATGAAGAGATTATCAACAGTATTTTTACAGTATGATCCCACTTGTGCAAAAACAATGTGACCCTATATTTGCAAAGACATTATCCAGAATATTCAGTCAGTATCTTAGAAGAGAGAATTATGGGTGATTTGGTGCCCCTCCCATAGTATATTGACAGGCAATACTTCTACCATTTAACGAAAGTATGAAAACATGCTTTCTACCTTATAAATTCCTATAGAACTTACTTTTTCCCCCACAAGAATATTTTTTAAAATAATAAAGATATAAATCTACATAATGTGAACTACAACTGTTATGCACAGGTGTACTTATATACATATAGGGTGGGGCATACTAGTAAGTGGGTTTACAGTTGTGAGTATGTAAAACAGTTTATTCTTGTATTATTATTTATTAATTATTGTGTTATTTTCCATACCAACAACTATAAACGTACTTCTGCCCGACGCTGTATTTAAAGTTAGGGTATAAACCAAACATATCTCTGGGGAATGTAATTACAAGGGGATTTCACTTTTTCTGTATTGTTTTGAGTATCTACAGCAATCATATACTATGACCAAATAAATCAAAAACAAAACAGAACTCAAGTTTGGAAAAGTGCTGTGTGGTTACAGAGCCAATCCAGTGGGTTCCAGAAGAATCTGACTTCACGGGACTCACCACAGCGTTCAGTAGGGGCTACAAGCTTTTCACCAATGACTCCAATTATGAAGTGCTATTCTAGCCTCTGCAAGGTAAGAAAATATTCTAGTACTTTCTACATTCTAGCAAGCAAATAACTGATTTTAAAAAAAAAGGTTTTGAAGTGACAAAGTTCACTCCTACTTTATTACTTTAAAACCTATTTTTTCACTCACACACACTCAGTTGGGAGTACTCACATGATCAAAGAAATACACCACCGCAAGGTGTTTGTTGCGCCTGGTGTAAATGCGCTGCACTTTAGCAATTTTGCCAAAGTGATTCTCCAGAATGGTCCTGTTGTTGAGATAGTCGGGAATGTTCTTGCATTGGATCGCTGTGACTTCAGAGGGAGAGAAGCCCCCAAGACTGTCTGTGCTCTCACTTCTTTTATTCTGACGCCCAGGAGTTCCTCTTAGAAAATCTAGGGGATCAGAAAATGGGCACAGAACTGTAGGAGACGTAATGTTTTCAAACAGGAGGCACCAACTACGTAAGGACAAAGGAAATTTCCATGTATGTGAGACCTGCTCCAAGATCCTCTGGTATATTAATGTTTACAGGGGACTTAACCAAAAAATCAAGCTAACACCCAGAAAAATTTACCAAGAACTTATCATACAGCAAGATTTACTGTATGTTGTACATTTTTAGAGCTCACCTTCTTTTTTATCTCTACTTTCAGTTTCTTCCTCTTTCACACCTGGAAACCGGGAAGCTGCCAGAACAGACTGACTCCCTCCTGGTATGGCCATATGATCATTTTCCCCAGACTCGGCACAGCCAATTTCCTTTCTAGATTCCTTGTTGCCCAGACGACTGACTTCTTTATTGCTTTTGAAAACATCCTGTATAGTCCGACCAAACAGAGTACCTCCCCGGGGCCGATTCAGGCGGACAGGCCGCTTATCCGGAGGATGATCACCCCTCGACAGAGGGTCCAAGTCTTCCACGGCTTCGTGGCCGTATCTCCTTGGGGAGCGATCCTGATCCTCCTTCCTTTTCAGTCCTTTCATGAAGCTGGAAAGTGGCTCCACTTGGGAAACAGTTTCTTCACATCCTTGTCTGGCACCTGTTTTGCTAACTGGGAAGGGTTCCCCCAATGATCCTGAAGATGTGGGGAAGCTAGTGAAGCTACTATTAAGACTTCCAAATAGTGACTTAGGGCCTTTCTTTTCTTCCTCCACATTTTGACTTGACAAAGCAGGGGTAAAAGGTGATGATGAATTACTACTATCAACTGGTTTCGAAAACGTAAAATTTGATTTAGTGGCTGAACTTGTCACCTGTGTAAAAGAAAATGGAGTCTGTCCTCCAGGTCCACTACTAATTGGTTGGGAAAATGTGAAAAATCCAGAAGTAATCTGGCTTTGAGTTTTCTCTGGCTCGGATTCAGCCCCCAATATTGGTATGAACACTGAATTTTCCAGAGATTTAAAGCTGAACTCTGTTTTCCCAAAACCAGAGCTTGCTACTTCTCCAGTTTCTGGTGCAAAAGTAGAAGTACTTGGGAAAGCCCCAAGGTTGGGTGATTTGAAAGTAAATCTTGGGTTTGCAGGCACACATGAACTTGAAGGCCCAGGGGCAGCTACAAAGGCTGGAGTGTGTTCAAGTCCAGAAAAGAGTCCAACATTTGAGGTTTGGGAGAATCCTAATGTTTGTGCTGAAGAAGAGTGACCTACTCCAGATGTTGGAAAGCTAGATATCTGTGAAAATCCTGAGCTTTTCCCAGATACTGTATTGTTTTGTCCAAAAAGAGAAGGCTGACCAAATCGAAATGGTTGCTTAGCCTGAACTGTTCCTATGGAACTACTGGAAGATGATAAAAAAGCACTAGGCTGCTGCCCACTGAAAGGATTAGTTGGGTTCATCTTCTGATCCAGTTATTGGAAGGTAATAAATACTTCCCTGTACAAAGCAGTCCTCTTCCTTAAACAGTTTGTTCAACTAGGGAGCTCCTCCTCTTCATTTCATGTAAGCTGAAAAACAAAAATTCAGATCATCAGAGCTATGTGCTGCTGGAAAACTAAGAAAAGAATTTTTCATCACATGTCACGTTCTAAATTATTTAATAGGCAGACAAAGCAAAGGGCCAAGTATTCTTATTTCCTGAGAGACAGTGGGTTCTTTTTCTTTTTTGGGGGGAAGAGGGGGATACTAAAGGCCAAATCATTTTACTAAATTGGTAAATTAGCCAAAAACCTCAAATGTTAATTTTTTAAAAATGAATGCCATTATACTTTTCAAGTTAAAGAGAGGAGTGTCTCCTAACTTCTTCCAATCTCCATAGTCCGATGATTACACTGTGACAATTAGAACATCAGTGTTTCAGTTCTCCCACCTAATTATTCTCCGAGTAACCTTAGCACTAAATACTCTTTCCAGGCACAGAAATAAAATGTTTTTATTCCGGGGCTACTCCCCAAACGAACCAGCCTAGAGGTCAAGAGTACTCACGTGGAGAGGCCGCCCTAGACTCGGGAGGGGCTGGAGCGGAGCATCACGACCCCATCTAGCAGGTGGCTCCATAGGTCCCCGCACAGGCCGCACCGTGGGCCCGGCGCCTCGCTGTCCCGCCTTGTTAGCGACACGGGCAAAGCGGGGCCGGGGAACGGCGAGAGAGGGAGGAGCAACCTCCGCCCGGCTCTGACCCCGCGCAGCGCTCACGATCCGGCTCAGGGACCCCGCCACTCCGGCGTACCTCCGCGCCTAGCTGGTAGTGCAGACCAAGACCGCCGGAACCAGCGCTTCCCTGCCGGCCGCGGACCAAAACAGTGGTGGACCGACTTCCGGTCCTACCTGAGCAACCCGGCCCCGCCCGCGGGCCTCCAAACTCGGGTTCCGCTCTCCGGCTGAGCGGTGGCGGTGGAGCTTCCGGTGCGCGGGGACAAGGTTGGGTCCCCATCCATACGCGGGTGGCTTCTTCTCTTCGAACTTGGGGACGTCAGCCCACCGGCGTGCTGCCCGGGGTCAGCGCTGAGCGGTTCCTGGGGAAGCCCTGGATCCGGCCTTGCACCCCATTCTACCCTTCCCTCCTCCACTTCCACTGCCCCGCTCACCCGCTTGCACTATTAACGTCCCTTCCTCTCCACCAGCCTTAATTTCCTGTGGCTACTCTTATCCATTCTGGCTTGCCTGACTCTGGCGTCGTTTTATAGAACCTTCATTTTTATATTTTTCTTATGGTAAAAAGCAAATTCCTGTAATTTTTTTTTCAATGACTTGCACTAAATAAAATGACTTGATTGTGTGTGCGTGTTGCACTTTCTAGGACTGATTTGTCTTCTCTTGAACTTAAAGCACAGGTTCCTTTACAGACGTTTTTTAAAGTGCCCCCGTTGTCCTCCTGAAATGAGTCTGGTGCTCAGAAACCTACAGCGAGCTATCCCCCTTCGGAGAGTGCCGCTCCGCCAGAGGATGGAGATAGTCAGGAGTATTTTAGGAGTCCAGAAATTCGACTTGGGAATCATCTGTGTTGACAACAAGAGTATTCAGCACATCAACAGGATCTACAGAGAGAAAAATATCCCAACTGATGTGCTTTCTTTTCCATTTCATGAGGTAAAAAGTATTTTCCTCCTCGCCTTGTCTAGCCTGCCATTCAGTGTAAATTTCCTGTGTTAATTATATTACAGACATGATTTTTTAGTTTTATTTTGAAAAGTTTCACAATATACACAAGAGATCAACCCTATTGATCAATGCCCATTTCTGGAGGAGAAAAGGGGATTGAGCTCTCCTCTCCCCACCTAATGGGATCAGTGAATTAGCAGTTTTGAGTGTGGATCAATAATGAATATGTATGGCCGAAACCGGTTTGGCTCAGTGGATAGAGCATCAGCCTGCGGACTGAAAGGTCTCAGGTTTGATTCAGGTCAAGGGCATGTACCTGGGTTGCGGGCACATCCCCAATAGGGGGTGTGCAGGAGGCAGTTGATCGATGTTTCTATCTCCCTTTCTCTCTGTAAAAAATCAATAAAATATATTTTTTTAAATAAAAAAATAATGAATATGTATGGTTAAAAATTAAATAACGCTGAATAAAAGAAGAGACTTGTGTAAGTATTTTCTACAAACTTGGGACAGCTGTCAGGTCACTTGCAGTTATGCAAATGAGTTATTCAGGGCTTTACACAGGGGATAGTAGCAGCATAAATTGGAAAGCATCTTAGCAACAGACTTCAATCCACTAGTGTCACACCCACAGAAATAAACCAAAGAAGGAAGGCTATAAAATATTAAATGAATAATATAAAAATGCATTAAAATGTTCACTTATTAAGTATCACGTGATCTCACTCATTTGTGGAATATACTAGTAATGAACAACGTAAACTGATGAACAAAAATAGATTCAGAGACATAGAAACATCGAACAGACCGTCAAACCTCAGAGGGAACGCAGGGGAAGGTGAAGCGGGGGAGGGTAAGAGATCAACAAAAGGACTTGTATGCTTGCATATAAGCATAACCAATGGACACAGACAGTAGGGGGGTGAGGGCATGTGCTGGGGGGGTGAAGCGGGGAGCAGCTGGGAAGCGGTCATGGGGGAAAAGGGAGACATATTTAATACTTTCAACAATAAGGAATTTAAGTTTTTTTTAAAGTTCACTTATTTTCCTTAATAGGAAAAAAAACTATTAACAATACTAAATAAATATGCAGCCATAGGTTACTGGCTTCCTGTGAACTGAACTCAACTAAATGGACCGGTGCTTATGGTCTTTACGATAAATAAAATGTGAAAGGCTATTTAGGACAAAATACCAGGAGGAAAGAACAGAAATATAAAACTATATCAGTGTGGTGATTTAACTCCTAGACACAATCTGTGTGACTGTGCATTGGGAATGATGAAAGAAATGGAAAGAAACTCACTCGACAAGGTGGAAACATCGTAAGTCACTTGTGTGTAGTGGCTTTGTGGTCCCCTGCCCCCACTCGGGACTAGTCTGGACAATGCCTTCCAGAATGAAGTCTGTAGGCCTGTCGTCAGGGTAGTGTTCCTGAGGTCCTGTTCTCACAGTCTGTTTCCTCATTTGCAGAATCTGAAAGCAGGTGAAATTCCCCAGCCTGATTTCCCAGATGACTATAATCTGGGGGACATTTTCCTAGGAGTGGAGTATATCTTCCAGCAATGCAAAGAAAATGAAGATTACTATGACATCCTGACTGTAAGTAGGAATGCTGAAATGGCAGGGTCTGCCTAGCAAAGAAATACCATGTCCTTAATCCAGGCCATGAAGAGGTTGGTGACGTGCACCTGTGTCCACATTATTGCCCACGGGAAGAACAAGGGTTATTGAGGGAGACCCACAGAGAGGGAGATCCACAGAGAGGAAGATGGCGGAACGCGATCTGCATGCCCTGTGGCAGTGCCAAGGACGGGAAGAACATAGGGAGTTTCTTGGCAACTGAGATATGAGATAAGGGAAACTCCCAGTAGTGACCTTGTTTTAGCTTTTACCTTGAACTCGGCAGGTTGTGTAGTTAATGCAGGCTTGCTGAATAAGCTTCCTAGGAAACTGCCCAAAGTGGACAAAATTCTAGCATCCAGGGCCTTCCAGATCTGTCCTTGGCTTATTATATTTAAAAAAAAAGTGGGGGGGGGGCGGATTCTGAAAGTATGGAGTGTGACAGAGTCATATTTTAACTTCCCCAAGGATTCAATTGAGGGGTCTTCCTTTGGCCAAATCGCCACATCCTGAAATATGTTGCGGGGGGTGAGGGGGTGTCCTAGTGCTTCCATGTGAGACTCAGTGTGAGCAGGTTTGGGGGTGGGGGAGGAGGAGGTTTCCCTTTCTTCCTGAGCAACAGGAAACGCAGTGTAGTCAGGTCAGCATGGTCCAGCTCCGGGATCTCTGTGGCCAGCAGTGGTGTACCCCAGGGGGCAGGGGGCATGATCGAGGGTGCCATTGTGGATATCTGATTTCACTTCCCGGCACCTCCTGAGGGTTCTGTATCGAAGTAGAGGGCCAGCCCACCACTCCTGTGACCCCCATCCCCCGTCACAGGACCAGCCAGCCACTCTGCACCCTCCTGGCTGCCAACTGCACGTAGGCACCTTCTAATAGCCCTGAATACCCTCCAACTACCACCTTATCCTCCACATCTCACCACTCCTCCGACCCTTCCCTCTGCCCTGAAAAGCGGGTGTCTCCTCAGGAAATAATCACTGACCCTCCCTACCCCAGAGATCCTGATCTTCACATCCCTGACAGGGCCCTTGTCTACCTGATGTTTTCTGAACTCCGCCCATGTTCTCATTGCCCACTCACACCCTCAGTGCTGCTGCCACCGCCTCCCGAAGCCCTGCCTGGGCCCAGCGGAGGGTTCCTAACCTCCCACCAGATGTGAACTAAGCTCTCCCTGCCTTCCTCCTCCCCTGGCTCCTGGCGTGGTCACGGTCAGCCCCTGAGGCAGCTTTTTAATTGTTCCAACAGGTGACTGCCACTCATGGGCTCTGTCATCTGCTGGGCTTCACCCATAACACAGAGGCCACGTGGCAGAAGGTAGGTGCCATCCCCCACAAGCCAGGGCTGCCCGACCTGCCCCTTGCAGTCGATGAAAACCAAAATTGAAAAAAACAGCAAAATAAGGAATTTTATGCATGTTTACTTTATTTAAAAAAATGTTTACAATGTTTGTTTTAAATAGTGGGCTCCCCAAATTCTGTTAACTGTATTATTAACTCACTATTGAAAGTTTGAGCAGAGAAACTGAATTCTAAAAATTCTATGAAATTCTGATGGCTTAAAGTTACAAAATCTTCACGAGGGAAACTGTGATGCTATTCATCAGTTGAGAACAGGATTTAAAATGTGCAGGCGTCTGATAGAGACCTATTGTGTCAAGTTATGGAGCAGTTGGTTTCCTTGAAGGGTGCAATGTTTACCCACTTGTAAAGGTCCATCTTGGTATACAAACCATATTGTGTTTAATAAACTCAAACTGGATTTGTAGTCAAATAGTCAGATTCTCTGAAAGGCATCAGAAACTTTTTCATTAACAAAGGAAGTGCCTGGCTACTTATCCTCTCCCCTGGCCATCCTAGGCTGGGTCCACACCAGCCTCACCCTGGCTCCACCTCCCCTTCCTGTCAGATGCTGGCCCTACTGTGGCCCCTTCGCCCCTTCCTCCTCAGCCCTCCACCTCTACATCCAACAGATCTAAGTCTCAGCGTGTGCAGTCTGCCAGGGACCCCAGCCCTCCAAGCCCTGACCACCCTTATCCCCAGAGGAGCCATCTGTACCCCCTCCTTCCCCTGTGTCCTGCGCCTGTTCTCCTGTGACCCCAAGCAGGCTCTCCTCTTTCCTACCCAAGATCACCCCCTCTACCCCAGCCCACAGCCTCTCCTGCCGCCTCTATCGTTCACCCTGCAGGCAGCATTTTGGCACTCTGTACACATGAGCAGAACCTTGAGGGAAGCCCTATGGCCAAGGCTCCCCATGCAATAACCTTGGTTGACACGGGCCTCAGGGAGGGATTTGCCGAGGAGGGGACCCTGGGCTGAGCCAGGGACTCCCCAGGGCCTGAGCAGCCAGGCCAGCTGGGCATGTCCAGGGTTGGTTTTCGTTCCTTTGTTGCAGATGTACCAGAAGGAGAAGCAGGTTCTCGAGGAGCTGAGCCGGCGCACTGGGGCCAGGCTCCAGCCCCTGAGCAGGGACCTCTTCTGATGAGCACAGCCCACGACACAGGTAGTACCTGAGGGACCCTCCAGGACGCAGGGACACCGTGTGGATGGGAGTTGACCCCTCCCCGTGGGTCCTGAGGATCAGAGGCTTCCCCACACGGAGGGCCGGTCAATGCCCAAGCCAGGGCTAAATTCCATGAGTGGAACTATTTCCTAAAGTACAGGAGAAATTTCCATTCATGTCTTTACTTAGAACACAGTAGACATGTTATTTTCAGTATTGTAGATAAAACAGTTCTAAACTCTAACCTGCCCCTCCCAGGGTTTCTGCCTTTGGTAATGAAACCTTTCTCTCTCCCACCTTTGCAGCCACCCAGGAGGATGAAACAAGCGGCCTGGGGGCATATATGTGGGAGCCGATGGTGGAGGGGACAGGCACCTAGCCAGCCAGCCAGCCAGCCGGGGCCTCCATCACCTGAAACCGTCAGGTCAGGATCCTGACCACAACACACAGGGAGTTCCACGAGGTCACGGCAGTAACAGCCTCTCAGCTCCGTTTTGGCCCTGACAACCAGGAATGCTGCAATTCTGAGAATTTGGTTTCCCCTCTGAGTCTATGTTAGAAACATGAAAACCAGTGTGTTAGAAACACATTTCCCACTGGATTTGTGTCCTGTCTCAGACTGCACTTCCCCCAGCTCTCGGGGATAAGGGCTTGAGCCTGTGACATTCCTGAGTCACTGCGCATGGCCTGCTTGTAATCACAAAGCTCTTGGCTCTGAAATCCTTTTTAAGAGACTGAAGGGGTCCTGAGACCTGCGGATCTTGTCCCTCCATGTGCCTTCATGAGCACCAGGTACCCCCAAGAGGCTTTCCACGTGACTCCCATGTGACCGCATGTGATTCCCCCTGCTCAGGAGGTGTACTGAACTGAGTTTTTCCAGTGTACCAGATTACCCAAAGACAGTGGACTTGTCAGATGCCTTCCCTCTGAATAATGTTAATAATGTGGAGAAATAAAACCGAAGCCATGTTAGAAAAAATTAATGTGAAAATAGGAAATATGGCCAGACCTTTAACTGGTACATTTAACAAGAGACTGGGCTGTGGGACGGTTCGGCCCTGACGTCAGCCCAGAGGGGACCTGCGTGCAGCGAAGCGGGCATCGTGCCTCCTCCGACACCCTCCTGGAGAACCCGAGGGTGCAAAGACAATGTTCCTGCTTCTGAGGAACTTAGGGGACCAGCTGATGTACCTCAAAAGGGGCCATGAAAGCATGCTACTACTCAAAAATGACATTTACATGAAAACAATATTAAAAAGTAGGAGAACATAATCCCACCAAAGGAAAAGAGAAACAGGAAGTACAGAGAGTAAAGGTGACAGCCCAGTGGTGTGGGTCAGTGGTTGAGCATCAGCCGGTGAACCCAGAGGTCACCAGTTTGATTCCTGGTCAGGGCACATGGCCTGGGTGCAGGCTGTGCAGGAGGCAGCCAAGCGATGTTTCTGTCTCCCTCCCCACTCCCTTTCTCTCTAAAATCAATAAAAACATTTTTTGAAAAAGAGTAAAGGTAACGGATTCATTAGGTGAGAAACCCAACAAAACCAGAAGAGCCTCGGTCCCCAGCCCCCTCTTCAGGAGCGTGTGCAGCTCTGCGGGTTTATTCGCAGGAGAAAGGCCGGGCTAGCAGGTGGGTCTGCCTGTCACCAGTGCTTCCTCCCAGGACAGCACATCACAGTCTCAGCCACTGCTTTCCTCCCTTGCCTCTGGGCTGTCTCCCATAGGAAGGTTTATATTCTTTTTTTAAAATATATATATTTTATTGATTTTTTACAGAGAGGGAGGGATAAGAATAGAGAGAAACATCGACCAGCTGCCTCCTGCACACCTCCCACTGGGGATATGCCCGCAACCAAGGTACATGCCCTTGACCGGAACCGAACCCGGGACCTCTCAGTCCACAGGCCGACGCTCTATCCACTGAGCCAAACCAGTCAGGGCAGGAAGGTTTATATTCTTATGTGGCTAAATCTATGCTATGGATCTTCTTCCTGTGGCTGCTGGGCATCTTTTCTGACAACATCCTTGTTGATCTCAGTGGTCAGGGACCACTGTCAGGCTTCCACCTGGTTTTTCTGACCACGTCCCTGAGGGAAGAGGGACCATGGGGCTCACCAGGCAGGTGTCGGGGGGCTCACTGGCCCGGAGCTGGAGCGGCTGCAGGCAGGAAACCTTCAGGCACAGCCCTAGAGGAAAGGCAAGAGTCTGGGTGTCGTTACTGCCCCACAGGGCTCACAGGTGCACGGGGCAGGTGAGCTCTGCTCTGGGGATCAAGAGGGGCCCTCACAGCCATGCTTGGACTGGACATACCCAGGGTCATCTGGGTTAGACAAATGACCCAAGCTGCACACAGCTTCCCCAGGAGGTTGCCATGGGGTCCACACTCAGCTGTGGTGATGGGGGTGGGGGGGAGGCTCCATGGTCCCACCTGTGTCCCTCAGGAGATGGCAAGGCCTTTCCAGTCCCCTTTCCCAATTCCCTCTGCAGCCTAGGGACCTGACAGAGACCTATGTCCACTGGTTTCTCAGTAGGGGTGGGGAAGGGCAACGGGGTTCCAGGATCCTTACGTGCTAAGGGCAGCGGCAGAGGGGCTGGCCACGTGACGCATGGTGGGCAGGAAGCTGGCAGCAGGTGGGAGGGCGGTGGCGGAGACCACCGAGGGCCACATGGAGTAAGCCACAGGTGAGCCAGGTGCGGCTGCCTGCATCGGGGCTGGGGGTGCATAGTGGTGGTGATGGTGCACGGAGGGCGGCTTCTGCCTCTCAGCTCGCAGCCCGGCGGGGTGAGGCCACTGCAGGCCCTCGGCACAGCACAAACACCAGCTCATTTCAACTGGGACCTGCTGCTTCAGGCACCCCTCTTTCCCCACCCCCACTCCCGATCCTGACTTAGGGTGGCCTCAGAGCCCAGGAACGGCAGGGAAGGGAGGGAGAAAATGAAGGGTGGGGCGGGGGGTGGGGGGGCTGCGGAGAACTCATCCCAAGGAAGCAGCTTTCTGGGCCTCAAACTGCACAACCCAATCCTCATCTGAGGGGAGAACTGGGGGATTTCACAGCCAGATTCCAGGTCCCCAGAGCTAAAAATGTGCTTTTCAGAGTTACACAGATGCACAATTTCCAGAAGTATTTACTTGGGTGGCCTCCTTTACCTGGTGTCTGCTCTAGGCTGAGCCTACCTGCAGGGTGGGGGGCAGGGGTGTGGCTTGCGGTCCCCTGGAGGAAGCAGGGGCCATTGGGGGCACGGCTTGGAGCATCAGGTTCTGCATGATGACCTGGTGCATCTGTGCGTTCTGCAGCAGCATCATCTCCACCATGTCTAAAAGGGTGGGGAGGAGGGGCTCGGTCACACACAGAGGGCTGGCCCGTCAGGGGGTCTCACCTGAGAACAGAGCTTTAGAGCAGCCTATTTGTTGAAACAGCTGTAGGGTGTTACAGGTATCCGTTCCTCCTGGGGGGTGGGGGGGGGGGCGGGGGGGAGGGGAGGGGGTGGGCAGGGTCACATTCCCAGACCTGAAATTTCCAGGTCAGAGGGTGTGTGTGCTATAAAGTGTGTGGACGGTGTCCAGTTGGGCTCCTAGGAGGTGGTTCCTCTTGCCTTCCTGTAGCCGATTCCTCAAGGCCATTGGGGCTGCATGGTGCCCCCTGACCTCAGAACATGGCCTTATTTGGAAAAAGGGTCTTTGCAGAAGTAATGAAGGATCTTGAGATGAGATCACTCTGGCTTATCCAGATGGGGCCCAAGTCCAAGGGCAAGTGTGTTTATAAGAGACAGGCAGAGGGAAATGGAGCGCGAAGGGGAACACAGACACGGACAGAGATGAGCCATTGATCTACAGCCCAGGACTCCTGGAGCCGCCACTGGACGAGGCAGGAGGCCCCTCCCTGGAGGGAGAATGGCCCGTGACACCTGGGTTCTGCCTCCAGACTGTGACAGAGGGGATTTCTGTGGTTTTCAGCCACCTGGCTTGTGGTGCTTTGCTACGGCAGCTCCGGGAGATATTCACCACCTCTGGATACTATAAAATGTGTAAATTTTATCAGTATGAGAGGTAAACATGGGTTGTTTCCACAGCAGCTAGGTCCAGAAAATTAGTCATTTCCTCCAGTCTCTGTCAGACTCACCAAAGGAAGGCAGGTCTGCTAGGACCATTCATACTCCCAGGCAAACGAACAGGAGCCTGGAGGCCCAGGGGCAGGGGCTCACCAGGATGCAGGACCCCAGCCAACAGCCTCCCCGCTCCAACTGAAACTCTCCCCTGGGTTCCCAGTGGGCCAGCCCACCCTGCAGATTTTGGACTCACCAGGCCTCCATAATCACACAGGCCAATTCCTTAAAACGCACCTTTCTCTCGGTATACACGTCCTATTGGTTCTGTTTCTCTACAGAGCCCTGACTAACACAGATATTGCCACAGGGTTGGGGCACGATGGGAGGTGCAGACCCAGAGCCAGATCCCTGCAGCAGCACAGCTGTGGGAACTCTGAATGGCCCGTGACACCTGCATGATAAGCAGCTGGAGAGGCTGTCTGGCGGCCCCATCTGGGAAAGGCCCTTGAGGAAGACTCGCGTGTGCCTGGGCTGGGGCAGACCCCACCCACCAGCAGCAGTGGGAACCTCTGAGGGGACACTTCCCAATCAGGCCCCCAGGACTCCCACTGATAGAGTCAGGAGTGAAAAGATTACATTACACAGGAACACAGAAATGGATACATCCTGTTCGCTAAAGGGATGCTTCCTGACAGAGGGACACGGTAGTGCAATGGGAGAGCCTTCAGTAAACGGCACTGGATCAAACTGATGCCACAGCAAAAAGAAAACAGCATTGATCCCTAACTCATCACGCACACACATCCACTCCAGATGGATCGTGAATCTGAATTTGAAACGTGAACAGCCATGTGAGACAATATGACCTTGAGCAGGTAAAAACTACATACAGGACACCCAAGGCACTAATCATAAAGGAAAGATCCCGAAAACCTATTAGTGAAGTTAAGAACTTCACCTAAAGACATTAAGAGTGGAAGGGCAGGCCACAAAAGGACTTAATATTTGTAATACGTATGTCAAAAAAGGACCCGTTGTAGAATATAAAGAAAATGAGAGGCAAGCAACCTAAAAGAAAAATGGGCAGCATACTTAAATGGGCACTTCACACAAATGGGTATCAAATGGCCAATAACTATGGAGTGTCCCAAAAAATGTATGTACACACTTTGAGTAATTATAAAGGCAATGTTTATTAAAGTACATTTCACTTGCAAAATTGAGCTGTTAAAGCGTGTATACATTTTTTTGGGACACCCTGTATATAAAAGGTGAAACGTAAATTAAGGCCAGTATGATCTCCTACTCATGCCCACCAGATTGGCAAAAATGGAAAAAAATCTGAAAACACGGAGTGTTGGTGAACTGCTGTGAGCAACTGAAACTCTCCTTCCTTTCTGTGGCACGTACAACATGGGAATCACCACTTGGGAAGACTGCCTGGCAGAGTTTCCTGACTGGGCCATCTCCTTCCCCAGCACGTGCCCCCACGCATGTCCCGTCACCAGAGACAGCTACGTCCAGAGCAGCATTGCTGTAGGAGCCCCCACAGGGAAGAATGGGAACATCCAACCCCAAAAAGAGTGCATCAGTCCTTGCCAGTGTGACTTGACTGGGTGTCGTTCCATGTACAGAAAGGTTGGCGGTTCGATTCCCGGTCAGGGCACGTGCCCGACCCTCGGTAGGGGGCCTGCAGGAAACAGCCAATCAAGGTTTCTCTCTCTCTCTCTCCTTTCCTCTCTCTAAAAATCATTTAAAAATCTTTTTTAAAAAAAAAAATGCAGCCCTAGTCGGTTTGGATCAGGGGATAGAGCGTTGGCCTGTGGACTGAAAGGTCTCGGGTTTGATTCCAGTCAAGGGCACATGCCTAGGTTGCGGGCTTGATCCCCAGTAGGGGCGTGCAGGAGGCAGCCAATCAATGATTCTCTCATCTTTGATGTTTCCATCTCTCTCTCCTTCTCCCTCCCTCTCTGAAATCAATAAAAATACATTTTAGAATAATCTATATAACAAAGAGGTAATATGCAAATTGACCATCACTCCAACACACAAAATGGCCACCCCATGTGGTCAAAGATGGCCACCCCCATGTGGACACAAGATGGCTGCCACAAGATGGCCAGCAGGGGAGGGCAGTTGGGGCAATCGGGCCAGCAGGGGAGCAGTTAAGCATCGATCAGGCTGGCAGGGGAGTGGTTAGGGGGTGATCAGGCTGACAGGCAGAAGCAGTTAGGGGCAATCAGGCAGGCAGGCAGGCGAGCGGTTGGGAGCCAGCAGTCCTGGATTGTGAAAGGGATGTCCCAGACTGGAGAGGGTGCAGGCTGGGCTGAGGGATACACACCCCACCCCAACCCCATGCACAAATTTCGTGCACCAGGCCTCTAGTAAATAAATAAAATAAAATAAAGAATACACCACAATTTGTGAGATAATGTGATTGGTTAGTGCAGTGGGCTGAATAATGGCCCCAGTGATGTCCACATCCTAATCCCCAGAACCTGTGACTGTGTTTCATTACAGGGCAAAAGGGACCTTGCAGATGTGATTAACTTAAAACTCTTGAGACAGAGTGAAAGTAACCCAAGTGTCCATGGATGGATGAAGGGATGAGCAAAATGTGGGCAAGAGTAGTAGCTCATTCTGGTTTTATTCTGCCTTAAAAAGGAAGGATATTCTGACACACATGACAGCACAGATAAACCTTGAGGACATTATGCCAGTGACATAAGCCAGTCACAAAAGTACACATGCTGTGTGATTCCATTTTACGTAAGGTTCCTAGAGGAGTCAGAGTCATAGACACAGAAATTAGACGGTGGGTGCCAGGGGCTGGGGGAGGGGAACGTGAGTTAGTGTTTAATGGGACAGAGTTTTAGTTTGGGAAGATGAGAAAGTTCTAAAGATCTGTTGCATAACAATGAATATCGTTAACACCACTTAAACATGGTTAAGATGGTAAATTGTATGCTTTGTGTTTTTTAGCACAATTTTTATTTATTTATTTATTAGAAATACTAGAAGCCCAGTGTACAAAATTCATGCATGGTGGGGTCCCTAGGCCTGGCCTGCGATCAGGGCCAGGCTGATTGAGGCCCAAAGGCCCCGACGGGGTCGGGAGAGTAGGCGACGGGACACGAGCGCAGAAGGAACGAACACCTGATGCTGCCACTGTGTGGTTCCCTGCCTCCCCACCTCCTCCTTCCCTTGCCGCTGCACCGTTGCTGCAGCAAGTGGGTGGCGGGCAGATTGGGGCCTGCCCATTGTGGGGAGGGACAGGGTGCAGGAGGTTAGCTGTTGGCCCCAAGGAGGGAACTGGCCCTTGGCCCCCCTGGGAAAGGGGCCCTGTCTGCTGCTACCCACCCCCGGTTCCCTGTCCCAGCCCAGGGCCCAGCCCAATCAGGAGATCAGGGCCTGCTGGCCTGGGGGGAGTGGGGGGGAGGGAGACTGTGGGAGGTTGGCTGTGGGAGCACACTGACCACCAGGGGGCAGCTCCTGTGTTGAGCGTCTGCGCCCCGGTGGTCAGTGCATGTCATAGTGACTGGTCGTTCCAGTCATTTGGTCATAATGGTTGCTTAAGCTTTTATATATATAGATATATATTTTTTATTGATTTCAGAGATGAAGGGAGAAGGAGAAGAAACATCGATGAAAGAGAAACAACAACATCGATTGGCTGCCTCCTGCACGCCCCCTGCTGGGGATCAAGCGTGGAACCTGGGTGTGTGCCCTGACTGGGAATAGAATTGGTGACTTCTTGGTGCATGGGTCAACACTCAACCACTGAGCCACACCAGCCGGGAAAGTCCTCTTCCTTTTATATCTTTTCTTCACTCAGCGATATCCATCATGGAAACACCTCAAAGTTAAAGCCATTTTCATGTTGGTAACTGGTGACTTCAGTTGAGTAGCCAGAAGCTGACTCTAAATGACTATCCTGCTTACAAAATATTTTTCCTTTCGGTAGAAAATTTCATAGGCCCACAAAAATATTAATATTGAACACTTACCTTCCTTAATACTTCCAGACCTTTGAGCTGGGAAGGCCTGGGGAGGGGGAATCTGTGCAATGAGTGGCTGCTGAGGTAGCTGCTGAATGATGGTGGGAGGAGCCTGGGGGACCTAGGAAGAACCAGGTGACTAGCTACTGAATGCGTCCTTGGAGAGAGTGTGCTACAGCACCCACCTATCCACACGCTCACCCATGCATTTACCCACCCACCCACCCATCCATCAACCCAACAAACCACCCATCCACCCATCCACACATCCATCCACCTGTCAACTCACCAACCCACTCTCTCACCTACCCACTCACCCACTCACCCATGCATCTACCTAGTCATCCAACCACCCACCAACCTGTCCATCTACTTATCTATCCATCTATCCAAGGGCAACTTTGCTGATTAACCCTAGAGGTTGACTTGATGGCTGAACAGATAATTATGTGAGTCTGGGCATAAGCTTATGACATGGTATCTTAGAGATTGAATGTTCGCATAAAACCCACCCCTCCCTGTAACTTATGCATTGAAATTAAGGTCTGAAGCTTCTCCTGGTCATTTTGAAGTTTTGAAAAAGAGTTAAAACACTTCTTCCCCTAATTCAGGGTCCTCCTAATGCTGAATTTCCCTAATACTTCTACTCCTAGAGCAAAAGTTAGGACCTGGGACCCCAGCCTCTCATCCTATATAATAAAAGGCGAATATGCAAATTAACTGAACTGTGGAACAACCAGCTGCTATGATGTGCACTGACCACCAGGGGGCAGATGCTCAACACAAGAGCTGCCCCTGGTGATCAGTGCACTCCCACAGGAGGAGCGCCACTCAGCCAGAAGCTGGGCTCACGGCTGGTGAGCACAGATGTGGTGGCAGGAGCCTCTCCTGCCTTGGTGGCAGCACCAAGGATGTCGACTGATGGCTTCCAGCCTGCGAGAGGGAGCAGACTAGGCTGAGGGACACCCCCACCCCCCGAGTGCACGAATTTCATGCACCGGGCCTCTAGTCTATAATAAGGGGACAAGACCACAATCCGCAAAGCCCTGTCTTAGGGCACCTGTGAGGATGACTGAGATGAGCCCCTGATGTCCTTTTGAGTGCTTGGGTGTGGTGAGTGCACCACTGCAGGCCCTTAGCCAAACGACGTCTTCAGAGCACTCACAGGGCTGCTGAGCTTGCTGGAGATGGGAGGTCTCCGTGGGCACAGAGCCTTCCCACAGTGGTTCTGCCCCCTGGGTTCACCGGGAGGAAGACCTACCGAGTGTTGGATGACCCGAGGCAGCTCCAGGGGCGGTGGGGGTGGGGAGGCGGCAGGGTAGATGCCAGGGGGCACCTCTGTTGGCAGCGCTGACCCACGGGCTCCTCTGCTGGGCCCTCTCCAGGAGCGGGCGTGGGTGCGGGAGAGCTCTTCCAGGAGGTGTTGTTCCTGCAACGCCAAGCAGAGACTGCTGCTCAGAGGGGCAGCCACTAAGCCTGGGGTGGGCGGTGTTCCCTGGGCTCTTCCCTGGTGGGTGGTCGTGTGGGACACCTGGAGTCTCCATCACTGCAGCGGCAGGGCTTCCCTAGGATTGGAGCCAGGCCTGAAAGCAGGGCCTGAGGGCCCTTTGAGGGGCCCACTTGAGAATACTACTTCTTTTAAATTTGCCAAATCATGTGAACTGGTTTCTGGTTCTGGCTGCCTCGGCGTCCCCTTTGCTACAAGTGCTACATTTATCGGAACTATTTGTGTGGACTTGGAGTGCTCCTTCCTGCTGCTGGGGGACGGGGTTGGGACCAGCCGCCGGGCTTCCACTTCCTGTAGGAAGGGGGCCCTTTACTCAGCATTTCCAGCTTGGATAATGTGCCACCAGAGCAGGTGGCCTAGCCAATCGCATGCTTGTCAGAGCCCAGCCCACAGACAGAGCATGTTCCCAGTGCCCCAGGCGTGAAATCTCAGCTGCTCTCAGTTCACCAGCTGGCCGTCCACGAATCACAAACCTCAGGGAACTGACACTGAGTCCAGAAAGACATGACAACCCCTATTCCCACCTCACACACCCCACTCCCATCCTCCAGTCCCCACCCCCCTCCCCCCACCCCCACTTCCCACTCCCCACCTGGGTCTGAGTGTGGTGGCTAGCTGTTTCAGCCACAGACAGCTTGGGCCCAGGCTGCTGCGACCTACCCAGAGTCTCTGCTGAAGGTCCTTCCTCCTCCTCAGGGCGCTCTGCAGGGCTGCATCCGGCCTGTCCTCATGTCCTGGAGAGAATGTGCAGACCCATCAGGACACCTCAGCCGCATCCGCCAAGACCTGGCGGTGACCTGGGCCCGTTTTCTCATTTGGAAAGTGGGGATGAGGGATGTCCCTGTCCTGGGGCTTACAGGTAAAGGTGATAGGATGGGATGTGAGGGTGCACTCAGCAGAGCACCTGGTGTGTGCGTATGAGTCTTTGTGTGTGTGTGTGTGTGTGTGTGTGTGTGTAATTGTGCCTGCCTGTATGCATGCGTGTGTGAGTGCATTTGAGTGTGGTATGTGTGTGTGCATGTGTGTGTGTGAGAGAGTGTTGTAAAGATAAAACAAACCTACAACCCTGGATATAAAAAACAGATTAAGCACAGCCTTGCTAGTGACAGAAGAGGGAGGGACCTGAGCAGAAGGTGGGTCTGGTGCCCACCCGAAGGGCTCCAAACAGCTCAGCTCTTACCTGGCACAAGGTGGGGGTCCTCAGAATCCCCTTCCACTTCCTCACGCTCCTGCTCCAGTTTCTGTGAGGAAGAGACCGTGGCAGGGTCCGGTTCCTGGCACAGGCTCAGTGTGAGTGGGGCACAGGCTGGCGTGGGGCACCTGCCTGTGCTGCTGATGCCCCAGATGAAGGGGATGGGGCAGGAAGTGTTGGGTGTTAGAGGGTGGGACAGGCGGCAGGGTCATCATCCTCTCTTAGGGGCGAGTGTGTCACATTCTCCACACACGCACATATTCCTCCTTAGACTCTGAGGGTGGCGCTCTGATCTGTGCGGCCCCCTCCAGACAGCTTTCTGAAGAGCCAGACCCAGGCTAGCTCTGTATCCCTGACCACCCTGACTGCCACCTGGGCCAGTCCTGGGGTAACCCTGCTGGCCCCTGCAAGGGGGCCCATGGGCCAGCAGATGGGGCGGGTGTGTGTGTGTACAGGGCTGCAAGGTCAGCAGAAGAGGAACAAAGCAGGTGGGGACATGAGGAGCTGCTGTGCTGGGCGGTCTCTGAGGCTCATTCAGACCCTCAGAAGGTGAGAAGTCTGGTGTGACGACAGGTCCCCCAGTCCCAGCCCAGGGGGCTGTGGGTCCTACAACAGGTGGGTCTCTGTCTTCCCTTAGACCAGGGGTGGGGAGCGTCTAGCCCGAGGGCCATCTAAGGCCTGTGAAATCAAGTGGTCTGGCCCTGCCAAGGCAACCACAAGTGAGACTTGAAATTCAATAAGTCTAGGAGCTTTTCTCATAGCAACATAAACTTATATTAAGCGAATTATGTTATCCAAAATGGCCCTTGGCAGATAAAAGGTTCCCCACCCCTGCCTTAAACACTGAAGCCTGGAGGATCCTCAGGGGACCTTTGTGGGGGCCCTGGAAGTGTTGGCCGCAGGTGTGTGCCTGTGTCCTGGCCACGGAAACTGCCAGAAGAACCTACTTGGTTCTGTATGAATGCAAAGATGAAAATTCAAGAAACCACAGTCCATTACAAGGCTAAAATCCACTGGGGGGGAAAAAGAACAACAAAAAAAGAAAAATAAATAAAATCCACAGGAGAGGGTTTTGCTGGGAAGCTGTAGCACTCACAAGAATATCTTACCCTTTAAAGTTGCACTCCTATAAGCAGGTGTTAAAAACACGACTGCCCGTCCGTCTTACCTTCTCCAAGAGTTTCAGGGTCAGTCGGGCCATTTGATCTGCCACAGTGGAATCCAGCATCCCAGGACCCTGGGGCAGGCCCCCTCCTTCCCTGGTTGCCAGTTATCTGCAGAGAAGCAGCCTCAGCCCTGCTGTCAATGAGGGATTGTGGAGACTGGCCTCTGCCAGGGAGCAGGAGGGCCCCACATCTCCCTGGACTGCAGTGTCTGCAGCCAACACTGGCATCACCAAGGCAGTTGCTAGACACAGCAGACAGGGAGGCCAGGCCCCAGGTTGCCAGGTTTTCGCAGAGAGTCTTTCCCAGGCCCCGCCCACTTTTTACCCAGGGGTTGCCTGCAAACACTACCACTCCCAGGTGTGGCCAGGCAAGCTCCTTGGAAGGGCAAATGTGGGCAGCAGCTGGGGCCAAAGGGGCAGAGAAGGGTCCTGGTGGGAGGACTGTCCCAGCCCCACCATACACGGTCCCCACCGTGGCAGAGCCCAGAAGAGGCTGAGGCTATGGGGAGGGTTCAGCCATACCCAGGAGCCTGCACTCTGCATTATGACCTCCAGGAGGCCAGCAGGCCCCTGGCTGCTCCTTGGCACCATCCGAGCAAGACAAAGCCCCGGCACCAGCTACCTGAGGGTTTCAGGAAATTCTGGGCTGCAGAGGGGGCGGCACTAGGGAGCTGGCCAAAGAACCCCTAGGGACTCGCTGGTTTGCCCACCCCATAGGCCAGCTGGCCCCTCAAGGGACACAGGTTGGGCCCCCATCCCACTGGGCAGGACATGAGTCTAGTGCTGGGACTGCCAGGAGGGGACCCCGCCAAGGCAGTGATGGGCGTCCTGGTAGCTATGTGGAGGGGACATTTGGGGCAGGTGTGAGTGGGAGGCTCCGACCAGCAGGGGAGCCTTAGTAGTCAGTGGTGTGGTAGGAAGGGCAGGGCTCCATGGAACAGAGGGAGTGGTTGTTGGTTCCCTTGGCTTTCCATTTCAGGTTTACAAATGGGTCAACCGGACTGATGAAGAGATAGAACAGATTTGACATTGGAGCAGTGACCGAAGTCCGGGGCGGGGGTAGGAGCAGGGCTCAGCACCTTACAGCCCTCTCCTCAATGCAGCCAACCCAGAAACTTGCATCAGAAATTGGGCTAAAATCCCTTAAGTTGCCTTCAGTCTTTAGGTTGTATATGTATCATACCCTAATGTTCTAATAGGTCTGAGTGTGTACAAAGACTAGTTAACTTAGTAACTCAAGGTAGCTAAGGAGGTGACTCCAGGGGTATGTATACATCCTAGCGAGCATGAACTTGTTTGGCATTTTAAAATAAAACAAACTTTCTTTTTTCTTTTTTTAAAAATATTTTTTATTGGTTTCAGAGAGGAAGGGAAAGGAGAGATAGAAACACCAATGATGAGAACCACCACTGGTTGAGCCCACTACCCTGACCAGAATCAAACCCGAGACCCCTGTCCACAGGCTGAAGCTCTACCCACTGAGCAAAACCAGCCAGGGCCAAATTTTATTTTTTAAGAACGGTTTTAGATTCACAGAAAAATTGAGAAGATAGTACAGAGAGGTCCCACACACGGCTCCCAATTATTAACATGTTATATTGGTATGGCACATTTGTTATAATTAATGAACCTATATTGATACATAATCATTAAAAGTCCATACTTCATTTCCTTCTTTTTTTTTTTTTTTTTTAATTCTCACCCTAGGATATTTTTTCCATTGCTTTTTTTAGAGAGAGTGGGGAGAGAGAGAAGCATCAGTTTCTCATCCAAAGATGTTTCTCATCCCAAAGATTGTCCTAACAGCAATAGATGTGCATTACAGGTATGTTTTCCTTTCCTGTCTGCAGGGCCTCAGCATGCCCCTCTCTACAGAACTCCCCACCAGCATGGGGGAGTCCCTCCTAATGTTACTGAAGAGGTCTGCCTAGGACTAGCCTGTAGTGTGTGGGTTCTTGAATTCGTGCAGGAAAAATTTCACGGGTCCAGTGAATTTTAGAGGACGTTTATCAAAGCTGTGGACAATGAAACAAAGCTGGGGAAATGCACCTGGGCTGGTCTGCTTTGCCTAAGTAAGAAAAAAGGGGCCTTAGGGACAGGCTCAGCGGGTTTATCTGGAATGAACTACCACTGCCCATTGCTGCCCTGGTTGCAAGCCTGGTGGGGTCCCTTAGCGTTTAGGAGATGCACCCTGTGGGGAAAGGATGGGGGGAGAGGCATGGGCTTGCTCCTGGGAGAGAGCACACAGCACTGGGACCTTTGAGGGGTTTTAAAGGCTGGGAGTTCAGGGATGGTCTTAGGGGAGGATTTCAATAGAACATCCACCAGCTTTATGCTGATGTACCAAAATGAGATTTATTCTCTTAACTTCATCTGTCCTTGGGTGTGGTTGGCAAAACTTCTGTTCCACGGCACCCTGTCCTCCCTACTACACATCACCGGCTACAGAATCGGACTTCTGCTGTCTCCCTGAGTAAGGTGATTTAAGCCAGCAGTGGCCAACCTTTCGGACCTCACTGGTTGGCGACCACTGATTTAAGCTATTTATTCTCTGGTTGGGGAGAAGTGCAAACCACTTACTCTTATGTGTCCTGATTTAGGGAAAGTAGGATTTACTAGATGGCTGTAACTACTTGGCATCTTGATTTTTCTAGATGGCTGCAAACTGCTGTATAACTAACTATCTGGTTGCAGTTTCCCTGTTCTGCTTGTCCTGGCTTACTGGCCTGTTTCACTAACATTCTTTGATCCAGGGGACTGTTTTACGGCAGAGATGCTGGAGTGGACCCATGACTGGGGGACGCTCTAGTCAAGTCCTATGCTGCATCACCCAGGAGCTACAAGCTGGGGGTAGACACATGAACTCTGACCTCAATCTGGCACTGTCTCCAGTAAGAATACACTGGTCCACGAGAGGCGCCAGTCCCAGTGGCAACATGTCCCTGCAACTCTGGGCTGTGGTTACAAGTCCTGACCCAGATCCCCACCGAATTCATAACTGGCTGCCCTGGCACGTGGGCTCCTTCAGTCCAGATGCCCGTAGGCGAGTAGGCAGAAGCGAAGTCATACAATAGGGAAGGGACATACAGTATAGAAAAGGATCCAAATAATTTTACTGGCTGTCTGTGAAATGAACAAAGAAAGCATTCCCGCGAAGAAGGGCTCAGTGACCAGGGCTCAGTC
Source organism: Corynorhinus townsendii (assembly GCA_026230045.1). NCBI lineage: Eukaryota > Metazoa > Chordata > Mammalia > Chiroptera > Vespertilionidae > Corynorhinus > Corynorhinus townsendii. The sequence goes on from JAPDVU010000002.1 coordinate 9,663,684, forward strand.
CCGAGGAACGAGGGTGAGGTTTATCTAGAACAGCAGGAACAAGATGAGAGATGCCAACTGCATCCCTGAGGGTAGTCACTGCTTCCCAGACAAAGGGGGCGGGTTCTAGGAACTGCTCCCTGGGTGATCTGGGGTAGAAGCGGATGGTGAAGACAGTGGGTGGCCTCGAAGTCCTTCCTTGAAGAGGAAGGTGGAGTGGGTTCTGCAAGCGCCCAGGCTCCTTTAGGGATAGGTCTCAACTCCCCAGGAGTCCACGTTTAACAACCGAACGACGAATCGGGATGAAACTGACGGCAATGCGTGTTCCAAAGGTTTGGCAGAGGAGCTAACTCCGGATTCGGAGAAACAGGAACACTCAGCCTCCTTGCCCCGAGCAGGACAGCAGGCTCAGCGACTGCGCAGACAAGGCGGTGCCCCGGCCCCTTTAAAATCGACCAACCACAGCGAGGTTGAGGCCACCGCGCTCCGCTGATTGGGGCGTTACCGCGCCAATCGGTGGTCCGCAAGCGGCAGGGGCGGAGCTCCACGCCAGCCGCGCCATTCTGAGCGCGCGTGCGCGAAAGCAGGAACGTGACCCCTGATTGGCGGCGAAGCCGGCCCGGAGAGAGGCGGGCTCACGTCTGCGTGACAGTTGTCGCGGGGGAGGGAGAGCCCGGGCGAGGGGGAGGGAGTGTAAATAGAGCGAAGGCAGCGCCGCGTCGGCTCCGTCACCTCCTGGGAGGCCCGCGAGGAGGCCTGGAGGGAGATGGAAGAAGATGAACAGGAGCAGCGGCGCAGAAAGGTGGAGGCCGGAAGAGCGAAGGTAAACGATAGTGCCGACTCCTCCCGCTACCCTGGTGTGGGCTCCTAAGGGAGTATTCCAGGACCCGCCACCAACCCAGCCAGGAGCGACTGCGGTCAGGCGGAGGCTGCCACCGCACTCTTGCCCTCTCTGTCCACTCGGATGGCAGCCACCTCCTGGCCGCCGCCATCTTGAATCCGCCGCCCTCTGCCCGACCCCGCCCCTGCCGCGGTGCCACCAATCAGCGTCGGGGGACGCTTGGCGTCTCTTTGAGAGGCCGAGCCCAGGGCACGCCGGGACTCGAGGGGCGTGGCGGCTGTGGTTGGTTCGAGAGGGACGGTGCGGGTGGGTGGGGGCGTCTCTGCCCGGCCCCCCTCCCGTGTTTCCCGGGAGCCTGGCGTGGCGGTGTTTCTTGGATTCGCGGTATAGTCTCCGCCAGGTCTCGAGAAGCCCTAACGGACAGTAGTGGCTTAGGGACGCGCCGCGTCCCTCACTGCCTACCCACATCCGTACCCCAACAGAAAGGGAAGGGCGCTCTCACTACTTCGTGTGTCCTCGTTCTCGCCAATAAGTGGCACCCCTGCAAACCTGTGCACAGCCGCACCTGTTGCGGCTCCATCTCGTCACGGCTCCGGCTTCCTGGAGGACTTCTAGGACCTGTGATTTCCTTGTAGTCCTGGGAGACACAGGCTCGTTTCTTAGGGCTCAAGGCTGCTTCCATCCGTTTAAAACTGCATGCAGATTTTCATTGTACTTGGAATTCTGCAATATTTAAATATAAAAAGGTTCCCGAGTGTTGTTCTAGGAGGCTTTTTACATTGCGGAATACTACCTCCCGCTGACCTACTGTTTATTCCCGGGGTCCAGAAGTTCCTGTTCTTTTTAAAAATTTATTTAATACATTTTTATTGATTTCAGAGAGAAAGGGGGAGGGAGGGAGAGAGAAACATCAATGAGAGAATCATTGATCGGCTGCCCTCTGCACGCCCCCTACTGGGGATCAAGCCCGCAACCCTGGCAAGTGCCCTTGACTCGAATCCAACCTGGGACCCTTCAGTCCTCATGCTGACCTCTATCCACTAAGCCAAAGGGCCAGAAGCTCCTGTTCTTGCTTCCTTGCTGTTTTGGCCCAGGTGGATGGTCTTGAGCAGGTGAAGTTGATGGAGGTGCCTGGAGTCCGCCCACAGTGCTGGATTCCTAGGGAAGCTACAGACACCCTGCCAAGCCTCCTGGGGTTGTGGATGATGCCCAAGTGAATTCACTGATCCTGGAGTCATGTGTTTCCAGGCTTGCTTTTATCACTTCTCTTCTGCCAAGGTTTTCACAGAAATGCCTTCTGGTACTCACTGTTTTGGGGTCATGTTGTGGGGATTACAGCACATGCTGAATAGACCTGGGCTCCAGAGTTAGAGTGGAGCAGGTTTGGGCATGTTGGCTGTGACTCCCGCCCCACCCATTCTGGCTGTTGGAAGTGACCTGCTCTGTCAGAAATGAAAGAATGAGAGCCTGTACAGTGCCAGCTAGTAGTAAGGAGAGCCACATGAAGTTGCTGTATTTGAGGTCAGATATGGTCAAACTGTGGCGATTTCATATGAGTTAGATAGTAAGAGGTATTCATTGCTAGTTCCTTCCCTTGAGAAAACCACAGGGCCACTGCATTAAAGAAACCATTCAGAATGCACTGATTGGTGTGAGGCATTGACAGGGACAGCAGTGTCTAATGGCAGGATAACAGGCATAGGACAGAGTGGCCCAATTCAGGCTTCCTGTGAAGGTGAAACTACTGACTAGGATTTGAATTGGGAGTTAGTTCTGTGGCCTGTTTTTTGCTCCCTTTGCTTGTGCCTGTCACACACAGGAGATGAAAGTGAGCCTAGTTTTAACACAGTGTTCTTGAGCTTGCTGTGGTTTGTAAATGTGCTTGAAGGAGCATTGAGGGTGGTGATTAACCTCATCTGGAGAAGAAACAATATGTCTCTTGTTGGGCAAACACAGGCCAGAAACAAGGACTGTGATGCAGGAAGGCAATTTGGATGGAGTGTGGCATAAAACAAATGAATTAAAATAAAATTAAATAGATGAGGCTGGTTCTGAGGGCACTGTCTGTCCTTGACAGACAGCTTTTCTCACATGAATGGCTAGTGTAATTTCCTGTGTCCATGGAATTGTGGACAAACATTTGTTAAATGCATTTGCTTTTATGACCACAGTTGTCATTTGAAGGAACAGATGTCCCCCTTTGTGACATCAGTGAAAAACTGAAGTTAGATCTCATACCTTGTGAATATGGTGTTAGTGGGAGAGGGTGTGTGAGTAGAGTCTGAAACCCCCAGACTTGAGGGACGGAATGAGCTGGGTTGTGCCTTATGATGGGCGACATTCTGTGGAGTCCCTGGTGCTTTGGTGAGCTGTGTCATGAAAACTAGAACATCTGATTCCATAAAGGAGGATGTTAGATTGACCTGGCTTAATTAATTATTTGCTATTTCTGTACTGGTTTCAGAATCCATGGCTAGGAAATTTTGCCTAGGCTATATATTTTCTTGATTGGGGGTAAAATGGGGGCAAAAGGGAGAAATTTAGCTTTTACATGGTTTTAAACCTTAAACATGCCTTGATTGAGCTATCAGTTTTTTAAATAGTTGTACTTTTTAAAATATTATTTTTCTGTAAATTTCCAGTGGCTAGAAAAGCTATTCTGTCACTCACTCGGCTGTCTTGCTTTCTTTTGTCTGTATACAGGCATAATTAACAGTCTTTAATCTAGACTTTTTGAATATAATTCTGAGCTTAAATCCTGGCATCATAGGTATTAATGAAGGCAGTGTGTGGGGGACAGAGATCTGTTGGTTAATGTGAATCTGGCCAGGTGTGGCCAAGTGGACTGAGCCAGCCCCAGAGCCTCATGTTCCCCACAAGCCTGCTGACTTTGTGGTTCTGTTACATTTTTCTCACTTACCTTTGTCTTTACTACTTCTCTACATTTTTGCACAGCTTGCTCACTTCCGACAGAGAAAAACAAAAGGTGACTGTGCGCATTCGAAGAAAAAGACGGCGAAGAGGAAGAGCTCGACTGTCGATGCGCCTGTCCAGGAGGAGAGTCCGGTAGCCAACGAGGACCGTGGGTTCCTGGGAGGAGGGGACGTTTGCAAAGCCGTATCATGCAGTGACACCCCTGATGGGGCAGCAGCAGCTCAGGTAAATTTTCTCAGCATTATGTTTTTATATTTTGCTCATCTTTTTGTTATTGTTAGCGTAATTTACAAAAGGTGGTCTTTGGTTTGTTTCTGCCTTTCAAATGTGGGGAAAGAGGGTTTTATTTTAGTTTACAAAAAGGGAGTATATTTCTGTGGGTTTTTCCCTAATGTTTTATCTGTGTATGATTGTGAGAAATTTTGGATTGACTGTTTGAAGGCAGTGTCAGTATTGGTGCTCGCTTTGGTGGTGGAAGTTTTATAAGTATGAGTTCATCGGGTGTGGCTATGTGCATCATCCCCTGTAACAGGTGTTTTCTTTGGATACTTAAACTATAATACTCCTTCACCTACTTTCAAATCCACCTACTTGTCATTCTTTGTCCTTTCCCTTCTTGCTGAACGTGGGAAGAGGAGGGAAGGGGGTGAAGGTGTGGAAATGTGGTATTGCTGGAGGAGGCACCACATTCTGTTGTTCAAGATCCTGAGAGCTGCAAAGGTCAGGTGTAGCAGGTGAGTGGAAGTGGACTTGGGCATTGAGAGAACTGAGGATGCTGGCCCTGTGTGACTTCCCTAGGGCCTCCTGATCAACTGTAAGTGGGCTCTCCTTGGAACTTCTTCCTGTGTGCCTTATAGACAAGGGGCCTTGAATTGTGAGTATTCCCTACTGTGTGCAACAGGGCTGGTGCAGATTTAGATGTTTGCTAGAATGAGCTGGAAAGCTGGCAGCTGAGGGCAGAATTTGACTCAAAATCATGATGTATCTGGTATGCTTTATGGGAAAAAAAAATAATTATCACCTATACCACCTACAAATACACTACCTACAAATCTGGAATTTTGCTTCTTTTTTACAGCAGCGTAGTATTCCATTGTGGAGAAGTACCACAGTTTTTTAATCCACTCATCTGCTGATGGGCACTTAGGCTGTTTCCAAATCTTAGTTATGGTAAATTGTGCTGCTATGAACATAGGGGTGCATATATCCTCTCTGATGGGTGTTTCTGTTTTCTTGGGATACGTTCCTAGAAGTGGTATTACTGGGTCAAATGGCAGTTCCATTTTTAATTTTTTGAGGAAACACCATACTGTTTTCCACAGCGGCTGCACCAGTCTGCATTCCCACCAGAAGTGCACGAGGGTTCCTTTTTCTCTGCCTCTCCAGCACTTGTTGTTTGTTGATTTGTTGATGATAGTCATTCTGACAGGTGTGAGATGGTACCTCATTGTCATTTTGATTTGCATCTCTCGGATGATTAGTGACTTTGAGCGTGTTTTCATATATCTCTTGGCCTTCTGTAGGTCCTCTTTCAAAAAGTGTCTATTTAGGTCCTTTGCCCATTTTTTGATTGGATTGTTTATCTTCCTTTTGTTAAGTTCCCTGTAAATTTTGGAGATTAAACCCTTATTGGAGATAACATTGGCAAATATGTTCTCCCATGCAGTGGGCTTTCTTGTTTTGTTGATGGTTTCTTTTGCTGTGCAGAAGCTTTTTATTTTTATTTTTTTAATATTTTTTAAATTGAATTTAGAGAGGAAGGGAGAGGGAGAGAGAAAGAAAAACATCAATGATGAGAGAGAACCATTGATCGGCTGCCTCCTGCACGCCCCCTACTGGGGATTGAGCCCGCTTCCCAGGCATGTGCCCTTGATCAGAATCAAACCGGGGACCCTTCAGTCTGCAGGCTGACACTCTTTCCACTGAACTAAACCGGTTAGGGTGAAGCTTTTTATTTTGATGTAGTCCCATTTGTTTATTTTCTCCTTAGTTTCCATTGTCCTAGGAGCTGTATCAGTAAAGATGCTGCTGTGACATATGTCTGCTATTTTGCTGCCTATGGATTCTTCTAAGATTTTATGGTTTCCCATCTTACGTTTAAATCCTTCATACATTTTATATTTGTGTATGGTTTAAGTTGGTGGTCTAGTTTCATTTTTTTGTATGTATCTGTTCAATTTTCCCAGCACCATTTATTGAAGAGACCGTCTTGACTCCATTGTATGCTCTTGCCTTCTTTGTCAAATAGGAATTGAACATAATGGCTTGGGTCCATTTCTGGGTTCTCTGTTCTGTTTCATTGTTCTGTATGTCTGTTCTTGTGCCAATACCAGGCAGTCTTGAGAACATTGGCTTTATAATATATGTTGATATCTGGTATTGTGATCCCTCCAACTTTGTTCTTCTTTCTCAGGATTGCTGCGGCTATTCAGGGTCTTGTTTTATTCTAGATGAATTTTTGGAGAGTTTTTTCTAGGTTTGTGAAATATTATGTTGGTATCTTAATGGGGATTGCATTGAATCTATAGATTGCTTTGGGTAGTGTGGGCATTTTAATGATGTTGATTCTACCAATCAATGAACATGGTATAGTCTTCCATTTGTTTATGTCTCCCTCTATCTCTTTTTTCAATGTCCTGTTGTTTTCTGAGTACAGGTCTTTTACCTCTTTAGTTAAGTTTATTCCTAGGTATCTTAAAATTTTTTTTTGTAATGGTAAATGGGATTGTTTTCTTAGTGTCTCTTTCTGTGAGTTCATTATTGGTGTATAAAAAAGCCACAGATTTCCGGGTGTTAATTTTGTATCCTGTTGCATTGCTGAATTCATTTATTAAGTCTAGTAGTTTTTTGATGGAGTCTTTAGGGTTTTCTATGTACAATTTCATGTCATCTGCGAATAATGATAGTTTTACTTCTTCCTTTCCAATTTGGATGCCTTTTATTTCTTCTTCTTGTCTGATAGCAATGGCTAGTACTTCCAGTACTATGTCAAACAGGAGTGGTGAGAGTGGGCATCACTGTTTTGTTCGTGTTCTTAGGGGGAAATGGTTTTAGTTTATGCCCATTGTGTCTGATGTTGGCTGTAGGTTTGTCATATATGGCCTTTAGTGTAGTGAGTTATGCTCTCTCTATTCCCACTTTGCTGAGAGTTTTTATCAAAAATTGGTGTTAGATTTTGTTGAATGCTTTTTCTGCATTTATTGATATGATCATGTGATTTTTGTCTTTCAGTTTGTTTATGTGATATATCACGTTTATTGATTTGCAAATATTGTATCAGCCTTGCATCCCTGGAATAAATCCCACTTGGTCATGGTGTATGATCTCTTTAATATATTGCTGGATGCGATTTGCTAATATTTTGTTGAGGATTTTAGCATCTATGTTCATCAGGGATACTGGCCTGTAATTCTCTTTCTATGTAGTGTCTTTATCTGGTTTTGGAATTAGCATAATGCTGGCCTCATAAAAAGAGTTTGGAAGTGTTCCTTCCTCTTGGATTTTCTGAAATAGTTTGAGGAGTATAGGTGTTGGTTCTTTTTTGAATCTTTGGTAAAACTTCCCTGTGAAGCAAGCCATCTGGACCTGGGCTTTTGTTTAGTGGGAGTTTTTTGATTAATTCTATTTCATCAGTTTTTATTGGCCTATGCAGGTTTCCTGATTCCTCCTGATTCAGTTTTGGGAGATTATATTTTTCTAGGAATTTCTCTATTTCATCCACATTGTCCAGCTTGTTGGCATAGAGTTGTTCATAGTATTTTCTTATAATCCTTTGTGTTTCTGTGGTGTCATTGATTACTTCACCACTTCTGTTTCTGATTTTATTTATTTGTGTCCTCTTTCTTTGTTTCTTGATGAGTCTGGCTAATGGTTTATCAATTTTATTTATCCTTTCAAAGAACCAGCTCTTGGTTTCATTTATTTTTTTAGTCTCTATATTATTCTGCTCTAATCTTTATTATTTCCTTCTACTTACTCTGGGCTTTTCTTATTGTTCTCTTTCTAGTTCTTTAAGTTTTAGGGTTAAATAGTTCATTGCTGATTTTTCTTGTTTTTTGAGGTATGCCTGTTGTGCTATGAACTTTCCTCTCAGGACAGCTTTTGCTGTGTCCCAGAGATTTTGGGGTGTTGTGTGTTCATTTGTTTCCCAGGAAGTTTTTTATTTCTTTCTTGATCTTGTTGTTAACCCATTCATTATTTAATAACATGCTACTTAGCCTCCATGTGTTTGAATGTTTTTGGGTGTTTTTACTGTAGTTGTTTTCTAATTCCATTCCACTGTGATCTGAGAAGATGCTTGATATGATATCAATCTTCTTGAACTTGTGCAGACTTGTTTTGTGTCCTATCATGTGGGTCTATCTTTGTGAATGACCCATGTGCACTTGAGAAGAATGTATATTCTGCTGCGTTGGGGTGAAATGCTCTATAAATGTCAATTAAATCCATCTGATCCAGTATGTCCTTTAGAGTCTCTGTTTCCTTGTTAAGTTTTTGTCTGGAAGATCTGTCCAGTGAAGTCAGGGGGGGGGTTAAAGTCCCCTACTATGACTATATTGTTGATCTCGCCATTAAAGTCCTCTGGAAGTTTTTTTTATGTATTTAGGTGCTCCTATATTGGGTGCATATATGTTTTACAAGGGTTATATCCTCTTTTTGGATTGATCCCTTTAGTATTATGTAGTGACCTTTGTTGTCTCTTGTGATGGCTTTCATTTTATGGTCTATTTTGTCAGATATGAGTATTGCTACTCCAGCTTTTATTTCTTTTCCATTTGCATGGAAATTTTTTTTTCCATCCCTTCACTCTCATCCTCTGTGTGTCTTTTGTTTTGAGGTGGGTCTCTCGTAGATAGCATATAGTTGGGTCATGTTTTTGTATCCATTCAGCTACCCTATGCCTTTTGATTGGAGCATTTAATCCATTTACATTTAGGGTTATTATTGACTAGAGGCCCGGTGCACAACATTTGTGCACTGCGGGGGTGGGTTCCCTCAGCCTGGCCTGTACCCTCTCACAGTCCGGGACCCCTCGGGGGATCCTTAGTGCTGTCGTGGAGGTGGGAAAGGCTCCTGCCACTGCTGCTGTGCTCTCCAACCATGAGAGCCTGGCTTCTGGCTGAGCGGCACTCCCCATGTGGGAGTGCACTGATCACCAGGAGGCAGCTCCTGCATTGAGCATCTTCCCCCTGTGGTCAGTGTGTGTCATAGTGACTGGTTGTTCCGCCATTTGGTCAATTTGCATATTAGCCCTTGATTATATACAACTGGAGGCCCGTTGCACGAATTTGTGTACAGGTTGGGGCCAATAGGGCTGGGTCGGCCAGGGTGAGGGGACACTGGAGGTTGGCCAGCTGGCCCCACCCCCTGGTTGAACTCCCGGTTGAACTCACGGTCGAGGGGATAATTTGCATAATTAGCCTTTCCTTATATAGGATAGGTATTTTTTTTTTATTGCCATTTTAATTCTGTATGGCTAGGTTTCTCTCACTGTTTCTTCTTGTTACTGCAGTCCCTTTAGCTTTTCTTGTAATGCTGGCTTGGTGGTGATGTTCTCTTTTGGCCTTTTTTTGTCTGGGAAGTTCTTTATTTCACCGTCTATTTTGAACGATAGCCTTGCCTGGATATAGTAATCTTGGTCTCAGATCCTTGCTTTCCATTATCTTGAGTACTTCATGCCATTCCCTTTTGGCCTGAGAAATCAGGTGTCAGCCTTATGGGAACTCCTTGTAGGTAACAGTTTTATTTTCTCTTGCTGCCCTTAAGATTCTCTCTTTGTCTTTAATTTCTGGCATTTTAATTATGTGTCTGGGCATGGGCCTATTTGGGTTCTTTTTGCTTGGGGTTCTCTGTGTCTCCTGAACTTGTGTGACTTTTTCCTTTACCAGGTTAGGGACATTTCTGCCATTATTTCTTCAAACACCTTCTCTATGCATTTCTCCCTGTTTGCCTCTTCTGGCACACCTGCTATTCTAATATTGTTACGTTTCACGTTGTCCCACAGCTCCCTTAAGCTGTGCTCTGATTGAGTATATTTTCAATTCTGTCTTCTAATTTACTGATTCGATCCTCCGTTTCCCCTAATCTGCTGTGTATTCCTTCCAATGTGTTCTTTATTTTGTGTTATGTCATTCTTTATCTCAGACTGTACTTTTTTCATAGTTACTATATCTTTTTTTTGTGCTGTTGAACATCTTTATCATCATTACTCTGAACTCTGTTTCAGATAAATTTCTTATCTCTGCTTCATTTATCTCTTTTTCTGGAGAATTCTCTAGTTCTTTTCATTTGGGGGTTGTTTCATTTGGGGGTTGTTTCTTTGTCTCCTAATTTTGGCTGCCTGTTTGGGTTTTGACTATGTATTAGGTAGATCCTCTACACCTCTCTCTCTCTTTTTATTTTTGTCATAAAATACGAATATTTTATTCCAGCTCTGGGAAATGAAGAAGAGAAGGATAGAGATATATCCTTCCACAAATCATCCTTTTTTTAAAAAATATTTTTATTGACTTCAGAGAGGAAGGGGGAGAGAGATAGAAACATCAATGATGAGAGAGAATCATTGGTTGGCTGCCTCCTGCACGCCCCCTACTGGGGATTGAGCCCGTAACCCAGGCATGTGCCCTTGCCCAGAATCAAACCTGGGACCCTTCAGTCCCCAGGCCGATGCTCTATCCACTGAGCCAAATGGGGCAGGGCCACAAATCATTCTAATTTAGCTGACATTAATGTCACAAGTTGGGAATTGATAGAAAAAGCTAAAGCAAATATATGTGTGTATAAGTATATACATATATTTTCAGATCTTAGTCCTATAATTGTTCACATATTTACTCTGTTTTTTGTTTATAAACACCGTTAAGTCATCAAATGCATCTTAATACTACTACCTCTGCGTCTTCACCAATCATTTAATATTGTTTGGATAGTATTTGCTGTTTGTGTTTTAATCACTTACTCGATTGGTCAAACTATATATTAGAAGATGTATGGGATAAATTTGCTTTAAATTATGCTCTATGCATCACAATTATCCATTACATGATTTCTTTTATTATCGTTTGGAACTTCACACATCTTGTAATTCTCTACGTAGACTATTTCAGCTTCTAGTGCTGTATATATCTACATCTTCTGGGTGGGACTACCCATGATCCATGAGCTTGGGGTCAGGCATAAACTGTGCAGCACCTGAGGTGAATTCTGATGTGGTCTTTGTTTCAGATCTGAGTTCTGTTGGCAAAGCCATTGAGAGCTTCAGGTCTTGAGCAGTTTTTTCAGGTATTTCTATTTCAGCAGAGCTTTCTAGCTTAATTTTTTCTTTAGGTTCAGGAAGTGACTCTTTTTTGTTGTTTTTTGTCCACAATGACTTAACTGCTTCATAAATTTTCTGACTTGTAGCATATGCCTTTTTCTCGGTGACCTTTGCAATTATTATGGACTGAACTGGGTAACAAACAGTTTCTCCTAAAGTGACCAGTCCCAATGTATAAGCAATTTTCTTAAACCTAGAATCTTTCCTTGCTGAAACCAAGCCTGCTAATCGTGAAACTGTAATCACTCCCAATTTTCGGAAGAAAATCTCGAGGTGGATTCTTCAGATAAACATATGCATCTTTATCAAATTGAACTGTATCCATTATCCCATTTTTCACAAAGACATAAATACCCTTGCACCAGCCAATATAACGACCAGTTGTAATACAGATGGAGGCAAAGCCCGTTTGTAAATTACCAGGCTGCTCTTCAACATATTTAGATTGAAGAGGTGGTGAAGTATATATGGGGAACTGTATTCCTCTTTATGTAAACTGTCTTTCTTTTCTGGCTGTTTTCTACATTTCTCTTTCAGTTTTTCAGCAGTGTGGAAATGATGTGTACAGGGACATGGGATGTGTCTATGTGTATGGTATTTATCCTACTAGAGGTTCTTTTCACTTCTTAAAGCTCTGACTTGATATGTGTCATTATTTTTGGAAAAATTTTGGTCTTTGTTTCTTTAAATATTTCTTCTGTCCCTTATGGCCACTATATCTGTGACCCTGTCACACCCAAGTTTTTAGCTGGAGAGCCCCTCTATACCTCTCAATCTCTAGTGCAGGACAGTGTTAAAGGCTGTTTCTGACTAATTATTTCAGGCAAAAAGACTCAAAGCCTCCAGAGAACACCTCTGCCTACAGACTGATAGGATTCCAACTCTCCTCAGGTGTGGTGAGAGTTATTTTCAACAGGGCGGGATAGTTGCTTCTGCCTGGAGACTAATTGTTTTAATTCTCTTAAGTGGCCTCAGGGCAGGGTGTTTTCCAATAGGGTGTGTCAACTGTCTTCCCCGAGCAAGGCAAATGTCTATGTGGGAAAGATGTCCTCTGCTGAGTGAGGAAATGACTCAGCCCAGGAAACTTGGGGTGTTGGCCTTCTGAGCTCTATCCCGAGACCCCAGTCCTGGCTTCTGCTCCCACAGCTCCAGTCCCCTTCACCCTCCCTCTGCCAGAGCACAAGGTTGGTGGCTCCATAGGGAATTTTGTGTGTTGGCTCTTTAAAAGAGGGTGCCTGAATTTTCAGCTGTCACTCCCTAGCAGACAGCACCCCGCTGCTTTTCACAGCCAGATGTTATGTGGGTACCCTTCTCAGTTTTGATGCTTTCTGCTGAGGGGCCCAACTTGGGGATTAGATCCCAGAGTTCTCAGTGGTAACCCCCCATAGCTGAGATATCTCTCTGGGACTTCAGTTGCTATCGGAGGGCGCCAGCCAGCTCTTTTGTGCCTCTGCCTCTCCTACCAGTCTCTATGTGGTCTCCACTTTCAGTCTTCGGGTATCAGGGTTCTCTCCTGCAAGTTTTCTGTTGATTGTTCAGGAAGTTTTTTTGTATTTTAGTTGTAATTCCAACTTATTCCTGGGAGCATGTCCATGCAGCATCCACTTATTCTGCCATTTTTTTTTTTTTGGTCTTTTTATTTTATTTTTATTTATTTATTTTTAAATAAATCTTTATTCAGATTATTACAATTGTTTCTCCTTTTTCCCCCCATAGCTCCCCTCCACTCGGTTCCCACCCCACCTTCTGCCTTACTTCCCCCCACTATCCTCATCCATAGGTGTATGATTTTTGTCCAGTCTCTTTCTGCACCCCCCCATACCCTTTTCCCCCTGAGAATTATCAGTCCACTCCCTTTCTATACCCCTGATTCTATTATATTCACCAGATTATTCTGTTCCTCAGGTTTTTAATTCACTTGATTTTTAGGTTCACTTGTTGATAGATATGCATTTGTTGTTCATAATTTTTATCTTTACTTTTTTCTTCTTCCTCTTCTTAAAGAATACCTTTTAGCATTTCATATAATACTGGTTTGGTGGTGATGAACTCCTTTAGCTTTTTCTTATCTGTGAAGCTCTTTATCTGACCTTCAATTCTGAATGATAGCTTTGCTGGGTAGAGTAATCTTGGTTGTAGGTTCTTGCTATTCATCACTTTGTAGATTTCTTGCCACTCCCATCTGGCCTGCGTAGTTTCTGTTGAGAAATCAGCTGACAATTGTATGGGTGCTCCCTTGTAGGTAATTAACTGTTTTTCTCTTGCTGCTTTCAATATTCTCTCTTTCTCTTTTATCTTGGCATTTTAATTATGATGTGTCTTGGTGTGGTCCTCTTTGGATTCCTTTTGTTTGGGGTTCTATGCACTTCCTGGACTTGTAAGTCTATTTCTTCCACCAGGTGGGGGAAGTTTTCAGTCATTATTTCTTCGAATAGGTTTTTAGTATCTTGGTCTCTCTCTTCTTCTGGCACCCCCATAATTCTGATGTTGGTACGCATGAAGTTGTCCCAGAGGCTTCTTACAATATCTTCAACTTTTTGGATTTTTTTTTTCTTTTTTCTTTTTCAGTTGAGTGTTTTTTGCTTCTTTGTATTTCAATTCTTTGACTTGATTCTTGCGTTCCTCTAGTCTTGTTGGGTCTCTGTATAATATTTTTTATTTCAGTCAGTGTATGTTTAATTTCTAGTTGGTCCTTTTTCATATCTTCGAGGGTCTTGTTATATTTATCGGCCTTTTCTAGGATATTCTTGAAAAGCCTTATAACCGTGGTTTTGAATTCTATATCCAGTCGTTTGTTTTCCTCCATTCTTTCGTTTGTGATCTGTTTCTTTGTCGCCGCATTTTCACTGCTTCCCTGAGTTGGTAGGGTAGCTTTGTGTGCTAGGTTTCCTGGATGGCCCAGTGGGTCGGCTTCCCCAGTTAACCTGAGGTAGACACTCTTGGTGCACCCCTTTGTGGACTGTGTGTACAGCCTTGTTATAGTTAAGTCTTGATTGTTGTTGGTATCACTGGGAGGAATTGACCTCCAGGCCAGTTGGCTGTGAGGATCAGCTGTGTCTACGCTGGGAGAAGTTCGGTGCTGGAGACAGCCTTATAGGATTAGACTTGCCAAATTGCAAAAGCCTCTGTGCTCAGCTTGGATGGGGTGGAGTCTCAGGGCAGAGCAGACAGTCTTGGCTTCCTGTCAGCCCTGCCCTTGTGCGCGCGCCTCCAGACCTTTGCCTTCCCTGCCTCCTGAGCCTCTGCCCGAGAGTCCAGATTTCCCCCCCGCAAGAGCGTGGGTCCCCAGGGGCTCACCTGGAACTGGGGTTCAGTGCAGTCAGGAGCTTCCGACTCCCTTCTGCTAGGGAAAGCCTATGGCAACCTCCACAGTCTTTGTGCACACTAGCGTGTGTGCCTCCAGACCCCTGCCTGCCGGGGCTCCCCCGGGTCTCCCCCGGGTCTCTGAGTCTCTGAGTGCCTTTCTCTCTACCTGACAGTCCAGACTCCCCCTGTATGAGCCTGGGTTCATGGGGTTTCGCACGGAACTGGGGTTCAGTGCAGTCGGGGGCTTCCTTCCCCCTCCAGCCAGAGAAAGTCAGCCAGGCTCTCAGCAGCCCTTTCTCTCTGCACGCACAAAGACCCTTTGCTATACCTTAATCCTTTGCCATTCCTCCAATTCTCCGTGAGCTTTTTTTCTTTCCTTCTAGTTGTAGAATTTCCATTTAGCCAGCTTTCCTGTGGTTCTGGATGGTGTCCGTTTTGTCTTTTAGTTGTAGTTTTGAAATTGATATGCAAGGCAGTTTAGGTGCTTACCTATGCCGCCATCTTGGTTTCTCTCCCTGCTGCCATTTTTAATCCTCCGAGAAGTCTTATTTTAAATGAAAAGTTTTATATTTTTCCTAAAATTCTGTCTTATAATATTTGGGAAAACGTTCATAAACATGTTATTATTTAATGGATTTATTATTTAAAGAAATAAATTAATATTTTAAAAGTTTTCTATTTTTTACCTTCATTTATTTCTACAAATTATTAAGGGAAAATTCTATGTAAAAAAGGGGAGATCTTGAAGATAAAATATTTGTACTTATATAAAATTAAGAGCTTGGCAAATAAAATTAAGTGCATGGGTCTGAAAGACTAGAATTAGTTGAGAAACTAAAATTTAGTAATTTAGGTGTCAAATACCCAGTGAAAATATTTAAAGAAGCAAAATTCAATAAAGAGAGGGGCAGCAGCAGCATTAGGTGAATGAGCTGCATAAAAATATTGAGACTTGAGAATGGTTTAGGAGGGCAGTGCAGATTCTGAACAGGTGGGGTGGAGTCAGTATGGCTGGCAGGTAGAGGGGCTGAGAAGGGCCTGAGGCTGCAACCATGGTCATGGTCCTTAGAGTAACTGTTCTTCTCTGGCCCTTCCCCTCTTAGCTGGAGAACCCTAATGGAGCAAGTACAGAGGACTCGGAGCAGCCCTGGCAGAAGCTGGATGGTGATGGTTCAGAACAGCCTGGAGTCCTCACAAAGGTATGCGTCTTTAGGGTTCTCTTGTTAAGGTGTGTTCCTTGTCAGAGTACTTCTCTCTGTTGTAGAAACCTAAATCAGAGTGAGAACTCAGTCTTTTAAGAACCTTCTCTCTCAAAGTGGAAACTGGGGCACAGAGGCTTGAGGCAGAGCTGCCCCTGCAGGACTCAGTTCCTTTTATTTTTTTTAATGTATTTTTATTGATTTCAGAGAGAGGGAGGGGGGAGAGAGAGAGAGAAACATCAATGATGAGAGAGAATCATTGATTGGCTGCCTCCTGCACGCCCCCTACTGGGGATTGAGCTGCAACCCAGGCATGTGCCCTTGACCGGAATTGAACCCAGGGCCCTTCAGTCCATAGGTCGATGCTCTATCCACTGAGCCAAACGGGCTAGGGCAGGCCTTAGGTTCTTCATGCTGCCCCCGCATGGAAGGTCTCTCCAAACTTTCTGTTTGAGCCCAGTTCGGCCCTCCTTGTGACCTTTGGCCTTTTCTCTAGATGTTAAAGAGAAATATTTTAATTTATTTCTTTTAAAATATTAATTTATTTCTTCATGTATGGAGGATAGCGAAAACATTCTGATCTTGTCTCACATAGTCAGCAGTGTGTATCTGGTCTCCGGCATGGCCGTATGAGACAATCTTGGACTCAGAGTGTGTCAGGAGGGTGGGCTTTCGATCAGTCCCAGTTTCTGCCACAATGACCTAGGGGTACACAGGCTCTGCTCACCCAGTAATAATATCTTAAGCCTCTGTTTCTGAGGTTTCAACTTTATACTAAGCTACTCCAACAGGTTGTATATTCTTTTATGGTTATTTTTATTGAGATGTAATTTGTATAACATAAAATTCACCCTTTTTCGTGACTTTTATTACGTTTAGTAGCTTGTGAATCCATCACAGTTAATTCCAGAACATTTTTGTTACCCCAAAGGAAACCTTTTCCCATTATCCATCACTCCCTACTTCTTCCCCCAGCCCTTGGCAACCACTAGTCTACTTTCTGTCTGTGGATTGCCTCTTCTGGACTTTTCCTGCAAATGGACCTGTGAGTGTGTCTGGCTTTTTTTACTGAATGTGTTTCTCAATTTATCAGTGATGTAATGTGTCCTACGTCACTGCTTTTTGTGGCTGGTGACATCCTGTGTGTGGGTACACCACATTTGTTTATCAGGTCATCCATCATTGGACACTGAGTTGCTTCCACCTTTTGGCGGTTGTGAATAGTATTGCTGCGAACACTCGGGCATGTTTTAACGAGGATGTATGTTTATCGTTCTCTCCGGCATATCATCATTATTTTTTTGTGACTGAATTCTCTGGGTCACATCTCTTGCTCTTCTTCCTCAGGAGTGTGAACAAGAATGTAAACCTGAAATTGCTGAACTGATGAGCCGACATGAAGACGAGACTGACAGGGAGCAGTGGTCAATGGTGGGGCTGCCTGCAGAGATGCAGCAGGTACAGCTGCAGACCCAGGTGACTCAGATGCTGTCACTCAGACCAGGACCCAGTGGGTTTGGGATCTGGGAGGTTGGCAGGTAGGAGAGATTTGTCACAGTGGATGGATGTGCACCGCAGGCTTACTGTGTCTACTTTTCTGGTTTGTTTTGTTTTCACGTCTTATGCGGAGCCATTGAAAGTAGAGGAACACACATGGGCATTTGGTGGCAGAAATTTGGGTCAGGTGCCAGGGACACACATTGCATAGCCCGTACTTTCCTATCAGTGGCCAATCATACTCCTTGTAAACTGCAGTGTTGGACATTGAGGGGCAAGAAGCCCTGGTCAGTCAGGAACATCCGACTCCCCTGAGCAGCTGTCCAACCACGTCTTAAGCTAGCGCTGCTTCCCCAGTGCCACCGCAACACCGCCTCTCTCCTTGCAGCCAGTGCCGCCCCTGGAGCTGGAGGCGTTGCGCTTGAGTCTGAGCAACATGCACACAGCTCAGCTGGAGCTGACGCAGGCCAACCTGCAGAGGGAGAAGGAGACGGCACTGATGGAATTGCGGGACATGCTTAATGGCCGGCATGCTCAGGAGCTGGCCCTGCTGCAGAACCGCCAGCTGCTGGAGCTGGAGCTTGTTAGGGAGCAGCATGCACGTGAGCGGGAGGAGGCGGCACTGCGGTGCAGCCGTGAGACAGGTAAGTGTGTGTGGGCAGGCATGGGCTTTCATTTCTGGTATTTGGGGAAGCAGGTGGCCCCATCAGAGGCGCCTCTGAGGTGAGGCATTCATGCTCTGATCTCCTTGTCCATGTGGGAGCTGTGTGGTGTGCTCCATGTGTGGGCACCTGCCCCTGACCATCGCTGGGCCCTTGTTTACCTCCTGGCTGGCAGCAGTGCATCCAGCTCTGCATATCCTTATCCTGCTCTCTGTCCCCTTGCCTCTTTCCAGTTCTTCAACCGGCTTGTGTTAACTTCTGAAATGATGTCTTTGGAGGTGTTTTGCTTACATACTTGAGGTTTCTACATCTGCATCGTTGATAGGACTGTCTGTGGCCATGTTTTATCCAGCCCGACCAGATGCTCCTGGACACAGACTCCCTCATCCTACAGGCTCTTCTGTGCCCCGTGGGACCCCAGTGCTCCTGATGGGCAGCCCAGGAGCCTCTTTATCTCATTCTCTAGCCTAGACTCAGCTTATGTCTAAAACATACTTTTGTGTTTTAATTTTAATGCTTTCTGTTAGTCACAACTTTTTGTAAATGTGTTTTAAATAATAGCTTTACTGAGCAGTAATTCTCATACCACACAATTCGCCCATTGAAAGTGTACATGTCAGGGGCTTTGAGTGTGTCAGAGTTATGCAGACATCATTATAGTCTGAGATTAGAACATTCGTCACCCAAAAAGGAATCCCACACCCCTGGCAGTCATCCCACTTTTCTGCTGGCGTGAGCACCTGATTATCTGCCCTTTTTAAAAAAATATATATATTTTATTGATTTTTTACAGAGAGGAAGGGAGAGGGATAGAGAGCTAGAAACATCGATGAGAGAGAAACATCGATCAGCCGCCTCCTGCACACCTCCTACTGGGCATGTGCCCGCAACCAAGGTACATGCCCTTGACCAGAATTGAACCTGGGACCCTTGAGTCCACAGGCCGATGCTCTATTCACTGAGCCAAACCAGTTAGGGTTTGCTGAGTTTTCCATTTGGGAAAAAAAAGCAGCATGCTGGCTCCAGGTGTGTTGAGAAATCCTTTTCTTTCTGGGTCTCTTCTCAGGTTCCTTTTTAAATATATTTTTTAATTGATTTCAGAGAGGAAGGGAGAGGGAGAGAGAGATAGAAACATCAATGATGAGAGAATCATGGATTGGCTGCCTCCTGCACACCCCCTACTGGGGATCGAGTCCACAACCTGGGTATGTTCCCTGACGGGAATCGAACTGTGACCTCCTGGTTCCTAGTCTGTGCTCAACCATCGAGCCACACGGGCCAGGCTCTTCACAGGTTCTTATAGTGCTGTCTCTGTGTCTTCATCTAGATTCAAGCAAATGCAAATACCTCATTTTACTCCCATATATATGTATATGCATGTGGAAGTAATATGATGTATTTATTGTTTGTGTGTGTGCGTGTGTGTGTGTGTGTGTATAATGATGCAGATGTGTGTGTGTGTATATCCCTGTGTATGTGTGTATGTATATATATATATTTTTAGCGATTTTTCTTTTTTTCCCATTTCCTTTTATAAATATCTTTTTATTGATTTGAGAGAGAGAGAAACATTGATATGAGAGAGAAACATAGGTTGCCTTCTGTACGCACCTCATCCAGGGATTGAACCCACAACCTGGGCATGTGCCCTGACCAGGAATTGAACTGGCAGCTTCTTGGTGCTTGGGATGACATTCAACCAACCAAGCTACACTGCCCAAGGTTTTAAAATATGAAATATGCTCTACCTTAGGCCTTTCCCAAAGCTGTCTTCCCTTTTTCATGGCATCCAAGAGCAGGTCTATAAAGAGGCCCACGTCTGACCTCTGTTTTGCGAGGTTCTGCCGTGGCACGGCCCTTGTGGATAGTGCAGGACCTGCCTTCATTGTGGCTCCTGGCCTTTTGCCTTAATTCTGGACTTGCTCAGGCCACCCTCACTGTGCACATATGGCACCCCCTCTCCCCAGTTCTACCCTGGCCTTTCCTGAGGCTCCTGCCATCTCTACCTGGCGCCCTGCTCTCCAGGTGTGCACCCATGTCTCCGTGCCAATTTGGCTGTGACCATTGGTCCAGTCCCGTCTCCCTCCTCCACCTCCCAGCACTTCCTCCTCTTTTCTTGTGCTTCTTCCTTTTCAGGGTTGGGAGTTGTTGAGTCCTAGAACATCTTTATCTTTGTTCCGGCACCTAGCCTGGAATCTGGCTTGGTGCGGAACAGACAGGTCCCATTACCAGAGGAAGATGTGGGTTCAAGGCTCTCAGTGACTATGCAGTCTGGAGCCAGCCTTGCCTGCTCATTTCAGACTGTTCTGCGGGGTGTAAATCTTACATTCCTTGGTTTGGGCATGTATATGATTTGTTAATTAAACCAGACAGCATCATACTCTTACTCCCTCACAGATGCCTCCTCTTCTGTTGACGCTGGTGGGTGCCCGTGGAGCAGCCAGCAAGAGCCAGGAGCCTATTGTCTCCTGGGTGATCAGATTGTGGAAAAACCTGAGGCTCAATGATCTGCATGACTTTTTATGTTTTCCTTGCAGCTGAGCTGAAGGAGAAGTTACAATCAGAAATGGAGAGAAATGTCCAGATAATAGAGGTATCTGCATTCTGTGTGTGCATGATTTCCCTTTTCTGCCCATCCCACCAGTTTGACCCCTCTACCCAAAATCTCCACAGAAATACCCGTGTGCGTGTGCGCGCCCCCCCCCCCCCCCCCACACACACACCTTGATATTAAACCCAGTCAGAGCTTTAGTGGGCTGTGTTGGTAGAAGTGTATTGTGGTTTCTTTCAGAGGTAAAGCGGTCTTTTATTTTTACAGGTTGATTTTGTCAGAGCAACTTGTTAACATGAAGCTCTTCCATCCCAAGTTTGGTTTTCTGAGTGGTTGCTGTGTCCTGGCCCTTGCTGTGCTTTGGACACAGACCTCTGTCCTCACGCAGGGAGGTGTGGACTGCGGCAGTTGAGATGTGGGCAGTGTGGGTTCTGGGACGCTGCAGGGAACCTCAGGGAAGAGCTGTGCCTCAAGGGCAAAGCAGTTAGTCACGGGTGTCTGCCTTGCATGCACCA
The DNA here is from genome assembly GCA_026230045.1 of Corynorhinus townsendii. NCBI lineage: Eukaryota > Metazoa > Chordata > Mammalia > Chiroptera > Vespertilionidae > Corynorhinus > Corynorhinus townsendii. Next base: position 9,684,483 of record JAPDVU010000002.1, read on the forward strand.
TGATTGGCTCTGTTCACAGTGCTCACCGAGCACTGGCATGGCCATTACTGTCCTGCTGTTCCCACCTCACACCCCATTTTTTGGGAAAGAGTTATGTTTTAGAGTATAACAGAATTAGCTCTTTTCTGAGGCAGTCTCTCACTGGAATTTCTGGTTCTCATAATGTGTCCCCTTCTGAAAGCTACATTTGTGAAGGGACCATTGGCACTGATGACAGAAGAGGAAATGGGTGACATCAGGGAACATGGGTGATGTTAGTTGTGTGACTTTGGGGCATGTGGGCATTTCTGTCTTGGTTGCTCTGGTCAGGCACTGGTGGAATATGGTTGTTCTGGGTTGGAGGCCTGTGCCCCAACCCCTACCCCCTAGGCTGGATGATGGGGACTTGTTCCTCAGGGCACCTGGCACATAGCCTGGCCCTCCCACAGATGTCAGTAACATCATTGTAGCATCGTGCCCCCCAGGTCTTTGTGGGGGCATGCACATCAGTCTCTGAGAGTGACCACACACCTGTGCTGTGTGTTTCTGGGCAGGTGGGCCTTGTTTCTTTTCATTTGTGGTTTGCCTTGTGGATACTTTTGGTCCTGTACATTCAGTGCCGGTTTCCTGTGGTGACAGTCTGGTCTAGGCAGGGAGTGACTTCCTAGTTTTCAAATGTATGATTTAAAATTTTTTATGACAGGTAATTATTGGTCATACTCTCCTTTTTCCTTATTTAAATTAGACCCTGAAGCAAGACTGGGAGTCTGAAAGAGATTTATGCTTAGAAAGCTTGCGCAAAGAATTATCTGCAAAGCATCAGTCAGAATTGGAGAATTTACAAAGCCAGTTTAAGAAAGAATTGGCAGAACAGAAAACTGAGCTGGAGAAGATTTTTCAAGCCAAAAATCAGGCAGAATGTGAGTAATTAAGATGAGCATGTATTATAGGGGGACCAAATTTTCTTGTGTAATTCTGGAATAAACACCATGATTCGCCAGATTTGTGGTGAATATGAACTGTTTGTGTGTTCAAGTGTCAGATAACAGAGCTTGTGACACCCCCGGCTGACAGAGGTGCTGGGCCGCCTCAGGACGGTCAGCCGTGGGGTCTCCCCTTATTGACTACAAGTTCCCTAAACCTTTCTCAAACTTACATTTCAGAGGTAGTTTTTGCATGTTCCATTATTAAATTGCTACCCAAACAGTAGTATTGGGATTGTTCACTTTTTATGGAGGTTGTTGGCTATTACCCGACCTGTCAGAACAGCTGTCTCCTGGTCAGCTGGCCTGTACCCCTCCCTCATTCCTGAGGAGAGCAGCAGTGCTGAGAAGGGGCCTGCAAGGAGCTTGGGAGCCTTGAGTGGGAGGTGGCCCTCTGAGTGCTGTCATCACTACTGAGACGGGCTGGCTAATAGTACTGCCGAGGAATAAGACTGCTGTTGTAAACTGAGCGCCTCTTCTCTTCAGTGTCCCTCCAGGCTCTGCAAGCTCAACATGACGCTGCCGTGAAGAAGCTCCAGGAAGACCTGCAGTCTGAGCGCTGCCGGCACGCGGAGGACCTGGACCTGAGAGTCAGAGAGAAGGAAAGAGAAAAACAGCTGGAGGTGGGCAGTTTTTTAATTACTTAGAAGGTTTAAGGTGGAGGTTGTTTCATATTCTGTTATTTGCTCAAGTACTAATTTAAGACAACTGTCAGCATTTGCTGGAGCTGGTAGGTGAGGTACAGAGTCTGTAAAGTTGATTTGACAGTTATATGTTCAGCCTTAGGTACAGATAATTCATTCTTTACAAGTCCCCCCGAGATGTTTACAGACTTCAGGTAATAGGGGTGGAGGGCCATATGCTGTGACCACAATTCAATAAAGAAATTTCTAAGAAAAGAGCAGAAACATTCCTGCTGCTTATGTGTTCAAAACTCTTTCCAATGAAACACTGCATATCAGGATGGGGGCGATGTGGCCAGATCTACTGAGACCTGAAGTATTTCTGTCACCAAACCCAAGAAGCAAGCAGTTCCCCCACACATTGGTTCAGGAAATTAAAAAGAAAGTAAGCCAGGGATGAAGTCAGTCATGGCCTGTGTGTGGATTTAGATGAGGAGAGGGAGGAGTCAAGCCCAGGAGGAGCCTGTATCTCTGTCCCCTGCAGCTCTCACACCCACTCCAACCACCTCTCCTCCAGACTGAGGCCATGATGGCCAGACAGAGCCAGGGCCGGGCTGGTGTGCACATCACTTTCTTAATGAGAAAGAGATGACAGGAGGGTACCTTTTGTCTTGTGCTCTGGATGAGAAAAGGCGACAGGGGCCTCTGGGCCAGCGCTGCCCTCTCTCAGGCTGACTGACCATGCTGACCCTGAGCCTCTGTGCATAAGCAGGTTGGAGCTGTTCCCAGCTTTGTTGGTTCTCTCTCTCTCTCTCTCTCTCTCTCTCTCTCTCTCTCTCTCTCTCTCTCTCTCTCTCTCTCTCTCTCTCTCTGACTGGCATATAACACAGGTTGGCTGTGCTAGCTTTGTTCACCCCTGAAAGAAGCTGCTTTCCAGGAAGGTTGAACAAGAAATGCAGAGAAAACCCAAACATACCAAGGGGTGAGGGAGGTCTGTGATCACTAATGAGAAGGAAAGGTCCCTGTGCAGAACACGTTAAAGTCAACAACGGGGGGACCTCTTGGGAGATTGAGTCATGTGGTCAGTGCCAGTTGGCAGCCTGAGAGGGAGCCCGTGCGCCCACCTCACGGGGCCCAGTCCCTGAGCACCCACCCATTGGCCCTCCCCTGACTTAGAGGGCAACAGAGAAAGTTCTTGCCCTTGGTCAGTGAGAAGTGGTGGTCTCTGCAGGGAACAAGGCCAAGGACCTGAGCAGGTGATCTGTGAGAAAAATACCAGGCGCTCATAGGACTGCGATTGGGAAATGGCACCTTTAAACATGACGAACGATAGTTTTTCTCTGGTGCCGCCATTGCTGGTGTTCTCTAGGCTGGATGTTTGGGATTTGAGCTTTTACTCATGTGCTCTCTCATGCCTGTCAGTCTCGGGGCTCACTCTCGGTCAGTGTCTCACTATCGCCTTCCTTTTCTAGTTGGAGAACCTTCAAGCATCTTACGAAGAGCTGAAGGCTCACTCACAAGAGGAAGTCAGGCGCCTATGGTCCCAGCTTGAGTCCACGAGGACTGACAGACAGGAACTGAGTGGTGAGGAGTTTCATGTTGAGGATTCAGAGTCTCAAAAGCTGAAGCTGTGGGTTTTTAATTGTGGGATCCTGAAATGAGGATGTAGCAATTGTAGCGAATGCAAAGAGTGATTTGTGTACTTCCTAAAGATGGGTGTGTGGAGTTTGCTTGTTGGTGGGAGCCTTGGTTTCATGCTAAGCAAGCTGCCTAATCATGAGTGTTTGCTTGTGTTGATGTCAGGCACCTGTTGAGTGTGCGTGCTTCTGTCTAGAAGCTGCTGGCATCTGGGGTCGCAGGTGTGCCTTCTGTGTGGATCCCATGAGCTCACCTGGCGTAGACTCCCATTGCCCCAACCTCTGGGGTTGGAGGGTGGTGATCCCGAGTCTCCAGGCCCGTAATTGCAGCCACCATTACTGAGGGTAGCTCACCTGGATCCCTTTACAGAATCATGTCAGAGCCGCCTCTGCTCCCTAGCGGCACTTTCAGATGGGGGAAGTCGTGAGATACAGTGGGGGAAACACAGACGTGTGCTTTTCTGCTGCTTATCTCCGGAGTGAGCCTTTTAAACTAGTGATTGTCCTTACTGGGTGAGTGTTGTTGGGAACAAAGACCAGAGTTAGGAGAAAGGATCAGAAACACCCTGTCTGCTGCATGGTGGTGAATAAGGCTATGTCTCTGTCACCCCTCACTCTGTCAACTCATCACTCAGTCTTTTCTTCTGGTCTGTGTGTCACTGATGGAAGCCACAGGTGGCACTGGTGAACTTAATGTGTACATGACTTCATGCATGCTTTCCTACACGTGTTCTGGTTTTAGCATGTTTACTGGAAGTCTTTACTCTTGCATGTAAGGACCCTCACAGGGAACCCTGATTTTGAAATCTCTGGGATAGTGAATTATTTATGTTACGTTATTTGAAAGCTGATTACTTATTGTTGACCAGCTGGCAGCCTTCTCTTGATCAAAATAACAGTGACACATTCTCTTCTGGTCTGTGTTACTGTTGCCGTTAACAAAATATCACAGACTTGTTGGCTCAAAACCAGTCATGGTTATTAGCTTGAAGATTTGTGGGTCTAAGGTCTCCAGCAGTGTGGCTGGGTTTTCTGTCCAGGGTTACCCACAGCCAAATTGAGTTGCTGGGCTGTCCCTTGACCTGGCTCACTCAGGTATGGCAGAATCTAGTCCCTGTGGTTGTAGGACAGGTCCTGTGTTGTTGCTGGCTGTCAGCCAACCGCTTGCAGCTTCCAGAGGCTGCCCATATTCCTCCTTGCACAGCCCCTCCATCTTCAGAGCTCAGCAGCACATGGGATGCTTCTCACATGTTTAGTCTCTGGCTTCTCCCTCCAGCCTGAGAACACTGAGGTAGCTGGTCATCTCTCTGGGCACAGGCCATCCTCCTGTGTCACATTAGCCAGTCACAGGTTCTGGGATTGGGGGCCTTTAGAATTCGGCCCCCTGCACCAGGACCTTCAATAGCTCCCATTTTTTCCCAAGTGTTTCTGTTTAAAGTGATTGTGTAATTTCATCCTATTAAAGACTTACGTGAGCAGCTTCTGGCTCGAGCGTCTCACGTGGAAGAATTAGAACATCTGCAGCGAGACTTTGAGCAGCAGCAGCAACGGGAGAAAACTGAGCATGAGTCAGAACTGGAGCAGCTGAGACTTTACTTTGAAAAGAAATTGAGGGATGCGGAAAAAAATTATCAGGAAGACCTGACTCTGTTACAGCAGCGGCTGCAGGAGGTGAGGGAAGACTCTCTTTTGGAGTCTGCGGAGATCAGGTAAATAAACCAGTTTTTACCTTGAATATGTATTTGAAATATGGGAACCTTGAGCTGAACTGAAATCTAGTTTATGGGTGTGTTGTTTTTTTTTTGAGCTTCCCCTCAAACACCAAAGTACAAGAAGTGTATATGTATCATGGAAGTTGATTACAGCTGCTTTGACCTTACACTTGAGAGACATTGCCTTTCCCAAGGAAAAGGAACAAGAATTTGTCTCTCTGATAGTCTAGTTTTAATATTTCCACAGTTTAATCTTCCTTTATTCTTCAACTAGAGGCCTGGTGCATGAAAATTCATGCACTCAGGGGGAGTCCCTCAGCCCAGTCACCCTCTTGCAGTCCGGGACCCCTCGGGGGATGTCCACCTGCCAGCTTAGGCCCACTCCCTGGGGGATCAGGCCTAAGCTAGCAGTGATACATCCCTCTGGCAGCCCAGGAATCCTCGGGAAATGTCCATCTGCCAGTTGAGGCCCGCTCCCTGGACATCCTTAGAGCTGCCGAGGAGGCGGGAGAGGTTCCTGTGTCTGCCACTGCGCTCACAGCCATCAGCCGGGCTTGTGGCTGAGCGGAGCTCCCCCTGTGGGAGTGCACTGACCACCAGGGGGCAGCTCCTGCATTGAGCGTCTGCCCCCTGGTGATAGTGCACATCATAGCAACTGCACATCATAGCAACCAGTTGTTCTGCCTTTTAGGGTCAATTTGCATATTATCTTTTTTAAATTTTATTTTATTGTTTAAAGTATTACAAATAATTTGCATATTACCTTTTTATTATATAGGATAGGATACTATCCCTATATGTTGAAGCAAATTTTAAAATTATTTATTTATTTTTATTGAATTTATTGGGATGTTATTTGTTAATAAAATTATATAGGTTTCAGGTGTACAATTCTATGATACATGGTCTGTATGTTGTATTGTGTGTTCACCACACCTGAAATCTAATTTTGCTTGTGATTTTATGCCAGTGGAAACGAATAGCCTGGTATTCTAGAAACACATTTTTATGTTTGGGACCCAAAACCAGAGAACATTAGAGCTAAGAGCTGTATCTGACTCACAGGACAGGCTGCAGATGATGTGCGGCTCGTGGAGGCGGGCTCAGGCCGTGGGGATTTGTGTTGCCTCGGGGTCCCCGCCGCTAAAACACCAGCTGTAGCCTCTGACACATATTTCATTCAGTTGTGCCCTGTACTTGATGCAGGTACAATTGTGATGGAAGGAGCAGGAAGGGTTTTCTTCTTTCACGTGGTCAGAGCCCAGGGATGGAGCAGAGTTCCAATGTGTAAGTGCCATGTGTAAGGTTTTCAAGGTGTGTTTTCTCCCAGTTCACCCAGTGCGGTTTTAGAAGAGACTTCTGAAAAAGAAAGAAGAGACGACCTCGATCAGCTCAGCTTCCACCTGGAGCAGCATGAGGTGACAGGCCAGTTTTGTTTTATTGATGTATAATTGACATGTAATATTGTATTAGTCCAAGGTGACAACGTAATGATTCGATATTTGTCCATATTGTGAAATGATCACCGTAATAAGTCTAGTTAGCATCGCCACACAGTTACAGATATTTTTTCTTGTGGTGAGATCTTTTACGATTTATTCTCAGCAACTTCCCCCAGATAAGCCACCATGCTGTACGTTACATCCCAGGACTTAACTTAAAATGAATGTTGTACCTTTTGACGCACTTCATTCATTTCTCCCACCCATGCCCTCTGGCAGCCACCTATCTGTTCTCTGTATCCATCAGTTCAGTTGTTTTATTTTTATTTTTAATTTTTTTTCAGATTCCACATATAAGGAAGATCATATCTTATTTGTCTTTTACTGACTTGTTTTACTTATCATAATAGCCTCCAGATTTATCCAAGCTGTCACAAATGGCAAGATTTAATTCTTTTTTATGGCTGAATAATATTTACATATATATGTGCACTCATATATCACGTTTTGTTTATTCATCTATTGATAGCAACTTAGGTTGCTTCCATACTTTGGCTATAGTAAGAAAACGCTGTAATGAACATAGTCGTGCATATATCTTTTCAAGTTAGTGTTTTTATTATCCAGAAGTGGAATTGCTAGGTCATAAGGCAGTTCCATTTTTAATTTTCTGAGGAAACTCCTTGCTCTTTCCGTGTGACTGCACCAGTCTGCATTCCCACCAACGGTGCATGAGGGTTCCCTTTTTTCCATATCCTCGCCAACACTTGTTGTTTGTTAATTTATTGATGATAGCCATTCTGACAAACACATTGAATTTGTCCTTCCAGTTTGGAACTTGGCTCTTTTGTGTGCTCAATTGTCACAGGGGCAGGAATCTTGAAATTTAGGTTGATGTGACTCTTCAGTGATTTTTTTTTTTTTTTAAGGAAAATGAGCTTACTAGTTGCATTGTGAGGGGAAAGGAAGTATAAAAGCGTTGAGCCCGCCTTCTTGTCTGCCTGCCTGCTTTTCTTTTCTCCATAAGGATGCTTGGCTGGGCCTGTTGTCAGGGCTGCTCACAGCAGCAACCAGAGACTCTCTCCCTGCGTGCGCCTTCCCCCCCCCCGCCTCCCCCGGAAACTCCTGAGCAGGCCCAGCACCAGATTTTGCATTGGCTCTAGCTGGGAAAGTTCAGGGCAAGGAGAGCAGAGGAGGGAGTGAGGAGGCTCAGGAATAAGTGGGTATCAGAACAGGACCCCTTCAACTGAGGCCCTGGCCTATGAGGCTGGTCAGGGAGGCTGAGTGGCCTGTGAAGGATGGAAGGGAGTGAACGGGTGAGGCTTGACCCTGGGAAGGGGAGGTAACGGCAGGGGGCCTGGTGGGCAGGGTCAACCTGGCGCTTCTGTGGCTGGTGTTCTGTGTTGGCTCTATGAGCATGAGTAGAACTCCCTGACTGTGGTCCCCTTGCTGTAGCAGAGCCTGCCCTCCTCAGGGCTGCAGCCAGCTATTTCCCTCTGGACAGGACAGGTGGCACAAGAAGATTGCATGAGCCTGCGTCATTCATGGGGCATACCTGGGGGCAGTGACTAGGCCATGAGGCAGAGGCTCACTGAAACGTTTCTTCTGTGTGACTTCCCCAAAGGAGGGCCTGTGTTTGCAAACTCAGTTAGAAGAAAGCCCACAGCACCAAGTGGCAGCCCAACAGGAGGCGGACCTTGTGGGGACCCAGGTGTTGGCACAGCGTGTGGGGCTCTTGGAAGAGCCTGGCCCAGGTGGGTGTTCCTCAGCAGCCCAGGTTTGGTTTATGGGGAGATTGAGAGCCTCACCATGACCAACTGCCTGAGTCATCAGGGTATGCTGTCCCTTTACTCTGCATTGCTGCTGCTGGAGGTCGGCTCGGGGTGTCCCCACACGAGTCCTAGAGTCCAGAGGTGGGGCAGGGCTCAGGTGTATCAGGAGAGGGCCTGACTGCAGTCTCAACAGGGCTAACAGGAGGCCGTGGCAGCCAGGAAGTGGCAGATGGAGGAGCTGTGGTCATCCCATGGGTGTGGCAGATGGGAACAGGTAGTGGCCTTGCTGTAGTGAGAGTGGATGTAAGGCCAGATACAGATTCCAGAAGGGTTTGAGTAGCCCACATGCCTGGTGTGCTAGCCTGGGACAGCCCTGGGGGTGGGTACTATTGTGTTCTGCATAGAGCTCAGGAGGCGAGGTAGAGAGTCCCATATGAGGGTCTGGTGGGGTTCTGATTCCACTGTAGGTACTCTGGCACAAGTACCCATCTTGGCTCAGGCTCTCTCAGAGCTGGTGGAGCAGATGAGAAGGGGCACGACCCTGACAGCCAAAGTCACGCCGCACTTGACATCTCCTCCTCTTGGTTCTCCTTCCTGTGTGAGAAGCGCCCCATGGCCACCATGCAGCACATTACGGTCATTGGCATGGTGGACACATCTGATTACAGTCACCTGCTAACCAACCTGAAGGGACAGAGTGAGTGGCTGGGACAGGGTTTGTGCAGAGACAGCAACGGGTATGGTTCTGCACATTGACTGCTGGGCCACCAGTCGTGTCCACTCCTGACACCAAGTGCACACAGGAGTTTTAAAAATGTGAATTTCTGTTGTCTGCGGCATCTGAATGCAAGTGTCCTGTCTCTTGTTACATGGGTGTCCTCGTGTGTCACGCCTGTCTTTCCTGTCTCCTTTCTCGTAGAGCTTGCTTGCATGCATCTTCGGGGTGTGCAGGGCCCAGCCGTGGAGGTGGAGACCAAAGTGGCAACAACAACCTCGGGTTTAGAAACGGACGTTAAACTCTCAATGCTTCAGACAGAGCTCCAGGAAGAAATCAATCTGTTAAAAATAGAAAACCGAAATTTACACGAGAAGCTGCAGTGGGAAATCCGCCTGAAAGAGGACTTGGAGAAAGTGAGTTGTGAGTCCTGATGGTGAGGCACGACTGCCACTTCCACTGTGACCTTGTGGGAGCAGTGGCCTGGGCCAGAGGGTAGATAGGATGTCAGGCCGCACGTGTGCACGGCCAGGAGTGGGTTTGGTGTGTCCCTCAGTGGGAGTGAGCCTGCTCCCCAGCTGAGTCCAGAGCTCAGGGGCTGAGGAAGCAGCTGGGTGTCGTCAGAGGACGCAGGAAGGGGCTTGAGCCACAACTAACTTTAAGCCTTGTCCCCAGTGCCTCCAGTGGTGGTGTCCCGAACCCCCAGGCTCTTCTTCTTGTCAGCTGTGCAGCTTGGCAACCACTTGTGGGACCCTGAGTGATGAGCTTGCTGCTACACCATTGTGCACGCTGATAAACACATAAACATAGACTCGCCGAGTTATTGAAGGGACTCATTATACAGCAGCACAGTTTTATCACTTTGTAGGACTATTGTAATTCAGGTGACTAGAACTTTTAAGTCTTTTCCACATGTGGAAACTGGTAATAAAATGGCAGCCCTCAGTGTAACCTTGTCAGTAACATCATGAAAAGGTAACAGACTACACACTCCAATTAAAAGGCAAGTTGGTCAGAATGGGTTTTTAAAATACCCAACTATATGCTGTCCATATGTATAATATAATAAATATGTGCTCTTTTCCTCCAACTACTTTACATAGTTGCTAAAACCGTTGGCATCTGTACTAAGGGTCTTGTATGTTAATGAGAAGAATGATGGCTGGGAACCCCTGCATGGGTCATGTTTCCTCTTTATTTTGTATATTAACTGATTTGGATTGGATCCTGGACCTTGTGGAGAGTCTGGATTCTGTTATATTCCTCTGAAGAGTAATGATTCTATGTTTCAGTAGGCAGTTAACCTGGCTAGATTCAGAGTCACACACTCCTTTTTCTCTGGATTGAAGTGTACTGTTCAGTTCATTTAGTTTTTGCCAGCTTGCCCTTGGAGTCTGCCTGCACACATGGGGGTCAGGCATGAACCTGAATTTAGGGCTTGGTTTATTCCAGATTTTGTTCTCGGTCTCTGGCTCTGTCCTAATGCACTTTCCTCTCTCACTTTCCAGCCCCTCTGTTCAGAAAAGTAAGATTATGGAATTCCTGTGAGTACAGCACATACAGTAAATCACCTAGTACCATTTCTTTTGGATGCTCTCTGGGCCTTCAGATAGTTTCTTATATTTTATCCAGAGTTTATAGTTATCTCTGGAAGTTGAGTCTCATTAGGACTTCTCAACAATCAACAAAAGCAGGGCCCCTAAACTTCATTTTTAAATAACTTTAAATAAGGAGTTGAAGTCAGTCTTACATATCTGTTTTGATTTTGTTTACTTTCTTCTTTATTATGTTTAGTAGTTTGTTGACCTTTCTTAAAAAAAACCACAAACCAGGATATTTGCCTACCTTCAGCTTTCTGATTCATCCTCTATTTCACAAGTTACCTCTTTTAAAATTAAGTTTTAGTTCATCAGCCTCTTGCCCAGGATCCTGTATATCCTGGAATATAAATTGTGCAAGTCCAAAGACTTGAACTCCTGGCACTGTCTGTTGCTCTCATCTCCTTCAGACTTTTAATGTCCTTGCTGGTGGTGCTTCAGCTCTGTCAGGGGTCCAGTTGGCCTTTTTATCAACAGATGACCGTGATATGTCAGATTTTTCCCTATTGCTGGTCTAGGTGCAACAGAGAAGGCCTTAGCCTGTCTTTGAGTTCAGTTCAGTTAGTTTTTGTCCAGGCTTGCCAACTCCAGACAGAGCTGTTGGTTCCATGTGGACACCTTTTACTTAAGCAAGTTTAAGTTTGTTCCTTTTACATTTATTCTGTTCTCATCAACACACAAAGCAGTCCCATTGCTCTGCTCAGCACAATGCCTATATGTTGTGGAAGCTTCTCTGTCTTCAGAGTTGGATTTGGATTTTTGCTGCCAATAATCTTTTCCTTTAACTTCTTTCCTTTTAAATAAAATTATAGGGGAAACATAATTTAGTTGAATATCATCAGGAAGAACTGAGGAAAGCTAAGGAGCAGATTCAACTAATGAAACAAGAACTCAAAGAAAGAAAAGCAGAGTGGAAAGATACAAGTGAAACCCTAAGGAGAGAAGCTGAAGAGAAATTAACCCTGATGCTCCTTGACCTGAGAGAACAGGCTGAATTGGAGAAACAGTCAATAATAAATGAGTTTGAGCTTCGAGAAATTGAAATGAGGCAACTCCAGGATCAGCAGGCTGCCCAGATCCTGGACTTGGAGGGGTCCTTGAAGGAGCAGCAGGGCCGCCTGAGGCAACTTGAACTTGGCCTTGCTGGGGATGAGTCTCTGCAGAGCGACCAGGAACCGAGCAGTGGACTGGCCCCAGTGGACCAGGACCAAGACCTGGAGCTTGCTCCCCTCCATCTGAAGAAAGACTGTGCCCTTCAGCTGATGCTGGCCCAGAACAGGTGGGTGACGTTCTTGTAGCACTTTGTTAGTATGGCGCCATCTGCCAGGTTCCACGCGAGACCTAACCCAGGACACCTGGTAGCAGTGGTTCTCAACCTTTCTAATGCCGCGACCCTTTAATACAGTTCCTCATGTTGTGGTGACCCCCAACCATAGAATTATTTTCGTTGCTACTTCATAACTGTAATTTTGCTACTGTTATGAATCGTAATGTAAATATCTGTGTTTTCCGATGGTCTTAGGCGACCCTGCTAGTGGTTCTCAACCTGTGGGTCTACAACTACATTTTTTGCTGTCTGTTCACTTTGCATGTCATCTCAGGTTTTTAGAACAACGTAAAGAAATCACAGAGACATTCACTGCAGAACAAGATGCCCTCCTGCGGAAGGCCCAGGAAAAGCACGCCAGTGAGCTCCAGCTCCTGCAGGAGAGACACCAGCAGCACGTTCTGTCCCTGACAGCAGAACTCGAGGCCAAGCACCAGGCCAGTGTCGAGGAGCTAAAGGCTATCTTCCAGAGAGAGCAGTGGACTCTTTCAGAAGCTCGTGTGGCTGAACTGCAGACGAAACATGCTGCTGAAATCCATGCTCTGGAGACGAGACATTTGTCACAGCTGGATTCTGTGGAGTCATGTTACCTATCTGAAATTCAGGCCCTCCGGGATGAGCACGGGCGGGCCCTAGAGCTGTTGCGAGGGGACCTTGAGGAACAACTGCAGAAAAAGGACTCTTCTCACCAAATGATTTTGACTCAGGAGTTAGAGAAACTTCAGCAGAAACATGATGAAGAGCTTGAGTCTGCAAAGGGCAGCTGGAGAGCTGAACTGAACACTGAACACACTGAGAGTTTGAGGGCCCTGGCTGCAGAGCTTCAGAGAGCTCATCAGGTGAGGACTAGGCCCTTTCCCTATCTCAGGACAGGTGTCTTCCAGTGGCCTGTGTGATTCATTGCACTCTTGTGTGTCCATGAGTTTGTGCCTACACGAGTGTGTCAGTATCTTTGCAAGCCCGTATCTGGTGTCTCACTGTTCCTTTCAGCGGTGACTTTGGTTTCCTCATGAGGTAGATCTAGAACAGTGAGTTTTAAAGGGTTTCTTTGATCACATGATCACAGGCTTTTTGGGAAGGCTTGGGCTCTCCAATCCTAGGGAAGTGTGCATATGACCTCACCAGCTCAGAGTGCTCCTTGTGTCTGTGCTGGCCCTCTCTGTGGGCCTGGCATTCCAGGGCCTCAGCTTTGTTTTCCTCTTGTGCATGTGTACCCTTGGCTTTCCTTTGTGGGTGCTTCATAAAATTAACCCTCTGTCATGTGTCAAGAGCAGTGACTTTAAGTTTGGTATGCAAGGGAATTTCTGGAGAAAGCCCAGGTGCCCTGGGCTGGCACCCACCTTTGTAACCTGCATCTGAGTGTCATGAATAGGACGTGTGTATTTGGCCTAAAACTATAGAGTCACAGTAAATGGGGCTGCACTGCCCAGTTTGTGGGCCAGCTGGGCATGTCAGGCCTCCAGGGGCAAACTGCAGGGTGGGTCGTGTGCCTTCGGTTCCATGGTGTGGGTACTGAGATAGGGTGGGTGGGTGCAGTGTCCTGTGGACTCTCTTGGCAGGAGGAGCTGGCTGGAGCCCTGCTGAATCAGAGGCACCTGCTGGAGGAGGAAAAGAGTGTGGCCCTGGACCGGGTGCATGCTGAGGTCCTCCTCCTGGAGCAGCAGCACCAGGCCGCCCTGCAGGAGCTTGGTGACATGCACGCAGCTGAGATGCAGAGGCAGCGGGCAGAGCAGCAGGCATTGCAGGGGAGGGCTATGCAGGTGAGCTTCTCTGAGTGTGCAATGCGGCCTCTTCTTGGGTAGAGAAGGAATCCGGGATCTCCAGGGGGTGGACACTGGCTCCACAGATTGCCAGGCCTCCTGGGGCTTCTCATTGTAATGCACACTGCTTGTAGATGGTACAGGGCATTGGTGAAGCCTGTGGGGCTGCTTGCTGGGGGAGCCTTGGGCATGCGAAGAGGATCCAGGATCTATTAGGAGCCTGGCCACCAGTCCCTCAAAAGTCTCTTCTCTGCAGAGTGGTCCCTGCCTTGTGTACCCCATAGCACACCTTAAAACTCCAGGGCCTGTGACCGGATCAGGGGCATGGCTTCCCACAAATTCCGACCACATGGGCCCTCTGCCCCTGTCTCCTGTACTTCTGCTTGTTCTTATGGCCACGTGCTACCTTGCTTTTCCTATGACATACCCTTACGTATGATGGGGATCAGGTCCATGACTTGATTCGAACTCGTGTAGGTATTGGCATGTTCCTCCTGCAGTCTTCCTTCAGGCTTTACTGAAAACAGATGTTACATAAAGCCTTGCTAGGCATTTCTTGGGATGCCAGGATCATCATCCCCAAAATAGCTAGGACACACTGTTCTTCCTCTGCGAATAGGTTTTATCTGGGCTACAAATATCTTGCACCTGTTGAAAAGCTGTGTCACTTATCAGAACACTTAATGTGTGTGTGAGGTGATTGGATCACTTTCCAGGTTCCCTCCCTTTGGAGTGTGGTTGTGAGAAAAGTGCTCTGAACGGAAGCTTGGTTTCCTTTTCTTGGAGATGTGCCTCCATGAAGGACCCTTCCTCGGGTGGTAACACCAAGCAGGGTCTGGAAAGAGAAGTAAACCATAGTGTGACCATTACTGTTTGCTCAAGGCAATTTCATCTTTTCTTGGTGTAAAAAAAAAAAAAATCTGTTTATATGATAATTTTTGAAAATATTAAGAGAACCTGTGGTCAGTTTAGATATAGTTTGAATGTCTTTATTACTATGTTGATGTTCTTTGTGCAGTACTATTTACTTTTTATCTTCTCCAGGCATATCTGTTGTTTAATATATATTTTTTTAATCCTTACCCGAGGATTTTTATTTATTATTGATTTTAGAGAGAGAGAAACGTTCAGTTGCCTCCCATATGTGCCCCAACCGGTGATCAAACCCACAAACCTTCAGTGTTCAGCACAACAATCTGGCCAAGGCTCTATTGTGTTTTCCTAGTGATTTATATATATGTGACATTTTCTCTATAATTCTGTGGAGTTTTAGAAAAACTCAAGAATATATTTTTCTTATATTGACCTTAACATTAAAACATGGCAAATTCAACAGAATTTTACCCAAGTCTGGAACTAGAAGCGATTGTCTGTAAGGGATCTGATGAGTGGATAGTCTTGTGAGTCAAACCTTCTTTGATACTGTTCATTCATGCCAGGGGTGGCCTGAAGATGTGCACTCCCTGCTCAGTGTCCAAAGCCCCGGTATGGGCCTTCGAGGTCGCACATTGAATGCTCTCTGCACCCTTTCCTGAGTGTACCTTGGCTACCCTCCTGTACGGGTTGGAAGGGCCTCCTCTTTGCCACCCTCAGAACTGCCTCTCCTGGCTCCTACATGACTCTCATGGATGTTCTCCAGAATGCTGCCATATCTGATCTTGGCCTCCTTCATGGTGCACTTCTGCAAGGTCCTGTGCCAGGCTTGGGGCACAGTAGGCAGGACAGGCACACTGCTCCTCATAAGTGGATAGTTGGCGCAGGGCTTTGAGTTTGCTGCTCTTCTTCCTCGTTTGTGTGTCTTGTTAGACTTTGTGTATGTCTGTCAACTGCCTTAAAACCCTTCCTGAAACGAAGTGAGGGTTAAAAAATAAGTGATATGTAGCTTACAACTGCTTTTAGGAATTGCAGTTCTTTGTTGCGGGAGAGACAAGGACGAGGCTTGACATCATTGGGGGCTGGTTCTTTGTTTTTTGCCAACTTAATGTTAATAGTTTAAAAAATTATTCTACATATATAACTTCCTTCCTCTCTCCATTGTTGCTAATGTTGTGCAAAGTACACCTGTATACATTTTTATACTCATTGCTCTATGCAGTTGTTTTTAAAATCGGATAGGAGAGCCCTGGCCAGTGTGCTCAGTGGCTGGAGCGTTGGTCCATGCACTGAAGGGTCACGGGTTCAATCCCAGAGGGCACGTACTTGGGTTACAGGTTCCATCTCTAGCCCCAGTCGGGGTGCATGTGGGTGGCAACCAATCGATGTGTCTTACATCAATGTTTCTCTCTCCCCTCTCTAAAAGTCAGTGGGAAAAATATCCTCTGGTTAAGCTGAACAAAAATAAAGAAATCAGATGGGAGTAAAAAGAGTTACCAACAAAAACTACATTTATTTTGTCTTTTATATTTATCTAAATAGTTACCTATACCAGTGTTCCTTATTCACGTGGATTCAAGTTGCTGTCCAATGTCCTTTCATTTTAGTCTGAAGAAGTCCCTTTAGTATTTCTTCAGAGCAGGCTCATTAGTGATGAATTCTCTTAGTTTGTATTTATCTGGGAATTTCTTAATTTCTCATTCATTTTGGAAAGAGAGTTTCCTGGATTAGAATTCTTGTTTGACAATCTTACTCTTTCAGCTCTTTGAATGTGTCATCTCACTGCCTCTTGACCTCTGCTTTATGATGAGAATTCAGCTGGGTATTCATCTGCTGAGGGTCTCTTGTGTTGCATTGCTTCACATTGGTTGATTCTGGTATGTGCCCTGACAGCGTTTTTTGTTTTTAATCATATCTTTGTACAGGGTGAATTTGAACATGGAAAGGAGGCCGCTTTGCATGAAAAAGAGGAGATGTACAGATTGGAGTGGGAGCGGGTGCAATCTCTTCACCAGAAAGAGAAGGAGTCTCTGTCCCTGCAGCTTCAGGAGAAAAGCAACCAGGTTCTGCAGGTGTGTGGATAGTCTTTGCTGCTTAGTACTAGTCTGTGTGGTAAAATATGCATAACATGAAATTTCTCCACTTTAACTATTTTTAAGTCACATTCACATTGTTTGTTGTGCAACCATCACCACCATCCATCTCCAAAACTTTTCCATCTTCCCAAAGTGAAACTCTGTCCCTGTCCCCATTAAACACTAATTCCCCACCTTCTCCCCAGCCCCTGGCACTTACCATCTACTTTTTGTCTCTATGGTCTGACTATGTGAAATCATGCAGTATTTGTCCTTTTGTGACTGGCTCATTTCACTGAGGATAATGTCCTCTGGACCCATCCATGTTGTAGCAGGTATCAGAATGTTCTTCCTTTTAAAAAAAAAACAAAAACAAACAAACAAACTATATATATATATATATATATATATATATATATATATATATATATTGATTTCAGAGAGGAAGGGGGAGGGAGAGAAAGATAGAAACATCAATGATGAGAGAGAATCATTGATTGGCTGCGTCCTGCACACCCACTACTGGGGATTGAGCCTGTGACCCAGGCATGTGCCCTTGACTGGAATCAAACCTGGGACCCTTCAGTCTTTAGGCCAACATTCTATCCACTGAGCCAAACCAATTAGGGCATAATGTTCTTCCCTTTTAAGGATGAATATTCCTTTGTATGCATGTTGATATAAGAACTTATATCAAATCTGTAGAGAATTTTTATAAAGAATTTATTTGAGGCAAACTGACTACATGCCAGAAGCAAGATCTCAGATCCTCCAGAGAATCAACAGGTAGCAGTTCCTTTTATGCATTTGGAATTAAGGAGGGAATGTGAGGAAGATTACATGAAGGTGGAAAAAGGCAAGGTGGGGATTAGATTATGGGATAATTAACAAGATCATGTCTCCCTGGAGGGTGGGGGGCGGGATGTTAAAATAACAATTTAAATTTTAAAATTTAATAGAACCATTTCTTTTCTATTTTCTCTAGTCAGTTTTGTTAAGATGCTTATTTGCTCCTCTCTTCTTCTTGATCATATATTAGGATTTCCCCCCACTACTGTGTACTTTTGGCAGAGGGAGGGAGCAGGACAGGCTGAGGAGAGTCTGCTGTCCCACAGGCTCTCTGAGTAGAACCGGCCATCCTGATGGCCCATATGCCCTGGCCACCAGTCATGGGTGTGGCCAACCCGAAGGTCATGGCTATGGGGCTCAATGCAGCGAGGCCTAGGTGTCCACCAGCCACTGACTCGCATCCACTATCCATACTATAGCAGCTGAGGCCACAGTCTGGCCTTGAGTGGACTGGACATACAGGTCAATGTGCTGGCAGCGTTTGGTGTATACAGTTCATCTTCTGAATCTTTGTTCGTTTTGAGTCATTTTTTGCCATCTTGAAACTTATGTTTCATTTTCTTTAATTTTTAAAAAATATATATTTTATTGATTTTTTTACAGAGAGGAAGGGAGAAGGATAGAGAGTTAGAAACATTGATGAGAGAGAAACATCAATCAGCTGCCTCCTGCACACCCCCTACTGAGGATGTGCCCGCAACCAAGGTACATGCCCTTGACCAGAATCGAACCTGGGACCCTTCAGTCCACAGGCCGATACTCTATCCACTGAGCGAAACCGGTCAGGGCCATTTTCTTTAATTTTTCCGGCTACTACGTGACAGTCTGATGTAACCAGTGGTTTATGGAATTTCTGTTCCTTTCTAATTTTCCTCTAAGCACAACATTGAAACTGTGGTTTAGTTTGCTGTTTTTCCCTGTAGTAAATTGGTTTCAAAATCACACTCTTCTTTTTCCTATGGCTTGTGCTTTCTTTTTGTATTTTCTAACATTACTTTATGGGTCCCATGCTTGTGTTCCCTTGTTCCTTTTTTTCACTCTACAAACTTAGCTCTTGGATGAAGGGACATCAGTGGCAGTGTGGTGCTTGTTCCTGCACTGCTTCTCCATCTGCTGGTGGCTCCTCCTGGTTCATCTTGGCCGAGGCCATGGGCACTTCAGACTGTTGGTCCTTTGCAGCCATGGTTGTCCAGTTGTCTTCCAGAGAGGTGGGACTGGGGTGCTGGTGGCCCCACTGGGCACGTGTTTGGTCTCTTGTGTCCTCTCTTCTTTCATCCTCTGGGAGGACACCCATGTTCTTATTGGTAAACTGGACTGAAACTGAGAAGTCACCACTGTTGGCAATGAGCTCAGGGGAGAGGGCTCAGGTGCTCAGGTTGCTCTGTTGCTGGAAGACACTAGTCACTTCTCTAAGCTGCTCAGTTGGCCCAGGAGCTCATGGTAGCTGGTGCTGCCCACCCACCTAGCCCATTGAGACTCTGCGATCATTGACTTTCATTTTCAGAGAAAAATTTGTAAGAGGGATGTTCACTTGCCTGACAACTGATTTTTATTCTGAATTGATCCCTCCCTCCCCCTCCGAACTGACAGGCTGGGAGGGTTATATGTTTCATTTTTGTAGGCAGAGAGTAATGGAATAAAGGCCTTATTAATAATTTTCACCTTTAATCACTACCTTTCACCTTTGTTCATCTTTTGCCATATTAAGTGGGATGATGAAAGTTATGGTGAAAGTACCTTACAGAAGTTTACTTTATTTACTTGTTTTTTAAATAGGTTTTTATTAATTTCAGAGAGAGGAAAGGAGAGGGAGAAAGGGATAGAAACATCTATACTAATAAAAGGGTAATATGCTAATTAGACTGGGAGACCTTCGGGGAGACCTTCCAGACGTCCTTCCAGACAAAGCCATTGGGTGGGGCCGAGGCAGAGACAATTAGGGGTGATCAGGCCAGGAGGGGAGTTCATTTGGGGGCAAGCAGGCTGGTCCGGGGCGGGGGGGCAGTTGAGGGTGAGCAGGCCGGCAGGGGGGGCAGTTGGGGGCAAGCAGGCTGTCGGGGGGGGGGCAGTTGAGGGCGAGCAGACCGACAGGGTGTCAGTTGGGGGCGCGCAGGCCGGCAGAGGAGGGCAGTTGGGGGCGAGCAGGCTGGCGGGGGGGGGGAGCAGTTGGGGGCTATCAGGCCGGCAAGGGGGGGCAATTGGGGGCGAGAAGGCCAGCAGGCAAAGTGGTTAGGGGTGATCAGGTAGGCAGGCAGGTGAGCGGTTAGAAGCCAGTGGTCCTGGATTGCGAGAGGGATATCCGACTGGTTTAGGCAGGATTGGGCCTAAACCAGCAATTGGACATCCCCGGAGGGGTCCCAGATTGGAGAGGGTGCAGGCCAGGCTGAGGGACAGTGCTCCCTCCCTGCCCCCCTGCATGAATTTTGTGCACCGGGCCACTAGTCAATGATAAGAGAGAATAATCATTGATCGGCTGCCTTCTGCATATCCCCCACTGGGGATTAAGCCCACAACACAGGGATTGCCCTGACCAGGAATCGAACCATGAACTCCTGGTTCATAGGTTGATGCTCAACCACTGAGCCACTTCATCCAGGCTAGAAGTTTTATTTTCAACCAAATTGTTTTAACTAAAGCTTTAACAATTTTTTCTGAACAGCTAAAAGACCAAATTTTATCCTTAAGTCGTGAGATAGAAGAGCACCGTTCAGAACTGGAGACACTACAGCGAAGGCGGGACAGGGAGAACCAGGAAGGCACAAACCTCATCTCGATGCTCAAGTCTGATGTGGATCTTTCTCACAGTGAAAGGTCAGCCTCCTCTGTCGCTGCTGCCTGAGCCCGATGATGTCTGGGGAAAGGGGGCCCTCATGTTGCATGATTTTTATCATTTAAAACTATTTTAAACATTAAGAAAAGTACTGAGTAATATCCAGACACCGCATATGCGCCATTTCGCTTTGCCAAAAGCCTCACATTTGCCAAATTACAGAATTTGATGTTATAATGCAGGCACCATTAGTATCTGCCCCTTTGTCCTGTTTGCTTGGGGGTTTCATTTTAGAAATAGGTTTTCATTCTGACGCCACACAGATTTTTTCCCCCTCCATATTTTGTCTCGGTTTTAGTTTTTCTTTTCCTGTATATAGGTCTGGAGTGTGTCTTGAACTGTTCAATTCTTCGTTTATTTGCATCTGATGTCAGGAAATTTGTTTTTGTCCTTCAGCCTCCCTGTGAGCAGGCCTTTCTCTGGGCCCCTCCATTTGTGCTGTGCCCACCAGCTTGTCTCTGCCCAGAGTCCTGTGCTGATCTCAAGGGTCAAGAGAGACCAGAGGGGTTGGGCAGGCGGGGGGGGAGCAGGCTGATGATTTACAAATAATGAACTCTGATTGGACAACAACTTGTTTTGAGTTCCTGCTGTTCGACCTAACTGGTGAAATTTGTGTTCATGAGCTCATCTGCAAAGCTTTTAAAAAGATTTTCAGCTGTTTCAAATGGGACTTAGCAGTATGTGTATAAAAAGATCACATCAGGTGGATGAGAGATGATTGATCCCTTGTTTGCTTAATAAGTTGTCAAGTGAAGGCTTTGAAAAGCAGGCTATAGTCTAACCATGGTGCTATTTTAGGCTGGCTTGTTAAACACAGATCTAAGCCTAGTATATCAAAGCAAATACTTAATTGTTTCATTTCCTTAAAAAATTTTTATAACACTGTGATAAGCTTGCACTTTTACCAGAGCATTTTAAGCTATGTAAATGTGGAATCCTGATAATAAAATACAGTTGTATGCAGGCTGTACATTGAATGAATGAATATAAATGAATGAATGAGTGAATGAATGAATGAGAGACCAGGTGGGGCAGGCAGGCCTATCTTATTCCTGAGCTCAGTGTGCAGGATCTATGACTTTCTTACTGCACGGGTCCCGAGCCAGGTCTCCTTTCATTCTTTTGAAATCTTTGTAATTCTCTGTGAAGACGTGCATGCTTCTTTGGCACTTGTTTGTAGCTGCGGTTGTGGTTTGATGCCGACTCCTCCGTTGCCCTCCCTGACCCACCAACTCTGTGATCATCCTCTCTTCTCCTGTACACTAAACCCAGGGCTTTTGCACAAGCTCTGCTCATCCTCCCTGTGTCCTTGGTAGCCACCTGCAGGGGCCTGGGCAGCAGCCAGGGAGCTCTCAGGCCCCCCACTCCCCCCAGGTTTTGTGTTTCATGCAGTCAGCCCACTGTCTCCCCTTCTCTCCTTGCACTTCCTGCTTGTGTCCCTCATTGGGAATGTTAGCTCTGCAAGGTGTTGCTGTTTGTCTGTTTTGCTCAGTGGTGTCTCTCTCCCTGTGCTGAAAGCAGCGCCTGTGTGGGTCCATTGGTAGGGAGTGTGTGTGTGAACAGGTTGGGGTGGGCAAGCCCGTGTCCTGCTCACTTTGGCTGCATGTGGCTTGTGTGGCTTGCATACAAGCTGTATCAGTTTGCCCATAGCTACATCCTAGGCAGGGTCATGTGATGGAGGATCCCCTGCTGGAAGGGTATAGCTTAGAGACAGGGTGCAGCTGAGTCCTGGTCCTGTGAAGAACAAACCACACTAACCTCTGTAGTCTGTGCAGCCCCAGGGAGAGGCACGGGAGAACCTCCGTGCCCTTGGGCTGTGGGTCAGGTGTGATCACCTGTCTCAAGAATGGCAGAGCCCTGAGGGTCAGAGAGGCTGTGCCATGGGGATGGGTGAGGTTTGTGTGTTCCTATTTGAGGGGAGAGCAGCTGCGGGGATGGTTCTACATGAAGCCCTTGCCCTTTGCTGGTTGGCTGGAGGCTGATTCTAGAGAAACATGCTTGAATAAACAATAATGGCATCTTTTAAAAATGAAGAGCAGCAGCAACAAGGTTTGCTTTGCTCCTGTCGCAGAGCCACTCTGCTGGGTTCCAGGCTGAAGGCCGTGCCCGCTGTGCTTCTCTTCCCAGGATCGCTCTCCAGGATGCCCTTCGGAGGCTGCTGGGCCTATTTGGAGAGACAGTGAAGGCTGCCGTCTCCCTGAAGAGCCGGATCAGTGAGCGCGTGGGGCTCTGCCTGGAGGACGAGAGTCCACCTGATGCGAGGCTGGAGGGCCAGGTCCCGTCTGTAGGTGAGCACTGGATGGGCCATGTGTAGCCCCCAGGCTCAGGGTGCCAAGTGCCCCTGGGCTGCATCCCTTCTCCTGCTGGTGCTGGCAAGCCCACTCCTTATTGAGAATGGGGTGCTGTCCCTAGAGTGACGTGGGCATGCTTGTCCCTGATGCCTAGGTGCAGGCTTTTGTGTTTTCTTACTTTGTAGCGCCAGCACTGGATGAGACATGGCCTGGGCTTGATGTGGCCCTGCCGGAGCTGGATAAAACTTTGACTGAATGCACTGAGGTGTCTTCCATGGCTGAGATCAGCAGCCACATCTGTGAAAGCTTTTTCCTGAGCCCTGAAAGTACATTGGAGTGTGAGCAGCCCGTCAGGAGCATCTACCAGAGCCTTGGCCTGGCAGTAGATGGCCTCCTGGAGATGGTTCTGGACTCCTCTAGGCAGGTGAGCCTTGGCCCACTTAGCACCAGACTCGCCACCCATTCTTTGCTCTGTGGCACCATTCTGGCCCCTGTGCTGATGCTCTGCCTCAGAGAAGGGCTGTGAGTGAATGAATAAATAGGTTGGATAGATTGATAAACCTTCTTCACTGGGCATTTCTGATTCTCACCAGCCCTGCAGGGTGGGGATGGACGCTTTGATTCTCCAGGTGAATGCGGTCTCTCTGTCTTCTCTAGCACCTGACGTTCGGGGACTGAAACTGTTGATTCTGGTGCTCACATCCCCTACCTCCCCCCAGGTCACTCACTACCAGCTATGTCTTCCTCCCAGGGTCCTCCTGAGGAGTCTTTTCTGAACCAAAATTCTTGAGACAGTGGACTTGCTGTGAATGAAAAATAAAACCTCAGCACCCTTAGATGACATGTAATTTAGCCCACTTCTACTTTTCTTTATGTATTCCTTCAGCTGCTGCCCTTCCCACCTCCCACAGGAACTTTAATTTCGCATTCAGTTATTTATATTCAAAGATTATCACTGAAAAAGGGAATTATTTTTGTTAACCCTTTTAGAACATTTTAGACAATTAGGAAAGATACTAAATAGGAATAATTGAAAGCAATAAAGAGATTCTTTTTTCCAAAGTTTGCCCAGTTAAAAAATAAGTGCTCTAGCCCTGGCCAGAATGGCTCAGTTAGTTGGGCGTCATTCCGTGCACCAAAAAGTTGCCAGTTTGATTTGCAGTCAGGGCACATGCCCAGGTTGCGGGCTTGATCCCCAGTAGGGGGTTTGTAGGAGGCAGCCGATAGGTATCTTGCTCTCACATTAATGTTTCTCTCTACCTCTCCCTTGCCTCTCTAAAAAATAATAAGCACTCTTTTTTTATTAATTCCTTTTTTTATTGTTTAAAGTATTACATATGTCTCCTTTTTCCCCCATCGACCCCTCCCCGGCCACTCCCACCCCCCAGGACAAGCCCCCACTGCCCCAGTGTCTGTGTCCATTGGTTATGCTAATATGCATGCATACAAGTCCTTTGGTTGATCTTTTACGTCTCCTCCCACATAAGCACTCTTATGTGGAGCTTTCCTGTTCACATTGCAGAAATACTTGAGTAATTTTCCCTCCTCAGGGCATGTGGGCAGAGCAACAGTGTTGAGACCTGAGGTGTCTCTTTCTCATCCTCCTAGCTGCCTTCCCTCCCCACCTCACCTCTAGTCTTCTCTTAAAACCTGGACAGGTTTGGGCAGCAGCAAACAAGTCATCAGGTGCTTTTGATTGTACCCCACCTCCTCTCCAATGTCATTCCACAGAAACAGATGCCATCCTGTGAGCATCTGGCATCTGCAGGTGTCACCCAGCTATGGCCCCAGCCTTGTGTCCAACTAGGTGCCCTTGTCTGATGTGGGCCCACACTTGCTTTTCCTGTGTTCTGCTCCCTAGAAATTTACCCCATTGAGTGTGTTCCACAGGGAGTTCGGCCATCCCCACAGCAGGGAGAACGTGGGTTGTGTGGGAGAGAAAGCAGGGCAGGTTTTAGGGAAGGGGTTAGTGGAGTAGAGTCTTGTGGAGGTGGGAAGGGCAGTGGCTGATCGGCTTTCTCCTGCACACCCCCTACTGGGGATTGAGCCCGCAACCTGGGCATATGTGCCTTTGACTGGAATTGAACCTGGGACCCTTTGGTCCGCAGGTTGACGCTCTATCCACTGAGCCAAACTGGCTAGGACTCCATGGTTCTTAAGTGCATGTTTGTGTGGTGCTGTGTTTGCAGAACTGTTCATTGTTGAAATTGTTTAATGAGCAACTTTATTTAGTAATTAATCATAACAGCAAGCATGGAAACTTGTTTCTTATGGAATATTGATGATTCATCAGAATTCTAAGCAAGTAGAATTGTAATTGGGATTAATGTAAGCTTTTATTTTTGATATGTAGTTCCAATTTTTCAAATTTTCAGCTGGAGGAAGCACGTCAAATTCATGCTCGTTTTGAAAAAGAATTTAGCTGTAAAAATGAGGAGACAGCTCAGGTTGTTCGAAAACACCAAGAGTTACTGGAACGCCTGGAGGAGGAGAACTCGGCCAATACT
The DNA here is from genome assembly GCA_026230045.1 of Corynorhinus townsendii. NCBI lineage: Eukaryota > Metazoa > Chordata > Mammalia > Chiroptera > Vespertilionidae > Corynorhinus > Corynorhinus townsendii. The sequence goes on from JAPDVU010000002.1 coordinate 9,709,456, forward strand.
CGGCTGACACTGGAGCTGCACAAGGCAGAAGGTGAGCAGCCAGTGGGCTGGCAAGGATGAGCTGGAACCCAGGCATTGCATTGCTAAGGGCAAGTATTAGCACAATATTTTAAAGCAAATGTAAAAGTAAAATAAAGCAGTCAGTTTTGAGACATTGCTGACTTTTCTCAGTGGAATGAATTGCCTTTGAAGAACTACATGCAGTAGCTTTGGGGATCATGGTTGCAACAGACAGGCTCATGGGGTGGTCCTGTCCCTTGGCACTTACCTCCTGTTTAGGGTGACAACGTCCGAGTGTTGTGGCAAGATGGGAACTTTTGTTTCCTCATCACAGGCTCTGGGCAGTGAGTGCCCCAAGAAGTCACCCCCGAGACCCTCATGTCTGGTGCTCACAGTGGCCATGTATTCTGGGTACTTGGCACCAGGGTGTGTGTGTGTGTAGGTGGGTGCTCACAGGTGTGTTGCCTTGTCTGGCAATTCCCACACCTGCCTGGGGCTGGGTTCAGCCCTGTGCCATCCATCTAAGACCTGGACACAGGTGTGACCACATAACTCATGCTGGTGCGTGGCAGCCCTTATCTTTGTGGCTGCTCTATTCGCTTCTCCAGAAGCCTCAGCAGCCGTGTCTTTCCTGTCTTCCCAGGCATCATTGAGGGATTCAAAGTGGAGAAGGCCAACTTGCAGGAGGCACTAGTCCAGAAGGAGACGTCTGAGCAGGGCCTCGTGGCTGAGCTGGAGAGCCTGAATCAGCAGCTTCAGCGGGTGACTCGGCAGCAGGCAGAGCTGAAGAAGGAGAATGCTGTCCTGTGTCACCAAAAGGAGGTGGCAGCCACAGAAGCGGAAGAGAGAGAGGCTGGTAAGGAAGGCTTTCTCCAGGGCTGGAGGGCAGAGCACGGGCAGCAGCACAGCCGGCTTTTCTGGAAATGAAGTTTGCCATTTCTAGAGGGTGGAGAGGAAAGACGGCAGCACTTTTCAGAGGGAACCTTGGAGTGCGTGGCTTTGAGAGGGGTGTGAGGTTAGATTAGCATCCACCTATCATCCTGGTTCTCATGTCTCCGCGAGGTCAGAGTAACCTCTGGCAATTAGGTCACGGAAAACGTTGGCAACTTGTTTGAGATAAACAGCCAAGACCATGAAAAAAATGAAGGTGATGTAAAAATTGTATTTAAAGTAAAAAAGTTCCTGATGTTAACCTTAACTACGAAAAAACTTTAATGAAAGATATTTCAGACTTTAAAATATTTAAGAACAGTCAAAACGTAAAAAGCGTAAAATGTTGAGTTTTCAGGTAGCCATGTCCTCAGTAGCAGATTTGTAACAATCCTGTGTGAGTTCAGCTTGCCCAGAGCTGTTCCCCGTGCTGACTTCAGGACCCTGTCTGTCCCTGTGCCTGCCTGCTTCCCGATGAGGTTGTGTGGCTGCTGGCTGAATCAGGGTGGGCGGAGCTCCCTGCCTCTTGGTGTCCACAAGGTCTCTACCTTCACCCTGGTTGCAGCTCCATGCCTTTGCTCTGAGCCTCGGTCATTGATAGGCCACTTACCTGTACAGAAACTTTTCTTCCCTAAATTCTTTTTTTTTTTTTTAACTTTTCTCAGTAAATAACCAGCTTTTTGTTTTGCTCACCATTTCCATTTTCCTTGTCTTCTCTGTAACTGACTGCGCCCTCATCTCTGCTGTTTGTTGCCTTCTTAGTTCTATGAGCCCTGTCGATGGGTACTCAGCTCATGCTGACCTGTGGCTCTAGGGCAGGGGTGTGGAACGTCCCACCTGCGGGCCATATAAGACCCAAGAATTTATTTGGTCTGGCCCTGCCAAGGCATTAGGGGTGAGTTAATTAAAATTTTGACCAAATATAGCAGGCTAATTTTTAAGTTGATAATTTTGTATGGCCCTCGAGTAATGTTATAAATATCCACATGGTCCTCAGCAGAAAAAAAGGTTCCCCTCCCCTGCTCTAGGGGGGCATTCAGGTCCCACAGGCCTGCTATTTCTTTCAGCAAATAGTGATTTTTTAAGCTGTTCTTGGTTCCCATTCATGAGCAAAACTTTAAACTGTATTTGTAATCATTTCCAGACCTCATCTTCTTGCTCAGCTTTGTGTGCACGCATTTGTCCCTTTTTCATTTTAGATGAAAGTTTTGGTATTAAAAAATTAGTCTAGCTTTCTCCTTTTCCCCCTTATATGTCAGTTTCTACCCCTTTATATGCACTTTTTTCTTATACTTGTCTCATATTAATGACTTTGTAAAAAGTTCAGTTGTGGGCATTTCTTTTACTCTGTTTAGCCAGGTTTTATTCCTATGCCCATGGCTGTTTGGGTCTGTTGCCTTCTTTTCTGTTTCCCATACTTCCTGTGGGTGCTGTCACCGCCCTCCCTCCCCTACCCCCAGATCCCCACCCCATACACACACAGACAGACCTTCTGCTGACTAATGCTGTGTGTCCAGGGCTCCTTCTGCCTCTGGGTCCCTCATTCCCCAACATTGAAACCTGTCTTGTCTCAACCATTTCCGCTCCGGCCCCAGACATGCCATGCCACTGTCAGGCAAGGCTTTTGCCCACATTTATGTGTATGTTTGTGCACACGAGAGCACATGAGCTCTGTGGATTCGGTGTCATGTGCAAATTGCCATCTAACAGCAATAAGTTGTGGTTTATTTTCTCCTCAACTCAGTGGTTTCAAAGAGGGAAAACCTTGAGTACCTGAGTTTTACCTTATTTTATTGTCATCCTTAAGTGAAGATGTAGCTGGAAAGATATAATTCTAGATTTGATTTATTTTCCTTTAAAATGTGAGGCTATAACTCAACCTTTCTTTACATCTAGTATTTCTGCTGAGATGTTTTTATCTTGTTTATTTGCAGGTGGTTTTGAGAAATATCTCTTTGCTTTGATGTTCTTACATGTCACGAGGGCGGGTTTTTCGCATCTTTCCTGTTCTGTCTCACATTTTTTAAAAAATCTGGGGATTTGTCACTCATTGTTTCTTCAGACTTTTTTTTCTTCTGTTCTCATCTTCTGTCCCTCTGGAGCTCCTCATAGGGCATACTTTGCAGTGGGACAGACCTTCCTTGTGCAGGGACCCATTATGTCTCAGCCTGCAAGTCCGTGTGATGGCCCATCCTCCTCCCAGGGATGACTGGTCCCACACCCTGTCCATTCAGACTCATGGTTACCCCGTGAGCATTGGTACTTCCAGCCCGTTCTCCTCCTCCTGCAGGTTCAGACCTAAGAGTTAGGACCCTGTGGGATACACAGATGCGGCCACACAGCCCTAGGCCGTGGAACAGCCTCGTCTTGGCTGGCCAAACCCAAGTGGCTCTGGCTTAGGTTGGCCTGGACCCGGCTGCCCCCGGTTCAGCCCTTCTGTGGCATCCTCTCTGCCCACACCTGGCTTGGCTGGCTCTTCCCAAGGCTGTGCCCCATCTTGCAGAGAGGCCTGTCCCACCTGTGTGCCTGCAGTGCCTCCGGAGAAGAGGGAACTGGGCCAGGGAGGGACAGCTTATGGAACTTTCCCCTGGGCCCAGACCAGTCTCTCATTTGCTTTGTTTTATTACCAGGAAATTCTTGTACTTTATTTGGGATTGTCCGGGTTTGCCTTCATTTTCACATTGTTAATCCCGCTTAATTTCTCACTTGATCTCTGTCCCTTCCCCTCGCTCTGCCACACAGTTGTGCGATCCCAGCTAGGGACTTGGCATGTCAAACCAAAAGTGCTGGCCATCCTGTGTGAGCTGTTTGACGCGCTTGTCAGCAGTTCAAGAGTTTTGGGAGGTCCTGGCATCTCATGGAGAAATTCAGCTCTGTCTCTTCTGTTTGTCTCCTTTAAAAGCCTTTGGGCCAAAACCGGTTTGGCTCAGTGGATAGTGTCGGCTTGCAGACTAAAGGGTCCCGGATTCGATTCCGGTCAAGGGCATGTACCTTGGTTGCGGGCATATCCCCAGTGGGGGCTGTGCAGGAGGCAGCTGATCGGTGTTTCTCTCTGATCGATGTTTCTAGCTCTCTATCCCTCTTCCTTCCTCTCTGTAAAAAATCAATAAAATATATATATATAAAAAAAATAAAAGCCTTTGGGATCCAGAACCTGCTCTGACACCTGAGCAAACAGTCCTGTCTCAGTCCATTCAGCTGCTGTGACAAAACAGATGGGTTGCCCATAAACAACAGATATTTATTGTCACAGTCCTGGAGGCTAGAAGTCCAAGGTCAGGGTGTTGGCATGATTGCCTTCTGGTAAGGGGCCTTACTGGGTCACAGACAGCATCTTCCCACTGTGTCCTCACATGCCAAAGGGCCAGGTTGCTTTCGGGATTCTTTTAGAAAGGCTCTACCTCCCAAGGGCCCTGCCTCCTGATGCCATCACATTGGGGTCAGGATTCAACATATGGTTTTTGGAGACAGACATTTAGACAGACAGTAAGCAGTGGTGGTCTGGAAGTGCACAAGGTGTAGAGGTTGTCCAGGGCTAAAGACATTTCCTGCTATTGTCACTGTCCTCTTTCTTGTTTCTAATAGTCACATTCTCCTGTGTCATCTCTGAAAGTGCTATGTGTTCATTTGTAGGCGTTCCTGTTACTATAGCGCACAAGGACTCAGGTTTGTGAAAACAAATAAGTGATTTATGTGCCATATGCTGTGTTTGCACCAGACTCTGCAGATGTTTGACTGAAGAGCAAAAAAATACTCCAGAGCTTTTGTGGCAAACTATTAAGTAAAACGATAACTTTTGTCTTCAATATCACATGTATAAATGGGCATGCCTTCCTCTGGTGATGCCTATGGGAGTAACTGAGCTACAGTGTGCTGTTGTGCAGGGCTAGGGGCCATGGGGTCCTAGGTTGGGGGAGGGGTGGGTCCAGTGAAGCTCCTTTGCTCTCTGCCTTGGCAGCCACGCAGATGCCTTCCCCTCGGTCCCACTTGCATGCACGCTGTGAGTGCTAGCAGCCAGTGTCGTTTCTGCAGCACAGAGCCCTGAAGGTGGTGGTGTCTGGGTGGATGATCAGGCATCATTGATTGTCACAGCGGTGACATGTGAGCCTCGTTTTGTGTCTCTAAGGGCTGTGAATGACGTTGACCTAACTGCATGTTTAAGGCTAATTTACTGTAATTGCAAACTTACTAGCATGAAAATTTACTGAGAATGTTGTTAGTGGTGATGATAGTTTGTCATAAATAATTGACAGATTTTAATAAACCAGAATAATTAGACTTTGAAAACTGGTGAAATGTAAATAATATTTAATATTTCAGTTTGGGTTAGTCTAAACACTCAGGGCTCCACAGAGGCAAGCCTCCTTTTAGATGCTTGATTTATAGCTCCCACTTGAATTGCAGCCTTGGCCGTCGCACCCTGAATTTATTTACTTTATTTTATTTTTTAAAAAATCCTCACCTGAGGATATTTTTCCTTTTCCTTTTTTTTTTTTTTTTTTTTTTAAGAGAGAGTGGAAGGGAGGGAGAGGGAAAGAGAGAGAAACATCGATATGAGAGAGACACATCAATTGGGTGCCTCCTGCTTCCACCCTGACTGGAGTCAGGGACCAAGCCTGCAACCAAGGTATGTGCCCTTGGCTGAGAATTGAGCCCATGACCTTTTGGTTTGCAGGCTGACCACTAAACCAAACCAGTCAGGGCTGCACCCTGAATTTCTTTCTTTCTTTCTTTTTAAATATCTTTATTGATTTCAGAGAGGAAGGGAGCGGGAAAGAGAGATAGAAACATCAATGATGAGAGAGAATAATTGCTTGGCTGCCTTCTGCACATCCCCCAATGGGGGGTCAAGCCCACAACCCAAGCATGTGCCCTTGACCGGAATCAAACCCAGGACCCCCTCAGTCCATAGGCTGACGCTCTATCCACTGAGCCAAACCAGCTAGGGCCGTACCCTGAATTTAATTTGGCTTTGATTCACTGAGGATGTCACCCTTTTCCTTCAAGATCCTACCCCGGCCCTGGGCACATAGCATTTTATTGCTAGTGGCTTATCAGGGCTTGTTTCCCCTCAGACAGAACTTCTTTTTTTAAAGCATTGAGTTTAAAAAAGAAAGAAAGAAAAAAAGAAAAAAGCATTGCGTTTTTTGTTTAAATATATTTCAAAGAAAGGGAGGGGTAGGGAGAGAGAAATAGGAACATCAGTGATGAAAGAGAATCATTGATTGGCTGCCTCCTGCATGTCTCCTACTGGGGATCGAGCCCACAAACCAGGCATGTTTCCTGACCAGGAATTGAACCATGACCACCTGGTTCATAGGTCGACATTCAATCCTGAGCCACACTGGCCAGGCCTCAGACAGGACTTCTAAGTTACATTTTATTTTTCCCTATTGGGGATTATATGTGAAGGTGTAATTCCTGGAAAGTTACCTGGTACTGTCATTTGGGAACACCAAGATGGATTATTCTCAGGCTTTCTTGAAAATTTTTTCTTTAGGCAATTTTCATGTAAAGGTTGCAATATTAAAATTTCATTTATTTATTTATTTATTTTTGCAAATGTGCTTGAGTTTATTTTCAGTGGGTATTTGGCTACATTGAGGCTATGTTAGGACATGAGCTCGGTGTCTGACAGAACACAGGCTCATGCTGGTTTGCAGGATATACGTTCCTTCATTTTGAGGTGGCTGTGTGGCAGGAAGAGGGAACGAAGGTTAGATCCGTGCTGTATCTGTGGGGAGTCTGGAAGCCTTGGGGACCTTGTACTCCAGTCCCTGGCTAGGACTGGGTCTTGAGCTGCCAGGGAGGATGGCCATGGTGTCACGTGGGGCTTGTGCTGTGCGGTGTCACTGTTAGTAAGCACATGTTGGTGTTTCTGGTGCAGCACAAGGACCATGCCCCGTGCTGTAGGGCTCCCCTTCTGTTCTCTGCCCCTGTAGCTCTTCGGAGGGAAGTGGAAGCTGCCACCACAGAGCGGCTGGAGACCAGGCAGCAATGTGAGAAAGACCGGGCGACTCTGCTTGCCCAGGTGAAGCTCCTGGAGGCCGAGCTGGAAGAGCAGCTCTCCCGCCATCAAGCATGCGCCTCACAGGCCGAGGAGCTCAGCGCCCTGCGGCAGCAGATGGTGTCCCTGGACAAGCACTTGCGCAGCCAGCGGCAGTTCATGGATGTAAGAGCGCTATAAATTCTCTTTGCCTCCCTGAAAGTCACCTTTCCAAGCCGGGGCCCTTCTCAGGTCATTAAGCTTCTATGGCCCGATGAGAAGATTAAGTTATAGTAGACCTTCACGTGTCCTTGTCTCTTGGTAGATAGTTCAGACATTGTCAATGTTTGTGATATGTGATTCTGAGGGAACATCCCCCGGTCTTGTGGCCACGCTCCTTTCAGTGGCTTGGGCAGGAGTCTTCCTGCAGAGAGTTATAGGCCCTGTGTGCCTGAAGCCAGCTTGGACCTGCACTATTTGCCCTTTCTGACGTTTCTCCCTTTCAACATTTCAGAAGCCTCTCCTCCCCATTTAGCTCTCCTTCCCACAGTATCCACTCAAGGGGCCTATTGTACTGGGCAGTGGCCACGTGTACGAAATGGCTGTATCATCAGACCTGGAGCCTTCTCTGTCCATCTCATACCTTTCAGTGGTTCCCTTCAGGGGGAAGTGGGTGCGACTGGGAAGTGACATCACAGTAAGCAACCCCCACAATCTGCCTCTCGTAACAGGAGCAGGCCGTGGAGAGGGAGCATGAGCGGGAGGAGTTCCAGCAGGAGATCCAGCGGCTGGAGGAGCAGCTCCACCGGGCAGCCCAGCCACAGGCCCGGGGCCCCCGCGACAGGGATGTAAGTCAGTCTGCCATGGGCTACAGGCGTGTGTGGGGGAGCGATTCGTTACAGTGTTTTTAAACTTTATCTTTAAAAATATTTTTGCCTTCCATGTACACGGCAATGATAGCAGGCACAGCTGGATGAGGAGGTATGTGTCCTTGTCGGTGCCCTATCCACCTGCATGGCTAGTGCATGTGACATATGGGCAGTGGTGCACCTGCTTCTGTGTCTTGCTGCTTTTTCTCGCATCCTTCTGCTTAGTCTGGAACTGTCTGCTTCCTCTTGTCCAGGGTGGCTGTAGTCAATTCCTTTATTCTTTTTTAAAATCAAACTTATTTTGAGAAAACTCTGGTTTCAATTGCAGTTGTGTGAGAAATAAGACACACAAAGAGCCTGTGTGCCCTTCTCCCAGTTTTCCCAGTGGTGACATCTTGCAGAAGCCAGCCCAAGGTCACAGTCAGGATGTTGATGTGCAGACGGAGCCCCACAGGGCTCTCAACCAGATCCCTATAATAGTTTCTTATTTCCGCATGGTTATACAAATGGACCGCAGTGGGCAGCCTTCGGGGATTGCTTTTCACTCAGCCTAGAGATTTTCTGGAGATTCATCCAGGTTGTTGCTGTATTTGTGCTTCATTCTTGTTTTTTTATTGCTGAGTAGCAGTCTATTCCTCATTATCAAAACTCATTTTAATAACAAATTTTATGTTTTTTATTTTTATTTTTTTTATTGAGAGAATTCCCAATTCTCTGCAGCCTAGGTCTACAAAGCCATGTAGAAGATCAGTTTTCTCTGAATTGCCTTGAGTACTTTTTTATTTGGGAAATGGTTGGTTTTGTTTTTTTTTTAACTATTGTGTTTTTCAAGCATTCTTTGTTGTTTCAGGTTGAATTGTTACAGGAAAAATTGAGAGAAAAATCAGATGAACTTAATGAATTGGTGATGAAGAAAGAATTAGCAGATAGACAAGTACTGATCCAGGAAGAGGAAATTAAACATCTGGAGGAGACAAATGCTGATACCAAGAGGAAAGTGATCCAGCTCCAGGAAGAACTGGAGAAGCAAAGAAAAGCTATGAAAGAGCTACAACAGGTAAACACCTTACGTTGTGTGGGATTCTGTTCGGGTCCCCGTTGTTGGTTCATCACTCTGAGAACTCTGAGCTGCTTGGGGCAGGTGGGCGAGGTGGGCTCTCCTTTTCACGAGGAAGACTGTTTTAGGGAGGACCTCAGACCAACTGCTGGCAGAGTTTCCTCTGACTTCTTGACTTTAATTTGCTCTAAAGGAAAAATGCTTCGTATGTCTCCTGCACGATTAGTCCTCTGCTACATCACTTCATGGGTAACGCTTGTGGTCACCAAGCGTGTAGGGGTTTCCTCCACACCAAACAAGTGTTCAGTTCTTAGCAGATTCCAATGGGGTGTCTTAGAACTTAGTTCTGACACCATCCTCCTGAGTTAACGTCAGACCCCACAAGTTAAGGGCTCAACCTCCCACCCCTTATCACATCAGATGCCCATCCCAGGTCCAGGTCGTACAGAACAGAGGTCCCCACAACCCCTCCTTGGGTTTTATTAATTTGCTAGAGTCACTCACAGAACTCAGAGAAACATGTCACTTAGTAACATACAGGATATAACTCAGGGACAGGTGATGGAAGAGACCCACTGGGTAAGGTATGGGGGAAGGTGCTCAGGGCTTCTGTGCCCTGTCCAGATGCCCCCTTTCTCCTTATCTTCATGTGTTCAGCAACCTAGAAACTCTCTGAACTCCCATCCTTTGGGTTTTTATTGGAAGCCCCATCACCTAGGTGTGATTGATTAAATCATTTGTTGGTGGTAATTGGTTTGATCTCCAGCCCTTCTACCTTCCCTAGAGGTCAGGGATGGACTAAAAGGTCCAACCTTCTAATCACATTGTTGGTTCCCTGGTGACCATCCTTAGGTGACCTTGGGGCTTTCTAAAAGCCACCTCAGCTGAAACCTTGGCTCAGTGGATAGAGCGTCAGCCTGCGGACTGAAGGGTCCCAGGTTCGATTCCGGTTGGAGGCATGTACCTTGGTTGTGGGCACATCCCCAGTGGGAGGTGTGCAGGAGACAGCTGATCGATGTTTCTCATCGCTGTTTCTAACTCTCTAGCCCTCTCCCTTCCTCTGTAAAAAATCAATAAAATATATTTAAGATAAATAAATAAATAAAAAAAGCCACCTCAGTAACATAAACTCAGGAGTGGCTGGAAGGGGCTTGTTAATGAATCTCAAACACCTTTGTCACTCTTATCACTCAGAAATAATTCCAAGAGTTTTAGGAGTTCTGTGCCAGGAATCAGATGAACACCAATACTTATTTTTATTATAAATCACAATATCATATTTACTATAATAGCATTTTATAACAATTTTTATAGTACTCCTTAGTAATTTCATAAAGTAAATATTTAAGATTTTAGATTTAAGAAAGTTATTTCATTAAATACTTAGCACTAGTTACAATTATTTTCATTTTTGAGTTTAGTAACTATGTCAATTCCCCCAGTGAAAATACCTCCAGTGAGTTTTCATGGTGTTGTTTTGATGCTTTTGTTTGTATCTGAACACTAGAATGAGGTTGGAGGGCTGTGCTGAGGTAGGAGACCTGTGGCATTTCTGGTCATTCAGCATTTCCTCAAAGGCAACCAGACTTCTGACATTTCATTTATTTAATGAGCGGGAAGTTAAAAGTTACATGAAAAGTGATGCTCCTTAAGAAATTTTATTTTTGAGTCATTGGTTTTGTCCTAAATCCTGCTTCAAGGAGGCTAGTTTTTATCAGGTGTGTTAGGTTCTTGAAAATGCCCATGAAAACTATTGAGGAGTCAAGCTTGGCTCTTACCTCAGGACACCAACCTGGTCGATTTCACCTCCTTTCACTTCCTTTCATCACTTGGAGGGGAGTGGTGCTTGGTGCTGACTTGGGGACAGTTCCTCCAAGCTGCTCTCTTACTCCCTCCCCCACCTCCCGCCAAGCAAACATTTACTGAATTATTAGATGCCAGGGTATAGGAAATGCCTTTTTTTTCCTACACAAAGTTGGACCAATGTGTTGTAACCATTTTATCCATATTAAATTTTCTTTGAAAACTTTTTAACAGGATGTTAAAATTCTTTGTATGCATATATTGTCATCCATTTCCCTGTTCTTTGGCAAAGTCTTTTCAGCTTTTTTATATTTGCTAACAGTCTAGAGACTATTTTGTATCTTGTTAAAATAATTACTAAGGATCAGTTCCTCCAGTGTAATCGAGGGCCACCAGTGGCTCTCTGTTTGGGATTGCATTCTTCACCAAGCACATCTCTACTCTGGAGCATGGCTGGGTCTGGGGATCAGGTGTGGTACGTGCAGGTGTGTGCAGGAAGAGCTGGGGATGGTTTACACTTTAATAGACAGCACACTGAGGCCCCTGATTCTTGAAATACTTGCCTGAAATAAATCTCATTTTTTCTTAAATAGGATAAAGAGGCACTACAGCAACAACAGATGAATAACTTGCTTCTGGTGTCCACATTGCAGTCTAAACTAGATGAGAGCAAATGCTCTGTGCCTCCTGTGGACAGCTGCCCTGAGGGCCCAGAAATCCAGTTAGAGGCCGTGCAGAGGGCACTGTTGCAGCGGGAAAGCGAGGTAAGGGGAGGGAGAGATTGGACGGGTCGTTTCCTCTCTTCAGTGCCTGACGTGTGTCCTCTGCACTGCTGTGTAAAAGGGCAGGACGTCCAAATGATAACCTCAGTGGGCTTGTAACTACTGCATATTCTTTGTAATTTTAGCATTTTTATGTGGGTTATAGGATAGTAGTAATTTCTTTGGCATGTACTTTCAAATCTTTTAGCATAATTTTAATTATTTAAATCATTTAGAATATTAGGTAATTTTTAATGTTTACCTTCATTTGTCTCACTGAAAGGTTTTGGACTTAAAAGAACAATTAGAAAAGATTAAAGATGACTTAGTTAATAAAAATGAAGAAGTACTACATCTGAACTTAAAATTAGACCTGCAGAACAACCATGCTGCCGTCAGCGTCAGAGGACTACAAGAAGAGAATGCTAGTTTGAAGGTAATGTGACCAGACCCACCTTGTCATCTACGTTTCTGTCGGTTAAGTGCTGCAGCCCAACATGAGGACCATCATGTACAGGAACTGGGTACCTCAGTCCTTCCCAGGAGACGTGAGGCTTCCTTCTGAAGAGAGAGGACCCTGCTCTGGCAGGTGATTCAGAAAGTGCCTGACTTGTATCTGTACTGAGGTTGGCATCTAGGGCAGCTCAAGAAAGTGTAGTGTGGAGGCAGTGTCTCGGAATCATGAGTGGAAAGCCAGAGTCACCTTGACTGGGGAAGTTCACCTGCTTTCACCTCCACACCAAACTCTTGCTTTTGGTTTGCAGCACTGATGACACTCATGCCTTGAAGGCTGCTTGTAGGAGAGGCACTTCCCTAACTGCCAGGGAAACAAATCATAACTTGGGAACGATGGTCCTGCTCTGGCCATTACCAGGGTGCCCATTCAGGATGGAAAAAAGTCTATTTTTAAATCTTTTCTGTTATCTTAATGAAATTGTGCTTTTCAAGCAAAAGAGAAAAACAGCCCTTATATAGTGGACATGATAATCAAAGCTGTAAAGAAAACATAATCTTAAAAGATGGCCTTGAAATATATTGAGTTTAGAATAGTGACCTATGATGCCAACCTGGCAATTATTTGATTAGTGAACTGATAGCATTGAAAAATCCTCGGGTCTGTGTCATTTGTGCCTAATCCTCCCAAAAGGCTTGCAACTGCACAATTTAGAATATCTTCAGTGAAAATGAGTTTTAGGCCGGTCCTAGAATCACTGCTTATCTTTTCAGTGGGCATTCATCCTTAGTTACTAGATGAGGAGCATATAAGAACGGGTGTTACTTACTCTTGGGTGGTTGCTTTAAACCAGACATGTCAAACTTGCAACCCGTGGGCCACATTTAAACGAGTCATGCGACCTGCCGGCCGTGAGTTTGACATGCTTGCTTTAAACAAATTTCCTGGAGAAATGCGTAACTGATTTTAGAAAACCAAACTAATATGTCACTTTAAATAGAAAGCACTTCAATAGAAAAACATTTTCAAATTGAGCGTTAGTATTTGAAACTACAGGCTTATGTATTAGGATAGTTTATGTCTGCAAGGCCTGGGGACTGTTCCCACAGGAAGGCTTTATTATTATTATTATTTTAATAGGCATTTCTGCAAAACAAAGAAAAGGAGATACTGTGTATGAGCGAGCAGCTGGAGGCACAGCTGGCTGGGATGGGAAGTGGCGCTCTCAGCGAGGTAGGTGGACCTTTTGGCATGAAGGCATCTTGGGCATTCATGTTCTTGGTAGTTTATAAGTGTGACCTTGGAAAACAGAGACCTCTGGGGTGATACTACATAAAGTGTATAATGGCCTTTTCTGTTAATTTTGATACAAGGTATAAGGACCGAGGCAGCTGCTAGAGTAAAAAGTTTTGTCTGCAGTTTTTTGTGTCTCCAAATTCCACTGTGACAGAGGCTATTAAGATATTAATGATCTGTGTTGGTATCTTATATATTTGGCAAAATTTAAGAATATTATTTTGTGTTACTTTGAGGAATGCCTTTATTATTTATTTATTTGTTTAATGTATTTTTATTAATTTCAGAGAGGAAGGGAGAAGGAGAGAGAGATAGAAACATCAATGATGAGAATCATTGATCAGCTACCTGCTGCATGCCCCCTACTGGGAATCAAGCCCACAACCTGGACATGTGCCTTGACTGGGAATCGAACTGTGACTTCCTGGTTCATAGGTTGACGCTCAACCACTGAACCACATTGGCCAAGCTTAAGGAATGCCTTTAAAACCAGCAACTAATTATTAAAATTTGACATACAGTATTATATTAGTTTCAGGTGTACAGCATAGTGATTAGGCATTTAAATATCTTTTGAAGTGACCCCCCTGATAAGTGTACTACCTATGTGGCACCATACAGAGGCATTGTAATACTAGAGGTCTGGTGCATGAAATTCGTGCACTGGTGGGGAGGGATGTTTCTTAGCCCAGCCTGTACCCTCTCCAATCTGGGGCCTCCTGGGGGATGTCTGACTGCCGGTTTAGGATCGGGCCTACACCGGCAATCAGACATCCCTCTCACAGTCTGGGACTGCTGGCTCCTAACCACTCACCTGCCTGATTGCCCCTGACCGTTTCTGCCTGCCAGTCTGATTGCCCCCTAACCACTCTCCTGCCAGCCTGATTGACGCCTAACTGCTCCCCTGCCGACCCAATCGCTCCCAACTGCCCTCCACTGCCGGTCCGATTGCTCCCTCCTGCCCTCTCCTGCTGGCCCAGTTGCCCCCAATTGCCCTCCCCTGCAGGCCTGGTCCTCCCAGTTGCCCTCCCCTGCAGGCTGGGTCCCCCCCCAATTACCCTCCCCTGCAGGCCTGGTTGCCCCCAACTGCCCTCCCCTGCTGGCCTGATCGCCCCCAATTGCCCTCCCCTGCCAGCCATCTCGTGGTGGCCATCTTGGGATGATGCGGGGTGGCCATTCTGTGACCATCTTGTGACGATGTGGGGGCAACCATCTTGTGATGACATGAGGGTGCAAGGGCCACCTAGGTTTTTATTAGTATAGATTACTGATTATATTTCTTATGCTGTACTTTATATCCCCATGACTGTTCTGTAAACTTGTTCTTCTTAATCTCTTCACTTTTTTCACTCAGGCCTCCAACCCAATCCCCTCTCACCTGCAACCGAGGTACATGCCCTTGACCGGAATTGAACCTGGGACCCTTCATTCTGCAGCCGGACGCTCTATCCACTGAGCCAAACCGGTTAGGGCGAGGAAATTTTTTTCATCGATTTTTTTAGGCCAGTTGGCATGGCTCAGTGGTTGAGCATCAACCTATGAACCAGGAGGTCAGGGTTCAATACCCGGTCAGGCCATATGCTCTGGTTGTGGGCTCGATCCCCAGTGTGGAGTGTGCAGGATACAGCCAATCAATGATTCTGTTTCATCATTGATGTTTCTATATCTGTCCCTCTCTTTCCTCTCTGAAATCAATAAAAATCTATTTTAAAAAATCAGAATGACACCTAAAATCTAAATTCTCCCTTTAGGAAAATCAAATCAGAGTTGTTTAAATATTAACTAAATGCACATTTAAAAGGTGGCAAAATATTAGTATGAAGGTGTCACTGACTGAGAAGTGGCCAAGTTAGAGCTTCCTCAGAATTCTGACAAAAGAGGGCTGGGCTCTGTGGCAGTGCCCAGCAGCCTCAAGTGGAGTATCTGAATGAGCTGCCCAGTAGCAACAGGATTTCCCTTTGAGATAGTTAAGTAGTTGGGGTGCAGCATTTTGGGAATTTTTTATGTATTAACTGTTATTTGGTGTCATTGTTAGTTCTTACAGCTGTTTTGTATTTCAAGCTGTGAAGACTCTACTCTTTATGTTTACCTTAATTTTATTTTGTTTTATTGTGGTAGGAACACTTAACACAAGATATTCCCGCTTAACTATTTTTTAAGTGTACAATACAATATTGTTAACTATAGGCACAAAGTTGTACAGCAGATCTCGAGAACTTCTTCATCTTGTATAGCTGAAAGTGTATGCCCATTGATAAGCAGTTTCCCGTTGTCCCCTCTCCTAGCCCCTGGTAACCACCATACTAGTCTTTGATTCTATGAGTGTGACTATTTTGAATACCTCATATCAGTGGGATGATATAGTATTTATTCTTCTGTGACGTCCTCAGATTTTATCCATATGGTGATATATTTCAGTATTTCTGTTTTTAAGGATGAATAATATTCTATTAAATGCATACAAATTTTCTTTATTAATTCATCCATTAATGGACATTTAGGTTGTTTGTGAATCTTGGCTTTTGTGAACAGTAGTGCATTGATTCTGGGGTGCTAATATCACTTCGAAATCTTGATTTTAGTTCTTTTGAATAAATACTCAGAAGTGGGATTTCTGAATCATATGGTAATTCTATTTTTAATTTTTGAGGAAGTGCCATACTGTTTTCCATAGCACCATTTTGCATTTCCATCAACAGTGTGTGAGGCGCATCTACTTCTGACAACAAATTCAGAGCTTTAAGTTGAGAGGGGGTTCTGAAGGCATTATATAGTTTGCCTCTGAAACATGCTCTTTCTGCAGGTTATGTATAGTAGAAGTTCTGAAGTTGAGGAGCTGAAGTCCATTATTGAGACTTTGAAGGAGAACCAGGAGCGGCTGCAGAAGGATAAAGCAGAGGAAATTGAGCAACTGCACGAAGTCATCGAGAAGCTGCAGCGAGAGCTGACCCTCGGGGAGCCTGCCAAGCATGAGCTCAGTGACAGCCAAGCTGAGGATCTCCAGAGCGAGTTAGAGCGTGGGCTATGCTGCCTGCAGGCCGAGGGAGCTGAGACCCAGGCCACACTGCAGGCCGAGCTCCAGAATGCTCTTGAGGCCAAGGAGGCTCTGAGCCAGCTGCTGGCCAAGCAGGAGCACCAGCATGGCCAGGCCCTGGAGTCCCTGCAGCAGCGCCTGCGGGTTGCAGAGGAGGCTGCCGCGAGGCAGCTGGCCCAGTTGAGGTCCAGCGCTACCCTCCGGGAGGCTGAGGTCCAGGGCTTGGCCTCCCAGATTCAAGAGTTTGAGGCCGCCCTCAAAGCAAAGGATGCAGAGATTGCCCAGAGGGATTTGGAAATTGAGGCTATAAATAGAAGGCGCTCAGCCCACTCCACAGAACTGGAGGCCATCCTGCTGGCCTTCACCTGCCTCCGCCACACCCTGGAACAGCAGCCCCCAGGTGCCACACACGAGCCCCCTGAGTTGCAGCGGCTCCGAGTGCAGTGTGTCCGCCTCAGCCACCAGCTGCAGACACTGAACCAGCGGTTTCTGCGGTGCCAGAAGGAGCTGGATAAGCATCAGGCATGTGGGGCCCCCGTGCTCCATCGAGTAAAGGGCAGCTTCCAGGGACAGGTGGCCAGGAGTGACAAGGCCTTGTGTGATGAAGAGTTGGAACAGAATGTGGGCAACAGACAGCTACCTATGGCCTCCCGTGGTCAAGCTGATGATCCACAGGTGGGCCTGGTTGCGCTGTAGTCCCACAGGTGCAGTCTGTGTGCAGAGAGCAGGAGGCCCTGACCCAAGCAGCTGGAGGTGGAGCACTGGGCTGGACCAGAGGGAGTTGGGAGTTCTCTGAGGAAACAATTATTTTTCTTACTCTTCTATTTCTGTGTTTTTGTTTTGTTTTTAATGTGTTTTATTGATTTTTTTTACAGAGAAGAAGGGAGAGGGAGAGAGAGTTAGAAACATCGATGAGAGAGAAACATCAATCAGCTGCCTCCTGCACACCCCCTACTGGTGATGTGCCCGAAACCAAGGTACATGCCCTTGCCCTTGACCGGAATCGAAACTGGGACCCTTGAGTCTGCAGGCCAATGCTCTATCTACTGAGCCAAACCGGTTAGGGCTGTTTCTGTTTTAATTAATGACTCTCCTCTCTGTGGTGGGCAGTTTCCAATAGGTGGCTCATGCCTGGGAGGGGAAGTGAGTCTGCAGCTTGTGCTGGCTGGGGCCCTTGGCATTTAGGATCCATAGAACCTTAAGTTAGGACACATGTATGCAGTGAGATTAGGCTGGGTCTTGCTGTTTTGTACAATTTTAAACTTATTGCTGTAGGTTATTAAAGCTTTTAAAAACACTTCTTTTTTTGATAGGGAACCCTCAGTGATATGGAGCTCAACCATGTATTAGACATGTAATCAAATGGTTTATCTTTTATCAACATTTCCAGTGTAAAATGTTTCAAGCTCAGTTGGGGGTGGGGAACATGCTTCAGTTTATGTTTGAGTAGAGTTCTGCCACCCCCTCATCAGCTTGGGGTTCTTTGTTGAGAGCACCCCATTCTACCACAGCTGGCACCTGTGCCCTCAGAGCCCTCAGCCTCCAGCGCATCTTGTCCCATTGTGGTTTATGAGCAGACAGCAGGGTGGCAGCATGGTTCTGGTCTCACGCTTTAGAGCTCCCAGAGCCTGAGGCTACCCTGCAGCTGGCCTCCCTGCATTTCTGACATTGCCTGTGTTTAGTATAATCTTTATAGCATTGTCATTGTTTTTTCCCTCTTACTGTAGAGTCCAGTGAAAGATGATCTGCAGCCTGCCGAAGCCCTGGTGACAGTAAACCACACCGGTCTCCACAAACAAGACAGCATGATGTCGATGCTCACGGTCTGCCAGAGGCAGCTGGAGTCTGAGCTGCTGCTTGTGAAAAATGAAATGCACTTGAGTGCTGAGGACTATGGCAGAGCATCAGGGACAGTGAAGGTACTTAGGCTTGTTTCAGGAGAGACAGGCATCCTCTCTGGCGTTTTGAGGGGACACACACACTGGAGACTGTAGACAGTGACATGTTTTCTGAATCTATCATATTCTCATAGCTATTCAGATTTGCTTTGAAATGTCCTACACGTTTCATTTAGGCACTCTAGGAGCTAGTTTTTTGTTTGTTTTTAATATGTTTTTATTAATTTTTAGGGAGAGAGGAAGGAAGAGGGATAGAGAGGAACATCAATGAGAGAGCAACATTAGCAATGGGCTGCCTCCTTCACGCCACCTACTGTTGATCGAGTTCGCAACACGGGCATGTGCCCTGACCGGGAATTGAACCGTGACCTGGTTCATAGGTTGAGCACACACCGGCTAGTCTGGATTTGTTTTTTAATTTCCTTTTTAGATTATGCATTGTTCGTGTAGAGAAATGCAACTGACTTTTATAATTTTAACAGTTTTTCATGTGGTATCTTCAGGGTTTTCTACATATAAGACTATATAATCTGTGAACATAGATAGTTTTGCTTGGTTCTTTCCAATTTGGATGTTTTTAATTTCTTTTTCTTGCCTAATTGTTCTGGCTAGGACTTCCAGTACTATGTTGAAGAGAAGTGGTGAAAATGGACGTCCTTTCCTTGTTCTTAGTTGTAAAGCTTTCAATCTATCACCATTGAATGTGATTTTCACTGTCTCTCATGTATGGTTTTTATTATGTTAAGGTTGTTTCTTTCTATTCCTAGTCATCTTGAATGATTTTATCAAGAAAGGGTGTTAAAATTATGTCAAATGCTTTTTGTGCATCAATTGTGTGATTTTTTTTCCATTTATTTTGTTAATGTGTTATATTACATTGATTTTCCTATGTTGAACTGCCCTTGCATTCCGGTAATGAATACCACTTGCTTATGGTATATGATCCTTTAAAATGCAGTTGAATTCAATTTTCTTGTATTTTGTTGAACATTTTTGCATAAATGTTCATAAGGAACATTGGTTTATGGCTTTCGTTTCTTGTACTGTTTGGCGTTTGTATCAAGATAATGCCTCATAGAACGAGTTAAGAGGCATTCCCTCGGCTTCTGTCCTGTGAAAGAGACTGTAGAGAATTGGTATAGTTTCTTCCTTAAATGTTTGGTAGAATTACCAGTGAAGCCTTCTGAGCCTGGTGCTCCTTCTTCAGTTTATTGGAAATGTTTGAGAAAGATTAATATCAGTTCTTTAAATGTTTGATAGAATTCACCAGTGAAGTTGTCAGATCCACAGCTTGTTTCATTGGAAGATTTTGAATACTGGTTGTGTCCTTTGTATTGAGATGTTAACATGAGATTTAGTGGTAAACTGATTCACTCGAGCATTCTCTCTTTGTCACCTGAGAGATGTGTGACTGATCATACAAGGAGAAGCATGAAAGGCTTGTTGGGTTGAGAAGTGAATTGTGAGATAGTAGATGTTTAAGAATTGAGGTTTGACGATATTGCATCAGATAAGATTCTGCCAGTGCAGTTGATGTCCAGGTGGGGAGACAGACTCTTGTACTTTCTCTGTGCTATCTTTCCAGAATCCTCTCCAACAGTTGCCTTTTAGGCACAGAGCTTTTAAGCCTTGATTCTGTCTTTCAAAAAATTTTGAAATCCTAACAGTCTAGAGGGACCAAAGAGCTCATCATGGAATCTCATACTTAATTTCTCAGTCTCTGAAATTGGCTCATAAGACTGGCTCAGACAGACAAATGTTGCAGCATGTAATGTAGTTATTTTACTGTATGCATGTTCTATCTCACCTGTAGGATAAAGAAAAACTTCGGGAGTGTTTTAAGCTGCAGAAAGTTGATCTCATAACTCAGGTGAAACAGCTTCAAGAAAAACTGAACCGTCTGGTATATTCTATGAACTTCCAGAACATCGAGACAGAGGATTTCGACTCTCAACAGTCATTGGCATTTTCTGTTTTAGAAAACAGTTTGAATGGTAGTTCCAGTAACAGTGAAGAAACTGACAAATTGCCTCCTGTTGATGAATTTAATATCAATAAAATTACACAGGATGTAATTGACAGTATTGGAAATCAGGATGCATTGAAAAGAAATGAAATGCCAAATGTTCCCATGGAAGACAAGGTAGATTTGCAGGATGGGTCACTTTGTTTACAGGTGAGCTTGCCGAGTAGCTCCCGTGACTTAACCTACACTGAGGAGGCTGAGCCCTTGAAGAATGCACTCAGTGCGATGGACCTATCCTCCTGGAGCTCCCCCGAGGTTGTCAGGAAGGACTCAATGCTCGAGCCACCACCCAGCCTGCCCCTGACACCCTGCTTGGACATCCTGAGTCAGCACAGCCTGGATATCTCCCTGAGGGATAGGACGAGTGCCTCAATGCTCCAGGCTGACCAGTCGGGGCTGCTTTGTTCCCTTGGTGGGTCAGCAGCAGAAAAGGCCCCTTGTTGGGCAGAGTCTTCATTGGCCGCAGATGGGGCTCCCTCCGCTGATCCTCATGTGCAGCGTATGGTTGTGGTAGGTTGGCTTCCCTGTCTTGCTTCAGTGTCTGTATGGTGCCCAGGGCCCCAGTGTGTTCCCATGGGACTTTGTCTACATGGCCCGCAGTGTCACAGCGGCAGCCATTGTTGGTTCACCTCCTGCAGGCCTGTGGGCCGGGTGTGGATGAGCTCTTCACAGTCCCTTGGTCAGCTATGTGTAGGGACGGTCAGTTTTCTGCAGGACTAACGCTAATCCACTGTAATGTGAACATTTAGACACGTAAGTGGTTTTTGGAAGTATGTGAGATGCATCGTTAGGACTAAGTTTCTTTTTTGGGGGGGGGTGCCTAAGTTTCTTAACTAATACTGATTTTCAGAAGTACAGTCATAAACTCATCTTTGTGTCTAGTTTGCATATGGGTTTTTATTTAGAATGTCTTCTAGATTTATTTTTAGTTGTATTGCATATTTAACAGGTTGCACATATAATGCTAATTAATTTCAGGAACACTTCAGTTTATTATTTTTGTTAGATTATATCTTTCATAACATAGTTTTGGTATTTTGTTTATCTTGAGTTAGATCAAATAAGAAGTAAATTAGGATATATGTTTTATTTGGAGTATCTATATTCTACCATTTCATGCAAAAGTACTTTAATCTGAAATATTTGCTAATGACTTGTTTAAAATATTCCTAGAACACTGTGGGTGAATTTGATTACATTATTAGAAGCATTTGACCTCAAATGTGTCCATAAGGTTTGAACACTTTTATTTGGATTCTTTTTTTAAAAAAATATATATTTCTTTACCGATTTCAGAGAGGAAGGAAGAGGTAGAGAGAGATAGAAACATCAGTGATGAGAGAGAATCATTGATCGGCTGCCTCCTGCACGCCCCCCACTGGAGATCAAGCCCGCAACCCGGGCATGTGACCTTGGCCAGAATAGAATCTGGGACCCTTTAGTCCGCAGGCTGATGCTCTGTCCACTGAGCCAAACTGGCCAGGGCTTATTTGGATTCTTTGTGGGAAGATGATAAATTCAGGTCTTAGAATGTTTTTGTCAGGCAAGTTCAATTCCATGATGTAATAAATTATTTTATAATAATTTAAAATTCTACTTATTTGAACAGGAGAAGGATGTTGAAGATTTTATTATAACGTCCCTTGATTCTCAAGAAAAGTCAAGATCATCTCCTGTTGGGTTAGAAGGAAAAAGCAATGGAAGTGAAAACAGTGAGTTCTTCATCTTTTTTAAAACCTATTTATTTTTACAGTTTCAGAGTCCAAAAAGCACTGAGAATTCCTGCATATCCTTCACAGATTCCCCAGTGCTAACTTTTACCTGGTTTGCTGTGTGTACTGCCTATCTTTCTCTTATTTCCGTTTCTCTCTGTCTTTTGTGTTTGAATATTGCTCAGCCTGTTTGAGTACTTGGATGACTCAGCAGACTGGCCTGCACGGCTCTCAGGAAGCTCAGTTCCAAAGGACCTTGCCAGTAGCCCCCGAAGTTCTCCTTGCCCCACGTGGGTGCTGTGGGGAGGAGCAGACGGAAGGTCTGAAGCTGCTTTTCCATCAGGCGCCCCCTCTATTTCCCAGAGCTCGTGCTTCCAGCCTCCTGAACTGGAATGGGTCTGGGGTCAATGAGCTTCTGAAAGATTTTGAATTCTGATTTGAGGACCCCTTCCCATTAGATCAGGGATGGGAACATCCGGCCCGTGGGCCATGTAAGGCATGCGAAATCACTTGGCCCCTGCCAAGGCATTAGGGGTGAGTTAATTAAATGTTTGACCAAATATAGCAGGCCAGTTTTTAAGTTGTTAATTTTATATGGCCCATGAATGATATAAATATCCAAGTGGCCTTTGGCAGAAAAAAAGGTTCTCCACCCCTGCATTAGACAGAGGTTCCGGGAGCCTTTAATTCTAGGCCTGGTTCAGGGTCCCTCAGCCCTGGTGGCTGATTTTAGGGCTTTTCCTAACCAGATGTCTGCTGCTTGTCCACCTGCTCCCAACCTGTCCTTGCTGTTGGTATCTTCTACCTCCTGTCCTCTCTCTTTATCCTCAGTGTCTGGGTTCTCACCTGTCTTTACCCCGTCCTTGGGTTTGTGTGTGTCTTTTGGCTGTGGCACTTGCTTTGCAGAGTCCTGTGGGTTCTATCGCTTGGGATAAGGAAATACACATCAACATCTGTGTAAAAGTGACTGAAATATCTGAAGATTTATGTTCAAGTAATGAACATTAATATTTTAAACATGCAAAAGACACTTTTTCTTACTTAATGTATATAGAGCTCATTTGATGTTTCTATTAAAATATTTTTACCATCTTTGTGGTTCATTGATGTTTTTTTCAGGGAGAAGATTGCAGCTATAGGCATCTGGGTGTTTCCAGGCCCAGCCTCACATAGCACAGGCCAGTGGGGCGGTCTGACCCCCCTCAGCACTCTGCAGAGCATCCCCAGGAATGCCTCTGAGAGAACTGCAGTTTTAGACCCTGATTTGGTGGTGTTTTATTTAGGTGATGGCTTCGGGTGTGGAGAGAGACTAAACCAAGGTTCAGGAGGACTTGAAGCTCCCACTGTTAGTCCTGCAGTGCCGTCCCCCACCTCAGGAAGCTTCCGACAGCCACTGGAAGCCATGAAGGAGAAGGAACTCCACCCGAAACAAGTTAAGGTAATGGGTGGTGGGAGAAGGGCGAGGTGCACTGATGGGCTCCATCTCTGGCCCACTCTGTAATTGTGCCATTGGCTTCCAAGTGTTGCATGAGGATCATACTCTGCTCAGAGAGCTTAGCTTCAGCTCTGTCCTACCTTTATGCCTCATGTGAGGAGTGTACTGATCCTAACACCAGCTTCTCCATGAGGACAGCTCTGGGAAGCCGCCTTCCTCCTCGCTCAGCCTCTTTGGGCAGGATATAGATGGCCAGCATGCGTGTCCCAGTTCCCCACTGCTCTATAGTAAACGACCCTCTCCTGTTCTCACGGACCCTGTGGGCAGGGACTCAGGGCCGGTCTTTTGGGACTGTTTCTTTGCACCCTGTGTCGGGGCACACCCCCATGATTTAGCCATCCGTCTGCAGGCACCTTTTCTCCTAAGGTATAGCACCCATCAGCTAGGACTTGTGTACACACCTCCCATGGGGCTTCCTCACAGTATGGAAACTGTGGTCCCAGGAGAGCCAGGAAAGTACATGGAGTCTTCGGAGTCTTCATGACCTCTCCACGGAAGTTGGCCCGAGGCCCTGCCCTGAGCTGCTCTCAGGCTTAGGGGAGGGACGATGTTCACTGTGCAGGAACAGATGGGATGGCTCCATCATGGGGTCATCTTTGGAGGGGCTTATATAGAAATTCACTCTTTCAAAACCAGTTTCCTGCTGTTTCTGACTGTTATAGGGGAGGAAAGTTTGAAAACCTCACAGGACAGTAGGTTCTGCACTTTGATAAAGGCCATGCGAGCACTGTGCAGGCGGCCCCAGCGAGCGTTCATGGCGAGGGCAGGACAATGAATGGATGAGTGCTTTCAAGCTGCTTTTCCTTCTTTTTCAAATGTTTGTGCTCTTGTAGGCTTTGCTGCAGATGGTATATGATGAGAGCCACCACATCCTGGCCCTGTCGGAATACCATGGATACCCCAGCACACTGAGCAAGGGCGAGCCAAGCACACCCATCAAGCACTTCGTGAGGGGTGGCCAGGGACTGTTGGAGGCAGTGCCAGCTCTGAGGGGGCACCTGACCCCAGCACCCCAACAGGCAGAGAAGGTATTTTCTCACGTTTTAGAGAATAGTTTGGTAGTTCTAGTAACGATGAAGAAACTGACAACTTGCTTCCTCTTGATGTCCATAAAATTTGGAATTGTTTTACCAAATAAGCAGGAATAGGAAACAAGTGGTGGTCAGTGGTGGCAAGAAGACTGTGACACTGACTAGTAACCCTCTCACTCACATTCATGGGCACCAGCCACATGAGAGGGCTGGGCCGGGCCGGGCCTTAGCCCACAGGGTCTCAGTGTCCACTCCGCAGCCAAGGAGCCAGGGAGGCAGGAGAGGGGGCAGTGCAGAGGTGAGGGCCAAATGTGAACTATGTCCAAGGGAAGCCAACCTGCCATGGGCTTTGAGGGAATAGTGGGCAGGACACTAGGCTGAACCTGTAGGGGAGGCGGTCTAGAGCAGGTAGCCCAAGGGTGGCCACCTGTGCATGTCCACACCCTGTGTATGCATACACACGACCCCATGCCTCTACTCTGTGCAGTCATGTGCTCTGGCATGCACTTACCAACGTCACTTCTGGCCTTGGGCCTACCGCAGATGCAGGCCTTGTGTTGGAAAAAGGTTTGCCTGCTGACTTTGCTTGACCTTGTTTCCACCATCGTCTTCAGTGGTTACTTCTCTGCTTGGATGGCTGTTTTGGCCTTTCATGCCTTGGGCAGTCCGGGGGGTGCTCATGTGTCTCTTCTCCTGTTGGAGTGGCTCCTGTTCTAACCTTAGATGCCTCTGTTGCAAACACTGAGCTTCTTGTTCCAATTTTAGGAGCTTTCTGACACCTGCCTTGACTGGAGAGGAGAATTCCTGCAGGTAGTCCAGGAGGCATTTGAAAAGGAGAGGGAGATGCTGACAGTGGAGCTGCAGCCTCAACTCGGTGGCTCTGACTCCAGGGCTCTGGTGGAGAGACTGCAGAAGGTGGCCCAGGAGCAGGTAAGCTTGGGCCTGGGTTACCTTAGAGCTTACCCCTGTTTCAGCTGACCTGGAAACATGCCCATGACTGAGAGAAAACCCTGCTACAAACCAAGTGTAATACTGCATGTTTCTGCATGAATTCTATCACACGGAAGGAAAGTTACATGCCTCTACCCTCCTTTATACCTCACTCTGTTCTAGAGCTAACTGACCTTTCCTTGAAAGGAAAATCATTTTCAGACTGCCCAGCCCCAGGTTATGAGCTTGAGTCCAGAGTCAGGGTGTGAGGTTGGTCAGAGCAGCTCCCGGGCACAGACCAGGCCCGAAAACGAGACAAAGGTGCTGGGGGTGATGGTCACTCATGTCCTGGGCATGCGACCCCACAGCCAGGGATAGTCAGTAGTGGAGGCTTGTATGTGCAGAGGGTGTACTGCTTCTGCCTGGAGCCACCAGCAGTTGGGACATGCTCCCTTCTCATCCTGTTTCCCCATGTGGGCGGTCTCCTCGTCCCTGCAGAGCCTTCCTAACTGCTGTCCCTCTTTTATCCCATCTCCAGGGCGACCTACAGGAGAAGTCCTTGGAGCACCTACGTCAGTCCGACAGGAGCAGCTTGCTGTCCGAGATCCAGGCTCTGCGAGCCCAGCTGCGGCTGACACACTTGCAGAACCAGGAAAAGCTGCAGCAGTTGTGCGCAGCGCTGACCAGTGCGGAGGCCCGTGGGAGCCGGCAAGAACACCAGCTGCGCAGGCAGGGTGGGTGCACCCCTGAAAAACGTGCCCACCTGAGGTTCACCTGGTGGGTAAGGTGGCACACAGGTTAGCAAAGCTCCTCTGGACTGCCCAGAGCTGGATCTGGTGGCACCCGTGACATCCTGATTTCTTCAGGTACCTGAGTGCAGGGAATGTCAGCCTCGTCATCAGAATACTGTGGCTGGAACATTTCTCGGTTTGTAGAACTCTGAGTAAAAATGACTCTGAGACCAGTCAGCACAGAGGCTTTGCCAGGAGTCCTAGCAGTTGGTGAGGGGCCTGGTGTCTGAGCAGATGTGCTGGGTGCCAACAGGACCTAGTCTGGGAGAGTCCCTGGAGCTTGCACTGGGCTTAAGTAACTGTTATAGTTTGTACATTTAACTAGATTCCTTGGTTGTTTTGTTTTTTTTTTATAGAGATGCTCATGTCACCTGTGAATAAAAAAATTTTTTTTTAGTTTTTCTTTCCCATCTATCCCCTTCTCTCGCTGACCACTGGTCAGGCCCTGAAGCATGTGGTGAATGGAGTGTCTGGCCCTGCTCCTGGCTGCAGGGGAAGCACTCCATGTCTTACCCTTAAATAGGATGATAACTGTGGTCCTCGCAGATGCCCTCTATTAGCTCTGGCCAAGTCCCTTCTCTCCTTAGTTTTGGAAGCTGAATGATGGCCAACAAAGTCGGTCTAGTGGGAGCAGTCTTTCATTTTGGCTGTGACCACTTGTTATGGTGCATTATCCTTTTACATTTCTGGGCTGGGTTTGCTCTTACTTGGCATCTGCATTCATGAGGGATACTAGTCTGAAGTGTTCTTCTGGTTTTGGCATTGGCGTAGCGCCAGCCTCGTGGAGGACTGACATCTGTCTTCTGTTTTCCAGAGGACTTTTTATAGAACTAGTTTATTTCTTACCTTTTGGGAGAATTCTCCAGTGAAGCCATCTGAGCTGGAATTATCTCTGTTGGGAGGTTTAGCATAGGAGTGACAGGTGGGATGGCATTTTAGAACACAGGGATGGCCCTGACCGGTTTGGCTCAGTGGATAGAGCGTCAGCCTGCGGGACTGAAGGGTCCCAGGTTCGATTCCAGTCAGGGGCATGTGCCTTGGTTGCGGGCACATCCCCAGTAGGGGGTGTGCAGGAGGCGGCTGATCGATGCGTCTCTCTCATCGATGTTTCTAACTCTATCCCTCTCCCTTCCTCTCTGTAAAAAAAATCAATAAAATATATTTAAAAAAAAAAAAAGAACACAGGGATGGTCACTCCTGGCCTTCCTGCCCCCATCAGGGAGGGCTCTGAGCAGCCTCCCACATGCAGGCCCATCTCGGCTTAGCTCCAAACAGCCTCCAGGGAGACCCCCAGATCTGAACTGTGTGGGTGAGAGGGGGTGTGGCCCACCCTGGGGAACCATGTTGTGTTGAGGCCTGGTGCTGTGCGTGTTGGAGGAACCAGCAACAGGCAGAAGGAATGTGCCCCTGGTACCATCAGAAGCGACGCCTTTTAGGTTACAGAAACTTCATTCTCTCTGTCTCCTTAACTGACTTGTCTGTAATTAAATCATCTGTACAACTCTCTTTGGACTCATGAATAATGCTATCTTATGTTTTCTAATCTTTTTTTAGTTGAGTTATTGGCATATAAGGTTGAGCAGGAAAAATGTATAGCAAGTGATCTACAGAAAACCCTCAATGAAGAGCAACAGAAAGCAAATAACGCCCGAAAGCTGCTGGTGGTGGAGCAGAACGCAGTCAAAGCTTTGAAATCGGAGCTTTGTGAGTGTAAACAGGACAATGAGAGGCTGCTGAAGTCCCTCAATGATGTGCAGAGAGAGGTTCTCCAGCTGAGGTATGTATGGCACTGCCTTTGTGATACACTGCCCGCTAGCCCCCAGGCTGTCAGTAGACCTTTGGTAGAATAAATGGAAGTTACATAGTTCTCACCACATCACTCCTGGCAGTGAAGTAATGGAGCCTCGGTGCCATGACTTGTGCTGCACGCTCAGTAGGTATTAGACAAAAGTGCCCTGCTCCCGTGTGTTTAGAGCAAGAAGGCGGGACTGAGCATGTGTGCAGATAATGAGGAAACAACAGGGCCTACCTGCCTCGTCCTGGGAGCTCCTGGCCCCTGAGGGTAGGACTGTGTCCCTTCAGAGCGTTGTGCAATGTGGAGTGTGACTACCTCTCTCCCCACACAGGTCTGTACTAGACAGCAAAGAGAACGACCTGAAGGCCGCACTTCAGGAGCTGGAGAGCGAGCGCAATAAGGAGCGCGCCCTGCAGAGCCGGCTGGAGCAGGAGCAGCTGGAGCACCTGCAGAGGGAGGGCCAGGACTCCAAGGCCCTGGAGGTAAGGGGACCAAGGATGGCCTAGTCACCACACTGGCCAGGGATGGGAGCTGGGAGGCCGTTCTCTTTGATGCTGCCTCTGATTTTTTGTGGACGGTGAGCCCAGGTGACAGGGTTTTGGGGCAGTGAGGTAGGGCTGCGTCTTCAGGTAAAACACGCAGCAGCTTTGCAGTGACAGAATGTGTGATGATCATATGATGCCAGTCCTGTACACTCATGGTCCCCACCATCTATCTCTGCGAGCTTGGTTCTGCAGAGTGGACACTGCCTCCTTCCACACAAGGTGCAGCCTCCGAAGCCTGTGTCAACCAGATAAACTGCATGACCCAGCTCCTGTGCAAGATGTAGCATGTGTGTGAATCGGTGTTTTGTTTGGCAGCTTGATGACCATGTGTCCAGCAGGTGTTCCATAGTCCTGGGCAAGCTGACCATCAGTTCCCCAGTTAGGGCAAAGCTGTCTTTCAACAACATAGACCATGGTTCAGCTCCAACTGTGTGTGTGTGGTTTGTCTTCTTAGTGTCCTGAGTGTTGTGGTTCTAAGGAAGGGAGAATGAACCCAAGATGTGTATGTGTGTTTACTCAAAAAGGTAACAAAAATTATTTTACAGTTGACCCTTGAAAAACACAGGTTTGAACTGTGTGCATCCATTTATATGTGGATTCTTTCAGTTGACCGCTGTCTAAGGGTCAACTTCGTAGTTGGGAATTGGCATATGCAGAGGGCCAACTGTTGTTACTTGCAGATTTCTGTCTTCGAGAGAGGTCTGCGCTCCTAGTACCCACGTGGTTAAAGGGTCAGCCATGCATACTTTTTTTAGCCACAGGATAAATTTCAAAAGGTGTAATTGCTGGTCGAAGGATAGAAACAGAAACTTGGGTGGAAAGACTGTTTAGATAATTTTCTCCAGTTTTAATTTTTCCATCTTATATTTCCCTCATCCAGGAGTTAAGAATATCTTTGGAGAAGCAATACGCTCAGAATAATCGACTGTGTGTAGCATTAAAACACGAGCAGACAGCAAAGGACAACCTTCAGAAGGAGCTGCAAATTGAGTCCTCGCGCTGCGAGGCACTACTGGCACAGGAGCGGAGCCGGCTCTCCAAGCTACACCGGAACCTGGAGGCTGCACAGGGCCGTTCGCAGGAGCTGTCTGAGGCCTTGCAGCACGAGCGAGTCCTGACGGAGCAGCTGAGCCGGCGGACACAGGAGGCCTGCGCTCACCAGGAGACACAGGCACACCGTGCTCTGCTGCGGAAGCTGAAGGAGGAGACGACCCGGGTGGCGGAGCTGCAGGCAGCACTGGAGAAAGTGCAGCAGCACGCCATGTGTGCCCAGCAGCAGCTGGAGGCTGAGGTGCAGAGGCGCTGTGCAGAGCTCGAGAAAGAGAAGGAGGTGAGTGCCAGGCTGAGGTCCACTGTGCAGGCCCTGCAGACCTCCAAACCAGAGCTGAGCTGTGATTGGGACAGGGAGAGGGAGAAGCCCACACAGCTGCAGGCAGAGTTAGAGCAGTTACACACGAGGCTGGCAGAGCAAGAAGGACTCAAGGACATGAGCAGAAGAGTGGAGACAAGGCAGAGCCGGGCAGACACGGACAAGTGGAAGAAGTGGCAGAGAGACAAGGAGAAACTGGTGAGAGCCGCCCTTGGCCAATGATAGCACTTAGCAGCTAAGTTAGTAGGGTTAGGATGACCCACAGGACTGGGGCTTGTTTTGGTCCCTTCTGTTCGGCTGGCCTGTACAGTCCTATGCTGGAAGCAGTACCTACTACAACTCTGTGGCAAGGCTGGAAGTCAGAAAGTGCACAGCCTTTTACTTTGTTCTATTTTTCACGGTTTAGATGTTGGGGATCCTGGTAGTCCTACACTCATTCAAGGACTGGGCTTTTTCATTCTGTAAGAAAGACTATTGGGATCCCACCAGGCATTGTACCAACTCTGTAGATCGCTTTGAGAAGTATTGTCACCTTAACCATGTTCAGTTTTCGCACCCGTGAAATTAGAAGGTCTCTCAATTTATTTAGGTCTTTTATTTATTTCAACAATGTTTTGTAACTTTCGATGATAAGCTTTACACTTCTTTTGTTAAATTTATTCCTAAATGTGTTGTTATTTTTGTAGCTGCTGTAGTGGAATTATAATTTCAGTTTTACTTCAGACTGTCCACTGGTGTGCAGTCGTCCAGTTGATTTTTGTTTGTTGATCTTGTGTCCCTCAACCTAGCTGCACTTGTTCCTTAGTTCCAGTGTTTCTTAATGGATTCTTTGGGATTTTCCATGTACCCGATCATGTCCTCTTAACATAAGCATAGTTTTATTGCCTCCTTTTCTATTTGGTGTCTTTATTTCTTCTTGCTGCCTCACTGCCCTGACCAAAGCTTATGGTGCAGTGTTGATGGAGGTGGTGAGGGGACATCGTGCCTTGTTCCTGATTGTAGGGCAAGCAGTCTTTTTTTTTTTTAATGGTTTATTTTTAAAATGTATTTTATTGACTTTTTACAGAGAGGAAAAGAGAGGGATAGAGAGTCAGAAACATAGATGAGACAGAAAGACCTATCAGCTGCCTCCTGCATGCTCCCTACTGGGGATGTGCCTGCAACCAAGGTACATGCCCTTGACCGGAATCGAACCTGGGACCCTTCAGTCCGCAGGCCGCTGCTCTAGCCCCTGAGCCAAACCAGTTGGGGTAGCAGTCAGTCTTTTACTTTTAAGTATGATGGGATTTTTGAGATGCCCTTTATCTGAGGAAATGTTCTTCTATTCCTAGTTGTTTTAATCTTTATTATTATTTTTTGAAAACACATTTTTATTGATTGCAGAGAGGAAGAAAGAGGGAGAGAGAGATAGAAACATCAATGATTAGAGAGAGTCATTGGTAGGCTGCCTCCTGCACACACCACACTGGGGATCGAGCCCATAACTCACCCAGCCATGTGCCCTGACCAGGAATCGAACCATGACCTTCTGGTTCATAGGTCGACGCTCAACTGCTGAGCCACACCAGCCGGGCATTCTTTATGATTTTTAATCATAAAGAGTATTGGATTTGTTTTTCATGGTGTCTTTAAGAGCGATGGCTTTTGCACTTTATTCTATTGATGTGTTGTATTGCATTGCTTTTCATATGTCAAGCCATCCATGCATTCCTTGGGATGAATCCCACTTAATTTGGCATGTAATTCTTATTATATGATGCTGGATTCAGTTTGCTAGTATTTTGATAAGGATTTTGCCTCTCTCCATACAGGACATTGGTCTACAGCTTTATTTATTTGTGGTATCTTTGGTTTTGATATCACAGTGATTTGAAGTGTTACCTCTTTTATTTTTCGGATGGACCTTAATTTTAGATACATTTTATGTCAACCAAAAGCCTTTATTTCTCATGCATTGACATTTACTTTGGCCTTTTAAGAAATAATTTCTAAAAACATGGAGGAAAAAAATGTTCACAATTTCTGTTTTTGCAAATTATAAAAAGTTTTTTTAAATGCACAATGAAAGCTAATGGCCTGGTCTTTATAGTAGTTAGCTTGCCATGAAGTAGTTAAGAAATGAATGTGTTTATAAGAACAAAATTCTAGGTTTCTAAATGCTACAAGGATTAACCATATTCCAAAATACTATAAAATTATTTTTGTAAATTAATACGAGGGAAGTGATTAATATTTTTAACAGCTTTACTGAGCTACAAGTCACATACCATTGAGGAACCTTTACAGTTGTTGTAGTGTTTTATCACCAGACATCTTGAAAAGTGGAGTAGTTTGGAGGTGTGACAGAGAGTGGGCAGAGTGTGGCCAGGAGGCAGCCCCCACTTATTGTGTGGAGGCAAGTGGAATTAAGCTCTTGCCTGTGCATTTCAGTTACGCAGACCTCTCTTCCCCACGAGGAGGCCCTTCCACCCTGCGCTCTCCTCGCCACACTGCCTTTGCCCTCTCTGGTCACTCCCAGTGGAGACGCAGGTCTTGTGTGCTTGGCAGTGAGTGCGTCCTTGCTGACTGACTTTTCTCAGCACCTCCTTGGTGGAGAGCTTTGTATCAGGGTTTTTTTTTCTCCACTTAGTGAGACCCCAGGGTACCCCCAGATTCATGGTGTGCGTGCTCGTGTGCATCTTCTGTATCTGTGCATGTTGTGTGTTCATGTGTACACGTACATGTTTGTTGATAGTGGGGAACTAGAACTCAGGCCTGTGAGGCTTCGTACTTTATTCTGCTGTAATGGAATTATAATTTTAGTTTTTGTGTCAGCGTCCTGGCCCCTTTCCTTTGTATCTCATGCTTACCTTGGGCCTGTAAAGCCTGGCCATTCTCAGAAATAAGCACAAAACCTCAGCCCTGAGACTCTGCGGTGGGACTGTGCTGTCCGAGGCAGGAGCTGTCCTGACCCCATGTCACATGTGGAGCGCCCAGTGTGGATGTCCCATGGTGGGTGGTGTGCTGGGCAGAGCAGCCCAGCCCCTGGGTTCGACATTGCGCGGAGCTAGGTTTCTGAACTCTGTGTAAAGGTCTTTTCTGCTCTGCGTTGACAACAGAGAGAGTTAGAATTGCAGCGCCAGCGCCACGAGCACAAGATCAAGCAGCTTCAGAGAAAGATGAGGGAGCTGGAGGCCAGGGAGGCAGCACACCTGGACCCAGAGTCGGATCGTCTCCAAGAGCAGCAGCAGGGTCTGGATTCGATTCGGCAGCAGCTGCTTTGTGCGGCAGGGATGCTGACCAGCTTCATCAACCAGACCATAAACAGGTCAGTCATGGAGAGCCAGCAAGTTCCATGTGACCCTGCGCCTTTCACTGTGAACAGTTCTGAGCTTTAGGTGTGCCTGCAACTTTAGGTCTATGTTCTAATGAGACTGACTCTTATTTCTCCTCCCGTATGCTTGAATGAGTTACGGACAGCACTCTCCTGCATTCTAATATGACAGAAAATCCAGGTTTCTTTTAGATTGGCTCACCCCACACCCCTTTATAATTATTCACCATCCAGAGGGTCCAGGCCCGATGACAGCTCCCACCTGAGCCCACTGAACTGGGCAGAGCCAGTATCGGCTGTGTCTGCTTTACCTGAGGCTCTGGGGCTGCCATTCATGCTACCAAAATTTGCTTCATGGTTGACGAGCCAAGACTGAGGTGTTTTGTTTGAACAGAACAATTAATGTTGACATTTGCCCTTCTCTGTATGCACAGAAACCAAGCAAACACAGTTCTCCTGTCTATAGTTGGGTTTAATTTATAGAGCACCAAAGATTTGTCTAGGACACTATTCTAGTAACCGACAAGATCCCGGCAGAAAGCAGCAATAGGTGTAGAAGTGCTGAGGGAGCCCCAGTGGTCAGTGGCCAGAGGTTTTTGACCTTTACAGGCTGTCCACTTCAGGGTTACACTGCCTCATGGCTGCCACCATCACTAGAGGGGCTCCCAGCAGCCACCTTTGTGGACAGAACATGGCTTGATGGAATACTTGGCAAGCATGCTACAGGTGGTCTATGTGAGCTTGCTCACAAGCTCATCTTTAGCACAGTGCCCTGTATGGTGTTGGTTGACAGTCGGTTGGAATCCATATGAACCTTTTAAATGTTTATTTTTATAGAACAGTTAATGATTGGACATCCTCAAATGAGAAAGCAGTGACATCTTTATTGCGGACATTAGAGGACCTCAAGTCCCAGCTGAGCACTTCCAGGTGTCCCCAGGTGAGAACCCAGCTCCTCCAGGTGAGAGACAGCTTCCACAGCCTGCCTTCCCTGGCCACCTGGGACCTGGTTTCTTTTTTATTATGACTGGCTATTCCTCATTGCCTCCTTCTTGTTTTTCAAGTTTGCAGTCGGGGTGAATGAGCATGTGCCTCCTGTGTCTGGGAGGGGCCAGATGCTCACTTGCGCTTTCTCTGGTGCCTCCCAGCCTGGTGGTCTGTCATGCTCCAGCCCAACCTGCTTCTTGAGCATTTGTGTTGAGAGCCAGAGCAATTTGGATCTCTAAGACTGCCTGGGGGAGCACTGCACTCCCCATCAGCTGCATCTGAAAGCATTTCAAGTTGCTGATACGAATTTCTGATCAATGTTCTCTGATAATTATGAAATCTTGATATTTATCTGAGAGCAGCATGCATGTGGACCCGCTCACCCTTGGACCTGTTCACTCTCTGACCCACTCGCCCTCTCTCCCATCTTCTCTCTTGACCTCATTGAGCGTGGTCAGTGGATGGGTGTAATGCGTTCTTGCCCTCCGCCGCAGGCCTAAGGTTCCTCTGATTATGAGAATAAGATAATGAGCCTGTTTTAAGGGACTTACTCATTGGACTTCAGGAATGAGCACATGATGTTCCCTGGTCACCTTGGGGTCTGCCTGTTTGTGGTGTTATTAGTGGTATAAGAACGTTGTATCTGTGACAGGCCTGTTCCGTTCATATAGCTCCATTTGGTGCCAAGTCTGTTTCATAGAGGATCGGAAAGAAGTGTGATTTGAAAACTTGTTATTTCCTGTCCCACAAATGGACAACTCTTTCCAGCTCCACAAGCTTCCCTTCAGAACCTCAAAAACGCTTGAAATAATATCTAAAAGTATCCAACAATAAAAAGCACAAATAGCCCTGGCCAGTTTGACTCAGTGCTTAGAGCTTTGGCCTTCAGACCAAAGGGTCTCGGGTTTGATTTCTGGTCAAGGGCACATACCTTGGTTGCAGGTTCCCCAGCCCCAGTAGGGGCACTTTCGGGAGGCCAACAATCGGTGTGTCTCTCTCCTGCCAATGTTTCTTTCCCCCCTTCTACTTTCTCTAGAAGTCAATGGAGAAAATATCCTCTGGTGAGAATTTTAAAAAAACACACAAATAGTGTCCATGCCTTTTAACAAATCCTGTACCTTTATTTTTGCTTTCTTCTTCTCAAGAAAAAAATGACAGCAGAGGTCCAGGTCCAGCTGGTGGACGTGTTGCTAAAAGAAAATGATTCTCTTACTAACGCTCTGAGCACTGTGACCCAGGAGAAGGCAGAGCTGTGCAGAGCAGCATCCCGGCTGGAGAAGACTCTCAAGCATCACCTGCTGAAGGGCTGTGCGCTCAGTGTATGTCACTCACACTCCTGCAGGGGTTAGTGGGTGAAGGGAGCTGGGCTTCCTTATGGCTGGCTGGCGGAGGCAGTGTCATTTCTTTATAGTTAGCTGCTCTGGGCTCCTTCCTTCTTAATGGCCAGAGTACCTTATTTAACATTTTAACGGATTATCTGCCTTGTTCACAGGGCAGACACATGCACACACAGAGTCATACGTGGTGGCCCTTGCCACAAGATGGTGTTTGATACATGTCAACGAACAGAAATTTTGACATAAGAATGTAATAAATCTGATGAAATTAGAATTTTATTTGACTTGCAACTAAGGAAAAGAATTTAAAATTTTCCTGATTTGCGTAGTTCATTTTGGGAATGCCTAATTTTTTGCTTTTATATTTTAGGTTGTTTTTGTGTGTGTGTGTGTGTGTGTGATTTTCTTCACTTTTTTTTACAATGAAAAATTCGTGCAAATTATTTTGTAATTTACATATGTTAAAATCTGCCCCATACTAGTGTGATGTCACCTGAGTTTTCACTTGTGCTGTGCCCCCTTCTTTCCCTGGATGTCTTGTAAGTTGGAACTGTGGTTTCTGAAGGCTCTTCACTTCCTTTATGGTGCATTTGAGGTCCACCTGGGTGTTGATCTCAATAGCTTATTCTTCCTCATTGCCAAGCTGCTTTCGAGGCTTGGATGTGCCTCAATTTAACCATTCACCTAGTGAAGAATACATGGGTTGTTTGTAGTTTCTGACTGTTAAAAAGAATTTTCCTGTAAACACTGTGTATAGGGTTGTATGTGGACATAAGTTTTTATTTCTCTGTATAAAAGCCCAGGGTGACATTCCTGCGTCTTCTGGTGAGTTTGTGTTTATCTTGTATATTAACCATGCCATGGTGTTGTCCAGGATGGCTGCCCCAACTGCTTCTCTGGGACTTAGAAAGTGTTTCAAGGTCCCTTGTTTCGGACACCCCATTGTGGACTGAGGGCCTGTGTGGAATAAAATGCAGTCAATAGCAGAGTGCTTTTATCTTTTATGAAAGTTAACACAGAAACTAGGACATGAACATTCTTTTTTGTTGTTGTTATTGTTAATCCTCACCCGAGGATATTTTCCCATTGATCTTTTAGAGAGTGCAAGAGAGAGGGAAAGACAGGGAGGAAACACATTGATTGGTTGCCTCCTGCATGCATCATGACCAGGGCCCGGGCCTGGGAGGAACCTGCAACTGAGGTGCATGCCCCTGACCGGAATTGAACCTGGGACCCTTCAGTACACGGCCTAATGCTCTATCCTCTGAGCCAAACCGGCTGTGGTGGAAATGAGCATTCTTGATGAGAAAACCAAAGGTAGACAGAAAGCGAATGGTGGAGTATTCTCCTTCATGTCCAAGATGACATGTGTTCCTAAAGCATCTTTTCTAGGAACCATCCAGCTGTGCTTTAGAACCAGGAAAACCACTGGTCTTTCCTGCCTTGTAGGGTATGTGGGACTCCACTCAGGCTTTCCACTCACAGGCCTGCCCTCCTCTTAGCCCTGCCCTGCAGTGGTGAGGTGGCATGACCTTTGATTCCTCTTCCAAACTGCTGGGCAGAGGCCACTAACCATATGGCCCTGGGAGTACTTTAAGTTCTCTTTTGCCTCGATGTCTGTTGTGGGTGGCCCCTTTGTTCCCCTTACTGTGGACTCCTTTTCCTTCTATTAGCATATTCCCTGTTGGAGCTCTGGGGGTGCCCATCCCTTGGTGTAAATGGCTTCTGTGTGGGGTGCTTGCAGATGTTTCCAGGCCAGTAATTTGATGCTACTATAGCAGAACTAGATATTGTATCTTTCTTCCGTTAGCATTTCTAGGACCAGAGAGTTTTCAATATGCTTAAAGCTTCGAATTTGGGATTATTTTACATATATTTGATTTTTTTTTAATGGAATCACACTTCAGTAAATGGCATATAATAATTACTCCGTAAGTGTTAATTACCTGGTTAATAAGGTCACATAACAACTTGAGCACCGCTGAAAAGATACTAAAGGCAGATAGTGGTGTGGCCTATGTCTATACACCCAAACACCTGTACCTAGTCTCCCAGGGGCCCAGCTCTCCTCTGCCCAAGGCAGGCCCCATTCTGCAGAGGTCCTGGGGGACATCTGGGGAAGGAATGAAGTGTTTGGATGTGACCTTCTTGCTGGAGTTGGGGTAGGGAGGGGTCAGTCTTCTCATGATGTTTTTATGAGAACAGCTCTGTAGATGCACTTTCTGTGGTTGTTGCAGAGATCAGACAGGAGGAGGGACAGGACCGTCCTGCAGAGCTCACCAGGACTTGCAGACCCAGGACTGTCTGCTCCAGCTTCCAGGGAGGAAGCAAACATCCGCAATGTCAAGGTAAGACCACGCCTATAGCAGCATGGGGGCATCGAGGGGGGATGCTGCTCTTGGTTTGTTTTTAAGACTGTATATCTTTAGAGCGGTTTAGCTTCACAGCAAAGTTGAGGGGAAGGAGCAGAGAGTTCTCATATACCCCCTGCCCCACACACTCAGTCTTTCCCACTGTCAGTGTCCCCACCAGATGGCACGTCTGTTAAAATCCATGAAACTGCATTGATAAGGTCATCATCACCCACGACCACAGTTTACATTAGGCTCAGTCCTGGTGGTGTGCATTCTCTGGGTCTGGACAAATGTGTAATGACATGTGTTCACCATTATAGTATTATACAGATTAATTTCATTGCTTTAAACACCCTCTATATTCTGCCTCTTCATCCTCCACCTTTTCATGGGATACTTTTAACTAGTTAAAACAGTTCATGGCTTGGAGGTCCTCTGCCTGGGCATCATTGCCAGCAAGTGTGTGTGTTTACAGTAAGAAGACCACGTGGTGGTTCGAGTGGCCAAGTCATGTCAAATAAAGGAAGCTAAAGACAATGAACTTTTATTTGAAATTTGGCCTACTTTTGTGTAGACATCACGTTTCTGTGCTCATGAGTAGGGGCAAAACGTGTGATGCTTTGAGTCATTAGGTAAAGTCTCTGCAACCTGAAAAAATTCACTTGTCATCGTTTTTGACGATGTAGAACAAGCGATGGGCCCTCTCCTGAAGGAAAAATTAGGATATGGGCACCAACACTTTGAGGGGTTCCTCCCACCTGCACCGTCCATGAATCCATCATGAAACGCCCCACCCGGCCCCAGTTTGGACCTGACTTAGTGGTCAGATTCATGGCACCTTCCAGGGGGCTGCTTTGATGCTGTGGAAAGGACTTTTGGGCCTACGTTTTGTCTAATAAACAAAATTGAACCTCAGACAGCAAGTTGTTTCTGATTATAGATGTGCATGGCTGACTTGTGTAATGATTTGCTGAAGGAAAAGTTGTCTGGTTTTTTCTAAAGCACAGCAGTGCAAACATGTTTTATAGATTTGTCAGCAAGATGGCTGTTCTGTGATTAAATTTTCCAATTTTTTTTTTAGATGGAAAAATTGTACCTGCATTATTTGAGAGCAGAGAGCTTTAGAAAAGCTCTAATTTATCAAAAGAAGTATCTTTTACTTTTGATCGGTGGATTCCAGGACTCTGAACAAGAGACGCTCTCCATGATCGCTCATTTAGGAGTGTTTCCTTCCAAAGCAGATAGGAAAATCACTACATCCCGGCCTTTCACCAGGTTCCGAACAGCTGTCAGGGTGGTGATTGCAATTTCAAGGTAATAGGAGGCATGTGCCACTGCTGTCTTCACAAGTGGGAGGCATGTTTCAGTGGTTTTAGTCTCTGACACTCTACAATTATATTCTCTTCTAAGAAAATTCTCTTAAAGAAAATACAGATGACACTTGTCTTCAGGAAATCATCATGTGCAAAACTTACTTTCTAAAAAGAAAAGATTTAAGGGTGCCTTTTTATAATAAAACAATGCCTTGCCCCTTAATGGGTCTCTTGCCAGGATTGCTTCTGATGACCAGCATGTCTGATTAAGTTTAAAACTGCATTTCACTTCTTCACATTTGTCTCCTATATTTCAGTCAAATTTAATGTGTTACACACTAGAGGCCAAGAGCATTAGAATACATCTGTGATTCACCCAGGGAGGTAGCCATTTATGGCACAGGCACTCTCCAGTCTTTGCCTGTGGATTGGAGAGGGGAGGAAGAGCCTACTGCAGGGTGTAAGGGGCCCTCCATCTTCACCCTCCACTGTGTGTCTGCTTAGCCCAGCCCTGCCCAACCCCCAGCCAGAGGTATTGCTCACTCTCCCCAGCACTGTGTGCACAGGTGTCATTGTTAGAGCAGGGATGTGACTCCCTAGTGTGATTGGGGATTTGGATCATTTCAAAATTAATAGTGATGAGATCCATTTTATTTTATAATTTTTAATTTTGCTGAATTTCTAAAAATGGTTATCCCACTAAGAACTGGCAGCTCTATGACTCCTGCAGAGGTGCCCTCTCCAGTCCATGCTGGTCTTTGTCTGTAGGACAGGCTGTTTGGTTCCCTTGGCTTTCTCCAGACTGTGCTACAGAATGGGTGGAAGTCCCACACAGGGTGGGGAGGGAGGATTCCTCCAGCCTCAGGGCACTTAGTCCCCTCACCTCTGAGTTCTGACCACAGCCATGCCAGATAGCGGGTTAGACACTGGATGGAGGCAGGTAAACAGATCCAAACCCCACCTCCAGCCTTCCTGTCCAGGAGGGAGGATCATCTAAGGGCAATAGCATTTTTTTAAATCCTCACCTGAGGATATGCTTTTTGATTTTAGAGAGAGGAGAAGGGATAGAGAGAGGGAAACATCAATGTGAGAGAGAACATCGATCAGTTGCCTTCTGTATGTGCCATAACTGGGGATCCAACCTGCAACCTAGGTGTGTGCCTTGACAGGGAATCCAATCTGCATCCTTTCAGTATAGAGGACACTGTGCCAACCACTGAAGTACACTGGCCAGGGCGAGCAGCAGCATTTTTAATGCCTACACCACTGTCCTCCAGTCACCCCAATACCCCACCCACTGGCTTGTGGCCTTGGTAGTGGAAGGAGCAGGGTGTTGCAGATTGATTTTGAACTGGAGTCTGGGAGACCCCAAGCTGGGTGTTTGGGAGTGGGCAGGGCTGGGGCAAGGCAGGGCCTCCACTGGGGCTGGGTGGAATTGGGAGTGGGCAGGGAAGGAGCCCTGTGCACAGGATTGGAGGTAGCTACCCTGTCAATGTGCAGTATCTGCTTCCTTGGGGAAATTGGCTGCCAAAACTCTTTCAGCTGTTGGTCACATCTGGATTTTCATTGCTTTTGTCACTGCTGTTGTGCTCTAGTTTTCAATGTTTCATATCTTTTTTGTAGATTACGTTTTTTGGTTAAGAAATGGCAAGAAGTTGATCGGAAAGGAGCTTTGGTGCAAAGCAGAGCGCCTCACCCAGGTGAGCCTGCAGGGACTCCTTAAACCTCACCTTTGCAAACTTGTCTTCCACTTGCTGTAATATTTCATTAATATCTGGTCATTTTCAGGGCTTGATGGGGATGTAATGAAGCACAGTAATAAATGGGTAAATTCAGTCAGTGCAGTTGGCAGAGGCAAAATGATTTTTGAAGGAAAGTAGTGTTTATGTTCATGTAGTTAATGTTAATGAGTAAAAGTGGTTCAGAGGAGCATAATGATTGAAAAATATAGAAGTGATAGATATGTTGACTAATAACTTACCTTTTTAAACATGTTTTTATTGATTTGAAGAAGGGAGAGGGATAGATAGAAATATCGATGAGAAGCAGCATTGATCAGCTGCCTCTTGACCCCTTTCTGGGATGGAGCCCAGAACCTGGGCATTTGCCCTGATCAGGAATTGAACCGGTGACCTCTTGGTTCATGGGTTGACACTCAATCACTGAGCCACCCCAGCTGGACCTGATAACTTATCTATATATATAAAAGCCTAATATGCAAATTATCCCCACTGGAGTTCAACCAGGAGAGACCAGGAATTCAATCACTCTCTATGATATGCGCTGACCACCAGGGGCGGCGTGCAATGAAGGGAGGCCCCGGCCATCAGCTGGAAGGCCCCAATCAGCCCTGATCACCAGCCAAGCTTAGGGACCCTACCAGTGCATGAATTTTATGCACTGGGCCTCTAGTTTTTAATGAAAAGGTCACTTTTCTTCTCTAAACTGGAGTTCTTCAGACTGCTGCATCTTTGCTGTGAGAGCACCATGCTTACTTTGTCAGTTAGGTCTTGTGTTTAAGGTTCTCTGCTGTTGCCCCCAGTCTGAAGGATGCACACTGGCCACCAAGTGCAGGCCTTTGACAGGTCACTGCCCTGGGGAAACACTGGTGGACAACCTCCTCCCCCTCAGCACAGGGATGTGGCCGCTTGGAGGGGTAGCAGAAATTGGTGCCAGTCAGCTTTGATTTTTCACCTGTCAGTTGTTAACTTCTTGAAATCAAAATGCCTGGTCAGCCTTCAGAAGAGTTTGCCCCTCTCCAAGGCTGGTATTCTCCAGGGTTTCTGCCCCTGCCTCCTGAGCCCACTCCTCACTTGAGTGGAGGAGCGCCCCTACCCCAAGCTCCCCATTGCCCAGAAGTCTCCATCAGGCACTGAGCGCCTCTCCAGGGTGCTGCTCATACAGATGCCAGGGGTCAGTCTATAAGGTGGTCAACACTTAGGTTCCTTCCAGAGCTTTTTAAAATATAATTTTTATAACTTGGGTACTCTAAAAATGTTTTGAAATTGCCATGCAAACTC
Organism: Corynorhinus townsendii; assembly: GCA_026230045.1. Taxonomy (NCBI): domain Eukaryota; kingdom Metazoa; phylum Chordata; class Mammalia; order Chiroptera; family Vespertilionidae; genus Corynorhinus; species Corynorhinus townsendii. Next base: position 9,751,562 of record JAPDVU010000002.1, read on the forward strand.
TTAAAGCTTACATATTTTAAATTTTGGTAGATGGGCCTTGCTACTAAAATGCATTTTTCATTTTTCATAATCCCTTTGTTGAATAATTCTGGGGGAAGGATTCCTGGTGTCACGGCAACAGCTGACTCCACCAGAAACCAGTGAATCCCTACCCGAAACCAGCGAATCCCCACCCGAAACCAGCGAATCCCCACCAACCCGGGACGTGTCTTTCAGCCACACCAGGGTCCCTGTGCCAAAAGCCTCCCCACGCAGGAGGGAAAGGTGAGATGTGGTGCTTTCAGACTTTTTTCATTGTAAGGGTTAGGCAAGACCTAACCATCAGTAGAGGCCCAAAGTGCAGAGACAAGTGGCCATGCATGGCAGGGTCTTTGGGCAGATTTGTATGGGTACCCAGGGGTGTGTGTGTGTGTGTGCGCGTGCGTGCGCGTGTGCATGCGCGTGTGCGTGTGTAAGGGGGTTTACATGTACTTTGGAAACCCCCCCTACACAGAGACACACATATGCAAGGCCTTGGTTGGCTTAACTCAAATCTTTTTTCTGTAGAATTTGGGTTTATTGCACCCATAATGTATTTTTATACTTATTACTCAGGTGACAATTGAGATGTTACAGTGACAATGTTAAAGATCAGTTATTTGGGAAAAAACCTTTTCAATTTTATAGAATGTAATTTAGTTTAAAATTAAGGTGAAAAGGTTTCCCGGACAGGAGAAATAATACACAAAAACATAAGGCACCACTGTGCATCTAATTCTGATCACCTCTGCTAACCATGCCCCACCAGTGTATGTGGTTCCTCAAAGAAACGTATTTTGAAAGCTGGGCCCCAGAGCAAGACTGGGAGTGTACCGCTGTGAGTCCCTGAGGGCCTGGGAGCCTTTTTTTTTTTTTTTTGCCTAGGGAGGGCATTTTGCCCAGTGCCCAGGTTGGTAATATTTACTGAGAGAATAAATGGTGGCCAGGGCTCCTTCTGTATGGATGACAAGGATAAGACATGTGCCTCCCCTGAAGAGTGTGCTAGGAGTGACACAATGGAGCTCCCTGGTCCCAGTGGGAGACTAGGAAGAAGGGCAGCTGACATACCCATATTGACACAAAGATGGGTTTGAGGGATGCAGCTACATTTAGTGAATAAAATATGCAGTAGTTTTTCCTCATTGTAGCTCTGAGACATTATATAGAAGTTGGTTTTTAAAGCACTATGTATCATTTTTTAGGAATCCTTTTTTCTTTTGCGGTAAAGAAAAGATACAAAGGAAACAGCCATCTAGTTTACCTTACTTCCCACAATGTGTCCAGTCAGAGGACCCAGCATCACTTCTTATCTATGTGCTTACTGCATTCACCATCCTATTGTGTTCAACTCTTGTTTTGTTTGTCTCTGGGTTTGTTTGTCTGAAGGTCCAATCCATCTCCAAATTCAAGGTCAGAAAGATCCCTGACTGCTTCTCAAGATCCGGAACATTCTTTGACAGAATATATTCATCATTTAGAAATGATCCAGCAAAGACTAGTGGGGCTACCACCAGGTAAAAGTCCTTCTCTGATTATTTTTTATAATGTAAATGTACCCTAGGAATATAAAATAATGTGGGAAAGATTATATTAGCATTCAGCTTAGTAATTGTTGGTTTTAGTCATAATAATAAGCTGTCATTAATAGTATCAGAAGAATGACTGTAAGTGAACAGTGTACTTAATCAAGAAGCGTCCAGATCAGTTTGACTTAATCACTACTAGCTGGGCCCTGTGATCCTCCCTCTTATACTTCTAGAAAACGCATAGATTGTTTCACTGGATATACTTTTTCCAGTGTTTTTTAATCATTGCAATTTAAACCACTATATATTTGAATTATTAATATTTTTACCAAAAATAAGATACTAATTCAGTGCTAGTGTTTCAGAATTGTTCTCAAAAGACATGTGAATCCTTCTAACAAATTGCTACATCATTTTTATTTTTATTTAGATTCCACCTCAAAGAAATCCTGCCGTCAGAAGAATAAACAGTGAATAAAGTCCTTGTGGCTCTTACCAGTGGCAGTTCTGCTTGAGGAAAAGAATCGTTTTTTTCCTTTTTCTAAGGAAAGCTTGTGGTGTGGCATACTGAGCAGTGCCAGTCTCCTCACGTGCCTGAGATGCCAGCCTCAGAGTGCCATTAAGTGTTCTCACTTTTGTGCATTGCTACAAAGCCAAATAGAATATTTTTTATGTAATTTCAGTATCTGTTAGCTCCTTACCTTCATGAGGTAATGTGTGTGCTCATGAGCGACGGCACCTGCCCGTTTCTTTGCATGTTGGCAGAGCCACCCTGCCTGCCTCCGAAAAGGGTAAGCAGAGAATGGCTCCCTGGTGTTTTATTTTCTTAAAGTGTACAGATAGAAACTTGGTTTAAAAATACAAATACAAAAGAAAAACAGAAAGAGAATATAATTAAAACACTATTTTATTTGTGAATAGCCCTTGTGCTGTTTTTTAGTTTTACCCAGTTTGCTTTTATTATGGGGGGGGGGGGGGGGGTTGACAAAAAACATAGACTTAGAATTTATGTTAAATTGCTTTAAGTCTGAAATTTTCAATGAAACAAAGTACTCTTCACCTAGTAAGACACCTGCCTGTTGCTTCATCTTACTTGGTTTCTCATTTACTTTTGTACGAGGCAGTCACTCTACTACTACTCATGACTATGATCTTTTTACCTTTTACTGATGCTCACTTGTATCGCGTGAAATCTAGCCAATTATTCTTTACTCAGAAATCTACACAGGTATATTTACAAGCATCTCAGTGAGTTTTTTGTACCTTTGAACATGACATTTATTCTGCTGGGCTTAGATTTAATACAAAACCTTTTTCTAGCCCTAGTCAGTTTGGCTCAGTGGATAGAGCATCAGCCTGCAGACTGAAGGGTCCCAGGTTCTATTCCAAATGCCCGGGTTGTGTGCTTGATCCCCAGTAGGGGGCGTACAGGAGGCAGCCAATCAATGATTCTGTCTCATCGTTGATGTTTCTCTTTCCCTTCCTCTCTAAAATAAATAAAAATATATCTAAATTTTTTTTTCTTCTAAATCACTACTTATTTTTGTGATAGTACAGAGTGGCAGCCTGTAACACTGGTCCATGTCTGCATTTTCTGCTATATTAGCTGACACTGCTAGAAGATCACTGTTTTTTTATTATAGTTAATCCTCACCTGAGGATATTGTTTAGAGAGAATAGAAGGAAGGAGAGAGACAGAGAGAAACAACGAAGTGAGAGAGACACATCGATTGGTTGCCTCCCCTGTATGCTGGGGATCAAGCATACAACTGAAGTATGTGCCCTTGACCAGAATCAAACCCAGGATCCTTCAGTCAGTGGGCTGACGTTCTATCCACTGAGCCAAACTGCCTAGGGCTAAGATCACTGTTTAGAACCTTTCCACTCTCCCTTCTGAGTTCTTTTACCTGATTTGCTGAAGCTGAAATCCTTGCAACAGTTGTCAGCTTGGGTAGAGCAGGGACTGGAAATACACACACAGGCATAGCATAGCCTACCCCTGGGCTAAGCATTTGTTCTCACCCAAATTGATTTACCAGAATATAATGTATTGCACCTGCCCGATGTGAGGCAAATACTCTTCACCCTCTCTCCGAGGCCCCCTGGATGTCATATCTCAGTGGTGCAAATTACTCCTTCTGGACTGATTGGTACAATTCATGCACCCCAGCTTGTCATACAAAATAGGCAACTGAAGGGGGGTGTGCAAGGCAGGAATTAAAGTAAAAAGTGCTACGTCCCTGCTTCCATAAGTGATCATAAGGCTCCATTTGGTGTTCACCACCTTCTCCTTCCATCACCTGGTCCTTGTTTCTGACTCTCAGTGAGCGAACACGTTGGCTGGGTGGGTGACCTAAACTTTTTCTTTCTGAAAGATTTGAAACTTTAATCTTGTTTTTGGAGATTTTATTTTACAACTAAACTTGGATGAACTAAGCACCAAGAGGTGCCCATGGAACAGGTTACTGGTACAGATTTTCCTGTCCTCATGGAGTGACAGCCACCCAATTTCCCCTGGGTAATTGGGATCAATTGCACCAACCAGTACAGTAACCCTATAGTAGCTTGCTGATTTAGATGAGTCTCACTCGTTCAAAGAAACCATTATCATATCTTGGGATAGCAGAGGCCAAAGTTAGAGGATGGGAAGCAAAAATTCTTTTAAGAGGGGCCATTCCACCCTTTGGGTCTCCAGGCTGATATACTGTGGCTGTGGGAGAAATGGCACTACAAGTGCATCTTCAGAAAGTAGGCTTTCCACTATCCACTAGGTGTGCTCCTTCTGGCTGATAGTGATCATACAGCACCCAGTATATGTTGGCAGTTTGAGTTGTACTTGGTATCCCATGGGTAGGAGTTTGGTCACTGCCAGGACTGAGCAGTAGGTCAGATGTTTTTCAAATGGAGAATGAGTTAGAAGGAGTCAAGGCTTTGTGTTAAGGCCCTGGAAGTCTGCCTTAATGGGGCTTTATAGTGAGGCACCACCCTTTATCCTTAATTGCAAAGGCACTTTAAGCATCATTGAAATTTATTGTCCAGATCTCACTTCAAACTAACAGCCTATGACTTCCTCAGTAAATAGACTGGAGTAGCACCCCCAAATATGGTTGTATACAAAAATCCAAACGATCTAAGCCTTGTGTCTTAGTTGTAGGCAGTGTAATGTGTAGCTACTTGTCTTTTACTTTATAGAAGGGATACTGTGACATCCCACAGACGGCTCAACCCCTAGAAACTTTGCCAAAATGGCAGGCCCTTGGTTTTTCATGGATTTCTCTTACCATCCAGCACTCATCTTGCTAAGGCTTAAGGATACTTACTATTTCCTGCTCACTAGGACCAGTTACTATGATGTCTATAAAGTAATGGGTCAAAAAATGATATTACGATGTCTAAACAAAGGCCGTAAGGTAAGGTAGTGAAAGTATAATCCTGTCTCTGATAATCTGAAATTGCATTAATCACCTTTCCTAAATGGTATTCAGAAAAACATAAGGGAACCTGAATAGAAACCTCTTATGATTGCACCTGGGACGAACACTGTTATGCATTGCTTCTGGACCCATATCAAGTACAAGGTGTGCTGTGGGAGGAGATAGCCTGTACAACAAGCCATAAAACTATGTAAACAGCACTCCATTGAAAACTGAGACAGTGTGTCTTAGTTCAGCCTACTGTAACAAAATACCACAAACCTTGGGTGCTGTAAACAACAAATTTATTTCTCACAGTTCTGGGGGTTGGAAGGGTTCTGGTGAAGTCCCTTTTCTGGGTTGCAAACTATGTTCATATGGAGGAGAAGAGGATAAGCAAGTTCTCTCATGACTCTTAGATGGGCACATACCTCATCTAATCCCCGTTTACCTCCCAAAGCTCCTACCTTCTAACACCATTACACTGGGGCAGTGGTCGGCAAACTCATTAGTCAACAGAGCCAAATATCAATGGTACAACGATAGAAATTTCTTTTGAGAGCCAAGTTTTTTAAACTTAAACTTCTAACGCCACTTCTTCAAAATAGACTCGCCCAGGCCATGGTATTTTGTGGAAGAGCCACACTCAAGGGGCCAAAGAGCTGCATGTGGCCCGCGAGCCGCAGTTTGCCGACCACTGCACTGGGGGATAGGATTTCAGCATATGAATTGGGTGGGGAAGGGAGGTGCACGCAGATATTCAGTCCATAACAAGTATATTCAAAACGGCATGAACAAATTCAAGAGGCACAAGTAGACCAGAGTGAGTGAGTGGTCTTCGTAGTATAGAATTGTCTACTGTCTCTTGTTCAGTCCACATCTGTGGTCTCATGGGAAGTTCCCTACGACCAGTTGACAACAGAGGAAAGCATAGGTTTGTTCTGCATAGGGATCTGCATTGTATGCTTGCGTTACCCAGAAGTAGGCAGCTGCTGCACTATTACGCAGCTTACGGTGGATTTTGGAAATTTTCCACTTGGCACACCTTTGGATGGTATGTCTGGTGGTCCATTTCATGTGGAAAAAGTTGACCTGAGTTACTGATCTATAAGCATTCATGTACAATGGGTAATCAATGTCCAGCTGATAAGTTGACAGAGGAAAGATTGAAAGATTGGTATCAAGGGAGCTACAGCACAGGTATGTAAACAGACCTCTGCCTACCAGAGGACATCCACTGTGGAAATGGAATCTGGTGGACAAGGTGATATCTGTGGATGTCACTCAACCTCTTTAGCCAACATGGTGCTTTCTGAACAAACCTAGAAAGTGGCCACAGTGTCATAAAGGAGTCTTAACATTGGTTCAGCAATATAAACTTCCTTTCACCAAGGCTTCTCTGGCTTCTGACACGTCTGTGACTAAATTGCCAACAGTAGAGGCCAATGCTGAGACGTTGATGTGGTGACCTGGGTCCTTCTGTTATGAAGGAGCAATGATTTGTTCTCCCAGGAATAGACCCATATTCCAAGTGTGAATTTGGCTTCCCTGTCCACAGTGCATCTGCCAAAACCACCATCCGTGGACTTAGAATGTCTTCTCCTTTGCTGTAGCTCTGCACAACACTGCTTCTTAGCGGTGGGCATATGTTAAAGCAAAGTTGTAGGAATGAACTCACACTAGTGGAATTCAGTGGTCTTAGCATGTGTTGGAAGAAGTCCTGGAGGGGATATGATTGCTGGTTGACCTGTGAGCCAGACCTGGGCAATTGTGGACACTTCCCACCTCCCTCCCATCCTTGAAATGTGTGTTATGCTTGCCTTCCCCACTTTAGAAGCTTCCTCAAGGATGCAGCCTTGAGAGAGTAAGGTGTTGAGATCATTTGGACAGTATACATAACTGAACCCAGTTAAGGCCGCTGTATAAACTCAAGATTCTGGTGGGTGCGTGTGGAGACCTACTCATCTTGCATTTGCCCAAAACAAACCTAAGTTCCCTTGTTTACTTACTGTTTTTTAAATGTATTTTTATTGATTTCAGAGAGGAAGAGAGGGGGATAGAAATCGAAACATTAGGGATGAGAATCATTGATCGGCTGCCTCCTACATGCCCCTCTCTAGGGATCAAGCCACAACCAGGCACATGTCCTGACCGGGAATCCAACTGTGACCTCCTGATTAATAGGTTGACAATCACTGAGCAATAATAGGTTGACAATCACTGAGCAACGCCGGCTGGGCATTTTTTAATTATTGATTTTTTAGAGAGAGAGGAAGGGGGAGAGAGAATCATCACGTTTTTGTTGTTGTCCCACTAAGTTATGCATTCATTGGTTGATTCTTGTATGTGCCCTGACCAGGTATCAAACCTGCAACTTGGTGTTTCAGGATGACACTCTAACCAACAGTTATCCGGCCGGGGCCCTAAGTTCCCTTGTTTATTAACCTGCCACCTTCCAGCCTGGAGTAGTGTGCCTCTTTCTTCGGTCCCATCTTGCCCTCCATGTACAGAAACCAATTTATGAACCAACATCATATATCCCATCAGCTGGAAGCAACTGCCTTGACAAAAGAGTGGAGTGGCCGGCTGAATGCTCTCTTTAGCACCAGCTTGGAAATCACACCTTACAAGTTTGAGGTAATGTCTCAAACTGGTGTATGCTTTAAATCAGTAGCACGTGTGCCATACTATCTCCCTTACAGCCAAACTGCAGGGGTCTGGGGATCCAGAGGCCAAACCCCCCGGCACCCGCAGCAGCAACAAGGACAATGAAAGCAAGAAGCAAAAGCAGCATAGGGGCTGTCTGCCTAGAAGCTCTTCCCCAACCCACCCAGAAGATAGTGGTTGCTATGATCAAGGGCAGTGGTGGTGGATATCAGCACAGCGAGGTATTGATCCAGTTGCCCCAGTACTGTGAGCACATTTCTAGTCACAAGAACCACAACCTCGACAGCCTGTGCCAAAACACAGACCTTCAACCTGGAGGGCTCTCTGACCTATGAATACTCTACTGTCCTGCATCGTCTTCGCCAGTGTGTGGCAGAAGAAGATAACCAGGTGAGCGAGGAGGAAGGCTTGGATCTGAGTCCCGCTAGGTCAAGTAAAGATCAAGCTCAGCCAGAAGGAGGCACAGGATTGGCTGAAGGGGACCAGTGGCAGCTGAGCTGCAGGTCCTGGGTACTCTGCTAGCGGTTCTCAACCTGTGGGTCGCAACTCACAGGTTGAGAACCGCTGCTGTAGAGCCTAAGATCATCGGAAAACAGATATTTACGATTCATAACAGTAGCAAAATTACAGTTATGAAGTAGCAACGAAAATAATTTATGGTTGGGGGGTCACCACAACATGAGGAACTGTATTAAAGGGTCACGGCATTAGAAAGGTTGAGAACCACTGCTCTAATGTCTTAATCACAATTGAGCAAATGAGGATCAAGACCTCCCACGTGGATCATCTGAGTTCCACACATATTTTTCCCTATGTGTAATGCATGTAATAGCAGCCCTACCTTCTCCACTGCCAAGACATGGCTCCTCCTTGTTCCTGCTGGTTCCTAGATACAAGGACTCCAAGGTTCCCAGACATCATCCATACTTTATAATCTAATGGAATAAGTTCTTGTGTCCCTTTTTGGGACCATAACTCTAGCCTGGCAGAGTCTAAACTTGGGAGGACAGGAAGCACAATGTTCCCAGGGGATTCTTAGGAATGATAAGTGGGGCCACTCCTGTTTCCACCCTTTGGTTTTAGACTCATGTATCCTCCCTATTGGGAGCATAGTTCCATAAAAAGGTCTTGAATGGCATCCCATTTTCACGGAGTGTGACCTCTTAACTGGCACTTCAGTTGTGCCTTCAGCTGGCTGTCCCAGTGCTCTGTCAGGCAGTGGATCTCATGATCCCTGCACTTCCTTTACTAAGTGAATCCCCTGTTTGATGTGATGCCATATGGGATCCTGTGTCAGTGAAACAAGTACTGAAGCCCTTGCTGATGACACTTGTGAGCAGAAAAGGCAAACTTATATGTGGAATCTATTCCTGTAGGAAAGAACTGGCTCGTCCAGGATGAAAGAGTTCCAGTATAGTAAATGTGGTTGGGTTTCTTGATGAAAAGGGCCATATTGGAAGCTCGGCATTGGTCTTTTTGCTGGCAGGTTAGACATTCAGTGGCTGCTAGGAGCTAAATCAGCTTTGGTCAGAGAATCTACACTGTTGGGCCCATGAATGGTCTCCAACTCCACCACCTTGGCCATTTTGTACTTGTACCCAGTACTGGGTTCGCCAGTGAGATGCTGCCCATTGTCCACTGTGTGAGTCATTCCACTTGGTTTTTAAATACTTTCATGGATGCTCTGTGGTGGACATTAGCATTAGCACTTTATACAAAGATCATCCCACTTGGTACCTATTCCAGTATATTGACCCACAAATTTCTACCACAGATCTTGTTGTCCCCAACTTCCAATTCTTTTTCTCCAGACCTGTAACCAGTCACCCAGGCCACACCACACTGTCCATGAATCCATATATAGTTTCCCCTTGGGCCACTTCTTACACAAAAAAGTGAAACTATTAGGAGCTCTGTTGGATGGCTATGCCCTTACCAGTATCTTTCAAGGCTACCTAAGTGAGGCTGTAATGTAGCTGCTGTCCAGTTTCCTTTTGAACTCACATAACAAGCCAACCCTTCTATGAACCCAGCTTGAGTTTTCCTCTTCTGTCAACTAACTGGTCGTAAGTCTCCCCCATGTGGTCATAGGTATGAAATGACAGAGAAGGCTCTAATACAACAGCAGTGGATGCCATATGGGTCTAGGATACCTATTCTGCACTCACCTGTGACCGCTGTACATTTTCATGCTCAGCCTTGAATACTTCCATCCTATGATGGATTAATGCTGGGCCCAACCAACCTTATGATGTGGTGAGTTTGACAGAACCCACCTCATAATGGGTGGTTTTAGCTGCATGGTTATTTGGTGTCTCCAGTTCAGGTGTTCCATCTCTCTCTATTGGAACACAGTAGCACACCAGGAAACCCACCCTCCGCGGTCCTACCCGCCCCCCCCCCCGCCCCCCGCCAAAGGCACATAATTCTCTGCTCCCAGTGGCATGGCAGAACCTCAGCATCCTGCATTTGGATCTCCTACTGGGACATGCCAGAAATGCCACATTGCATTGTTCCCTACCATCAATAACTAACACCACCTGCTAGACCAGTGGTCGGCAAACTCATTAGTCAACAGAGCCAAATATCAACAGTACCATTGAAATTTCTTTTGAGAGCCAAGTTTTTTAAACTTAAACTTCTTCTAATGCCATTTCTTCAAAATAGACTCGCCCAGGCCGTGGTATTTTGTGGAAGAGCCACACTCAAGGGGCCAAAGAGCCACATGTGGCTCATGAGCCAGTTTGCCGACCACTGTGCTAGACCATATAGTCCAGGCAGGAGAGCTACTTGCATCACAGCTTTTACCTATTACAGAAGCTTCCTATTCTGGGCTCTTATCAAAACTGCAGTCTTCCAAATCACCCAATATTTGGGCCTGAGCAGTACTTCTAGGTGTGGAGTATGCTGCTTCCAGAACCTAAAGTGCCAACAGTGTCCTGCTTTCTGAATGGCTGAAGGTGCAAGTTGCAATAATTATCTTTTGTTTTTGGAAAGGATGCCCAAAGGCACTACTGACTACTGGACCCTAAAAATGTTATGGATGTAACTGGTTCCTGAATTTTGAGAGGGTTGACCTACATAATGTTATTGATGTAATGGAACAACGTAACATTATCCAGGATGTCTAAGTGGTCTTGATGTCTTTGGACTATGAGAGGTAATGTAGCCTTCAGGCAAAACTGTATCTTTGTTACACCTAAATATGAAATATTTCTAATCTTCTGATAGGGACAGAAAAGAACACACTCATCAAATCAATAGCCACCTACCACATCCAGCACAGAGGCTGCTACCAGAGCTATTACTTAGTTTAGTTTGCAGTACTATCCTGTTATCTTCCAGGATCCTTCCAAGTTCTTCAGGGGTCATGCTGGTGAACTAGATTTTGGGGACCACCACTTTGGATCCTTAAAAGTGGCAGCAATCCTCTGCCATCTAGATGTGATATTGTTTTATGATCTTGGTAGGTATGGGGTTAGTTTCAGAGGGTGCTGCGTGGCCTTTCCTATTGGGATTGCTCTAAACCTACAGGTCAGGGACCCAGTGTGAGAGTAATGTTAAGTGCCAAGAACGTCAATGCCAATTATTCAGTTAGGGACTGGGGAAATGACCACCAAACGGGTCCACCCTTGCATATGCAGACACACATCCCGTGTGCATGCGAGGACCAGCTCCTTCAGGATCCTGTGGGCCTTTTTGTTCAGGGTCTGGAGGAAAACAATTAGAAGTTGGGGACGAGATCTGTGGTAGACATGTGTGGGTCAACTGCCCTCGTACTTCCCCAAATCACCTCATGATCTGAATGGCTGCCATAGCTCCTTCATGGTCAGTATGATACCTTCAAAGGCTGTTTTGAAAAGCAATGAGTTACACCAAACCCTGAGGAAAACGCCTGGCCCACACCTCCGCGATTACCCCAGCAGCAATGCAGCGCCAGGTCGGTCATTGTGCCCAGGGGGTCCCAGCGGGCCCCCAGGAACCAGAGAAGCTCCGGCAGTGCAGCACACCGTGGTAGGCAGGCTCCCCTGACCCCAGGACCAGGTGTGGAGGACACTGCAGCTTCGCCCCTAGGGGGTTCCCGCGCCAAGATAACTCAGATCGGAAGGAGACTCCGCGCAGAGCCTATCGGGAGTAACGCTCTCCCGCTTCTCCCAATAGGAGCTCGGAGCGACCTCGCCGCGTCCTCGGGGCCAATGGGAGAGAGCCATCGGTGTTGCTGGGCGGGCCCGGGACTCCCAGCCCCGCCTACGACCCGATGCGCAATCGCGCTCCCCTCCCGCCCTTCCCGTCGCGCACGCGCACGCGCACTCGGCGTAGGTCCCTCTGAGCTGTCGGGGGCGCGCGGGGCGGCGGCGGCGCTTGAGGTGCTGCCCGCGATCGTGCCCGTGCCCGTGCCCGCGCCCGCGGCGGTGCGGAGCCGCTCGGGCCGCGCCCCTGCCCTGCAGTCCGCGCTGCCCTCCGGGCGGATGCGGGTCTCTGGGCTGAGGGGGGCGACGTAGCCGCCGTCTGCGCCGCCGCTCGGACCCCGGCCCGACCCTGATCCCGGACCTGCCCAGGCTCGATCCCGCCTGGCAGTCGCGGGGCGCATCCCGAGCAGGCGAGGGGGCCATGGCCGACCGCGGGTGCCCGCTGCAGCCGATGCCTCTGCCCGCTGAGGTGCGGGAGAGCCTGGCTGAACTGGAGCTGGAGCTGTCGGAAGGTGAGCGGCCCTACCGCGGGGCTCCGCCCGGCTCTCACCTCCGACCCGGGACCCCCGCCATGCTTCTCACACCCGGACACCCTGCCCCGCCCCTCACCCCCGACCTGGGACCCCCGCCATGCTTCTCACACCCGGACACCCTGCCCCGCCCCTCACCCCCGACCTGGGATCCCCGCCATGCTTCTCACACCCGGACACCCTGTCCCGCCCCTCACCCGGGACCCTCGCTTCTCCCCTCACCCGGGACCCCTGTCTCGCCCGGCCGTCACCAGGGGAGCTTGCCTGGTCCCTCACACCGGGATCTTTGGATCCCCGGGCCCCTCCCGGTTTCTCGCAACTGGAGCCCGGACCTTTAGGTGCCTGGCGGGTTGCCTGGGTGGGTTGTTTGACCTCTGGCGCGTGAACCTGGACAGGTGCTGTAGGCCAGGTGGTTGTCTCAGCCCGAGGCCGCAGGTCTGGGCTTCCCGAGCCAGCGTGGCTGCACCCAGGCAGCTGCCGCCTACCTGTGAGCCCATTTCCGCCAGTGTGCCTCAGTTTCCTCCCCTGTAAAACCGGGTTAAAACAGCATCTCTCTCTATGGAGGCACTTATAACGAGGTTGTTAGCCCTTTAATAGAATTTTTAGAAATTAAAAGAAGTTCCATAAGTGGTTTTTTGCTTGTTAAAAAATAGACCGGAGTGATTCCGCTTCAGTGGCGGTGGGTGGCATTATCCATCTGGAGGTTGTTGCTCCCCAAACCTGTGTCCTGATGTTCTGTTTGATGTCATTGCTTAAAGAAAAGCACCTAATGTCTGACTTTGTTTCTGAAACTTAAGTGCATTTTAAGTTTTTAGAATCCATACAAGTTCATAGCCTTAATATTCTTTAGGTTTCAGGGTGGTACGTTTCGCGGTGGTTGGGGTAGTGAATTCTTACTACCATCTAATAAAGATGCACTGGCTTGTACTTACTCATTTAATCCTGCCAGCCTTAGGGAGGTAGGTGCTATTGTTATCTCGGTTTCATAGATAATACAACACCTACCTACTTGCAATTGTTTTGAATTTAACATGCAAATTTTTAGAAGTTCTGTGATATGGGACACATTTTTTTTTATTTTTTTATTTGGAAGTGCAGTAAGAAATGGGTAGATTTGAGAATTCTTGGTGATTAGATGCTTTTGGGAAGTCTGAAAAACTCCAATTAGAAATGGTTCTGACAGGAACGATTTGTCTTGAATTTGTTATAGCTTTTCTTTTTCCTTTTTTTTTTTTGGTTAATCCTCATCTGAGGATTTTTTTCTGTTGATTTTTAGCGAGAGTGGAAGAGAGAGGGAAAGTCAGAGAGAAACATCAATGTGAGAGAAACACACCAATGGGTTGCCTCCTGCACCAGGGCCTGGGCTGGGGAGGAGCCTGCAACCAAGGTATGTGCCCTTGACTGGAATTGAACCCGGGACTCTTCAGTCCGGAGGCTGATGCTCTATCCACTGAGCAAAACAGGCAAGGGCTTGTTACAGCTTTTCAACAGGGAAAATCATGTCAGTGCAATTTAGATTTTATGCATTTGAAATATGTTTTTGCAGATTGCTCCTAATTTCTGTGCCCATGTATTCATTATTCTCTAATTTTTGTGTGTGTGTGTGTGTGTGTGTGTGTGTGTGTGTGTGTGTATGTTTGAGTAGTTTTCTAGGAGTTGACGGTTAGGTAAGATTAGATCCTTTCCTCAAAGAACTTCATAATTTGTGTGACAGAACACACACAAAGTACCTCAGTGAAAGAAATGCCTCCTGCCTAATGAATCTATTTATACCTTTGTCATTTTAGACACATGTGGTTGATTTATACAAAAGTATATATAAGCGGAAAGGAACCTGGAAATGTAGCTTAAGCTGAGAAAGGGGGTGAGCAAGGTGTTAAAGATAAGGGACAGCAGAGTGAAGCTGCAGCCAAGGAGACAGGAGCCCTGGCTCCTGTCCCAGCTCTTCCACTGGCCTGACACCTTTCTTTTAGCCCAAATAGTCAGTGATTGCTTGGATACAGTCATGCTTGTTTGGCCTTGCTCCCAGGTGCTGCCACACCTCTGATGCTGGCTTCTTTAGTTTGTGTTGTGATTGTTGTTGACATGGGGCCTCTCTATTGTATTTAAAGATGCCTTGTGATAGGGATTGTGACTGAGGCAGATTTTTGGCATCTTCACACAGTGTCTGGTAAGTGTCCCTGAATTTCCACTGAATTATAACATCTCTTAATCTGGATTTGATCATCTGTAAAAGGAGGTGAACACCTGCCATATTGATGTCCTATAGTTCTTATGGAGATTTAGTCAGATAGTTTATGTGGAAGTTCTTTGAAACTGGTAAGGTTTTATTTATATAATTAAAGGAAGGTGTTAGTAATGAAGCACAGTCCTAAAGCAACTAAAGTTCGTTTCATTGTCATTATTTTAATATTTTGATCACATAGTAGTAAAAAGGGATTCACTTTGTCCTGTGCCACCTCCTTCCCCCATTTTTTTGGCGGGGGGAGATACACTTCTAATTCAGAATAAAGTAGTGCCAAATAAGATAACTTCACAGTACTCAGATTTGTCTGAATGAGACATTGCTTAAAAGTTAAGTGTCGAGCCAGGCCTGCATGGCTCAGTGGTTGAGTGTCCACCTATGAACCAGGAGGTCATGGTTCCATTCCTGGTCAGGGCACATGCCTGGGTTGTGGGCTCAATCCCCAGTGTGGGGTGTGCAGGAGGCAGCTGATTATTGATTCTCATCATTGATGTTTCTATCTCTCTCCCTCTCCCTTCCTCTCTGAAATCAGTAATAATACATTTTTTTAAAAAGTTACAGTTGACACTGCGTGGCAGATTGGGAAACTTAACAGACAAAATGCTGCCTACATGGAAGCTGATAGTGATTGATCGGTACTTGAACAATCTGGAAAATCCTGCACTATTCCCTCAACCTGTACATCAACAGTGACTAGTTGAAAGTATGTTTCTGCCTTTATTATAACTCATATGTGGCCTTGTTCTTCAACATCCTCACTGGATTCTTGTCATCCACCGTTGTCATTGGGGAAGGTTCTGGTCTTAGAATGCACTGATATCTACCTATAGGGCAGGTTTGCTGACTCTTGTTAGGGATTCTGAAGAAAATAAAGCACAGCTGTGGTCTTGCTCCCTAACTTTCCTTCTTAATTTAGGAGTCTATCTCAAATTAAGATGAGGATGAAGGGTGGAGCTGCACAGAACCCCACTCTTCCTCAGACCCTACCCCACCTGCCATGAACACACTCAGAAGAATTCACGTATGTGGCTCTTCGAAGCATATTAGGATGTCCTTAGATGAAAATGAGGTTATTAGAAGTATAATCTGACTTTTTAGGGGGAAAAAAAAAAGAATTCCCAAAAAATGGGCTTTACTATCAAATTACCTTAGATATACCACAACTAATTTGGGTTCTGTACAGTGCCTTGGGGCTATTGCTTCTAAACTGTTTTAAAATTGTGGACAATGGTGCAAGATTTGTTTTTTGGTTTAGTGGCCTGCTGTGGTTTAGAGAGGAAATCCCTACACAATAGGCTACGTTTGCCCCACTCCTGTTTCTTTATTGTGGTTAATAGATCTGTTCCCTAGCTTTAACTTCAGTTTTTTGTTTTCCTGCATTCTGATTATACTGGAGCCCCAGGCTGTATAGTGTCAAAGGAAAGGGGAAAAAGCTCTGTGTGTGGGTGTAGGAAAGGATTTCTTTCACAAAGCTTTTACTCCTATTTAAATGTCTTTAATTTCTAAAATTTGTGATATAATTCTTAGTTTTCCAAATGACAGACTGACAATGCCTTCACATCAATAAACTTTTGCTGTGCTTCCTAAATATTTTGTGGTAAATTAAAGTTCTTGTGTGTCTAAACTCTATTTATCTATGTTAAAGCCCAGCCCAAGTGCCTTCTTATTTTGAGCCTTTCCTGATCATCTCTCATGTGGTTACTTTCTTGAAGTTTCTCACCGCACTTGCTCCCTCTTTTGGAGTTCTTGCCCCCCCCCCCCCTTTTTTTGGGCATTTGTTATTTATATAATATATTCATTTATTCAGTAATGATTGCAAACCTGCTGGGTGCTAGGTAATGGTTTGGCTGTCAAAAGTCTGGTTTAGCTCTGCTTTTCCTTTGATCATAAGGCTTTGCAGAATGTTGTATTTAAAAAGTATTGCAAATACACATTGCAGAGAAATGAAACATTTCTAAGGAAAGATAGGGTACAGCGAGTCTCCCTCTTACCCCTGGCCTCTATGCAGAGGCAGTGGCCTCCAGTATTTTTTTCTTGTGTTTCTTTCTGGCCATAATCTGCCAGAGGTTCCCAAACTGTGGTTCCCAAACCTCTGGGGGTCCCTGAGATCCTTTCTGGGGCCTGTGAGAGAAAACTATTTTCAAAATAATTCTAAGATGTCATTTCTGTTTTCCCTGTGTTTATACTGATGGTGCAAAAGCAATGACAGGTAAAAGTGCTTGTGCCTTAGCACGAATTGTGATGTTATAATGATGAATACGTGTCATTATATATCTGTCTAAACTGATATAATGTATAACACCTAGAGTGAACCATAGGGACTGTGAGTAATCATGATGTGTCAATGTAGTTTATCAGTTGTAACTAATGTGCCACTCTAGTGGGGAATGTTGATAATGGGGGAGACTATGCATATTTGGGGATAAGGGATATATATTGGAACTCTCTGTACTTTGCCCTCAACTTTGCTGTGAACCTTAAACCTCTTAAAAAAAATAAAGTCTTAATTTAAAAAAGTAAAACAAAAGAAAAAAAAAAACCAACTTTCTGGAAATTCTGTAAGCCCAGATGATTTCACTGACAAATTTTATCAAACATTTAAAAAGGAATAAAGCCAATTTTATATAGTCTCTCCTATATATTTAATTTTTAATTTAGAATAATTTTAGTCTCACACTTGCAAAAATAGTACACAGAATTCATTTAGTTTTTTTGCAATACCGTCTTATATAACCAATACTACATTATCCAACCATCTCCCATTTTTATTAATTATGAAGGATTATATGCTTATTGTGCTAAAAACTTTAAAGAGTTTAAAAGTGTTTGAAATAAAAAGTGAAATCTGTCTCACACCTATCCAAAGCCAGATAAACAAATCACTCTTTGGGGTAACCAGTATTAGTGATTTGTTGGGCGTCCCTCCAGAATATTTTCTGCATACACATAGATATACATACCTACATGTGTGTAAATATAGTTTTGTTTATTTTTACCAGTTAGATCATTTTGTATATGCATTGTTTTTCAACTTTCTGTTTTTCTCAGTAGGATATCATTAACCCATGTGATACCCACATCCCTGCCCCTCAAATAATGGTATTTTTTTGTTATTGTTAATCCTCACACATTTTTCCATTGATTTTTATAGAGAGTGGAAGGGAGAGAGAGGGAGAGAGACATGTGAGAGAGACACATTGATTGGTTGCCTCCTACACAAACCCATACCTACTGGGCGGGGAACAAACCAGAGACCCTTTGGTGCGTAGGCCCACACTCTACCACTAAGTCACACGGGCCAAGGCAATAATGGTATTTTTTAAAAAAATCTATTCTTTATTGATTTCAGAGAGGAAGGGAGAGTGAGAGTGAGCGATAGAAACATCAATGATGAGAATCATTGATCGGCTGCCTCCTGCATGCCCCTACTGGGCATTGAGCCCGCAACCTGGGCATATGCCATACAATAATGGTATTTTTTAAGAGCCAGCAGTATTCTGTAGCAATTAGGTATGCCAGCATCTTTACTTCTTTCTTATTCCTTTTTATTTTTTTATGGACAAAGGTTTTTCTCCCATTATTTGCTATTACTAGTAGTATTCACTGCCTACCCTTGTTTCTGTGATCTTGAGGAGTTCTTGAACTTTCAAGAGTAGGTTTTGGAAATTATGTTGATGGGTTTGGAACTTTTGGTGATATTTACAGTTCTCCCTTGGTATCCATGGGGTACTGGTTCTCTTGATATACCAAAGTCCGCAGATGCTCAAGTCCCTTGTATAAAATGGTGCAATATTTGTATATAGCCTACACACATTCTCCCATATACTTGCAGTCATCTCTAGATTACTTATAATACCTAATACCATGTAAATGCTGTGTAAATACTTTTTATACTATATTATTTAGGGAATAATGACAAGGTAAAAAAGTATACATATTCAATATAGATGCAACCATCATAGACCTAACTACATAGTGCACAGTAGCAACCACATAACTTTTTTTGAATATTTTCCATTAGCTGTTGGTTGAATCTGCGGATGTGGAACCCATGGATATGGAGGGCCAACTTGTATTTGGGATTTTGCATTTGTAATGCTGAGTGAGCTTGGTTTGTGACAGTGGAGGTCAACCTGAGGCCACACATTATATCTCTACTTAGAGCAGTGATTTTCAACCTTTTTCATCTCATGGCACACATAAATTAATTACTAAAATCCTGCAGCAGGCCCTACCTGGTTTGGCTCAGTGGATAGAGCGTTGGCCTGCGGACTGAAGGGTCCCAGGCTCGATTACGGCTAAGGGCACATGCCTGGGTAGTGGGCTCAATCCCCAGTGGGGAATGTGCTGGAGGCAGCCAATCAATGATTCTCATCATTGATGTTTCTCTCTCTCTCTCCCTCTTCCTTCCTCTCTGAAATCAATAAAGAAATATATATATATTTAAAAAAATAAAAAAATAAAATCCTGCAGCACACCAAAAAATATGTTTTTTGCCGATCTGACCAAAAAAAAAAAAAAAAGATATAAAGTATTTTTTTTTTTTTAAGAAGAGAGGAAGGGAGAGGGAGAGAGAAACATAGAGATGTGAAAGCAGAACATCAATCTGTTGCCTCCGAATGCTCCCTACCGGGGATCGAGCCAGCAACCTGAGCATATGCCCTGACTCGGGAATCCAACTGGCAACCTTTTGCTGCACAGGATGACGCCCAACTAACTAAGCCACACAGGCTAGGGAAAAAGGAGTAATTTTGATTCATTCATACTGGATGGTTATTGTTAGTACCCCAAATCGCAGGGATTAGTTATCAATTTTTAACATTTGACAATCTAAGGGAAAAGAGGTTCAGTGCCCTGACTAGTTAGGTATTGCATTTAAAAACAATTCTTGTTCATACCAGTTGAAAATCGCTGACGTAGGGGACTAGTAAAAACAGCTGTTATTCCTCAGACCACCAGAGAAGCTAGTTGTGAGGATGGGCCCTGGTGTTTTTCCAAAGCCTCCCAGGTGCCTGGGAGCTATGGATGTTGGGTCAGGATTACCCCAGTTCTGTGCAGTGTATTAGGGAACTTGGCTCTGCTGTTTGCCAGAAAACTTGGATTCAGGTCCCTTTTCTAATAGCTTATTACAGTCATGCACTGCTTAACAACAGGGACCCATTCTGATAAATGTGTCATCATGTGATTTTGTCCTTGTGAGATCATCACAGAGTGTGCTTACACATACCTAGATGGTATACCCTACCACACCTAGGCTGTGTAGTACCGCTTACTGCTCCTAGGCTACAAGCCTCTACAGCCTGTTCTATACAAAACAACATGAGATTAAATCAGACACAAGAGAAATGATGCAATTAAGAGATGGTAAATATGAGATGTATGAGACTGCTTATTGGCTACTGCTTTACAGTAAACTTTTTCTTTGTAAGTAGAAATAGTATACTCTTAACGATAAAATGTATAGGGTAGTAAACACATAAACCAGTAATTAGTTGTTTATTATGTATTATGTGCTGTATGCACTTGTATGTGCTATACTTTTATACAACTGGCAGTGCAGGTTTATTTATACACCAGCATCACAACAAACATGGAGCATGTTGCCCTACAATTTATGATGTCACTAGGTGATAGGAATCTTTCAGCTCCATTATAATCTTTTTTTGTTAATCTTCTCCTGAGGATATTTTTCCATTGTCTTTTTTTTTTTTTTTTTTAGAGTGGAAGGGAGGGGGAGAGACAGAGAAAGAAACATCTCTATGAGAGAGACACATTGATTGGTTGCCTCCCGCACACACCCCAACCGGGGCTGGGAGGTGAGCCTGCAGCTGAGGTGCATGGCTTTGACGGGAATCAAACCTGGGACCCTTTCCACTGACGCTCTATCCATTGGGCCAAACTGGCGAGGGCTCCATTATAATCTTATGGGACTGCCATCATTGCCTAAAACATTGTTTTGCAGCTATGACTATAGTCTTGGGTCTAGATTCTATTTTGAAATGCTACTTTGCTCTTTGTGTGGGTGGAAACTTTGCATTCAATGGGGTGTTGAGTTAGTGTTGATATGTGAAAATATAGTAACTGGGTACACATGAAAATGTGTGGCTGGTTATGTTCAATTGGTTCAGTAAAAAAAGAGAAAAGACAGCTTTCGGGATATCATGAACATCGATATGTTTCATTTCTGAATGCTCTTTGGGTACCTTCATCATACAAATGTTAATTTGAAATGGGAACATAAACTTTCTAGGAAATGAATACTTAATTTTAAAATATCCTGTAAAAGCAAATGCTTTGATTTTAAGTAGTGATTTCAGTTTTAGTTTGTATAGCAGTATTTAGTGTTCATTTAAATTTGTCTTTAATTAATTAATTAATTATTGTAGAAAAGCAAGCAAGAATTTATTGACCACAGCAAAAATATATTTAGGACAGTGAAACAAGGAAGGGCATCAAAGAAGCAACAGGAGAGCCTAGGCTGGGCTGCTTTGGCTCACTGGCAAGTCAGAGAAAAGGGGGCCTTGGAGAAGGGTTAGCCCAGGACTAGCTGCTGCTGCTCATTGCTCCCCTGGTTACAAGCCTCCTGGGGTCCCTTAGAAGTTAGGGGATGTATGCCTGTGGGGGAAGGAAAGTAGGAAGGAAATGGCATGGATTTGCTCCCTGGAGGGAGAGTGCCCCTATTACATATTTTTATATATTCCAGAGGAAACAAAAGTTTTTAGTAGATATTGCTTTAAAAAAATACTTGTGCTTTAAAGTTGTTCACAAGTTGAAATATAATAAGTGAAATTACACAATCATATCCTGGATCTGATCAGCGTCTGTAAGTGTCAAATGAGTAGGGAGGACAAGGACAATGTACCCCAAGGCCACTGCAGTCATCAGTGGACTGTGTGCTCATTGTGAATAGGTTGATGTTAAAATGGAGTGTTTGGAGAAAAATTTAGGCAGTAGAATGAGATAATATACCATTCAAGTAAAGTAAAAATACATGGACACATGGCAATATACATTCTGTAGAACATTCAAATTAAAAGCCACTAAATGCAATGCAATAGTTTTCTGTGGCGGGGTTAGGGGAGTAGTGGGGGGCAGAAGGGTAAATAAAAGGAAGGATATATGAAATAACTTGAGGAGCTCTCTGGGGAAGGCCTGACTGAATGAGCTGTGGTCAAAGCAGAAGATCCGTGCAAGATTAGGGGGCTCTTCAGGCCACAGGCGATTTGTTGTAGCCTGACCCAACTCAGAGCAACTGCCTGCTTGGTGGTCAGGATCCAGTGCTTCCCTGACCTCAGATTCATCTTCATAGGATGGTATATTAATGTCTACCCAGTGGCTTTCAATGAAATTTAGATGGAAAAGGTGTTGGTCTTTTGACACAACAAATCCTGCAGTCAAGAGTTTATCTAGCCGAAACCGGTTTGCCTCAGTGGATTGAGTGTTGGCCTGTGGACTGAAAGGTCCCAGGTTCGATTCCGGTCAAGGTTATGTACCTTAGTTGCAAGCACATCCCCAGTGGGAATGTGCAGGAGGCAACTGATCGATGGTTCTCTCTCATTGATGTTTCTAACTCTCTATCCCTCTCCCTTCCTCTCTGTAAAAAATCAATAAAATATATTTAAAAAAAAGAGTTTATCTAAAGGAAATACTTGTGAAGCATGCAGTAATAGCAGCCTGACAGCTTTGGGGTGAGGAGGGTGGAGTGGTGGGGCAGAGAAGGGGGGAGAGGAGGGCTTGCAAAACACTATAAGCTTTCTATTGAAGACAGTTCACCCAAAGAACAAGCTGCTAATGGAACTTGTAATGCATATTTCTGGTCTAAATAAAGTCTCCAAAACATGACAGATCCACTACAAACACTCAGGTTCTGTCTGGGAAACCATGTGGTGTGTTTAGATTGAAAATTGTGTTTCCTATCTTGTTCCTGGTTGGTTTAATTCACTTTTAGGCTGTTCTTCTTTATAGTGTATCAGAACAGCAGTTTCTTTTCCTGAGTCCTTACCAGGGACACCCCATGGCTATTAGGGTTCGTTTCCTGTGTCCCTTATACCAGTGCTTCCACATCTTGAACCTGTGCAGGAATCGCTGTGGGGGATGGGTTCTTGGTAAAATACAGGTTTGGATTCTGTCAATCTGGGGCATCGCCTCAGAATCTGCATTTTTGACAAAGCTCCTGGGGATGCTGAACATAATTTTTAAAAGTTGATTTATTATTTACATACAGCAAAATTCACCCTTTCTGGTGTGTAATTCTCTAAGTTTTTTTTACAAACAAGGTCATGGAACAACCACCATAATCAAAACAGAACAGCTTCATTATCCCCCAAAATTCTCTAGTCCTTCTTTGTAGTCAGCCTTTCCTTCACTCCCATCCCCTGGCAGTCCTACTGTCTGTTCTCTGTCTTATAGTTTTATCTTTTCCAGAATGTCATGTAAGTGGTATTTTGAGCCTGGCTTCTTCACTTAGCAATATGCATATACGAGCTATCTAAATTATTCTATGTATGAGTAGTTTGTTCTTTTTTATTGCTAAATAGTATTTCATTGTGTGGGTGTGTCATGGTTTGTTTATCCAATCACCAGTTGAAGGACATTAGTGTTTTCAGTTTTTCCATTATGAATTAATCTTTAATTAAAATATTTTGGAACTTTAGAAGAAATATAATTCTTTTTCATCATTGTTTTAGGTGACATCACTCAGAAAGGATATGAAAAGAAAAGGGCAAAGCTGCTTGCACGCTTCATACCACTTATTCAAGGTAAGCTCAATACACTCAATTTTGTATCAATTATATTGTCTTATAAAACTTGGTTTTAGAACTTAACATTGGTATGTTTCCTATTTTTCCTGTGTTTCCTATTAAGAAGGTCTGGGTGAATAATGTGTCTAATATTAAATGATAAGATCCAAAGGCATATATTATAATTTACAGCTCTGGTTTGGTATAGATCTCATTCCCAAATAAGATTTATTTTATTTTCATGAATATAGAACATGATTATTTTTATGATTATAGTAAGGAACATTTTCTTACTTAGGTTTGATACAAATATTGTAAAGATGTCAGTTCTTCCCACCTGAGATTGACCTGTAGAGTCAGCACATTCATCATTTAATTAGATTTTTGTGTATGTGTGTATGTAATTTAACAAGCTAATTCTAAAATTTATATACAAAATAAAGGGCCAAGGGATTCAAAATATGCTCAAAAGAGAAGAATGAGGTGGGAAGATTTGCCCTATCAGGGTATGAAGAATGGATGTCAAGCATTCATTCATCAGTAAGACAGCGTGACTTGGTACAAAGGTGGAGAGCTGGATGAACAGAGCAGAACATGGAGCTCAGGCACAGATGTGCATGTGGCGGACCAGGTTTATGGAAAAGACAGGATTGTAGGTCATGATGCTGGCTTAGTTTCTTAGCATGTGTGAGACACACAACATTGGACACAAAAATCATTTCCAGTTTATGATAGGCCTTCATGTGAAAGGCAAATACTATAGCACCTTTAGGAGATCATATAGGAAATTGTCATCATCTCGAGATTGGAAGGATTTCTTAAGCCACTAAAACTACCAAAAAGTTGCAACCATAAACTAAAATATTAGTAAATTGGACTCCGTTAAAATTAAGAATTTTATTTTATCAAAAGTTATCATGAAGAGATTACAGACAAGTCACTGAATGGAAGAAGAGAAGTGTAACACAAATAACTAAAAGCAGCATTGTCCGAAAGAACTTTCTGGGATAATGGAAGTGTTCTGAGGCTATAGTGTCCACTGTACTGAATACTAGCCACATAGAACTCTGAGAAGTGTGCAATATGGCTAGTAGTGGGAGACTGAATTTTTAATTTAATTTTAATTAATTTAAAAGTAACAAGAAAGTTATCCAACATGATTAAAATAGAAAGAGCCCAGTAGAAAAATGGGCTGAAGACTTGAGTAAGCATTTCGTAAGAGGGAACCCTAATGGTCAGTGAGCAAATGAAAGAGGCTCACCCTCAGCAATAATCAGATATGCCAATTAAAGCCTAACCTACATCCGATTGTTGGAGAGGTTTCAGATGGTGGGAGTATGGACAGCTGGTGTTACCTGGTAAAGCTGAAGAAGTCATAGGTAATCAATTCTCTTTCAGGTACACAAGTGCCCTCAAGAAACTTTGAATGTTTGCACTTGTGTTTGCCTGTGCACAAGAGTGTATGTCGTATCCTTCAACTGCCAATAACTCGAATACTAACCAACAGAATTCATATAGGGGAAAGCTGAAGACCTACATATATCAGCAAGGATGAAGTCCACAAACATATGGGGGAGAGGGGTAAAAGAAACCACTGCAAAGGAAAATAGGCAGTATAAGTTAAAAACATGCCAAACTGCACTATTTTGGAACCTTTATGTAGTTGGTAAAGAAAGACAAGGAAGTCAGCATGTGGCTTCATTGTGGAGTGAGACTGCAGGGTATCCTGAGGCACTTGGGTGTTTATTTCTTTTTTTCTTTTGTTTTAAATCTTTATTTCAGGCTTCTTGACTAAAAAATTTTTTTCTTTATTGTTTAAGGTATTACATATGTGTCCTAATCCCCCAACCAATACGGTTGTTACATTGATTGTTTCCTTATAATAATTTTTAAATTGAAAACATGCTTTAAGACAGCTATATCAGTGTGATATATTTTACAGTCAGCAACAAAAAGAATAGTGAGGAGTCTCTTTATAGTCTGACACTCATTCCTCCAAAATAAAACAAAAACAACCTCTCTGTAAAATTGGAATTCAAGGAAATGATGGAAACATTTGACAGCCCGTTTGCAAACATCGACAGCTGCCTTCACACTGGGTGATCACATACTGTAGCGTTTCCATCCCATGCAGGATGAGACAGGAATGCTCACTGTGCCCATTCTTAGGCCACTTTGTTTAGTGGCCATTGGCAGTGTGGTGCAGTGGGAAACAAAACAGGATAAACATCTTCAGTTATAGATGGTGTTATGTTATACTTTGAAAACTCAGGTGACTGCTTATTAACTATTAGAATTAGTAAGAGTTTTGGATTTGATATAAGATAGATATGTAAGAATCCATAGCTTTTCTCTGCAGGATTTTTGTTAATGGCAATGAACTTTCAATTGCTTATTAATACATTTATCAAGGAAGCCACAGAACCTATATTGGGGTCATACAATTTATTTGAAAGAAATAACCAAGACACTAAAATAGAAGAAACACCCATGTCCTAAATGGAAAAATGTAATATTATAAAATCGGCAGTTTCCAAATTAATGTGTGAACATAATGTAGGCCAGTCTGAATACCAGTAGTTGATTACTCCCCCCCCCCCCCGCCTTTCCAGGCCCCTCATAACTTGATTGGAAATAATAACCCATTTGAAGGAGGCAAGTTCTGAGAGTAGCCAATACATTTTTGAAAAAGAGTATAGAGAGAAAGAACCTGTCCTCAAGATGCTAAACCTGACTGTGTGCACTTAGTTGTCACAACAGGAGGGTTTTGGTGCAGGGGGTACAAGAAAATCAGTGGAAGAGAAAGGGGTCTAGCAATGACTCAGGAGCATTCAAAGTGGGGAGGCAACAGAGCTGGGATCCTCTTCCTCTCCATTGTTAATGAACATAGACTTCAGAAGGACTACCACTCTAAATTATGAGATACTATAAAATTCAGGAGAACATTTCAATAACCTTTGAGTGGAGGTTACAAGATAGGAGGCCTAGACGTTGGGAAGGAAAAGAAAAACTGGTATAATTGGTTCCCTAGAAATGAAAATATTTCAAAATGACTGAGCTGCCTACCACCAGCTCAGTGCAGGGCAGTGTCCCCAGCAGAACAGGGCTTCCTGCAGTTCTTTTGAGGGGCTTATTAGCTGGGTGAAATGAATAGAAATTCAGATCAGAGGAAATATGAATGGGCAATAAGCATTATGTTCAACTTCAGCAGTAGATAGGGAATGTAAATGAAAGTGAACAATTTTTCTCCTATCAGCTTGGCAAAATTCTAAAACTTTTTATAGCATGCATTGCTAACAAGGATGCGGGGAAATGATACTTTCATACATTGCTGTGGGAGTGCGAATTGCTGTAATCTTTTTGGAAAGTTACCTCTTGATATCTGTTAAAATAAAAAATATACCTATTCTGTTATCCATTAATTTCTCAGTGGGTTTTGTATCTTTGTTGAATAAATGAATCTATCTGAAAAAATCAGAGTGCCCATAATTTGGAATGTAAGTCTAGGGATGTCCATTTGCATGTACATCAGTTTGCAACACACCTGTTTATAATCCACAGCACATCAAGTTCTGTGCATTCTCAACTCCAATATGAACATAAAATAATTTTATTCAACCACAAGAAACAAAGCTAGTAGCAATACTGGTTAGTCTGCTATGGATGCACATGTATATGTATGTGTATGTGTGTACATGGATGGTCAAATTCTGAAGAGCTGAACATTGATTTCCAGAGGGGTTTCCATTTTCTAGCACTAATAATTGACACCCAAAAATGTAGACATGAAACCAACAGTGACAGCCTCTTTCTGCTCACATCTGCAGTTTGGCTGGGCTGGAGGGCAGCTGCATCCTATCCACAGAGCCAGAGCCTGTATACTATTAGATATAGTATCTAATAGTATACAGGGGCTCCCCAGTCACAGCTGTAATGTCGGTGCTGGAGACTCGGGGCCAAGCACAGTGCTCCTGTGCTGCCTCTATCCCCTTCTGTCCCCCTTTGTTCTCTCATGTGTCCTCTCTGTGTTGTCACTGAGAGGACACGTTGACACACGTAGCATGTGTCGCTTTTCATGACTGGCCTCGGAAGTCATATAATATCACTCCTGCTACGCTGTGTCCGTTGGATAGTCACTGACTACCAGGATCCAAGGCAGGGATAGATTGCCTCTTTTCTGGGAGCAATAAGGGCTGGAGGAGCCAATAGGACTGAAATCCTGCTGGCTATTTTTATGAGACATTTTGAAACAAAGGCTAAATTAAGCTGATTATTTTGATGATGCACAATTGAAGGCTTTTCTTTGTGCTGTTCTCAAATATCTGCAAATGAGGACTCGGATAACACCAGGGATTTTGTTTAATAACCGTGCACACTTGTACCCCATTCCTTGACTCATCACACAGTGTCCTGAGGACCTATGTAGTCAGGGGCAGTGGACATGAGAGCTATGGGCCTGGCCATGAGTGTAGAGAGCCATCAGCATGTTGGGAGTGGAGACATTGAGCATGGGCTGAGGCAGTTGGGCCTGAGTCTGAGCACTGTGGTCTGCTGTTAACATTGTCATCTGTGCCTCTCTCTTCTTTTTCTCCACCAATCCACTTATTTTCTGCCTGTGTATAAGGATGACTGGTGACACTCATGATTGTTTAGTTGGCTGTTTCTCACTGAGTGTACTGATGCCATGGACAGTATCAGGAAAACCGACTCAGGATGACTGGTGACACTCATGATTGTTTAGTGGGCTGTTTCTCACTGAGTGTACTGATGCCATGGACAGTATCAGGATATCCGACTCAGGTCATTTCAGATTCAGGAAATGTTTATGGTGCAGAAATACGCTTTCAAAGGACCTTCTCTAGAGAGTCTGCCTAAGCAGCTGCATGTGTGGTGCTTACGGGGCTCAGGATTGGGCTGTGTGATGGTCATCTTTCCTGCGAATGGTGGATGATGACATAAGCCTGGGCTGGCTGCTGTGAGGAAAGAGCTGGAAGTGGGCATACATGGCTTCCCCTTGATCTCCTGACTTGGTCTTTAGGGTGCGAGGGCCAACACAGGGTGCATGAGTTCAAATAATTATTTTTGGTATAGTGTGAGCTGTTTAAAATGGGCTGTTCCACAATTGGAAAAGCAAATGGTGTCACAAGACATACCTATAAAATTGTGTTTCAGGAGTGGACGCATCCCTTCAAGCAGAGCCTAGGATCCCCGGGCCCTCACAAACCATGGCTGCAGCACCTAAGCAGCAGAAGCCACGGCCTACCAACTCACGGGATGAGCGCTTCCGGTCAGGTAGGGGCCAGAGGGAGGTCTGCTGCTTTGGGTTATTTCTTTCTTGCTAAAAATGTCTGCTGAAGAAATTATTTTCACTTGAATGATAGACATATGACATATGAAAAGATGCTCAACAGCACTAGTCATCAGAGAAATACGAATTAAAATGATAATGAGATATCACCTCATACCTGTCAGAATGCTTATCATCAATAAATCCACAAACAGCAAGTGTTGGCAAGGATATGGAGAAAATGGCACTGTTGTGCACTGTTGTTGGAAATGCAAAAAGTTAAAAATGAAACTACCTTATAGTAGAATCACCCAGTGATTCTACTTCTGGGTATATATCTGAAGAAACCCAAAACACTAATTCAGCAGAATATATGCATCCCTGTGTTTATTGCAGTGTTATTTACAATAGCCAAGATATGGAAGCAACCCAAGTGCCCATCAGTAGATGAGTGGATAACGAAGTGGTATATATTATTACTCAGCCATAAAAAAGGAATGAAAGGAATCAGTAGTGTTAGTCCTCCAAGTTTGTTCCTTGTTTTTGATCCCATGAATGTAATGTATCTTTCTTCCTCTGGAACTTTTAATATTTTTCTCTTTATCACTGATTTTGAGTGATTTGATTATGATGTGTCTTGGTGTAGTTTTCTTTATGTTTATTGTGCTTTGTTGAGTTTCTTGCATCTGTTGGTTTATAACTCTGTTGTGTTGATATTATCTAGATTTTTAGTTCTGGGTTATTTTACCTGTTTTTGTTTGTTTCTAAGATACTAATCAAGTTTAAAGTGTGTGCTCATAGTCTTCTGTATCTATTGTATGGGCTCCTGGATTTGTCTCCCTCAAGCACCTTCTTTACAAGAGTAATGTCCCTCTATTTTTTGATCCTTCAAGATGGTTTACTCTTTCTCTGAGAGCTTTTAGAATTGTCTTGTTGCCTTTGATGTTTGTAAATTTTTTTTAGTATGTTTAGGTGTGAATTTTTCATCTTTTTTTTTATTAGCACTTTATCAGCCATTTCATTGTAAGGTTTTAAATTTTTTTCTACTTTTTATTTTTTTAATCCTAACCCAAGGACATTTTTTCCATTGACTTTTTAGAGTGAGCGGGGAAAGAAAGGAGGGGGAGAGAGAAAAAAGAGAAACATTCATGTTAACAGAGAGACATCAATTGGTTGCCTCCTACATGTCCCAACAGGGGCCAGGGACAAACCTGCAACCAAGGTACTTCTTGGTCTGTAATTGAACCTGAGACCTTTCGGTCCAAGGGCTGATGCTCTAACCTTAGAGCAAAACTGGCCAGGGCTTAAAACACATTGTTGGAGAAAAAATTTAACTGTACGAAAGTGGTCTCATGCACTTCTTTTTTAATTATTATTATTTAAAAATTCTCACTCAAGAATATTTTTCCATTGATTTTTAGAGAGAGTGGAAGAGAGAGGGAAAGACAGAGAGAAACACATCTATTGGTTGCCTCCTACATGAACCCCGACCATGGCCGGGAAGGAGCCTACAACCAAGGTATGTGCCTTGACCGGAACCTAGGACCCTTTGGTCCGCAGGCCGACATTCTATCCACTGAGCCCAACTAGGTAGGGCTGTCATGCACTTCTTTTTGTCCTCAGTATGTTTCTCTAGAGGAGCAGGGTAAATCATTTAGAGTAGTTTATGCTGACTACTGGAGACATATTTAAGTTCATTTGTTTGATCTTATTTTCAATTTGGGGGATTTTTTAAAATTTAGTTTTCATTTATAACTGTGAAAAATATTCATATGGTTCTGAAGTCAAATCTACAAACAAAGGAATATATAAAGAAACCTAGGACAACATGTGGGACCCATGAGTAGGTACACTCAATGAAAACCATGAAACTTAATTTTGTTACTTCATAACCAATATTATAAAAAGTGTTTTTACTGCTTTTTCTATATAGATGTTCACACTGAAGCCGTGCAAGCAGCTTTGGCCAAATACAAAGAGAGGAAGGTGCCTCTGCCTTCGAAAAGACGGTCTATTCTTGTGCATTCATCTGTGGAAACCTGCACCCCACCAGGTACTGATAAATCTGGGTCGGGCATGGCCCACAGGTTTTTCTCATGCTTGGTGTCATAACTTCATTTCCCAATGAGTTGGAATATCCTTCTGACCTGTAGTATAGAGCTGGAAAAATAAAGATTAAAAGTGTTTGTATATATTTTTTACCTGAAAATTTGTGGTGTACACAGGATGGCTCTTTCCCAAATGGATAATTGCTTTCTACAAGACATTTTGTGTAGATTTTAGTTGTGTGTGTGCTTTGTTTTTTTTTAATAGAGATTTTCTTTTTTTAAATATATACATATATATTTTATATTTTATTGATATTTTATGGAGAGGAAAGGAGAGGGAGAGTTAGAAACATCAATGATGAGAGAGAAACATCGATCAGCTGCCTCCTGCACACCCGCTACTGGGGATATGCCTGCAACCAAGGTACATGCCCTTTACTGGAATCAAACCTGGGACCCTTCAGTCCGCAGTGCGATACTCTATCCACTGAGCCAAACCGGTTAGGGCTTTTAAAATATATTTTATTGATTTTTTACAGAGGGGAAGGGAGAGGGATAGAGAGTTAGAAACATCGATGAGAGGGAAACATCGATGAGTTGCCTCTTGCACACCCCCTACTGGGGATGTGCCCGCAACCAAGGTACATGCCCTTGACCGGAATCGAACCTGGGACCTTTCAGTCCACAGGCTGATGCTCCATCCACTGAGCCAAACCGGTCAGGGCATGGTGTTGGTTTAATGACTTCATATTCATGTACTTCTGTTGCCTATCTTGTTATGTAAGTCCTGAAACTGGTGACTAAAAGCCAAACACCAGATTCTCAAGATAATTTAGTGGTTCTGATAATATTTACTTGATAAAAAAGGAAAAGTTTTTACTGTTGAAAAAAATCTTAGAAATGGCTGTCAAATTATTCTTTTTACTAAGTATAATTATAGATACTACCCAGTTTTTGAAGAACTTTAAAATAATTGTGAAACCTATAATAAAATGCAGTTATGAAGACTTGATAGACCCTTACTCCCAGTTAATTTTATTGACTGAAGCAGTTGTTTTGGGGAAGGAATTCTTTCCAGAGCTCATTCCTACCATGCAAGCATGTCAAACTCGCAGCTGGCAGGCCTCATGCCTTGTTTATTTAACATGCTTGTGATGCAGGTGAATAGGGTAAGGCCTGGAGGTGTGTAGGCTGCAGCCTCCATAGCCCCTCACCTCAGGAGGTGAGTTCAACCTTCCCTGTGGAGTGCCCAGCCCTGTGAAGGTGGTGTGGGGCTTGGAGTGGACATCCTTTAGCAGCGCTGTATGTTCTCAGAGCACTTGGAGTCTCCTTTGATATTTGGGACACCACCAAGGAATGTGCTGAAGCCATTTAGGAATTGGGACTGTCTTTACTTCCCAGTGTATTGTGGCCTGAGACTGAGTCCTCTGGGAGAAGCTGGGGTCATGAAGCCAGCTTTCCCAGGTAGGGTCCTGTGGGTTTTACAGTTGGTTGATGCAGGCCCTTCTAGATTGAGGGTGACCTTTGAGATGACCCCTTGGCCATGTGTAGGCACAGCGCAGGCTGGGAGGCCTGAGTGCCAGTGTGGGACCCTGCCCTCTTTGGTGACCCATACCTACATCATGCCTGTCATCGTTATTTTAACCACAGACACGTCGTCTGCCTCAGAAGATGAGGGCTCTTTACGGCGACCCGGGCGACTTACCTCCACTCCGCTCCAGAGCCATTCCAGCGTCGAGCCCTGGCTCGACCGGGTCATTCAGGGCTCCTCCACCTCATCCTCTGCATCTTCCACCTCATCTCACCCAGGAGGGAGACCTGCCGCCGCACTCGCAGGCCTCGTGGCCCACACCCACATAGGTTAGTAACAGCTGCTGTGGCCCCTCTAGGACAGGGGTACCTCTACACTCATCAAGGACCACCTTCTCTTTTTCATCTGGAAAATGGCTTTTGGTAACAAAAGTGGTTCTTGATGCTTCTGTGGTTTAGTGATCACAGATACTGTGACCTATGGGCCTTCCGAGAGAAGTGCATGGTGTTTCTTGATGTGTGCCTCCTCCTGCTGTGGAGGGTGGGCTGGCACAGGTGGCTGGTGCAGGGTGGATGGTCAGTTAGATGTGACTGTGGTTGTCCCTGATGGTCACCCTTGGCCTGCAACCTAGACATTGTCACAGCTTTTGCTCTTTACTTGTGGGCATAGCTGGGGTCCATGAGCGTGGGAAGTCCAGGTTAAACAACCCCTCAACCTGAATAGGGATGTCAGTCAAGGCTAAGTCATGAAGATCCACAGAACTTTTCCAAATCATCAGTCTTTAAAAAGTATTATCGTCACCCCTCTGTTTTGTAGATGTGGAGGGGGAACAGAAAGTTAGGTTGATAACTGACTTGAGATTGCACAGCTGGCTTAGTGTTGAAGCCAGGCTGATAGTTTTCTTGATTTCTTTTTATTTTCTTTGCTGTTAGATACTGTTCTGCTAACACTGAAACGGTGTACCTATGACAGGCTGGTATTTTCAGTGGGGTCACAGCAGACAGGCTCTGGGCTCAGGTGCTGAGCTTCTTCATGTAAAATCTTGGCCGTTTGACTGGACTGAGAATAAATGTTTGGCTGGATTGGAAGTAAATTGGACGTTTTAAGTGGCCGACAGCTTTAGTCTCACTGTCCTCTGTGGGCACGGCACTGAGTCTCTTCATTTTAAAATTTGTTGCATCAGTGCATGAAGCACGTTTCTGTTGAGCATGTCTCTTCTATTGTGATGTGAGCCTTAGATGAGAACTCACGTGCCACACTGTGCTTCCAGTACACAGAGACCACGGGGTGGCAGGGCAGCTGTCAGGGCTGCCCCAGGGCAGCATGTTTCAGGAGAAAAGATCCCTTTGGCAAACAGCCTGCCCAGATTGTTTTGGTAGCTTTCCTGGTGTCCTACCAATGTCCACTGGTTACTGCCCACCTTTCCTCAAGGAGATTGACAGTGGATAGCTTGAAAAATAGTTTTTGCATTGATGTATTAAAAAATTGCCCACAGGTCAGAATGTTTAGCCAGACAGCCTTCAACTTTCCAGTTGTGGGTCTTTCAACAAAGCATTTGGCTGTAAGTGTGTTTGAGTGAGGTGTTTTCATTCTCGGAGAGGCTCTGATTGTGAAGATTCATGATGTGGTTTTATCACCTCTCAATGAGGACTCCTGGCCTCTGCTAGTGTGGCTGAGCCTGTCTGTCTCCCACCCCTCTTGCTTGACTTTGCATACACACTGTGATTAATTCTAGTAACTTCTAAAAATTTTAACTTAGGCTCTGTTTGATACCGTACTGTGATTATAGCCTTCATATGCTATATGTTTACTGGGTATAGTTGCTTGAATTTCTGAATGTGAAAATACTCAATTTCTCTCTCTTTATTATAAAAATCATCCTTTGTTTTAGTGTCCAACACTAAATTGAATTCTTCAATTTAGGTTAAGGAAAGAAATACAGAAAGAACAAGAATATTTAGATAAAAAATTTGAGGTAGCATATATTAGGTAAAGATAATTTAAAAAATATATTATTTTCAATATTGGATTAGGAAATCAAATAACAGAAAACATTTGGACACATATAAATACATATATTTAAAAGGTACTTTTAGTTATAGTAGTTAATTTTATTTTTAATGTAGTTTGCTTTTATGCAACTATTTTTTTATTTATTTAATAATGATTCTTTATAATTGAAAGTATTACATTTGTCCCCTTTTCCTCCCCATTGACTCCCCTCCTATGTCCCTGTCCTATGCAATTTTTTTAAAAACTACTTTTGGTTAAGATTACATTTATGCCTTTTTCATGAATACTGTTAAAATCATTTATTCTTTTTGTTAGATTTAGAAAGATGGGGAGATTTCTTTGTAAACTGAAAGAACTTTATGATAGGCATACTTTAAATGACTGATTTCATAAACATCAAGCTTTTTCAATGGTTATGAAAGCTCTATAATTAAAGTTAGATTTTCCCTCCAGCCGGTGTGGCTCAGTAGTTGAGTGTCCACCCATGAACCAGGAGTTTACGGTTTGATTCCCGGTGAGGGCACATGGGCTCAATTCCCAGTGGGGGGCATGCCGGAGGCAACCGATCAATGATTCTCTCTCATTATTGATGTTTCTATCTTTCTCTCCCTCTCCCCTCTTCTCTGAAATCAATAAAAACATATTTAAAAAAAAATAAAGTTAGATTTTTCCAACTGCTATTTTCTGCTGTGAGTTTGTGTTTTCCTTCTATATAATTTAATATTTCTATATATTTTAAAAATTTCTTTCTAGGTTATGAAATGATAGCTTGATTATCAGAATTTAAAATATTAGCTTGCCATCTGATGGCAGGAGCATTCATTAGAAGATTAAACAAATTATAGGTCACCACTGACATAGGTCACCACTGACATAGGCTAATATCGATCATACAATTGGACAAGTAAATACTCTAGTGTTATGGGAGGGCCCAATTTCTGGTAGTTGTGCAGACATGGTGCCTTTCGTAGTGGGAGACTCAACTGTAACGATAATGTGATAGCAACTTACTGTCAGCCAGCATTCTGAACAGATCGATGTCCCTGCCATACAATGAAAATTCAGCACAAAAATGTAAATTCAGACAGTGGAAGGGAGTGACTTCAAACATTTTCTGTATGTAACTAAATTGTCTTTAAATAAATACATTGTAGTCTCTTAACAGTGAGATGTGTTGAACTGGCCACGAGGGTAGTTTTTATCTTTGTAGGTTTATTCTTTGAAGCCTGCAAAGTCTTATGTCTTTGGGACATCCAACATACTCTTTGGGGGTGTGTGGGTTAGTCTATTTTTTTCATAGTATAATAAAGAATGGTCCAATAACAATTGATTTGAAATGTGTTTCTGCTTCATTGAGGGAAATTTCTGAATAAAACCTCATATGGAAGGCGAGTCTACTTGTGCCTGTGTCTGTGCTGTGGTCGGTGGCTCTAGTCTGGATCTCTCATGCACACAGGTCTATGCATTGTGCCTGGGAACTGAGAGTTCACAAGGTCCCTTTGTGCCTTGGTTGATGAGAAAAACAAAATTAATTGGAATACCATGCTCCTTGCTTAGAGCTCAGCTAGAGAAGCCTCACTCGAATGGGGTTTAAACAGCAACTTACTGGTCTTTTGAATTAACAACACTTTTGTTTTGGATTTGTTTTTCAAAAGCAGATCTGCACTCTGCCCCTCCTGATGTCACCACTGGCCTTGTGGAGTATTCGCACTGTGAGCGTCCACAGCCAGCCTCTGTGAGAGGCGTCCCTCGGGGGTGCAGTGGACGCCTCCTGGACACAGCAGGTGGTGAGCATGTCTTTCTTTCTCCTTTTGACGTGGCTGAGCACAGGTTCTTTTCAGGTACTGAACATCCCTTCATGTACTCGCTGTAGCAAACCTGAGCCAGTCAGTAGTTATAGCCCTTCAGTGCAGTAACTGAGAACAGTGTGTGCAGTGCATGTTATCACAGAAAGCACCATGTGCAGAAATATCTGTAAAATTGGTCCAGTGGACAAGGAGGGTAGGGAGGAGAAAACCTCCAAATTTCAGTTGAGTGCGAAAGGAGTTTGGATCTATAGTATTGTAGGAAAATGAGAAGCATGGGAAGTTCTTATTTGAGCACAGTGTGTTCAGCAGATCAAGTCTTAGTGTGAGTGCACCCGCCTGCAACATGGCAGCCCCTGCGCTCACCGTTCTCAGCAACCTGTGAAATGGGCACAGCTGCACTCACAGTTCCTGATGTGCAGGCCCAGTGCTGTCAGTGCAATTTCAGGGTCCTGCTTAACAGCTCTAATGGCTTATCAAAGTCATGTCAAGTTTTCTTCCCAGTGTGCTGGATTTGAAGTGGAGAAAACTCCAGGGGTTCTCAGATCTAAACCTGGATCATGTAATTTGATTCTTTTAAGCAGTAGGACAAATTTTGTTGAAGTCTTTTAGTTTGTTGTTCAAACTAAAAAGGAAAATATTGAATCAACATGAAGCAGGCATTCCATTGGTTGGTTAGATAGATTTTTATTTGATTTATTACTCTTTATATTTTTTAAAAAATAAGAGCTTTACTGAGGTAAAATTGACATATCTACCATTGCACATATTTAAAATGTGTGATTTTATAACTTTTAAGATATGTGTACAACCGTGAAAACCATCCATACAGTCAAGACACTGAACACATCCAGCCCTCATAAAAGTTTTCTTTGTCACACCTCCTGCCACCCTTTTTTGGCTTCCCTTTAGGCAACCACTGATTTATTTCCTAGCACTGTTGTTAGTTTCCATTTTCTAGCATTTTATGTAAATAGAATCATACAGTATTTACTCTTTGTGTCTGGATTCTTCCATTCTACATACTTATT
This sequence comes from Corynorhinus townsendii, assembly GCA_026230045.1. Classification (NCBI taxonomy): domain Eukaryota; kingdom Metazoa; phylum Chordata; class Mammalia; order Chiroptera; family Vespertilionidae; genus Corynorhinus; species Corynorhinus townsendii. Next base: position 9,788,607 of record JAPDVU010000002.1, read on the forward strand.
TTGAGATTCATGGTCTTGCATGTATCAATAGTTCATTCCTTTTATTGAGGAGTAGATTGTTCTATGGATGCACAGTTTGGATAAACAGTTTTTCTGTTTAACTATCAATATATATTTTGGTTGTTTCCAGTTTTTGGCTATTCCAAATAGAGCTTCTATGAATATTTTTATGCAGGTCTTTGTGTGGGTGTGTACTTTCATTTCTTTTGGGTCAATATTCAGGAGTGGAATGGCTGGATCATGTAGTAGGTCTGTGTTTAACTTTTCTTTTAATTAAAAAAATATGTTTTTATTGATTTTTAAAGAGAGGTCCAGTTGTTTCAGCATCATTTACCATTTATCATTTATTATAAACAAGAGGCCCAATGCACGAAGATTTGTGCAAGAATAGGCCTTCCTTCCCCTGGCTGCTGGCACCTGGGACCCGGGCCTATGCTCTGGCCTCCGCCTTGAGCCTATGCTCTGGCCTGGAGCCACCTTCCGCCTTCACGCGCTGCCCAGAGGCCCAGAGCGGCCAGGGTGGAGCAGAATGCCTGCATTGCCACCATCTTTGTTGCGTCAGTTTGCATATTCCCTCTTTATTGGCTGTGGGCACCACCATCTTTGTTGTGAAAGTGATGGTCAATTTGCATATTCCCTCTTTATTGGCTGTGGGTGCCGCCATATTTGTCATTGATTGATGGTCAATTTGCATATTCCTTCTTTATTAGATAGGATACCATTCTGTTCTCACCAAGTTTTTTGGCATTAAAAAAAAATATTTTTATTGATTTCAGAGAGGGAGGGAGAGGGGGAGAGAAATAGAAACATCAGTGATGAGAGAGAATCATTGATCGGCTGCTTCCTGCATAGCCCATACTGGGGATCAAGCCTACAACCCGGGCATATGTCCTTTACTGGAATCGAACCTGGGACCCTTCAGTCCTCAGGCTGCCACTGTATCTACTGAACCAAACCAGCTAGGGCATCTTTGGTATTTTTAATGAAAATCAATAGACCATATATGAGAGGAATCTGTATCTGGGACCTCTATGCTATTCAATTGCTATATTTGTCCATCCTTGTATAAATAGCAACTTGTCATGATTACTGTAGTTTTATAATAAATCTTGAAGTCGTGTAGTTTGTCCTCAGCTCTACTTTCCAACTTAAAATTTGCTTTGACTAGCCCAGCTGTGGAGGCTCACTGGATTGAGCATCGTCCCATAGACCAAGAGGTCCTGGGTTTGATTCCCAGTCAGCGCACATGCCTGGGTTGCTGGCTGGATCACCACTAGGGGTGTGCAGGAGGCAGCCAATCAATGAGTCTCTCTCATCATTGATGTTTCTATCTCTCTCCCCCTCTCCCTTCTTCTCTGAAATCAATAAAAGTATTTTTTAAAAATTTGCTTTTACTATTCCAGTTCCTTTGCATTATAATATATATTTTTAAGTGTTTGTTAATTTTTACCAAAATTCCTGCCAGATTTTGTTTGATATTTCATTGACTTTCTAGATCAATTTGAAAAGACTTGGCATCTTCAGTTGATAAATATAGTGTATTTTCTCATTTATTTAGCTCTTATAAAAATTTTAGCACTGTTCTATAGCTTTCAATGCAGTTATTGCACATATTTTGTTAAAATTATCCCAAAATATCAAAATATGTTGTATTTTTTATGCTATTGTAAATGGTATTTAAATATTTTTCCAACTGTTTGTTGCCCCACACTGGGGATCGAGCCCCAAACCTGGGCATGTGCCCTGATTGGGAATCAAACGTGACCTCCCGATTCATAGGTTGACGCTCAACCACTGAGCTACACTGGCTGGGCTAGAACAGCATTTCTTACTATTTATTGAGGACATGAAAGAGCTCTAGTTTATGTGGATTATAGCTCTTGATATTGACCATATTAGAAATTAAAACTAAAGATTTAAAAAATAATAAACTCATTATAGCTTAATGTAAATAGCTCATATTTATGAAAAACATTTGTAAAACAAAAATTTAGGGGGAAGAATGGACTTTTTCTCCATTGTTGTCAGTTGGTCTCATGGCTGGCATAACAATAATATCTGGTTCTGTATCTCATGCCCATTCAGTCTGTTGTGCTATGACATGATGTGTGGTCTCTGGGAATTCCACTGTGCTCTTGTGAGAGGAGGAGAGTGAAAGGGAAATGGTATCTTAATATGACTAGGGAAGGACAGTTGGCCCATGAACGGTGGCTGGTGCTGCATAGTCGAAAATCAGCATATAACTTGACTCTCTAAAAACTAGTTTGTCCCTCGGTATCTACAGGGGCTTGATTCCAGGACCTTCCACAGACACCAAAATCTGCAATACTCAAATTCCCCATGTGGCATAGATCAATGCATACGGTTAGCCCTTTGCATCCACGGACAAAAATAGTGCAGGTATTTATTTTTAAAAATCTGCGTATAAGTGGATTCGTGCAGTTCAGACCTGTGTTGTTCAAGGCTCAATTGTAGTTTGACCTCATGAACCTCCTGAAAGGGTTTCAGGCACCCCCAGGGGCCCCTGGACCACTTTGAAAACCACTAGCTTAGAATAAGTTCTAGTTTCTAAAAGGCATTCAGTGTTTGTTAATGAATTAATCAATTCCAAAATGGCTGTCTGACGGGGCCAGTGCTTTTTATTCATGTAGTTTAGTCACTGGAGCTCATTTCCATGTCCTGTTCCCCAGAGGATGTAGCCTGTTCTAACCTCAGTGTTCCTCTTCCCATGACAGGTGTCCCTGTGAACAGCAGAGTGTCCTCCAAAATCCAGCAGCTTCTGAATACCCTGAAGAGGCCGAAGCGTCCTCCGCTGAAGGAGTTCTTTGTAGATGATATGGAGGAGCTGCTGGAAGGTGAGAATACTCAGATTTGGGCTCACATATGTAAACAGGGTGACCATTACATCTGAAGACGCAGGCACATGTACATCCTACATGGGTTATTACTGTGACGTTATGGCACAATAAAGTGATATTCTCTCTGTTGGCAGCCCCTGTAGTCACCATATCACATGTGACTGCTAGCTTTATTTGAACAGGTGAATTCATTTCTTATAGTTAAGACACTTAACATTTCCTTATGCCTCTGATCCACTGGTTAGTACTTTATAAGACTACTTCTAAGGTTTCATTTTGCTTACATTATTTAAATTTTTATTTAAACTTTAAATCTGAAATACTCCTCATGGTTTTAAAGTATTATATCTTCAGTATAGTTTTGGCTCCTTTTCAAAATTTTAGCCTCTTGAGATATATATTTAGAAGAAAGAATATAGATTAATTTTTTTTTAATTACCAAGAAATAGAAGTGTAGACTTCTAGATAAGGAACAGAAATAAAGCCCAGTACAAGATACAAGCATATGCATGTGTTAGAGCCACCAGGACACATGGCCAGCCCCTCAGCTTTCCCACCTCTTCTGTGAAGTGTCACTGCCCCACGGAGGACCAGCTCTGGTTATTTTCTTCCTACTTGAGGATGAGATACTGCTTTTAGGGCATTGTTTCCCCTTTTAATTAGATAATGCCTTTCAAATTCAGAATCCAATCACATGAATGCTTTTGAGAGCAGTCTTTCTTACACTAGGGCAAATTTTGGTTATAAATCCACTGAAAATATAATAGATCTTATTTTTTCTAAAACATGGTGATAGTTGTTTTGAATACCCAAAGAAAAGTGGTGATTCTTCTCACTTTTATCCTTTATTAGCAGGGACTAGTGCCTGTTTCTCAGGTGTCCCTGTGACAACCTGGCCATCACTGCTGCCACCCTGGGGATTGTCAGGTTGGGTTAAGGTTACCAGGCTCCATCATTATTCATGATTCAGTCTCCATCTGTCTTTGGTCAGTTGGTCTATGACTATTATAATGATAAGGAAATCTAACCTTTTTATAATTGGTATTTTAAAAAACAATATATAAAATATAAATGCTTAAAGATACAATGTGTGCATAATACTATGAAATGTTGATTTTAAAATTTCAATTTTGCTTACAGTTCAGCAACCAGATCCAAATCAGCCAAAGCCTGAGGGAAGCCAGATGGTAGTGCTGAAAGGTGAACCTCTGTCCTTGGGGACACCCTGGCCACCGTCACTGCTGGCTGCCTTGCAGCGGTGGGGCACAATGCAGCCCAAAGCCCCCTGTCTGACCGCCTTGGACACAACTGGGAAGGCCGTCTACACCCTCACCTATGGCAAGTGTCAACAGAAGGCAATTGGCTGTGGTTTAGCTATAAAATAATACATGTGTCACACAAACAACATAGACATAGACTTGATGAACATGATAGAACGAATTCCTGAGAAACTAACACAACTGTTTAACAAATAGAACATCACCTCACTCCAGGTGGCCATCCCAGACCACTGTCTCTTCCTCCCACCAGAGGGGACACTGACTGATGGTGCCCGACCACTGCTTTGGCTTCAAGTGTTCACATCTATATATGCATTTCTGAACAATGGAGTTTAGTTCTGTCTAATTTTGAACTTTGTTTAAATGGAATCGTACAGTATGTATTTTTTGTGTTTGGCATCTTTTGGTCTCATTGTGTTTTTATGTAACAGATCATAAGCACATAACCTGATGCACAGAGTAAATGCACTCAACACTCAGCTGAGAAGCATTGTCAGGTTGCCAGGCTATGTGTGTCCCCCCCAGTATTCACATCCTCCCACACACTTTAAAGGCAAACTGTTGTGCTGACTGCTAACACCTCTGGCTTCACCTGCCTTTGAGTTTTCTATAGATGGGATTACATGAAAGGTGTTCTGGGTCTGCACTCTTTTGCTCAGCATTGTTTGTGAGACTCATCTATGATGTGTGTGAAGTGTAGTAGCTTATTCTCACTCACGGATGTTATTTTATTATGTGAATACGCACTGTGCAGTAGATGGACATTTGGTTTGTTTCCACTTTCGGGCTATCGTGTATAGTGCTGCTATGAACATCCTCTTGTGGATCCACTGGTGACCATGTGGAGGTCAGAGCTTGTGCTGGTGTAAACGCAGAGGTAGCAGTGTCTAGCTTTAGATCATTTTGCCAGGCAGTTTTTCAAGGGGTAGCAGCAGTCTTCATTCTCACCAGCAATGTGTGCAGTCCCAGGTGTTCCACATCCTCGCCAACACTTGACATTGTCTATTTATTTCATTTTAGCCTTTCTTGTGTGTTGTGGTTTCAAGAAATGCTAATTGCATTTCCCTGATGGCTAATGATACTTTCATATGCTTGTTGGCTATTTGAATATTCTCTTTTATGAACAATCTAAATCTTTGTGTCATTCTTCTGTTTAATTGCTAATGTTTTCTTCTTTATATTTACAGATACATCTTCTTCCACTCTTTGTATTGCCTTTTAATTTTTAATTGTAGCTTTAGATAAATGAGAAGTATTAACCTAATTTACCTATTTTTTCTTTTACTATAGTGCTTTTTTGTCCTTTTTAGGAAGTCTTTGCCAAACCTAAGGACACAAAAATATTTTTTTAACTTTTGCTTCTAAAAAGTTGTTTTACTTTTTACATTTGGATGTTAAGATGCATCTGCAATTTAATTTGTGAAATGGGAGCCATTTTCTTTCCTTAGGAATATCTATGACCCATTATCATTTATTGGAAAGCCAATTCTTCAGGTATTGGGGTGGAAGGTGCCCCTGTGGTTCTGTTTGCGGACTCTGTTCCGTTTAGTCAGTGTGCTGTCTGTCCACACCCCCTGAATCACTGTAGTATTATGAGTCTCAGTGTCTGGCTCAGAAGTCCATTAGCTCTGTGATGGTTCCTTAAGATTTCCTTGACTACCCTTGCATTCCAAGTAAACTTCAGAATTAGCCTGTCAGTTTCTGAAAAAATTCCTGCTGGGATAATGATTGCATTGCATTGAATCTATAGTTCAATTTGAAGAAAATTGATTCATGAGTAGAATATTTTCTCCTTTTTTTAAGTCCTTTAATTTCTTTCAGTAATGTTTTTTACTTTTCAGTACAGAAGTCTTGAGCATCTTCCATTATTTATTCTTATTGTAATGGAATGATTAAAATTTTTTCTACTCATTTGATGCTTGTATATAGAAGTGCAATTGATATTTTTAAATGGTGACTTTGTACCTTGCCAAACTGATTATTTTCTTGTTTGTCCATATATCTTTTGGATAGCTGGTATACAAAACCAGTCCTCTGTGAACAATAGCAGTGTCATCATGGCATTTCCAGCACTTACCCTTTTGTTTCTTTTTCTTGCTTCTTCTGCACGAGCTAAAACCTCCAGTACAAAGTGGAACAGTGGGTATCTCTCCATCTTAGGTCATGACGTATGATGTTTGTCGAAGTTTTTTATTTTTTAACATGTTTTATTGATTTTTAGAGAGTGAGGAAGGGAAAGGAAGATAAAAACATGGATGAGAGAGTTGCCTCCTGCAAGCCCGCAACTGGGGATCGAGCCTGCAACCTGGGCATGTCCCTTGACTAGGAATCAAACCAGTGCCCTCATGGTGCATGGGTTGATGCTCAATCACTGAGCCATACTGGCCAGGCTTTTTTAGCCTTTTTTTTTTTTAATGGTAGAAATTCTTTGTCAGATTAAGGAAATTCTATTCCTAAATGTTTACTAAAAATTTTTCATCATGAATTGACATTGAATTTTTTTGGTGGGGGGAGAGCAATGTCATCAATATATGCCTTTATTTTTCTTAACCTACTTATTTTTTTAAATAAATTTTTATTGTTGAAAATATTACATATGTCCCTTTTTTTCCTCCATTGTCCTTTCTCCCCCCCATGACATTGAATTTTATCAAGTGCTTTTTTTTAAACTTAATAAATCTTTATTGTTCAGATTATTACAATTGTTCCTCTTTTTTTCCCCCATAGTTCCCGTCCACCTGGTTCCCACCCCACCCTCTGCCCTTACCTCCCCCCCACTGTCCTCCAGTCTCTTCCCGCACCTCCCACACCCCTTTCCCCCCGAGAATTGTCAGTCCACTCCCTTTCTATGCCCCTGGTTCTATTATATTCACCAGTTTATTCTGTTCATCAGATTTTTTATTCACTTGATTTTTAGATTCACTTGTTGATAGACATGTATTTGTTGTTCATAATTTTTATCTTTACTTTTTTCTTCTTCTTCCTCGTCTTAAAGAATATCTTTAAGAAGATACTGGTTTAGTGGTGATGAACTCCTTTAGCTTTTTCTATCTGTAAAGCTCTTTATCTGACCTTCAGTTCTGAATGATAGCTTTGCTGGGTAGATTAATCTTGGTTGCAGGTTCTTGCAATTCATCAGTTTATGGGTTACAGTTATTAACATCTTGAAATGACCATTTATATAGATAAAAGCAACAACAGTGTTTTGAATTAAATATTTTTTCTCATTTATTTCTCAGGTCTCACAATTCACTTATTTCACAATGTTGCACTTGAGTTTAATATTATTTGCAGTGAAATTTGAGCATTTATTCAGAGGGCATGGCTGCTCAGACTGCATGGGGTTATGTCACAGCAATTTGAGACGGACTGAATTAGGACGTTGGTGTTACTTTTTAGTACACTGCTTAGGGTAAACGTTAAGGCTGCCTTGGATGTTGGGGATGGACTGAGATTCTTCTGTCTTCCTACTCCATTATCACCCCAGGTACCTTCAATCCTCTTTACTTTTCCTTAATCTCATCTTTTTCAAAGAATCTCTTCTTTGCTGAGCATTCATAGGACTGGTACTGAATATAGAGACTGCGTGCCAGGAGGAGAAGTGTGTTGGGCAGGATCTCATAGGGTTAAGGGCTGGATCCTGGGGGTCCAGATGCACTACTCCAGCAGCTAGTGGCTCTGCGCAGTTACTTAACATCTCCCTGACTGTCTTGAGTAAAAAGCGGAGATGAAGATATGACCTACCTCATGAATTGTTGTAAAGGTTACATGAATTATAAGGTATGTAATTGAGACAAAGTTAATGACATGAAAATGTATTCACAATTCAATGTTGACTGAAAAAAGCAGGGTGGAATATGATCTCATTTTTTGAAAATTCCATGTACATGTATATATATGTGTATGTGTGTGCATATGTATGTTACATATACACATATGTAACAAAGAATGCTGACCTTTTTCTGCTGGCTTTTCTATATTTAAATTTTCCATGATAAAATCCTATATTATTTTTATGTTAAGAAACATAAATTTGTAAGTTGTTTTTGAGGAAAAAACTATGATGTTTATTACAGCATTGTGCAGAATAGTTATCATTTGGAAACTACCTGAATTTTCAGAAATTGAGTAATGGTACTTGTGGGGTATTATGATTATTAAATTAAAATGTTAATTATTAGTTTCTTAACTTTTACATTGCTTAGTATTTTTATTTCATTTTAGGGAAACTTTGGAGTCGGAGTTTAAAACTAGCTTATACTCTTCTTAATAAACTGACTAGTAAGAATGAACCACTACTTAAACCTGGAGACAGGGTAAGTAACTAGAATGTAACTATTGCAGTGAGCAAAAACAGAGACTGTAAAAATCTTTTGCATTGAAATCAATGTTTTATCAGCTGATTAGACTTACAGCATTACTACAAGGGATTTAAAATCAGCATGGAAAAATATTAAATATCGGAAAATTTTTGATGATGTAGATAAAAAGATTGTTCTTTTTTTTTATTGCCTATCCACTGATTCTTCAACTTCTTTTCTCTTTGACTTCAAATATGTTGATTTTAATAAAAATATTAATGTCAGATATTAATCAATGTTAAATATCCAAAGCTTAAGTTTTAATGAGGAAACAACTTTACTTTGAAATTCTGTGTGCTTTATATTCTTCCTATTCCATGTGGCAAGGCCACCATCCCCTCTTTCTTTTTTTCTGTCTTTTAGGAAACAATTTTATTTAATTTTTGTTCATTCAAAAAATATTTATTGACCAACCAATATGCTCTAAACACTGGCAATAGAAGGGTCATTGTAGGTGTGGTTCCTGGACCACCATCCCCTCTAGCCCCAATAGCATGCAAAGGAAGCTACAGGCTTAGATCCTTGTCCTACACTGTCCCAAGTAGTTGGCAGTAGTCATATGAGGCTATTTAAATTAACCAAAATTAAATAAGATGAAAAATTTAGGTCCCTAGTCACACATACCACATTTTAAGGGCTCAGTAAGCTACCATATTTGATAGCTGGAAATAGAACATTTTCATTATTGTAGAAAATTCTATTAGACAGCATTGTTCTTGGCAAACTGAACCAGATTTGAGGAACTCAGGTATACCAGAAGGTCCAGGAGAGAAAACAGGAGAACATAGTGAAAATCAACAAACTTACCAGTGTAAACTAGTGAAAAAGATTGCCCAGGGTCAGAAATGAAAATATAAGTTGACAAGCTGTCATAGAGTTTCCGGCAACTCTTTGAATGCCTCATTTTTTAATTAAAAAACTAGAAGCCAAGGACATTTAAGGAAGGAAAATTTGATGTGGAAGAAGATAGCCAAAGGGCAAAAAAAGGAAAGAAAAGGGAAAGGGCAAGGGCAGTAAGAGGAAGAAGAAACAAATGAACTTGGAGGAAAGCTAGATACAGAAAACAAATTTTCAGAAAATTAGTATTAATATTCCTAGAATCTATGATGAGGAAAAATAAAAGAATAAGAGATGGATGATAGGAAGGAAAAATAGTGCAAAAATTAGAATTGATCAAAAAGGCCAACATCTGATAGTGGTTCGAGAAAGATAATACAAAATTTCAGTGGTAATAATTTAAGATGATGTTCTGGAGTTGGAGAACATTTGCTTTAAAGTGAAGACTGCAATGAACACACTAGCTCCACAAATGCGCATGAGCACATAAGCATGTTACTGCGCAAGACCAGGGTGCAGAGCCTAAGGGGAAAGCGGGATGTATTCAGGGGGTCAGCAGTCAAATTGGGGATGACCAGTGTGACACTTCAGAACTTCAGAGGGAATCTGATTTTAACCTACTGCCAACTACTTGGGACAGTGTAGGATAAGGATTAGTTATTCAACAAATGTGAGGATAAGTAACCATTTTTAGACACACAGGATCCAAAAAAATAGGACTCCCAAGCACTCTTTCTTGGGTGGTTCCTAAAGGATGAGTGCTTCAGTGGAATGAGTGAGGCCCAAACCTGAGAGCCACAGGGCAGTCCCCCCGGAGCAGCCTAGCAGGAGGAGGAGGACACACAGCCCAGAGTGTGGGTGGTAAAACTTTTGAGTTCACCTGACTGGTTGGCTCTTTGGAGGATACTGTTGATAGATATTTACACATGTGGTGGGATATTTTAGAGCAGGTCGACTAATGTATACGTAGAGAGCAGAGCTAGTACGAATGCTCGTAGCTGTCACCATCAGAAAGAAAGGAGATGTGTACCTGGTTGTGAAAGTGCAACAGTACAAGAATGATACTTTATAATGTGTTGTGCTTTAAAGTGATTTAATAATGAATCTAAGAATCACCAATTTATTTTTCTTGAAGAAAATTCCTGCAAGGACAAAGACTTGCAGATACTGTCTTGACTTGCTAGAGAATCCACATAATTATAAAAAGGTTGACAAGATCACAGTGAGTTAATTATCAGAGACGGGTGGCAAATTCATCTTCCTGTGGTAATATTCTTTTTAAAAGTGAACAGCACAACTCTTTTGTAACAGATTCTCTAAAAACTTGTTTTCTATACCAAACATCTAGCCACAAGGCTATAATTCACAGTTCTGGAACAGTCTCTATTAACATCAACTTTAGAAGGAGAGCTTTGCCCTTTTCAACAAACTAACTTGTCAGAAACTTGATTAAGTTTACAGAATAAATATAAATAGAGTTTGAATTTTGCCTTACAAAGAGAAGAGTTATTTATTAGTTATCCATTGTTCTGTGTTCAGAGGCCTGTGTTAAAAGTCTGCTCAAATAATATTCTGACTCATCACTATGGTTTCAAGAACAACTTAATACACTACTTGTGGTTTAAAAAAATCTTATTCCAGCCCGACTGGTGTGGCTCAGCGGTTGAGTGTTGTATGATCCAGGAGATCACAGTTCAATTCCCGGTCAGAGCATACGCCTGGGTTGCAGGTTCGATCCCCAGTGTGGGGCGTGCAGGAGGCAGCCAATCAATGATTCTCTCTCATCATTGATGTTTCTATCTCTCTCTCCCTCTCCCTTCCTCTTTGAAATCCATAAAAATATGTATAAAAAACTTATTCCATAAATATCTTTTCATGTAACTAGATTATTATAAGAAATGGAAATTGGGGTGATGGGAGAAGAAAAAGAGGGGAGAGAAGAGCTAAATATTCATCTACAATAATAGGAAATAAAGTTAGTACCTGAATATTTTTAAAAGTAAAATAGGGTAAGCAAAATATTTGAAAATATGAGAGTAAATAGCAAAAGGAAGATGTAAATTATTTAAAAAGTGGTTGCCTTGGGGAGTGGGAAAGGGTGGAGCATGGGGTATTGTTTTTTATTAGTACTTTTTTGGGTCATTTTAAATTCTGTGTTTTAAAAAATTGACAAAAATAAAAATATAAGATAGACAAAATAGAACATATAATTTAAACAGTAGCAGCATGGGTGGGAAGAGGGACTCGGTGGAAGCAGCTGTAGGGATCTCAACTGAGGATTTTGTAGCCCCCATCCTTCCCTGTGAATACATTTAAGTCTTGAGTGGAGATCTGTTCAACTAAAACTTTGGCATTAGGATTTCTTCTTTTGGAAGATATTTTAGATATAATATGATTTCTTGTTTACTTTTCGTGTTAATACAGGTGCTTTTCACCTGGGCTAAATGATGGTAGATGATGGTTCATTCCTGAGTTGCTGCCGCGCAGATGGACTGTCTTTAAATCCAGAAATTTAAAGTTATTTTGTTGTATAGGGAGTAGAGACCTCAACCTAAAAACTATTTATTAAAAGTTACATGGTTGAGCCCTGACCGGGTTTGGCTCAGTAGATAGAGAGTTGGCCTGCGGACTCAAGCGTCCCAGGTTCGATTCCGGTCAAGGGCATATACCTTGGTTGCAGGCACATCCCCAGTAGAGAGTGTGCAGGAGGCAGCTGATCGATGTTTCTCTCTCATCGATGTTTCTAACTCTCTATCCCTCTCCCTTCCTCTCTGTAAAAAAATCAATAAAATAGATTTTTTAAAAAGTTACATGGTTGAGAAAATTTAAGGACTAAGAATTAAACCCCAGATTCTAAAATAATAAAAAATGTCTCAATTCCATCTAATCATTAGCAGATATTCCAAAAGGTGAGATGACAGTCATTCTCCAGTCGATTCCATGGTTGTTCTTTGTGCTGCTGTAGGTGGCGCTGGTGTTTCCGAACAGTGACCCTGTGATGTTCATGGTTGCATTTTATGGGTGTCTCCTGGCAGAACTGGTTCCTGTCCCCATAGAAGTGCCATTAACAAAAAAGGTAACAAACTTGGCCCTGGGCCATGGGTTCAGGTTTCATGAGGTTTGAAATGATGAGCATTCTTTCCTCTGATAAATAGAATTTGAAATTTGATAAGACTTTGTTAAACTTGTTCTCAACACCATATGTTTATTGACAATAAGTTTTATTTCTTGGGGATAAATCATTAGTCATTTATTACAGCTCACTTCCCAGTGATAATTTTGAATATTTGGGATGGAAATGTTTTGCATTTCTGTTTGCTTACACAGCTGGCAGTTTTTGTTACTGACATGATTACTGTGGGAGTTCTGATGGTCGAGGCAGCTGTTTCATTTTATGTATAAATGTCAGTAACCTAACTATTTTAGGAGTAGACGAGGCATGTATTTTAGAAACTCAGAGTTTTCTCTTGTATCCCAGTATTCAGGCAGCTGCTAACATGAAAATTGTCAGCAACAAATATTCAAGAATCTCAAAAGTAAAGTTTTCAAATAAAGCCAGAACATTTCCACAGATAATATATGATGACAGATATTTGAATACAGGGATTCTTAGGACAAAACTAGAGATTTGTCAAGCTTTCAAAAAGAACATTGTAACATTTTACAGAGGGACATATATAAAAGAGGACTTGACTAAAACAAAATGTGCATTTCTGTGTGGAAATAATTAGTATTGTTAAACACCAATCAAGTGGAAATTTCAATGCTGTTATTTTGGGAGTTTATTAAAATGCTAAATGTGATTTGCAAGGAAAAAACTTAGGGAAATTAGTCCATTATCTGCACTTTATATTTCACTGCTAAAAGTATATATATTTTAAATTTAAAAACAGTTATTTTATTTTCATGAAAATACTGCATATAGCAGTGATTTTCAACCTTTTTCATCTCATGGCACACTAATTACTAAAATATAAAATATAATTACTAATATATATATATATATAAAATTACTAAAATACATAAAGTATATTATTTTTTGCTGATCTGAAAAAAAAAGGGTATAATTTTGATTCATTCATACCAGATGGCTATGACTGTGTTGGCTATTGTCATATTTTTATTTGACAATTTAAAGGAAAAGAGGTCAGGTATTGCATGTTTTAAGAAATCTGGTGGCACACTGATTGAAAATCGCTGGTATATAGAATTGAGTTGTTCTAGAAATTTTACAAGGGGTGGACAAAGCACTCTTCTTTCTGTGCATGGGCCTGCATAGTAAAGGTCCTGAGCTGAGGTGCCTCACTTCCACTCCACTCTGTCTTGTTCAGGATGCTGGCAGCCAGCAGATCGGGTTTCTGCTGGGCAGCTGTGGTGTCACCCTGGCCCTGACCACGGACGCTTGTCAGAAAGGCCTGCCTAAAGCACAGACTGGAGAGGTGGCAACTTTCAAAGGTGGGCCTCTGAGGGGAAGGGGGGTCAGCATTCTGAGTTAAACTATGTCCTTAAGTACTTTTCCAGCACTTAAACTTACAGAGGCTGAAGTTGAGTCTCGCTTTTCACCTGGTTCAGGGTCTCTGCTATTTAATATGAATTGAGTAAGAATTAAATGAGACTGAGATATCTGTTCCTCGGGTACTCAGGAGCTAGAGCTGCATGTTCAACGGCTAGGCCCTGAGTGTGGGGAGCAGAGACCCTCTGACATTCACCTGTGCCATGTTTCCTGGCTGTACCCTCACAGGTTGGCCCCCTCTCACCTGGCTGGTAATAGATGGGAAGCATCTGACTAAGCCCCCCAGGGATTGGCACCCGTTGGCCCAGGAAGAAGGAGCTGGGACCGCCTACATTGAGGTGATGACTCTTCTAACACAGTATGCTAAAGCAGGCCCCACGGGTTAGGTCTTGTTTTCATATGAGTATGAGCTACTGGGTCTTTTTAGTTTATAGGCTAAAACTTACGTTGAATTGTCATATGGGAACTTTTTCAAACTCTTTCAGTTTTCCTCTTACCTAATCTCCCCTCACTGGCTACCCTGGGAATGTGGACAATTAGTAGGGAACTCGCATGCACTGTTGCCCTGCGCACCTGCCCAGGATGAGTGCTGACTTCATCCGAGGGTGTCACCACAAGGGTCAGGGCATAAAAGCCTCTTCAGTCTGACGGGCTGGTTAGTGAAGGAGAGACAGCTGACAGCTTCTTCTCTCTAAAATCCACCAGTCTCCATTCTCTCTGCCGTGGCCTCCAGAAACATCACATAATGGAGTTTTTTTCTTGAAATCTTACAGTATAAAACCAGCAAAGAAGGCAGCACAGTGGGAGTGACGGTGTCCCATGCATCTCTGCTGGTGCAGTGCCGGGCTCTGACCCAGGCGTGTGGATACTTGGAAGGTAAGGGCATGTGGGGCAGCTCTTCCAGCTGTGCATAGGGCACCAGGGAACTGTCATTGCAGGTGTCAGATCCAGTCCTATACAGGACCTGCCCTCTAATCCGGTGTTACAGGTGCTGCATGCTCGGGGCTCTGCTTGCACTAGATGCGTGAGTCCTTTTCAGTAAACTTGTGTGTATGTTGATTTTCTGGAGTATGAAGTCCATATCCCAACAGTTCATCAATGCCCAGTTGCCTGGTTCAACCTGTAACAGAGTTGCGGGGCAGTGCATTTTACATTTTAAAAATATGGAAAACTGTGTTATTGGCACTCACTTTTCCATTGCTATTTTATATGCCTGTGGTTTGGCCTTAAGCTGTTCTGCATACAGATATACAGATGGAATGTTGTGGTCATAGATTGGCTCTTGGTAGTGCCACATGTACTGATAAATATTAGATATTTAATTTAGAGAACTATTATTCCAAAAACTGTAAAAATGTATACATGGAAGTTTGTTTTGCATTGCAATACTTGGACAAAACTAAAAAGTAAATTGAGTGGTATGTTTAAATATCTACAATATGGATGTTTAAATGTAAGGTATAGTGAGGGCATAGCTGAAGATTTCAGTAGAGATTTGGAAGAGGATTTTAGATATGTTCAAGGGCCTGAATAATTTTTAAAGAAATTAGACCTATCAGTCAAGTCCCATGATTTCTTCTTCAGACCCAATGCTGACCTTACGTATGTCACCTATAATTGGATCCTCAGCTGACCAGGGAGCCTGTACAGCATGCTTATTCAGAATGCAGCAGCGTCCTGGCACACAAACCCAGCTCCCTGTAATCACCAGGGGTGTTTCTCCTGTGGGGCGCACTAGGAATTGCCGTGGCCTTTGGTGAGGGACCAGATTTACTTCTAGCCCCAGGCTCTGTTCCCTGCCCTTTGGAGCCAGGTCCCTCAGAGGGTGCTGCCAGAGGCTCTGAGTACAGGGATGTCCCCAGGCTCCTGCTTCCTAATACCTACCAGTCATACCCTCTGGTGGAGAAAATGGGCAGGTGAGAATGAGCACCTTTCTAAAGGGAAGTGACACGAGCAGCATGTGATATTTTTTGAAGATGCAGGATAATGGCCTTGGGTGTGAGAAATGGGGAAACTGGATGTAAAATGAGAAGAGCACCCATGACAGTCTGACTGAAATGTGTAACAGCCTCACTCAGCCTCTTACCTAGAGATTGTGGCTTTGTTTTCAGATTGATGATCAGCATAATTCTCTGTTGTAATCCAGAATTGTATGACCTACTGTTGTTTTTCCAGTAATTTAAGTAGATAACCAAGATTATTGGTAAATTAGTGCGTGGTATTTGGAAATGCTGTATGTTTCCTAAAACTCTTATATGCTGATAATATGCTCATCTCAGAGTTTCTCTAAAAGCGCATGTGACTTGTGAAGAGGTTCACTCAGCAGTTTAACCATCTTTGTCCACTTTCAGCTGAAACACTAACAAATGTGCTGGATTTCAAAAGGGATGCTGGTCTGTGGCATGGAGTGTTAACAGTGAGTGTTAATGCTTAATGATCTAATTGTTGGAACGAGGGATTTCTAATGTTTCATATCAATACATGACCCCAAACCCTAATTTTTACGTGATATAATTAATCCTTAGTTCTGCTGATTCACCTGACCAGTATATCTGAACTGAAATAGTGTTGTGAGCACTGGTGTTATCTTTGTCGCTTCGGCGTGGTGTAGAGCTCTGTAGTCTGGATGCGGAGTGAGGCCTGCCCTGAGCACCTGTGTCTTTCACAGAGTGTCATGAACAAGATGCACGTGATCAGCATCCCGTATGCACTGATGAAGGTGAACCCGCTCTCCTGGATTCAAAAAGTTTGTTTGTATAAAGGTAAGGGAATTAGCAGCATTTCTTGATTCATCCTGCACTAAAGAAGGCTCTTTGAATTAATCTTTGGTGATTAAGAAAAAAATAAAGCCAACATGCAAAACTGTAGATGTAGGCTGAGGAGCCCTGACGGCCAGCCAGCATGCGCTATGACCAGGTCTTAGGCTTGTCTGTGGTGGTCCTGACTCACCAGCGCTGGCTGTAAGCTGTTGTGACCTGTGTGTGCAAAGCCTGACCTGTGTGTGCAAGGCCCGGGTGGAGAACTGTTGAGTGACAACTCTTTTCTGTAAGGACCATAAGACCCTTATGTTATTCTTTTGAAATTTTCCTTACAATCACATCAATTCTTAGTACTTGAGATGGTTTTAATATGAAGTTAGGGCTTTTCAAGCCACCAGCAGCAAAGCTGTTTATTCAGATGAAGCCATCCACGAATGATGGGGCTGCCTGTGGGACCTTGCCCTGTCCTCCACTTTCAGTCAGTCACCCTTGCAGTCACTCCAGGCATTTCTGTGGCTCTGCTCTGGGGATGCTTGAGGGCACCTTCACTATCTTCTGAGTCTGGGCCTAGGGTCTTTGTTAAGACTGACTTATCCTGGGTACCCTCTTTACTTGTCTACCTGTGCTGACGGTACTGCCAGTTACTGAATGTGCACATGAGACATGAGATGTGGTGTCATCAGGGCAGCCTAGAGGGAGTAGCTGTCTCTGTTTATCCTGTTTTACTGAGGAAGATTGAAGCTGGTTTCAGGGTTGGTGGTTACTCCCCACCAGCATGGCAAGGGTTGAGAGCTGAGTCTATCTGCTCACAGCCCTCGTATCCCTGAGGCTTCTCTGGCCACACAGTTGCATGTCTAAGCAGCTTGGGGGAGGGTTGGATGAAACAGAATAGGCAGGTATGGAAAGAACAAGATAGAGCTTCTGAGAGAAATTCAAAGTGGAAAATGGATCTGAGTTTATGTTTGATTTTAAGTAAAACAGGTTAGGGTGAGTTAAACTGTGAATGAGACATAGCTGCAGAGTATGTGTGGCCTGAAACATAGAATGCATGTCTGTGATCCTACGTGTGTACTGCACTGGCAGCAAGCACTGCATGTGGGTCAGGCTGATGTGGGAGTGCCGCCTTCACATCTGTGTTCCCTTGTAGCCCAGACAGCACTGGTGAAGTCCCGTGACATGCATTGGTCTCTCCTGGCTCAGCGAGGTCAGCGGGACGTCAGCCTCAGCTCACTGCGTATGCTGATCGTGGCCGACGGCGCTAACCCATGTGAGTAACCTCCTGACCAGGGCTGGAGCCTGATGTCTCCAGACAGTGAAAGTGAGTGTATTGTAACTGTCTCTAACATGTCACTTCTTGTTGGTGACCCATTGTTATATCTTATGCGTGTTTTATGGCCACTAAATTTGGAAGTGATTTTAATACAGTTGAGAGAAGGTACATGCCTTAAAGAGTCTTATTTTTGCCTGGCTGGCATAGGTCAGTGGTTGAGTGTTGACTTGTGAAACAGGAGTTTGCGATTTGATTCCCGGTCAGGCCTTGTGCCTGGGTTGTGGGCTTGATCCCCAGTGAGGGGGGTGTTGGAGTTAGCCAATCAATGATTCTCTCTCATCATTGATGTTTCTATCTCTCTCTCCCTCTCCCTTCTTCTCTGAGATCAATAAAAATATATTTTAAAAAATGAGTCATATTTCGTAAGCATTGATCAGAACATAGATACAGGTTGGGAGCCTCATGAAGCCCCTGCCCTTTGGCCTTGTATCTCACCCCCACTGTCTCAGCCACCGCACATCCTCCCCATGAGAACTCCTCTGGTGTGCTGCTGCACACCTCAGACTCTGCAGGACCTGAGCATGACTGCTTGTTGGGGGCTGTCCAGGGCCTAACACAAAGTGTCTTCTGGGGAGCCTCAGTGGAACATTGCAGCACAGAGCCATTGACCAGAGTCTGGCCAGTTATCTAGTCTGCTGTCCAGTGAGGTCCTAACACCCCTGCGTACCTGTGCTCCTGGGTACCTTATTGCTTGGGAGATCACTTAACCTAGCACCCCAAAGCCTCTTGTTCCCTCCATCCACACCTGAGCTCAGCAGGGTCTCTTCATCCTGCCTCTAAAACTCCTGGATGCTGCTCACTTCTCTGCTGTTCCCCTGTACCCATCAGCCTTGCAGTTATTCTCATGTCCCCCTTTGTTTCATGCAGGGTCCATATCTTCCTGTGATGCCTTCCTCAACGTCTTCCAGTCTAGAGGCCTGAGGCCGGAGGTCATCTGTCCATGTGCCAGTTCTCCTGAGGCACTAACGGTTGCTATCCGCAGGTAACTTAATTGCTTGTGTTTTGTAGAGACTTAATTTTTATTCTTACTCCTGAATTACCTGCGGTATCAAATGCTGTTAATTTGTTTCTGAGCAGTAGCCATCATGAAGCAGTGCCCATCCTGTGCCAGTTTCCCAAGCTGTTTGAGCACTAATGGGTGCCCCAGTGCCATCCTAGGGTAGAGGTGTGCCTATGGTCTACTTTTCCTGCCTGGGTCATCTCTTGCCTGCCCTGTGGCTGTTGATCTGCAGCTGCTCCGGCACCATCCTGGGGTAGAGGGCAATGGAGTTTTCAACTCCATTGATAGAAAATTAGTGTCAGTTGTGGTCCTGCATCATTTATGTATGTTCATATGTCCATAAATAGTGTGTGCTTTTATGTGCAAGCATTAAGTAATCCTAAATGTTAATGATAACTTAGTATTAGACATCTTTATTTCTTTGTTCTATGGTGAACAGTTTGGCTTGTCAGTGTAGTTTTTTCTTCCTGGGAAAAATATTGACCTTTGTTTTTTAGTGTTGCATTTACTGATGCTGCATGGCAAATTACTCCCAAACTTGGTGGCTTAGAACAGCAACAGTCAGTTATTATATCTCTCATACTTGCTATGGTCGGGACTTTGGTGCTGCCTTGCAGTTGGATGCTCTCTGGACTGGATTAGGGTTGGGGGAGCTGCAGACATGACTTCCTGTGTGCAGTCTCAGGGCCTCTCCTGCTGGTCCCTGGAATGGACTGCTCTGGGCTTCCTCACATTGTGTCATTCTGCTTATGGCTGTGCCCAAGGCTCCCAGTGAGTTTCCCAAGACAAACAGGTGGAAGCTGAATGCATTTATGACCTCCTTTGAACGTCACTTAGCATCACTTCCACCATCATCACAGGCCCACCAGATGAAGCGAGAAGTGTTGAGGACCCACTGCAGAGGAAAGCATGGGGTGGAAAGGTGGTGGCAACTTTAGGAATGCAGTCTGCCACACGCAGTCCTTATCCCAGTGCTGCTGGGTCGGGGTTCGAGGTTACTGTATGATTCAGAGCAGAACCTGGGACGCAATATCGTCTTGCAGGCAAGGTAGGCCATAGGTCTCTTCAAGAACTCTACCCTTTGTCAGTTAATCTAGTTTTGTTTTCTAGGCCGCCTGACCTGGGAGGACCTCCTCCAAGAAAAGCTGTGCTATCAATGAACGGCCTTAGTTACGGTGTGATCAGAGTTGATACTGAAGAAAAGTTGTCAGTCCTTACTGTTCAGGACGTTGGTCAGGTGATGCCTGGAGGTAAGGGATGCTCCTGAAGTGTGTCTTATCCAGTGATTGATTAACATGACAAAGAGTCATACTAGCCCCAGGCTTTGTAGGCGTTACCTGGAAGCACACAAGTAAAAGATTTCTTAAAATGGGTTTTCCATGTAAATTAGGATTTTAATTTACAACATTTTCCAGATATTTTTGCTTTCTTTTGTATTAAGTTTAAAGTTGAGCTAAAATATAAAGGTGTTTATGGCTGTGAACCCAACTTCTAGTTCCTATATTTGGGATAATGGTGACAACAGCTCACATTGCTGCCAGGCATAGCCTTCATACTTCACATATATGGAGGCATAAACCCCAGGTGCCCAGGATGTCTGAATAACTTGATAGATTATTTCAATAAGTCATGAGAGTATGGGTATGTTTGGAGTATGACCTTAATTAAGGTCCATGGAAATTCCTGTAGGTTCCAGAAAGGTCTTGATGAGCTAGCTATCCTGAACATCGGGCCCTATGGGCCTGACTAACTCCTAAGTTGTTGGAGGCTTCCCTGTCGTCCCAGGCATGCAGCGATGAAAGGGTGATAGAGCTGTCTTCCTGCTATTCTGCAGGTGAGGTCACGCGGTGTGATAGTGGTGCAGTTTCACATGGAAAATTAAGAGCAGAGCCAGGCCCAGGAGGCCCCGGTGATAGTTGTGAGAGGGGTTCGCTCTGTTGATGCTGCTGTGTGGTTACCCCTCATTGTAGCAACCCCACCACTTCTCTAGTTCGAACCCCCCTCGCCATGCTGGCCCTTACGTGGTTCACGGGCAGCTGTCCTGACCCACCCTGGTGACTTCTAGAGGCAGGCTCTCACCTTTCATTCAGTCACCCTTATCCCAGTGCTGCTGTGTCTGGGTTGCAGGGTCTGCAGGCCGCTCAGAATCCTGGTCCTTGTGTTTTCAGGTCTGTCTCCACAGGTCGTCTGTGCATAGGGGCATGTGCTGTTCAACTTGGTGCCAGGTGTTCAACATAGCAAGGATGTCTGACCCTGCATGTGTGGACAAGTTGGAACTCTTAGAACAAGACTAGAAGTTCAAATTTTATTTCTAGTTATAGAAATAAAATACAATATGAAATGTATTTTTCCTTTTTATAATTTTACCATAAATATGGATTCATTGGTCCTTTGATAACTTGAATATGAGGATAAAACATTTTACAAAGAACAAAGATTGGGAATCTTACATGTTTTTAGTAGTTATGAGGAGAGCCCAGTAACTCTTTAAAAGATTGGTAAAATATAGTCTTAGTGATTCTTCCCAATAGAAAAAATAAGGGACTTTCATAGTAATGTTCGTTTTTTACTGGTAAAACATGGACCAGGATGGACTGTATACAGTTTTCCCCTAGGTGTGTGAGTATGCACAGTGCTCCCCTAGGTGAGTGTGTGTGTACGGTGCTCCCCTAGGTGGGCTCTGTTAGCCAGAACATTTGAAGATTGATTGACTTGTTGAGGGCTGATGGTGTTTGCTTTTAGCAGATGTACAACTTCCACTGTGTTAGTCCTACTGGGTTTGCACTGACCATGATATGAAGTGGATTTTGTCCTTTTGTGTCATTTTGTATTAAATTGGAGTTTCTGTCATCACATGAGTGTCTGAGTGTGAGCTGAAGGCTACCTGCCCAGCAAGATATGTGAATGCCACCTCCTTTAGTGAATGTCCTCAACATTTTCTCTGATGAGGCTTTGACGGATTTGTGCACAAACGGAATTAAATGACTGTTGTCCTCCTGTAACCTTTCCTTGCTCACGTCTTTGAAGATGAGAATACTTTGGAAAAAACTTAAGAAGGGCCGAAGGAAAGGACAAGGCCCAGGCTGTTTAATTCATACTGAGTGACTGGGTTTTGTTTGATGAACCACTCCATGTTCTGGTGTGTATTTTGCTCTGTTGTTGGAGGCTGTTTTCTGGATGCTTGCTCTGTGGCAGGGCTGGGGGCCTGGGCCACAGTGACTTCACAGGCAAGGTCCCCTGTGCCCCTGAGGGGCAGGCAGCAGGCAGGAACATCAGGAAGGTGTGCTGCTTAGTGAAAACAGAGAAGGAGTGATTGGGCTGGGGAAGGGGCCACACTGAGGACTGTGTGAAAGATGAGCCCTGGTACAGGTGGGGTCCGTCAGGCTTTGGAGCAGGAACGAGCCTCTGAGAGAACGCGCAAGATGGTGCCTTTTGGCAGCCAGGTCAGCCGACATCTCATGTGGATGCAGGAGAGTCATGCAGAGCCCGTGTGTCTGTTTATCGCAGGGAGATCGTGCTGAATTGTTCCATCGCCTCACCTTGGCGTGTATTAAATGCAAAGTCATGAGCAAATGGAATGTGTATGACACCTGTCAGAAAGCTTGTTGCAAGAACATACTACATGTGTAATATTTTGTTTTCATAGCTAAAGACATGGCAGAAATACTGTGGATGATCCACTTCAATGTATTTATGCTTTTGAGGTGTTTTTTTTCTTTTTCTTTTTGTAGCTAATATATGTGTTGTGAAGATAGATGGTGCCCCGTATCTTTGTAAAACCGATGAGGTTGGAGAAATATGTGTTGACTCCAATGCTACAGGCACAGCGTATTACGGACTACTTGGGATCACCAAGAATGTCTTTGAGGTTTGTACTTTATGTTGAAGTTAAGTTCTGAGAGTGTCCATGGGGCACAGTGGGTGGTGGTTCGACCTCAGCACCTGCTCTGCTGGGTTAGCTCAAGGGAGTTGAGGCTGCCCAGGCAAGCCAGTGCTTTGTATGCTAGAGTTGTTGGGGTGTCTGGAGAGCCCAATGAGTGCCCACTTTTCTGGGCCAGGCACTGGGAGCAGTGGGAGGAGAGGATAAAGCAGTGACAAAGTCTGTGGTCATGCTGTGCACAGGGGCCAGAGGAGGATCTCCTCAGCCAGCAGAGACTCTGGTCCTGGGGTAGCCTCTTTCCCTTCGGAAAATGGGTGACAGCCCTATCTGAGGAACTACACCCTGGCTGTCAGGCAGTGTGAGTGCTGAGCTCTCCCCCTGCTTGGTGACTCCTGGCCGGTTGGTTGATTATCTGTGGACCATAGTCTGACTGTTCCCTTCTCCACTTTGTGCAGACTGTCCCGGTCACTGCGGGAGGAGCACCCGTCTCGGACAGGCCTTTCACCAGGACTGGGCTGCTGGGCTTCATTGGCCCTGTGAGTAGTCCCACCACCAGGACCAGGGTCCTTCATGTGTTCACCTCTCAGGAGGGTATGCTGCCAGTATATAGTGGGCATCTAGAGTGTGCACAGGACAGAGTACCCTCAGCCCAAAACATCACTTGTGCCAAGTTTGGGAACCCTGCCGATGTCCTGTAGCACTCAGAATTCTTCACAAACTTCACCCACAACTGTATTCCTGTCTCTGACCTTTCTCCTGTCAACTCTGTCCCTGAATTCCCCTTTGTCCCAATCTGAGCCCACTGGTCTGTAGGGTCCCTTCATCCCACAGTTGCCTTGCCCTGAGTTTCACCTGTCATCGTGTAAGGGACATGGTGCTCCCATCTCCTTGTAGCAGGGCCTGACTCACAGGACCTGCTTGTGTGTCCTGAGTCTTGACCAGCTTCCTTGCCTTCAGGATAACCTGGTCTTCATTGTGGGCAAGCTGGATGGGCTGATGGTGGTCGGAGTGCGCAGACACAATGCGGATGACATCGTGGCCACTGCGCTGGCGGTGGAGCCCATGAAGTTTGTCTACAGAGGCAGGTGATGCGCTGCGGGTCCCTGTGTTACGGCTTTAGATCCTTTTTCCACTTAAGGTTGGAGAAGTTTGTTTGCAGTGGAAAAAGCCCAATGATTTGAACAAACCAACCTAAAAATTCCTGTTTATTAGAGAAACCTCAAAAAGAAAAGGATGGCACTTGCAGCATGGACAGCAGAGTTAGTGTCCTTGCTGTCCCCAGAGCTCACGCTGTGCTTTAAAACAATGTGATCTGAATGTATAACTGGCACAGGGACTAGCCCAAACAACCACAGAGGGAGCCATGTGCATGACCTCACAGATGTAAATCGGAACACCCAGTATCATATTCTCTGCAGCCAGCAGAGGCCAGTTCCTTTTCTCCTAAGGTTTAGCAAGACATACAGAAACTCTGCCTTGCTCCTGGGATAGAATCAGTCCAACTTTCTGAATGTGTTAGGCAAGACTTTAAAGATTCTCATCTCCACTGAGCAAATGAATGGACCTCTGGCCTAGCCTGGGTGGCTGGGGGCAAGGAGGGGAAGCCCTGTCCTGCTCCTGAGCTCTTTGCCCCTTCTAGTTGATCCACTCAGCAGGCTGTATTTAAAATTTTTATTCTCCTCAGGAAGTGCTTTTATTATTCAAACTAGGGTGCCTATGAACCTGGCCAGATCCTGCCTTTGAATATACCTTAAAGAAATCATTAGCGAATTCTGCCAAATGGTGGGTCAGCATGGGCTGCTGGCCTTCCCCCAGGAAAAGATGATGGGTATGGGATAACTGCCCAGGAGAGACCAGCAGGGCAGTCCTGTAGGTGCATGCAGCCTAGAGTGTCCCAGAACATCACTACCTGTCTTCACAGTGGAAACCAGGGACACTGCTAGTACAAGTGTCCATGGGGTAACATCAGGGTAGCCCATACCTCTCCTAGGGTGGATTATAGAGACTGACTCCTTGCATGGCCACCAGAACCTGACGGTGCCTAGAAGTAAAGTCCCCATTCTGAGCAGCTACCCTATGATGCAGTGCCAGCCTGGTGATAGGCTGGGGTGTGGGGTGATTGCTCTGCAGGTAGACAGCATAGCCTGCCTGTCCCCATCAGGGAAGAGCTTGAGGACCACAACCATTTTGAAATAGAACTATAGCTGATTGAATGTGTGTGCCACTGGGATAGTAATAACATGAAATGAGATCAAGAAACCATAACAGTTGTTTATACAAAGAACATAATAGATGGAATAAATGGTAGGATAGATGCAGTTAGAGAAAGAATTGATAAGCTGGAAAGTCAAATTGAGGAATTACTTTAGAGGTAAAGAAATAGAAAATTTTAAAGAAAAATTAAAAGAGATGGGGAGAAAAAAAGAAGAAGGGCTGGCAATCCAGGTATCACACTTGGGAGAGGAGGAGGGAGTGATTGCAAAGCGGGGGACTGGAGTGCTCTCCACTTGAGTAGGGCCCACATGGCGGATTTGTCAATGTCTCCTCAGCTGACACAGGGCCAGGCAGAGGGTACTGGGGCTGGTGCAAAAGGATGACAGTGCAGTAATGTTTTTTTTTTTTAAGTTTTTAAAAGGAACTTTTAGCCTGGATTCTGTATTTATCCGAATTATCACTTAATTGTGCAGTTGAAATAACTGCACAATTTTGTGAAAATACTCTCAGATGAGATACTAAGAAATATTCAGGAAATGCTACAAAGATGTATGAAAGTAAGGAAAATTTGCCTGGCTGGTGTGGCTCAGTTGGTTGGAGCATTGTCCTGTGCACCAAAAGGTGGCAGGTTTGATTCCTGATCAGGTTGTGGGTTTGATCCCTGGTCAGGGCACTTGCAGGAGGAAACCAATCGATGTTTCTCACATCAGTGTTTCTCCCTTTCTCTCCCCCTACTACCTCTCTCTAAAATGAATAAAAAAAGAAAGTAAGGAAAATTTAATACTGGGTAAAGTTTGTTGTATAAAAAACCATGTGTGTATGTGTGTGTGCACATGCACACATGTACACGTATGCACACTAGTCAAAGGAGAGAATGAGAAGTTATGTCCATAAAGGCCCCAAATTAGAACCTTAGACATGCATGAGAGTTTGATGGGGAGACCAGCATCTTGCCTAATAGGAAAAAGTATATAATCTCAAGTATAAAAGAAGAAAAAGGCGATACAGAGAAAACATGTTGAAATTCTTAAAGATGGGAGAAACAGGTCCAGTAAACACAAGCAGATTAATTCAGTGAGAGAGAGATTTAATCTGTTGAATGAAAAATATAACTGATAGAACTTATAGACAAAGATTTTTGCACAAAGAATTTATCATGTTATTAACATCACAATTAAGGAAAAACACCTGATGGTTTTGATTTGTACCAGAGTCCTCCCTGTTTTGGTGAATTTTCAGTCATATTTGAGGAAATTAGTGACTGGTTACTTTTTAAATTCTCAACAAGGAGATTAGAGACTGGCTACTTTTGAAAGCCCACTGTTCAATTGATTCTAAACTAGCACTTCTGCATCGTCCTTTCAAGAGAGAAGAGGTGTCTGCTCCTCTTCTGGCATCCTTTGCTGGATGGTCATTTCTGTCCTTGTCCTCCCCCAGAATCGCTGTGTTCTCCGTGAGAGTGCTGCATGACGACCGGATTGTGCTTGTGGCCGAGCAGCGGCCGGATGCTTCCGAGGAGGACAGCTTCCAGTGGATGAGCCGCGTGCTGCAGGTGGGTGTGGAGGCACACTCCTTCGCCTATGTGTTGGTGTGTGGTTCAGGCGAGTCCACCTGTCCCAGCATTCCCCTTTCATTCCTTCAGAGCAGGCGGTGAGTCCCTGCTCCCGCTCTGTGTTTGCAATACCTTCACATTTCTGTAACCGTGCTGAGCAGGCCAGATGTGCGGTTGCCCCACACTTACTCATGGGGATGACTTGTCTGAGACTCATGGCTTCCAAGATCCCTTCTTCACCCTGTGCTGCCTGGCACACAGTAGGCACTAAGTAAACACCCAATTTGTGAGGAAGAGGAAATAGCATTTGAAACTGTAATCTGTACAAGGGTTACTGTGTCCTTATTATCTAATAGCAGCGCCATGAAGCTGCTGTCAACTAGAATGGTTTTAAATGAAAATACCGCCTAAGTTTGGAGTGGGCTGACCCCCAAGGTCTAGGTGAGTGGATGACGTCATCTCATGTTTCTTGGTAACTGAGGTCTGCCTGGTCTTGGCACGGTGGCTGAAATAGCCACATGCAGTGTAATAGCTCTTTCTTAGGGAGTTTTTGTTCATATAGGAGAGATAGGCTATGTACCACTGGTGTTGTGCGGGTCAGGAATTAATAAATGCCACCAGCAAGAAGCATCCTTTGCTGTAGGAAGTGAGAAGAGCCCAGGAAAGGCCGGGGAAGGAAATAGTTTTAAATTGGGCTCGGAAACTTGGGAATGAGTTTGCTTCTCTTTATTTTCACCTCTTTATGTAGAGCAAAATATATTAAATTTAGAAACTAGAGGAAGCAAGTGGAAGAACATTAGTCAGCCATCACCCAGAGAAAACTACTTTTAATATCTTGATGTCTATGCTCCATACATGTTTTACTGCATACACTCTAGAAATATGAGTTGATATATGATCCCTAAAATTTTAAGATTCATAAAAATCCATGATAATTCATTTTAATTTTAAGAGGTTACACTATTTTGTTTTTCTGGGCTTTTTTCAGTGGACAGAGTAGGAAATGATGTCCCTTTGTCTGCAAGATTACCTACATCATGAGTTTATGTTGCTAGTTTTAACTCCGATTCAAGACTGAAGGATTTTTACTTAATTTATTGATCTCCTTTCTCCCACACTAAATGACTCGAACAGAATCCCTCCTTCACCTTAGGCCACTCCACCCACTCTGTAGTCACAAAACCGCAGTCTGTGCACTGCCTCTAAAACTGAGATTTTTGAGAGCAGCTGAAGATGTTTTTTCAATTCTTTTTGCCCACAGGGCATATCCACTTGGGGGAGACTAATCAAGTCACCGTGTTTAAAGTCACTTTAAATAGATACTCTCTGTTGGGCTGTGCCAACAACCTAATTCTAGTTTTCTTGAGTTCATTTGTTTTATTTTACTTTCAGTTGTTTTTAGTGTTTTGTATGTAAAATATATATGTGGTTCCAAAGTAAAATCTGAAAGCAAAGTGTATTCAGAGGAGTTCAGCTCCTGCCCTTGCTTGTTCACTCCTCCCACAGGAGGTCATTTAACATGTCTTTTGGCCTGTAAGTGGTTACATGTTATGGACAGGTATATAGACACATTGTGTGTGTGTGCACGCACGCGCACACGTGTTAAATGGTAGAAAGTGTACATGCATCCATCTTGTTTTCTCATATAACAAAATGTCCTGACATCACTCTGTCTTCTTGACCTTTGGGTTGTAATGTCCTCACCCAGTGCAGTGCCCAGCCTTCCTAGCCGCCTTCAGTTGGTCAGCACGTGTTCCAACATCACTATGCAGTGTGTTGGGTCTCAGAAGTCCTTCCCTGTCCTGTATCTTCCCTTCCAGGCCATTGACAGCATCCACCAGGTGGGCGTGTACTGTCTGGCACTGGTTCCTGCCAACACCTTGCCCAAGGCTCCTCTCGGAGGGGTTCACGTCTCTGAAGCCAAACAGCGCTTTCTGGAGGGGATGCTGCACCCGTGCAATGTGCTAATGTGTCCGCACACCTGTGTCACCAACCTTCCCAAACCTCGCCAGAAACAGCCAGGTTAGTTGTGCATAACAGCCTTAAAATAGGTGGTGGCCACAATCATGGTTAAATGGTGCAACCCAGTTAGGGTTAAAAGCCAGAGTGAATGACATACCAGGCCAGTCACCAGCTGCTCCCTTCTTGGAACTGAGTCATATAGGAGAACACTTGACTTATGTCACCAGCGTGTGGCTTCCTCCAGCCTGTTAGAACTCATCTCAATGGCTAAATTCAAGCCTGGACTCTTAGCTTTGGATGAGTAGAAATCCTGCCCAAGAGCAGACTTGTAGCTTGGGGGCTTAAAAAGCCTGTTTCAGTCACCGCAGTGCTCATGGTGGGCAGCCACGCCAAGCCATGGCAGGGCAGGGGCATACTTGCTCCTCCCCTTGACCTTGTGACTCATCACAGCCACAGGTTGATGAGACCTGGGAAGTCTCAACAAATACTCAATTTCCCTTCCTGGTTTAACTATTATATACAATGCTTCATTCTTTTGGTTATGTGAATTTTTAGTAAATGCTGGCTTTTCTTTTTATTATTATTGAACACTAAAATATCATTAAATAAAATACATTTAATTAGGAAGGTGTAATTTCCTATTTTATACATAAAATACAGTAAAACAATGAAATAATTAAGAGTTTAGCTGTGGCTGGGGTCAAACCATATCCTCCAGATATGTGCCATATTGTAAATTTCTCAGTCTGGCATTGCTTATATTTAAAGAGAGATTCTATTCTATTTGTCATTTAGCATAAACCTTGTAGCTGGTTTCCTGAACATCTATATCATAGTGAAGAGTTGAATACCTAAATCAAATAAAAAGTGTGACATGTCAGTAGAAGTCATTAGCATCTTTCTGTTTTCTAGAGGTTGGACCAGCTTCCATGATTGTTGGGAATCTGGTTGCTGGGAAAAGAATTGCACAGGCCTCCGGGCGGGAGCTGGCCCACCTGGAAGATAGCGACCAGGCCAGGAAGGTAACGGGCCAGTGCCTGGGAGGGTGAGGAGGGCACCTCTCTTATGAGGCTGCAGAGGATTGAGTTGGCCTCTCTGCGCAGTTCCTGTTCCTGCCCGATGTGCTGCAGTGGCGGGCCCACACCACTCCCGACCACCCGCTCTTTTTGCTGCTGAATGCCAAGGTGAGGTTGGCTCGGCTGCCCCAGTGGAGTGTGCATGGTGTATACTGAGGTACCTGTGGGCAAACCCTCTGCTTCTCAGTTCAGTGTGACTCAGTGATGGCTTTCCTAGGGCACGGTGACGAGCACTGCAACCTGTGTCCAGCTGCACCGAAAGGCTGAAAGGGTGGCTGCTGCTCTGACGGAGAAGGCAAGACTGAGCGTTGGGGACCATGTGGCTTTGGTCTACCCCCCAGGTAAGCACACTGAGACCTCCCAAAACTCACCTGCGTCTCTCCACACACACCCACATCTGTTGCATCTTCTCTCATGGGACAATCCCAGTGGTACTGGTATCATGATCACCTTTCCCACGGACTGTTGCAGGGACTCTGGTGGGCTCCTGGCTGCAGTCCTACACCACTGCAATCATAACAGTCCAGCTTCCGAAGATTTACCTTGCGTCTTAGTTGTTACAATTATTCATATGTCTTCATATGTCTGTATCCCCTTGTCAATAATTGTAATCTGTTGTGATTAGACTCAGACATTTTTAGTAGTACAGCCTTTATTATCTTTCTGCTTTTTATCTGACTGGTTTTTCCCTGTCTCTACCCTACATTTTGTTATTATAAAGCAAGCACCCTTGTCACCACCAGCCAAGTCAAGAAATAGATCTTTGCCAAATACCCAGAAGTCCCTTTGCCTTCCTGTCCCAACCACAGCCTCCTCCATCCTCCCAAAAGTAGCCTCTGTCCAGACTTCTGGAGTCGCCATTCTTCTATTAGTTTATAGTTTGATCGCTAGACATTCTTGCTCTTTTTGTCCAGGTGCCTAAAGGATTTTTTCCTTTTGTTAAACTCCAGGATGTAGTCTTGATATTGTTACGGGACAATAATCTCATGTGTAAGGAAGGTATTTTTAAATAGGCAGCTTCATTTTTTTTTTTTAACTTCAAGAAAGTTTTCTAGAATCACTTTTTTCTTCTATTTTTTCTCTTCCCTTGCTTTGATCTTCTTCCTATCATCCTCCTCTGTTCATGTGTTAGATCTTTGTCTTCAGTAGTCGTTTTCTGCTGAGATGTTTCGGTTTCTTACTAAATTTCTTTTTGTTTTAACAGTCCCCTCCCTTCCTGTTACTGAGGCTTTGTCTGTTGTCTTTGTTGGCTCTTGTGCTCCTTCTACTTTCATCTTCATTTTTTGAAATAATTTTTCATAATTTCTAGTTCTTTCCTCATTTCTGATTTTTTTCTAATTCTGATCTCTGTTATTTTATTTCTTATATCATCTTCTTAATGTATTT
Organism: Corynorhinus townsendii; assembly: GCA_026230045.1. NCBI lineage: Eukaryota > Metazoa > Chordata > Mammalia > Chiroptera > Vespertilionidae > Corynorhinus > Corynorhinus townsendii. The sequence continues at coordinate 9,819,615 of JAPDVU010000002.1, forward strand.
TAGTTCATTTTAAAATAGAAGATTATGGTTTATGTCTGCTGTCTGTCTGTCTATATAAATTTGTGGAAATGTAACCTCATGTGGTGGCCAGCTTTCAGAGGTCTCCTGACCCTGTCCCATCCTCTCCCCAATCTTATTGCCATCTGTCGCCTTTTCTCCTTCTTGTCCCTTATCTTGTCTTTACATCCTCAATGTGTCCTTCTCTTCTAGCTGTGTCTCTGCCTTGGGGGGCCCTGCCTGCTGTTGGGTTGATTACAGGGACAGCAGGAGCTATGCTAGCTCACAAAACGAGTTCCTGTTGATACCTTTTTCTGTCCAGTTTGATGATGTGTCTGGCATGTTGGCAAGGTGACCATGCTGGGTGTGAGAACGCTCAGGTGTGTTAGAACTGCTGTGTGCTGGCCCTCAGTGTGGCTCTCACTTTTTCCTCCCATCCACCGATAGGCACAGAGCGGATGGGTGGTCCTATGGCAGCAATAACTGTTGGAACCAGCCTGGTCTGGCCTGGTGGGTGGGCTCAGCCCCTGCTAATTGCTATGCTGAGCTGCCCCTAGCCCCAGTGGTCACATTCCTGGTTACTGGTGGAGCCTTGAGATTTGTAATCTGGTGAAACCCACAAACTGGGTTAAATGTGGCATATTTTTCTTGGCTCTGGAATTGAAATAGCCTAAGGATGCCAGGTGGGGGCCTTGCTGACTTGAGGGCAGCAACTAGAAAGGCATCCAGGGTGTGGGGCACAGGTGTCCTCAAGCTTGATTGAGTTTAAGAGGAGAAAATTGGTTTTAAATGTAGTATGAGTCCCAATGAGTGTTAAATTATGGGGAATTTGAAACATAAAGAAAAGATGAAGGAACAGTATGGTGTTCTGTGTTACACCGTGTGGTTGAGAGCGATGCAGGGACATCCTGGCCTTTCCCCGGGGGTGTGGACCTCCCTGCAGATGTGCAGCAAGGAGGTACAGGGCCTCCATGTGTGTGCTGCTAAGGCTCCTATGTTCTCGTGTCTTCTCTCGTGGACAGCTTAGCCCTCAAAGGTCTTTGCGGTCCTCGCTCACAGGGATGGTGGTCAGAGCTTGCTGTTCTAGTAGGCCCAGGCTGCACCCACGCTCCTCCCTGGCCTCAGGGTCTGTGGGGAGTCTACCTGCAGTAGAGATAGCTTCTGTCCCTCCCTAACAACATTGTGTTCGATAAATGTTTCACTAGTTGGGGTAGTAGCAGCTTTACTAGGTACAACAGATTGTGTTCCTGTGTCCTTTTCGCCGTTCCATGGCACTAGACACAGTGCACTGCAATCAACCCCACGCTGATCCTCTGACCATGTGTCTTCCCAGGGGTGGACCTCATTGCTGCCTTCTACGGCTGCCTATACTGCGGTTGTGTGCCCGTCACTGTGCGGCCCCCACATCCCCAGAACCTCGCTACCACACTTCCCACTGTCAAGATGATTGTGGAGGTGAGTGGGTTTGGTGGCCCCACAGGGAGACCTGATCGTGGGCCTGGGTGCTAGTCGGACCAAGGGTTTCTTCTCCTCCCAGGGTCTGGTTATTTCTTCAGGGCCCCACAAAGGGGTTTACTCCCAGGCATCATGTCTCATTGTACCTTTGATCCCTGTGCTCTGCAGGTCAGCAAGTCTACATGCGTCCTCACCACGCAGGCCATCATGCGGCTGCTCAAGTCCAAGGAAGCAGCAGCCACTGTAGACGTCCGGACCTGGCCCACCATTTTAGACACAGGTATGTGTCTTCAGCGCCTTTGGCGTGCATATGGGTCCCCACCAGGACAAACTCTCTTTCCTTTCATTGTTGCAGGGATTGCATTGTTGTCACCCAAAATACGTTAGATAAGAGCAGCTGAAGTAAATGGTGAGGAGGCTGCTAAAAGGAGCCTGCTGAGTGGTTCCCAGGAGCCCGTATACACCTATTAAAGTTGGACACAGGATGAAGGGTGACATGAAGCATAGCTCACATCATGCAGGGTCTCGACTGCCAGGGGGAAGCGAAGATCCTTGGCCAAGGCCTGTGTGCCTATGGCCTGCAGCTCGTGCCACTGCCTCTCATGCCTGCATATCAGTTAGCAGTTGTGGGGAGATGGACAGTCCTGCAGTATGTGTGCATGCACATGCACGCCCCAACACACACCTATCCCTCATCTCTGTTATTGGTGAGTGCTGCCTCACCCCATGACAATGAGAAGGGCTGAAAACCTCTGTCGCTCTGCCTTGGACCATCAGGTCAGCATAGGGCTGAGAGTGTCATCCCTGTACCTTATCAAGACACCCCGAATGAGCAGTACAGCACAGGCTCCTTTGGTGTGGTGTTCTCGGCCACATGAATGCCATGCAATGAGCAGACAGGAGTCCTTTTGACCCAATCATACTTATGTGCCTTTGTGCTCCATGGCACCACCTTTGAGAGGAGGTCAGGATCTGTGTTGTCTGTGACCACCTGCTTGATACCCCTCGACAGGCATCGGAGCATGTCAATGATGCTCTCACTGGCCAGAGTTTTTGTTGATCCTGGCTCAGCCCAGATTCTGTGACCTGTGCACTCCTCTGACCTTTTCACTGGTGACCAGAGGACTTCCCTGTAGCTCTTATGGCCTGTGTCCTCCCCTCCATACCCACCTTGCCCACTGTCCCTGTCCTATAGCATCAGCACTGTCTTGGTAGGTCCATGCCATGTGACCTGTCCTTGAAGGTTAAAATAAGCTTTCCCACTCAGATACACAGTCTGCTTTCCTGTAGCCCAATGTCTGTTCTGAGCATGTTCTCCAGGACTCCCTGGTAGAAATGGTCTCATCTCCTGGTGAGAGCCTGAAGTAGTGTTAACAGGCATCTCCCATTAACAGATGATATACCGAAAAAGAAGGTGGCTAATGTGTTCAGGCCTCCCTCCCCGGATGTGCTGGCCTATCTGGACTTCAGCGTGTCAACCACAGGGATCTTAGCGGGTGTGAAGGTGGGTCCTTTGATCGTAGTTCCCTCTGCTTCAGCCCCTGACACAGGGGTGAGTAGAAAGGGTGTTAGGTGCGGGTGCGTACAGTCCCTTCTTCTCACGCAGTGCCTGAGGCAACAGCATTGTTCCTTAAAGTTTGTGTTTAATACCAGTAAAGTCCAAAGTTGGGTTAGCCTGAGAGTAACGCATATTTCGATGTTTTGTGGTAATATCTGAACTTTCGGATTTATGGCTAACTTGCCTTGAGGAGAGGTGGCTTTGATGAGTCCATATCCTTACTGGGAGCCAAGCGCTTCACGAAAATTCTTTATTATCCTGAAATCTCATCTAGATGATTTTTCTTCTGCCATTTCCCGAGTAGTATTTGATTTATGTGGGGGGGTTGTGAGCCAGTCATCCTTTAAGGAGGTAAATGTGTCTGGCCACTGTGGACAGCAGGCACTTGTTAATCCCTTTCTTCCTGCACATCACTGAACAGACCTTGTATTTTACCCCCTAAGATGTCACATGCTGCCACAAGTGCCTTGTGCCGCTCCATAAAGCTGCAGTGTGAGCTGTACCCTTCGAGGCAGATTGCCATCTGCCTTGATCCCTACTGTGGCCTTGGCTTTGCCCTGTGGTGCCTGTGCAGGTGAGTGGAAGTATAGTGTGCAGGTGAGTGTGCAGATAGGGTATGCATGCAGGTGAATAGAGAGAGAGAGCAGGTAGTATGCAGGTGAGTGGAGGTAAAGGGTGCAAGTGAATGGAGGTAAAGATTATAAATGAGTGTGCAGGTAGAGTGTGCCAGTGAGTGTTCAGGTAGCATATACAGGTAAGTGTGCAAGTAAGGAGGTAAAGAGTACAGGTGAGTGTGCAGGTTAGTGCAGGTAGAGGTGCACGCAGGAAGAATGTGCCAATAAGTTTGCAGGTAGAGTGTGGAGGTGAGTGGAGGAAGTGTGCAGGTGAGTGCAGGTACCCCTGCTGCTGCACCCACGCGCTTGATTGGAATTGTATGTATTTCTTTAGAACTTTAACATCCTAAGATGCATTTTTGAGACCAGTAAGTCAAAGATACACATGTGAGAGGGTTTATTTGGGGGTGGAGTGGGTTTGAGTATGGGTCTGAAATTGAGTAAAAGAGTAAAAATACATTAAAAACAAACAAACATACATTGCCCGTTACTAGTAATTGAGGAGAGACTACTTAATTCCATCAAATACTAGGAAGTAGGGACAGGTCTTTAGAATTAGAAAACTGAGTCCCCAGCCAGCAGACCCTGACCCTAACTGTGACTCTAGGTCCTTATGAAGTGCTGAAGGGACACAAGGACTCTCTGTGCATTATGCCCCTCCCCACAAAGTGTGTTTTTCACCAAAACTCTGTGCATTAGGGAGAATTGTCCCCCTGTTCTATCCTTGGAAAAGGAACGAGGCAGCCACACCAGGCCCATTGGGTGCAGGGAGGCAAGGTACCTGGGGTACGCAGATGACGCACCTGGGCAGAGCGGCTAATGCTGACTTGACCCTTCATGACCCCACAGTGTCTACTCTGGACACCAGTCAGTGCTGGTGCCCCCGCTGGAGCTGGAGAGCAATGTGTCCCTGTGGCTGTCAGCCGTAAGCCAGTACAAGGCCCGCGTTACCTTCTGCTCCTACTCGGTGATGGAGATGTGCACCAAGGGCCTGGGTGCACAGACAGGTGTCCTCAGGGTGAGTGTGTCTGTGCCAAGGCCTGCTTGTGCCCTACTGTCTTCATCCCTTTTTAGGAAGTGCCCAAACCAGGGGTTTCTAGGTTGGCTCTAAACTGGGCCATTGGAATCTAAAAAAAAGACTCCCAACACAGCTCCAAGCAGTTGGAGAAACAGAGAAAACCCTTACCAGGCACCAAGTCATGCTGGCTCTATGTCCCTTCTTCCCGGCACCCATCCTGCTGGAAGCTCTTACCCTCCACCACACCTCTGCAGTAGGTAGTTGCTCCCTTCATCCACACACCCATGTGGCAGGATATGAGTGTGGGGTGGGGCAGGCGTGTGGGGCTGGCTTGCGCAGGTACATGTGGGGAGTGTGGGGGAGCATGGGGAGGGGCCAGGTCTGACACTAGCTCTGGGTGCATCTTGGAGGTGTCAGGGTCCCTGAGGGACCTGGGACAGGATCTGGGAGAATCCTGTGGAGCTGTAGCCAGATGAACTTCAGGACTGGCTGGTGTGGATATGTAGCAGATGGGTACCCTCTAGCGCTTCCATACTTAGAATTCTGTAGAATGAGACTGCAGCGGAGGAGGTGGGGTGTATGTTCAGGTCACACATGGGTCCCCTCAGGAGCTTCCTAAAGGAATGTTCAGGGCCTTACTCTGCTCCTCCCCACAGATGAAGGGGGTGAACCTGTCGTGTGTGCGCACGTGCATGGTGGTCGCTGAGGAGCGACCTCGGATTGCGCTGACACAGTCCTTCTCCAAGCTGTTCAAGGATCTGGGCCTACCTGCACGCGCCGTGAGCACCACATTTGGGTGCAGGGTCAATGTGGCCATTTGCCTCCAGGTAAGGTGGCTGGGCTGGGCATCCAAGACAGACAGTTTTTTAATTGTCGCTTTTCCTTGTTGTGCCGGCTACATCCATTTCTCATTCTCTGAGCCTTTAATGTTTCATTTCCAGTTTATCTTGGAGAACTATGAGGGTTCTATTTTTAAAAGATATTCTCTTCACGAACAAGGCTTATTTGGAAAAAAAATTGTTTTTGAACAGTGACTATTTCTTATCTGGAAGAATCTCACTAAGTTGGATAAAATATACATTTAATTTTTTACAGCAATATTGTTTTAAGACATCTAGTAATTTTAAATTGAAACTATTGTGATAATTTGTATTACCTGTAATTCATATTTGAGACATCAAGGTATTTTACTTAAGGAATTTACATGAAGTTTCAGAAATTGAACAGCTAACTGCAGTGCTGTTTACTGCTTCTTCAGGTGACTCTGGTTATTTTCCAGATTTTTACTAGTATCTCAATTTCACTCTTTCTAAAAATATACTAAATGTCTGCTCACCCATGAAGAAAAGACTTGTTAGAGGGAAAGGCAACATTGGAACCAGAGTAGGGCCCCCGGTAGAGCTGTTTCTTGTTTCTGGAGCCTTGGCTCAGCTTGGCCTTCATCTCAGAGCACTCCTGTCATGGACCAACTGTGGACCATCATCCTTTTTTCCCTTATCCTGATGTCCCCTCAACCGTGAAAAGACTATGCTACCACTCCAAGCCTCAGACCCTTGCCATGTGGCAGGAGGAAGTGGGCTGGGTGCCCTTCTCATACCCTTCCTGTTGTAGAAAGTAGGACTGAGCATCAGGCTCTTGGTGTGTAGTCAGCAGCTGTAAATGAAGGCATGTCCTCCTTACTCGATATTTGAAGGTTATCTCCTCTATCTGTTGGCATGTGGGATGCCATGTGTGATTGCAGAAGTCTTAATGAGATAATCACATTTGCCCTTTGAGATGCAGTGACACATTTTGCTGTCTCTTACCGTGTGTTTCTCACATGGCCTGTTGCTTTCTGTTTGTCTCCTGTGGCCGTCTCCTCCTGTCTCACTCTGCTGGCCTCCTTTGCCTCTGTCAGCCCAACAGGCTGGGAAAGCTGGCTGAGCAGGTATGACCTTGACCTCGAGGTACCTCTGTGCTTCCCCCATGAGTTCATGTGGCCTTCTCAACTTTAGACAAATACATGTTTCCTTTGCTGTCTGACTGCTCACACTGAATATTATTTTACATATTATAAAAGTTTCTCTGTAATAAAATTTAAGTAAAACTGTTTTGTAAAGTAATTAACATTAATAGCATTGCTTCTGGAGGGAAGGGCTGTTGAATCTCAATGAAGCAGTTTTTGTTACGTTGTCTGGGATCTTCAGAGAGTGATGTTGAGCAGAGTATCCACTTAACTTGATGTTCCTTACCTAATAAAACAGAAAATAACATCCTTCACTCAGGGTCCAAGTGTCAGAAGTGAGAAAGGGAGAACATCACTCTGTGGACCCTGATTGAGCCTCTGCTGTGCTCAGCCCTCAGTAGAATTAGGTTGGCTGGAGAGAGGCCAAGCCTGACCGATAGCTGGGTGCAAATGCCCTCAAATCCTGTGGTGGTGTTTTCACCATAACATAGAGACCAGCTGTGAGAACTGAAATGTAAAATTGTACAATTTGACATGTTCATTCAGTGTCACTAGTGTTTCACTCGATGTTATCAAGCCATGTAATGTTTGGATGGAAGGCATCAGTGTCCCTGGGCAGGCTCTCTGCTGGAGCAGAGATGCTGCCTTCCTGGCAGCGGGGAGGAGCTGTTAGGTGGCTGTGCCGTGTAGATGCAGACGTGCTGCTCTTCTTTCAGGGCACGGCTGGCCCGGACCCCACAACAGTCTACGTGGACATGAGGGCGCTGCGCCACGACAGGTAATGCCAATGGTGAAGTTGTGCAGCTGGGTCTGCCCTGACTGGCCCTCCTGGCACCTGGACTAACAGATGGCTGGCCAAGCTCTACTGGGGAAACTTGGGTCTCCCTCTCTGTGTCTCTGAGTCCTTGAGACTCAGTCCATGTCCCTTTATCTGTTATTCCCATGATCAAGAAGGGTGATAGGAGTGACCAAACATTTGCATTTAGCTTTTTATGGGGTTGAGGACAAGTAAAGCAACTAATGGCAAGGACTTTTTTACACAATACCATTTTAAGACAGGACTTAGTTTTTACATCAATAAATGTGTGCTGGGAGTCACAGTGTGTGCCTGTGGGTCCGGGTCCCTCTCAGCTTTGAAGCTCAGATCCTGGTCTGGGCCCTTAAATGTGGCCATGCTGCAGCTCAAGGTAGACAGATTACTGTGGACAGGGCAGCTGGTTGGGGACAGCCCCCAAAATACCTAGAACAAGCTTCTGCCTTGAGCTGTGTCAGGTGAGCCAGGCAGGTCGAGGGCACCTGAAGTCACTGTTCCAATAAGGTCATTGTCAATAAACTGACTGTCATAGTGATAATTTATGATTATCTTATGAGTTGCCTTTTTGAGGTCATTACCTATATAGTAAATTTTATTCTGAAAATTTTCCCTTGTTAATTTTTAGGGTACGTTTGGTAGAACGGGGTTCTCCGCACAGTCTGCCATTGACGGAGTCTGGAAAGGTAGTGGAAGCTGCAATTCTCCTGATGAACACAGACGGCTGTGGTCAGGCTGGGCTGGGCTAACGCAGGAGGCCTCCTCCTCACTGCAAACACACACAAGGACTAGGTTAAGTCTTAGTTCAACATACATCTAAAGCACAAAATCAAGAAAGGAGGACTTCGGGTGCAGAGACACAGAAGGAACTCCCATTGCTGGGGCTCGAGGCTGGTCAGGGCCCAGTGTCTTCACACAGTCTTGGAGCCCCGGCCAGCACAGCTACCCAACTCAGCCCCTGGCTCAGGTGACAGCCAGGAAGTGGTTCCCTCCAGGGCCTTGGGCAGCGGGTGGAGTCCTAGACACATCTTGCAATTTTCCATTGAAGCCAGTCCAGAAGACTGGGAGCCCATAGAGGGGTTGGGAGGGATTGGGGTGGGAGGTTAAAAATGTGAGCACCATGAGATGGGTCAGCAGACAGAGACCCAGGGGAACAGGCATCCTTAGAACCAGGGGAGGTTTGAAGGAAGGAAGAAAGCCCACATGGCCCGATGATGCCATGTGATGAAGATGGTGTGCCATGGCCAGCAGACAGCAGGATCGTGGGCAGGGCTGTGTGCTTGACATGGCCAGGAACAGGAAACTCCCAATCTATGGAGCCTATAGGGCCACCTGACTGCTTACACACTCCTGTGGCTATAGTCCCCTTTGGGGAGGCAGCAAGGTGCCTGGAGAAGAGCCCGTGTGCCTGTACGAGGGAGGGGGAGGAGCAGCCACAGGGACCCAGGGCAGAGGGCTCAGCTAGTCAAACATCCTGGGGAGGGAGCATAGTCACAGGGAGACTAGCATAGCTACAGTAGAGCTGGGGGAAGAGGAGGAGGTGCAAGGCCGTGGAAGAACACCTCCCATGAGCCTGCCTGTCTTTAGCGTCACCTGGAAGAGACCAGCTGAGAGGTGAATATGGGCAGTGACCTCCCCTTTCCAAGCACATTGCTGGAGCCCATGCTCAGTGGACAGCTTTGCTTATCCTTTTTGTATACTCAGCATATTTCCCCTGTATTATTAAGTTTCAAATGACTTATGCCTGAGGGACTTGTGTTCTGGAAAAAGCTCTGGATTTAGGGTTCAGGTGGGCCCCATGGAGAGAGGTCAGAGGCTCCAGCAGCATTCAGGAAAACAGGACTGTCCCACGGGTAGCGTGTGGCACAGTTGCAACAACAGTGGGAGGAGAGGAGGGTCTGGCACTGGCTGTAGGCAACAGCCTAAACTCACACCCTTCCTGTAAGTGACCCCTCATCCCTTCCCACCTGCCTGGGGGACCTCACTGTCATCATCATTTTGTACATGAGGAAACAGGACACAGAACAGGTGACCATGCTTGGAGCAGCCACATGGTCTGACCCGAGCTCAATGAAGTCTCCCCAGGACCAGGCATGGGGGATTCCCTGATTTGGGGTACCCTGCCCTGGAATGTTTTCCATGGCTCCTGGGTATGAGCTGGTGCCTCTGTCTGTCTGAGTCGACACAGAGCAGGTGACCAGTGGTTGGACTGACTCTGAGTCATGGGAAGGAAGGGCTCTTCAAGGTTAGAGTTCCAGCCCAGAACTAGGAGGCTTGATGAAACCCATGGACAGAGTCCTTGCATGACTAGGCTGGGGCGCAGCTGAGCGGTGGGGCTGAGTGGCCTTCTGCACTTGTGTGCCCCACAAGAGGCAGGCAGTCCTCGAGTGGCATTGTTGAAAGATCCCAAGTAGAACAGATGCTTATATAGACCCTCTTTGCCTCTCACAACATCCAAAATAAGGTCCATTCTTAGGAACTAGGGTCATTTTATTAAGATTCACATATATTTTTATCAATTAAAGTCTTTTTTCTGTTCAGATTCAAATTTAGCTTGGCTTTAAATCTCCTGATCACTTACATGTACATATCATGTTTGAATTAGCTTCCGAGGCTGTTGTTTTAATGTCATTGAGTCCGGAGTCTTGTGTTTTCTTTGACATGGGCCCGGTTTTCCTTCCAGATCCTCCCTGGAGTGAAAGTCATCATTGCACACACTGAGACCAAAGGGCCCCTTGGAGACTCACACCTGGGAGAGGTGAGGCTGGGGTTTGGGTTCTGGAGCTCCATGCACCTCAGGAGCTGCTCCTCCCCCTCTTCCCATCTGCCAAGCTATTTGGTTCTTTCCCTGCCCCCAGGCACATTTGTGCTCCTGTACCCAGGACTTGGGTAGGATTTCGTGGACCCATGGGATGAGTCTCCACTCTGGGTTCCCTACCAGCAGAGGTAAACCTTGAGTTGTGTAGGTACTTGGAGACCCTAGGAGCCACATAGGTACCCACAGCATGGAGAAAGCAGCTGTGTCTTAAAACACAGTTCCTGCACCAAGTGAGGAGCCATAGCCCTGAGGAAGGGGCTGGCACAGCACAGACACTGAGATGAGAGGCGGGGTCCTCTACTCCTGAGGACATGTCCCCTGGACACACAGGCTGTGCAAAAATCATTGTGTTGACATACCTGCATTTATGCATATGTTTCCAGTGTAATGAGACAGGTGGGACTTACTACCAGAGGCCAGGGTGGCAGGAGAGTGCAGGTCACAGCCGGAGTGCCCACGTTGGTTCTATTATTATGGGAATGGTCTTATCCTCCCAGTTCCAGGCCCTAGAGACATGCCATGGAACCTGTGTCCTGGCATCAGGGTCTCTGGTGTGTACATCCTCTGGGGTCCTGGTAAATGGCACTCAGGGGCAGTCACACAGACACTGCCCAGTCTCAGTCTAACTGAGACGAGGGTGTGAGTGAGCCTGGGGGACTCCCAGGGGTTGCTCAATGTCCTAATGGGAAGATGTGCCAGTCCCAGGGTTGGGTGGGATTGGTGTGGGGCCTCCCTTCTGGCCACTGGACCTAGGCCTGTTAGGGTAACATTGTGCCCCCAAGATGGTCATGGAAGATCTGTGCTAACCTGGGCCCCAGCTCTTGTGGCAGAAGCCCCTGTCAGCTTCCCTGTCTCCTCTTAGGATGCTGCCTTATGGGGATATATAAAGCCAGGTACTTGATCTGGGGAGCTGACTGTGGGTCCTGGATGGGCTCTTTATTTAGAAGGAGCCCCAATACACTGGGTACTGCTAGTATGTGTGCACCCAAGAGTATATGGATGTATATAAACTCACACATATACAGGATAAGTCTGGTGCAGGATTTGCCCACTCGGTGAGCCTCACTCCATCACTTGCCCCTGTGTGGACTTGTACATCGCTCCCCATCCTTATTGACAACAGTAGTTTGATGTGAAGAGTGGGAGTCACCCCGTGAGCTCATCTACATCACAGAGTCCTGGAGAGGAACTCTCCATTTGAAGGAGAGAAAATTACTTGTTTGCTTTCCATACCTATAATTTTAACTTAGTTCACAGGATAAGAGACACTGAAAATGCCCTGCCTTTATGCAGTGTTTTAAGTTCTCTTGGCGAGTGGATGTCTCATGATAATCTGTGCTCAGCTCATTTTGTCCTCTGGGCCCTACAGATCTGGGTTAGCAGCCCCCACAATGCCACAGGCTACTACACAGTCCATGGAGAGGAAGCACTTCATGCTGACCACTTCAGTGCCCGACTGAGCTTTGGAGATACCCAGACCATTTGGGCAAGGACTGGCTACTTGGGCTTCCTTCGGAGAACAGAGCTCACCGATGCCAGTGGAGGTGAGGATTTATGGTGACCCCGTGTCAGCACTGTTGGGGGTGAGGGGCTCTGTCTACAGCCCACAGGGTCTGCTGCTGCAGCTTGTGAGCCTGATAGGCACGTGCAGCATCTCAGGGATTCCTGCTGACTCACCACACCACTTGCAAGAAGCTTGTGTCTTTGGGTGTGGGGTGAAGGATGAGCTCTGGCAGTGGTGTTCTCTGAAAATTACTATTTTTCCCTTTGTGACCATCCCTCACTGTCCTTGGACCCTCGGCCTCTGCTGAATTTGTGGGGTTGTTGGTGATGCTGTCAAGTCCTCCCCCAGGCAGAGCCCTAGGCAGAGCCACCTGCATGTTTCACCAGCTGTGGGTGGTACCCTCCCCACACACGACCCCTCATAACTGCAAAGTCCTTAGGCCCCAGCAGGCCAGCCAAATCAAGTCAGAACTTTTGGTAGCCTCTGAAGATGCTGTTTTGTTTCCAGAAATAGTAAATATTATTTTAAAATATATATTCACACATTGATGTAATGCTTTGGAATCAAGGGGATGGACAGCACCTTTATCAGGCTCTGCTGCACGCCTCACCCATTAGGAGGCTTGGTTTTCGAGTGATGTTGGAATAGTGAGCTCCCTGTTCCAGAGAGCCTGACTCAGACTGACACAGATGTGTGGAGGGTGCCCAGATTGCACTGTTCCTTTCTGAGGTGTGCAAACTGTGCCCTTCATAGAGCGACATGATGCACTCTACGTGGTTGGGTCTCTGGATGAAACACTGGAGCTGAGAGGCATGCGGTACCACCCCATCGACATCGAGACGTCCGTGATCCGAGCACACAGGAGCATCGCCGAGTGGTAAGAGCCCAGAGGAGGGCGAGTCCCACCCAGCCCCTCTTCTGGGGCAGAGCCAGGGACTGAGGCCATCTGCCTGGTCACGTTTCCAGCAGAACCTGATTGCAGGCACATGCTGGCAAAGCCTTCCTCTCCCAGAGCTGACCCTGGGCTCTCCAGACCTGCTCTAGGAAACCCTCACCAGAGATGCCTTGTGTAGCCCTTTGGTTTTGCTTAGGCTTTCCTTTTTTCCTAGTCAGTTTTAGACCAAGCATTTGGCCCTGAATGAACAGGCAAAGTGTGAGGTCTCCACAGTTTTCCTGGCGTTTCTGCTTTTAATACGAATTTTCTCATTTAAATGGTTGTGATTCATAATTTCTTCACTATGCAGGGAGCTTGCATTGGGACAGGCTCAACTTTCAACATCAAATAATGAATGCTTCTGATTTTTAGCAAGAACTTTCATTAGAATAGATAGTCCTAGATAGCACCTTTTGCCTAGCCTTTCAGTTGTGAATGATGTTCAGCAGCAGCACAGTGTCAATAAATATACTTGTTTTTTCAATGTCCTCTGTTGGGCATCATTTCCCATGTATCTGTCGGTCCTCAGAAGCTGATGTCCATGCCCTGTGATGCCATCTGTCTTCTCCCTGCAGTGCCGTGTTCACCTGGACCAACCTGCTGGTTGTGGTGGTGGAGCTGGACGGGCTGGAGCAGGACGCACTGGACCTAGTGGCCCTGGTGACAAATGTGGTGCTGGAGGAGCATCACCTGGTTGTGGGTGTGGTGGTTATTGTCGACCCAGGCGTGATCCCCATCAACTCTCGGGGCGAGAAGCAACGCATGCACTTGCGTGATGGCTTCCTAGCTGACCAGCTGGATCCAATCTATGTTGCCTACAACATGTGAGCACTGCTCACCAGCTCCAGGGTTCTGTCCAGTGTGAGGCTTCCGGGGGTTGGAACCATGTGAAGGTGTTAGAACATGTGAAGACACTGCAGTGTGTCTGTAGCCATCAGGACAAAGGACTGCAGTCATCACGGAATACTGTACTCCTTGCCCTACTTTTAGAGATTCGTCTCAAAGTTCCCCAAATCTTATTGAGAAGCCACTTCCTGAATTATTTGAAGAAATTTTTTAATCTTCAAGAACCTTTACAAAAACATAAATGTCAGTATTTTAACGGATAGGGTGACTGGAAAAGGAAATGAAAGGCTGGCCATGGGTATCATAAGGAATTGCAGGTGTGCAGTTTGTTCTCTACTGTATTGCAAGTTTGCACTTTTTAGACTAAAAATATAGTTCTTGATTTAAAAAAATGCAATTATTTATTCCCACTTAAAATGACAAGTTTATATGTAGAACTTAAGCTAGAAAGAACTTGAGGCCCCAGTACAACTGATTCACAGGGAGGAACAGAGCCCAAAGAGGCTGATGAGAAGGGCAGCAAGACCTGCCCACTCCTCCTACCCCGGCTCTTGGCACTCTAATTGCAGGGTGCTTCCTCTCTCCCAGTTTATTGAAACAGGTGTGCCCGATTGTCTGCACACATTGTCACTGATGTTCAGTAAGTGCATTTGGGGCTGTCAAGGTAGATGCTCTGTTTCGGAAAGATAAACCAGCATTTAGTTTTAAACCACATTCCTAGGTTTGTAACTTAATGCTGTTTAGTTAAACACTTGTTTTCATAGCATCACAATATAAATTCTTCTCAATACATGGAAGTGTACTGAATTATTTTCATCCCAAATTAACAGATTTGGAAGCATTGATGACAGTGTCTGAGGTTTTCACATCCTCAGTGCAGCCAAGCTGTGGGGAGAGCCTTGCCCCTGTTGAAGGTGGGCCTGGTAACCCTCGCCCTGGCTTTCACATTTTGAGTTGCATGCTTATTAAATTTGGCCAAACCATATTCAGTTATGACTAAACGGAGTGATATTGCTGTAAACCTAAATCAAAGAGCATATAAAATCCTTTAGAAACTTCTAAGAATTTGAAGTGAAGCTCAAATCTAGGACATAGAGTATTTTTATATAGCTAATAAAGAGTATGTTATGAAGTTGTTGGGTTTTGGGGGAACTGTGGATGGGAAAGTTTATGGATCATGCATGCTTCATAGAAACAACCAGGTTTTTCTGGAATTAGCCTGAATCAGTGCCTAACAAAGCTGTTATTAATTCTCTACCATTTAAAATTCTCCACCAAATAGGTCTGGCTAACTAGGTTAACTCTCACATTTTACTCTTCTTTGGCTACTAATAGCAGATGCATTGTAGCTCTGTTTGTGGTGGTGGACTGCAGTTAGTATGTTACAACGTACTGGAATTGTAATAATCTATTGTAATTATGTACATAATCTGTGTAACTTATTGACATACAGATAACAGATATTCCTTATAATAGAATGGCCGGCAGGGGAAAGAACTACCTAACCCTAATCTTAATGTTGTAGTTTTGTAGCAAATATTGTAAAATTTTTGTATTGAAAGGTCAGTGGCAGTAAAACAAGGTGTCTTGTAAATTAAGACTTTAAGAAGCACATTAAAATGTTTTAAGATTACTCTCTGGGAATTCTGTATATCACACTAAAATTTTTTATATCATAATGTTAATAAAAGTTATTGATTTTGTAATTCTGCATTTTGAAATGTGTGAAAAGGTTTTTTAAATGATCCCAAATAGGATGTATTTTATTATGCATTACTTTTTTCTGAATATAAAAGCATTTATGCTTACAGCATAAAATCTACAAAGCACATTAAAGTGTAAAGAAGAAAATCTATACTCCTACCTCTGAGTAATATAGCAGCATTAGTATTTGACGTAAATCCTTTTGGGGATTTTTTCCTTTTAAAATTTTTTACAAAATTAGAATCATATACTTTTATAATCAGCTTTTGTACTTAATAAATTAGACTTTTTAATATGTTACATATATTCTTCTACATGTTTTAATGACTGTACAGGTGTTTCATGACTAAATGTAGCTTTTGCTCAATTGCTGTTGTCCATCATAGTTCTTTCAACAGTGCTGCAGTGAACCTCCTCCCAGATGTGTGTGTGCACGTCTGCAGTTACAATTACTGCCTCCAGCTTACTTCCTATAGGTGGAGTGGGGGGTAAGAGTTCATGCCAGGCTTGAAGCTTTGGGTGCTCACTGCCCTGGTTTTCCTGCATCCAGCTCTGTCTTTCAGAGTTTAATGAGGGAACCTATTTATACGACTTTGTGAAATGTTTAGGCAGGACCTTGTGGAGTTTTCCAAGGGCGGTGCAAAGCGAGAAATTGAGATGTTATTACTAATTCTAAGTGCCAGTTAAGTAGAGGGTACCTTGTTCCCCAGACTCTCCAAGTGACTGAAAAGGCCAAATATCATGAGTGATCATTACAAATACTGTTTAAAAGCAAAAGCTGAAAAAGGACAATGAGGGACCAGATGAAGCTTTGAGGAGAGATGCATTGTCACCAATTGCCACTCCCAGCAACAGTGAGCTGGACTTCCACGTGGGTACGCCCAGATGCTGCCATAGGCTCCAGATGGAGAGCAAGAGAATGAAGGCCACTTATAGGCTGTTGTTGCATGCTGATAGAGTGCAACATAAGTTCAAAGATGAGCAATGTTTACCACTTACTCTACATTAAAAAGTAGGGAAAGATCAACTTCTGGCATGACAGCCTGAGAAGCTCTGTGAACATGATATTCAGAATGACAGGTGAAAATTATTGTCAAAAAAACCAAACACTGAAAGCCTTTGGAAATGGCCCTAAGGGCATACAGCAAATGGAAAAACATCTGTGCATGAAAGTTCAGTAAGAAAATGAAGAATCTGTTATTTGAACCAAGACTGATCTCCTGGGAGATCTCTTCCATCCAGCCTCCACTCATGGAATGCAGCCTCTACCTTGGATGAAGTGCCACCGAGAATACAGGGGCTCTGACTGACCTTGTCCAGCTCATAAGTTGGTAGTGCCATGCCAGGAGATGCAAACTGAGAAGACCTCTGGCTACTGCCTCAGAGGTTCTAAAGCAGGGGTGTCACTCAGAGATGCCTGGGTCTAGCAAGAGAGAAACAACTTACCACTTGCAAGAGAACTCCAATAAATTGACAGCTGAATTCTTATCAGCAATAATGGAAGCCAGAAGGCAGGGGGTTAACATATTCAAAGTGGAGGCATAATACATTCTCAGATAAAAAAGAGTGAATTTATTCCTAGCTGACCTGCATTATTAGAAATAC
Organism: Corynorhinus townsendii; assembly: GCA_026230045.1. Taxonomy (NCBI): domain Eukaryota; kingdom Metazoa; phylum Chordata; class Mammalia; order Chiroptera; family Vespertilionidae; genus Corynorhinus; species Corynorhinus townsendii. The sequence continues at coordinate 9,836,424 of JAPDVU010000002.1, forward strand.
TAAAGTTCTTCAGGCTGAAAGCAAGTGATTTCAGATGGTAATTTCAATTCACATAAAAAAACAGTACTGGTAAAGATAAAGGTAATTATAAGACTATGAATTGTAATGTCCCTGCTCAGGGGTCCTCAAGATGGTGAGGTCTCCCCTACCCAATGCTTTGCACAGTCTAATCAAGTGAGAGGGTGGGCACAGTTCCTCTGTAAGGACCATATAGGCTGACAGTTCTGCCTTACCAACCCAGTGCTTCCTAACTTCCTGAGGATGAGAATCACCTGAGTTCTTGTTAAAACAGTCACACAGCCAGACATGGCCCCATCCCAGATCTGGGAGACCTGTCACTTAGGATATTTAATGGGCCCCCAGTAGAAGGAGCTGTGGGGCCCATGTGACTCAGCATTTCTTCCCCAATGTCTATCCCCAGCCCCTCAGAGGGGAAAATTTCAGGAACAGTCTTCACTGTGTGAAAGGTTTCCAGGGACCTGCATGTTCAATGCGAGGGTTGGGGTGAGGGGTCTTCAAGAGAGCCTGGTGGCACTGGGCTTTGTTCTTGAGGTTGCTGGCCTCAGCCTAGGCTCTGCCCCATGGCCAGCCTGTGCCCAAACCTCCCTACTTTGCCTCCTGCCAACTTGCTTGAATGATGTTTATTTTTCACACTCTTCTAAGAAGCCAGTCCTTTTCTCATCAGAGAAAAAAGGTTGTGCCAGAATCTCATCTGGCCAGATCTGCAATGATAAGAACCCAAGTTGGGATCAGACAGGGATGAAATCTCCAAAATTAAACATCCTGATCAAGAAAATCTCAACACTGTGCAACCAATAAGAAATTGCAGATGTAAACTGGGTGAGGCTCATGTGATTGCCATCTAAACCCCTAATTTTAACCTGTGCTCATCAAAACTGGTTTTTACTGAATTTGAATCTGATAAGTTTAAAAAGAAGTAAAAACCCAGAAACAGCAATCAAACCCAGGAGTCTCATGGGAGAGTTGTGACCCTTCCCAGAGCTTCCTGGGAAGAGTTGTCAAACTGTTTCCAGGGCCTCAGCTGGTGTGTGAGAGTTGAAGGGCCCCTCTTGCCTTGGAGACTAGGGTGGGGTCTTGCAGGGGTGTCATGCTGGATATAAACTGCCCACAAGGAAGACATTCAGAGCAGGGCCCCAGGTGGCCTGGGAGAAAATGTACTTCCTTTGGTGGCTGCGGGAGACATGGTCTGCTTAGGACAGGACCAATCCTGTGGGGGTGAAGATCTATTGTGCGTGAGGGCCAGCTGATAGAGGCCCCTGGGCGACTTCAGGGCCAGGGAAGGCAAGGGGGGCAGGTGGAGCCCTGGCCTGCCCAACCTCAATGCCCCTCCCCACATTGTTCCCTGCGGGGTAGGGCCAGGGTGAAAGAGGGAAGAATGGCCCAGGGCTCAGGAATCCAGAGCCTTCCTGAAGTCCCTGTGCCTGCTGGGAGCTCTCTGTGGAGACCCCCAGTGGTCGGCAAACTCATTAGTCAACAGAGCCAAATATCAACAGTACAACGATTGAAATTTCTTTTGAGAGTCAAATTTTTTAAACTTCTTCTAACGCCACTTCCTCAAAATAGACTCGCCCAGGCCGTGGTATTTTGTGGAAGAGCCACACTCAAGGGGCCAAAGAGCCGCATGTGGCTCGAGAGCTGCGGTTTGCCGACCACTGCCCCAGGCTGTGTGTTCCCCCTTCATGATGGTAAGATGAGGATGCCTCCTCTCAGTGGCAGGACTCTTGACAGCTGTGTTGCCCAGACTTGGAGCAGGGCTAGCAGTACATGCTGGGATGGTCCACATGGTTGAGTGGAGGCTGGGTGCCTGCAGGACCAACAAATGGGATCCTCTGCTTGGTCTCCGTCTCTGGCCGGAGAGACTTAATGCTGTCAGGGACATTCTCTGGGCTACTTTGGCCCCATCTTGTGGATTAAAATGGAAACTGATGGGGCACAGGGAGTTGCGTGTGGCTGAACTGGGTCATGATGGGAAAGGCAGTGTGGGACAACAGAGATCATTTTAAATTCAGAGTTCATTCTCCCTAGAGATGTCTGAGGCAGCGCCCAGTGGGCCATGTGGGGACCATCACCGCCCATTCATGAAACCAGCCAGTGCCTCTTGGTGAGAGCAGGTCCCTCGCAGCTGAGGACATGTAGGAGGAGGAGGATGGACATTTACAACCTGGAGCTCACCATAGTTTGTGCCAGGAAGCCCCCAGGAGTCCCTGAGGATGACTGTGCAGTGCTCAGGAAGTCTCTCTGGGGTAAAGGTACATCACCCCCTGGATGTGGGGTCAGAAGGCAAATGCAGCAGCTGCACTAGGCAAGCCCCTTGGTGGCGGTACACGCCAGTTCTTTCTTCTGCTTAGGAAGCAGGGTGTCATCTGGGAACTGAGTCATCTTGGGATTCTTGGGATCAATGGGGACAAGGGAGGTACCAGGAAGGACCTACTCAACTTTTGGCTAAAGCAGCAGGGCTGTCCTCTGGTGATGAAAGGAAGTGTAGAGACGTGGTCTGAAGGCAAGCTGGCCAGGTACAGACACCTCACACACTACAGCTCAGAGCCAATCCACCACCCACCTCCCTCTCCCTGACCCCTCTGCACAGGGTGTATCTATGCTTGCCCTCGGGCTGAGTCAGACAGACTCACTTTGGGCCTAGCAAGCCAGCTCCCCTTCCTGTGTCCCACCATTGCCTAGAACGGGGTGCATAATCTGCAGGGCCCAACGCACAATGAAAACGCCAGGCCCCTCGTCCATAAATTACCAAATATTTCAAGACAGCAACAGCCGAGTGTTGACCTGAGCATGGGCCCGTGGTCCTCCCAGGTTGACCCGTCTGAAGCGGCGGATGGACCGGCCCAAGTCTCTTCACTCCTGCCCCCATCTCTCCAGAGACCCCCTGCTGTTGCCGCCTCTGCTGGAAAGCCCAGGAGCGCCCCCTGCCCTAGGGATAAGGCCGCGTTCCTTTGGCCCCAAACCTGTAGCCCTCCCAGACCTGGGGACCCTCATTTCCTGCGGTGCCTCCAGCCCTCCCCTAGCTGCGTCCCGTGCGAGGGGCTCCTCCACCGCAGGGTTCGCGTTTTCCCTGTGGTGTGGGCGCTGCTCCACCTGTTCCGCCGGGGGCTGTCTGAGGGCCCCTGGGGGACAGCTCGGGTCTCCCCGAAGGGGCAGCTTGCCCAGTCCAGCCAGCAGGCAACAGCCCCGAGGGGCTTCTGAAACCACCACCACCACCCAGCTTTCTCTATTGGGTCTGCGGGCAGGACCGAGGATCCTGGAGGGTGACCCCGCGGGAATAAACCCGCCAGAACAGAGACGACCCCCCCCGCCCGCGCCCCCAGACTCCGTCAAGGAGACCGGTGGGACCCCGACCCGAGGCAGCGGCAGAGCGGGACCAAAGACCCTAACTCTGTGCCAGCCCCAGCTCCTCCGCCGGCTCGGCCACGCCCATCGCTTCCTGTTGGGCAGGACCAATCGCAGCTCCCCTTTGTGGCGATTGGTCCAGAGAAGGCCACGTGACACCAACCGGGCCGGAAGTTTCTGGAAGGAGCGGGCGGGCCGACTGAAGAGAGGGAAGGTCGTCCCACCACGTGCTGCCCCGCCTCCCTTCCCTCGCCCCACCTCTCCCGCTCGTCCCTGCCCCGCCCGCCCCGCCACTACACTGTCCTCTGCGCACCCCGCCCCTCCGCGCCCGCCACCTTCTTAAGGTCTCTGTCTCCCATGCCCACCTGAGCACCCGCCCTGGCCTTGGTGAACGCACTAGCTGCAGCCGCGAGGAAAGCCAGGCCCCCTCGACTTGACTCCTCTTCCCATTTTGCAGGTATTTCGTTTTTATTTCATGTTTAACGGCTACGGAGACTTATCACAGTGCTTTTATTTAATGCAAATACAAGCGATCAATGGTTTTATGAAGTTTGTGTCTTTAAATAATACAGAACAGGAAAAGAGGTGGATAAGATTAATTTGAATTTTCCTGGAAGTGATTTTTAATATTTGTAACGATTATTTGAAACTTGATTTGTTTGAATTCGTAGATACAGGAGTATTAAGTTTAGCTTTCCAAGTACACTGACTTTACCAACAGCACAAACAAGTTAGGAATGACATTCACCAACAGACCAAACACATCAGCAGTAACCCATCCTCTCACAGACAGGAGAGGAGGCTGGAGAGACTAAATTACTTGCAGTGCACTGGTCTCCGGAGAGGCTGGTCTGAAACCTTGGTCCTGAACCTGCCCATCCTCCCGCAAAACGCGTGTCCCACGGATCCAGCAAAGTGTGAGCCTATCAGGAGAATTCCACTGAAGGTAGAATTTTGCTTCTCCGTTTTGATTAGAGTTAAGGTTTCAGTACTTGTTGATTTATGGGACACGTTTTTCCATTTAGAACTGTTAGCATTAAATATCTACTCAGTAATCACAGCTCACCACAGGAAAAGGGATCTAAACGAGACCATGCTCTAGGGCTAGTGGGACAGCATTTTCACACCATCTAACTACGTTAGGTTTCATTGGCACTGATGATGAACAAATTTAAGAAATGGCAGCCTATTCAAAGGTTCGTTAGAGCTTTGTTGTTTCAAAGGAAGTGGAGACTTAAGGAAACCACAAATGTCCAGAATCCTGTTTGGGAGTCAGCTTTGTTTTTTTCTGGGTTAGGATCCTGTAGAGCCCAGGCTTTGTGACCGAGAATTGACTTTCCTACATGATATTACCAGGAGTCCCAGGGACCAGTCAGCTAGCACGTATGCCTAATATAGCAGAAGGAATGGTGGGGGCCATTAAAAACAGCCCTTGGAAAGAGATTTTCAATTTTTCATTCACAAAGCAAATGAAGCTTCCTAATTGCTACGACACAGCCAGAAAGCTCAGCTCCTACTAGCCTGCAAGCCCTTACTCTCTGCTTCCTTGTGTGACCTTCGCCTCTGTTACAGGAACAGCGTGGCGGCTTTCTCTAGTTCACTCGTGTTCAAAGAATTCGTGGCAGGCTGTAGTCACCATGGCGATGAAGGCCACAAATTCTTGGAAGTCACATTCGCCATCTCCATCGCTGTCCAGTGTTTCCATGACTTTGTCCACAACCTCCTGCTCTTTGATTTCCTAAGAGAGATCAGTCACCCAGCTTGTTTTTAAATGAAATTTAAGGCCATCAAAACACGATTACAAGTTGGCTGGTTTAAAAAGTCTGTATCAGAAACAACCTAAGATGTAAAATGCAAATTACCAGGAAGATTTCTCCTGGGGCCAGAGGACTGTTGTCCAGGGGTTTGTGCCTTCTCTACCTTCCTTTAGGTCCCGTGGGACCTGGGCTATTTGTAAAGACTGAACAGAACAGCCAAGACCTGAAAACCTGCAGGTTGTTATCACTATACTTAAAACACCCGGAAAAGGATAGCATCTCGATCAGCCAGAGTATATTACAGGAAAATGTCTTGAAAGAAAAACAGAACTTTTATCTCCCTAAAACTTGTCAGTTTCTGTGTGTAGAAGTCCCCACAATGAAGATTTCCATGGATTTTTATGTTTTGAAATTTTTTTGTTTTGTTTTTTGTTGTTGTTGAAGTAACTCTTTAGCATGCCCTACATTTGTGACCTCCGTGTGTTCTTTTTGCCACTTGAGCTGCTTTCTAGGTGTCATGGAACTTTTTCTGACAGTTCTTCCCAACACAGAAGCCAAGTGAATAGTCTTACGAAGTCTCTGAGGAACACACACGGTGCAGGGCCCTAAACATGTGAGAAGGTGGCATTTTGCACTGAAAAAGAGCATCAGTGCAAGTTGCTCAGAATAACAATCCCCAGTGCAGCAGAGGTTGGCCTGAAGAAGTTCAGTGTTCAGTGGCTGCCTTCAATCTAAAACATGTAAAAGACTGAGCCCAGCCGGCGTGGCACAGTGGTTGAACCAGGAGGTCATGGTTCGATTCATGCCTAGGTTGCAGGCTCAATCCCCAGTGTAGGACATGCAGGAGGCAGCCATTCAATGATTGTCTCTCATCATTGATGTATCTCTCTCTCTTTCTCTCCCCCACCCTCTCTCTCCCTCTCCCTCTCTGAAATCAATAAATATATATTAAAAAAAATAAAACATGTAAAAACTGAGATTCCAGTGGGGGTTGGGCAGGACCTGTAAGCATAGGTTAGAAGATGGATGGCAGCAGTGTATTATTTCAATTATACTATAGGTTTACCTCCTAATCAAAATTACCTTGATAAAACTAGGCCAACAAACCTTGATACCTTAGCATACTTACCTTGCATTACTTATCTTTTATAAATTGTGGTTACCACATGTTAAGCTTTTTCTATATTTTAAAATCAATAGCAGTTACTGGTTTTTGAACTTTCACTATATGTTAAGCACTTGACAAAAACTATCATTTCATCCTCACAACAATCCTTTTTTACAGAAGTAACTGGGACTTCGATTAAGTTAGAAGGCAAGACTTAGTGGGACTGAATAATTGAACATGTGAGTGAGGCAGCTGCCACTTGGACTTGAATGCCTGAGAAATCAGTCCCAGAATCAGACTAGGGGATGCCTCCCCCATCCCACCACAAGCCTGCAAGTCACTTCCTCTGCTCTGGTGGTGCCATTCAGAGCCTTGGAGTGTTTGCGTGGGGGTGGGACAGGAGGACCAAGCCAGCTGCAGACAGTGGGTGCCGCCCTGGTGCTGGAACCTGGGGCTCGCCCTGCACTAAGAGGCTCAGCTGGCTGGGATGGTGGCTCCCTATCACCATCACCATCCCTCAGGATGCTCTGGTGTCTTTCCCGGAATTAGCTCCTGGTCAGACATCAGTGCACTGGTTCCCTGGCCTTTTCCCTGTGTGTGATTAGTCACTTCAGAACCTTGCTTCTGGGTACTAAGAGAAGGTCAGGCACCAGGTAGATTGCAGTTCATTGCCTTGAGGGTGTAAGACTGGTGTGCAATAGAGATAATGGGTGGCTGACCCAAGGGCGGGAGCTAGTGGGTAGGGAAGTGAGTCCTCTATGAGGTGTCTGGACATTCTTTTACCACAGATCAGAGCGAGACCTGTGTAGGGGAGGAGGGCTCATCAGGAGTCCTCATGCAGCTTCCTGAGTTAGGGTCCTCTCCAATGTCTCTTATTCCATGAAATCCCCTGCAAGCCCCCAGGCCTTCTGCCCCCAGTCAAGTAGGTTGTGGTCCTTCATGGAAGTGCCAGCGTGGCCATGTCCTTGGGCCTGTGTCTCTCCCAGTAGTGAGCGTAATGAGTGGTCAGTAAGTATTTGCTCAGTGATCAGCATCTTTATCGCTTAGGTGGATGCTAAACACCTAACTAAAGCTAAAATAGTGCTTTTTCCCCCAAACAAAAACTTAGCTTTAACATCTTCTTTATATGCACATGGTCCATGATAAGTCGTGAGTCTATTTTCCATCCATTCTGCCATCACTGCTGTAGATCCTTAGATTTTTTCAGAGAAATGTCAGCATTATTTGGAATCTGTACTTTTGCCTTTGAGACAGCAGTTTTTTTCGTGATGTTCCTACTACATACAAAACAAATGAAAATGGAGACAATGGGGCTCAGCTCAGCTAACCTCCATATTGAGGGTTCAATCGTGCAAATGAGTTTCCAGAAGCAACCTAGGAGTCCTGAAACAGACCTGGAATCACCTCCATGTCTGCTCTGAAGAGGAAGTGCACAGGTGGTTTTATAAGTGGAGAGGAGAATGCATAAACTGGCGATTTTAAAAAGACTCACCTCTAAAAAATGGGAAAGCTCGTTGTTGATGAGCTCCTTGAGTTCGGATTTCTTCAGCTTGTGCTTGTCGCCCTCCTTTCCGGAATACTGATGGAAGACATCAATGAGGGCCACCACAGCCTTCTCCAGCTCAGACATCCTAGGGGCCCACAGAGGAAAGATGCCTTCTCATGCCTCTTGCCTTGTTTCACAAGAAACAGTTAACATGGTACCTACACAGACATCCACCCAGAGGAGGGGGCTGGGCCAGCCTTGGTTCACCTCCAACATCAAGCTTGGAGGAGGGCATTCTGGGAACTTGCTCAGTGGTCACCAGTCTCCCATCTGCCTTTTAGATCCACTCTTCCTTCTTTGTCCCCCTTCTCTGTCCCTGTTGGCTACTTTGACAAGTTCCCGGGCCCTCTGGCTTCTGATGGGGTTTGGCCAATGGGAAACTCCAGCAAAAATATGAAGGCAGCCCTGGCTCACCGTTTCACTCTCACGTTGATGTTTCTCGCCCTTCCTCTATCTCTAAAAATCAATTTAAAAACCTTTAAAAAATATGAAGGCAGAGCAGTGAAGGAGTTCTGAGATTGATCCCTGCCTCCTACCTTGGGCACCCTCTGCCCTGGCAGCGCCCCAAGTCAGTGACGGTGCTGCTGAGCAGAGCAGCGCTACAAGCTCTTAGAATTAATAAGAAAGAAGGTGACTAGGAGCCAAATGAGGGTACAAACATCCATAGTAGTCTTATATTCTCTCAATAAGCAATTGGAAAACAGGAGAATTCCATTCATACAGCAGCATATACATATTACTAAGAATATGTTTCGTATGAAAAGTGTAGTTCTTTCCAAAAGATTTTAAAGATCATAAAATACAGGAATTTGCTTTCCTTTGAACTATTATGTAAGTTTAACTCATTTTTTAATAAAATTTTTTACTGGAAAAAATTAACATGGTAGAATTTCCACAAATTTTTTTGAAAAAGAAAATCAATGAAAGACACTTTGACCTCCTAGAAACAAAAATGTATTATCAGGTTATACAGTGAAACTGGTTCCGCTCCAGGAACAGGCAAGTGCAGCAGGAGCCACCGCCAGGTGTTTCTTGGGGACCCATGGAGGTGCTGCCTCAGGTGAATGGGGGAAAGGTCGCTTATTCACTAGTAAGTGTTTCTCTGCAGTTGCCAAAGTCAGAAACTTTCTGCTTACCTCACCACGCACCTTATACCATAGCCCAGTGGTCAGCAAACTCATTAGTCAACAGAGCCAAATATCAACAGTACAACGATTGAAATTTCTTTTGAGAGCCAAATTTTTTAAACTTAAACTTCTTCTAACGCCACTTCTTCAAAATAGACTCGCCCAGGCCGTGACATTTTGTGGAAGAACCACATTTAAGGGGCCAAAGAGCCGCATGTGGCTTGTGAGCCGCAGTTTGCCGACCACTGCCATAGCCTGTAAACTGGAGAAATACCTGTGCAAACCTGGGGGTTAGGCACATTTTACAAAGGACAGTTTTTCAATTGTTTCACAAAACAGACACTCAGCCAGAGAAATTTACCAACTTTAGACCTTGAATTCTTCTTATTAAAGAATCCTAGTACAGTCAGAGTTAAAGCTAAATACAAGAGTTATATCTACTTGTGGAAAAATCATTGCCATGTTGAGTATGTCACATCTTAAAAGTAACTTGGAATAAAATATTTAAATTTTTATTTCTGACTTCCCAAGGGAAAGAGAATTGAGGGTTTCCATCTTGGCCTGATTTTTGCTAAAGTCACACCATTAAGTATCATTATACTTTGTTTTAAGTCACTAATAATCAGATATATCATATACAGATAGAACAGTTCAGATGGATGAAAATCTTTAAACATTTCCTACTTATCCTTTGCACTCAAATTTCAATTACTGATTTTTTAAAAAAAGAAACAAAACAAGCCTCAGTTGGTTAGAGTGTTGTCCCAATATGTCAAGGTTGTGGGTTTGATCCCCAGTCAGGACACATACAAGAATCAACCAATGAATGCATAAATAAGTGGGACAACAAATCAATGCCCCCCCCCTTTTCCTCTCTCTCTCTAAAATCAATAATTGAAAAAAAAAGAAAACCAAACCTTTTATATCATCCTGATGCTTCTCAAAATCCATGATGTTTTGGGGAAGAGGAAGGTAAATTATTTATTTTTTGTGTGAAGTATGACTAGTGGGATTTTTCTAAAAGGAAGAGCATGGAATATATACTTCATATTTTTTAAAACTCCATAAAATGTGATTTTCTTTAAAACCATACTAAAAGTTAATTTTTTTCCCTTTAAATTCTTCCTGTTGACTAAGAAACAATTGATGGTTTAAAGCTTATCTTTTAAAAGAAATGGAAATCAAATATCCATGTTCCTTTTCCACTTCATTCTATGACTGTTATTCCTGCTTCAATTAGCCTCTTATTCCTGTGTTAATCTTTTTATGTCGAAAACAAGAGAAGTTTTGGGCTTTTAACACATCACACATGATTTGAGAGTTCCCTCGAAGGAAGGGGCCCTACCTACTTGAGAAATTACCAGAACGATGAAAGTTAAACCCACCATAAACCCCGATTTCTTTGACCCAATTTATAATTCACTTGTAAAGACCTCTCAGTTTGCATGGAATTTGTGAGTGGGTGTCCAGAGGCCCTGACATTTCCCTTTGAGGGAAACGGGAACACTGAGAAGCAGTGTGTGCCCAGGGCCAGGGCAGGAGCAAGGAGAGAAACACTCATCTGTAAGGAAGGGCTAAACTAGCTAGCATCAGATTGCCTTCTCAGCCCTGCGGAAGCAAAAAGCTCCTCTTCAAAGAGGGAAGAATCACTATTTGCAGTACTTCTGGGGAAATGTCAGCAGTCACCAGACATGAGGTTCCTCCAATTTCTGGTAATAAAAACATGGGTAAAGTGAACCTCTAGCTGTCTAGGGCTGAGGCAGTCATGTCCACAATGCAGTAGTAAAATCCACACTTTGAAATGTTGCACTTATCCTAAAGGGGCTTTTTAAACTACCACCCAGTTCTCCAACCCACCTTCTGGGATCCCTGCCCCACTACAGCCCCCAAAAGAGCAGGCTTTCCCCCTCACGTGTGATCTCGGTCGCTCTTCGCTCTTCGTGGTCACCTCCTGGCTGCAGTGTCCTGAGTGGCAGGAATGGTGAGGAGGGATGGCCTTTTATTCCTTCCTCTGGGCGTGGGCCCCTTGTGCAGTCCCATTGCAGGCCCAGGCAGCCAATGGGGGCTGAGGGCAGGGTGGGGGTGGCTGGGGCAGGCAGGCCTGCACACAGGGCTGCATTGACCAAGCTGCCACCCGGGGACTGCACTTGGGCCAAGGAAGAAAACGGCCTGCGGGGCAGGAAGTGGGGAGTCAGCTTTTTGTGCTATTTTAAATTTACACATGAATATTAATGATCTTCTAAAAGCAAGGTTGGTGGTGGGGAGAGGAGAGAGACAGATTAATTGATTCAAACAACACAAATGTTCAGCCAAGAACTTGGAGCGTCCAAGTGCAGGCTGGACCATGCTGTTTTCCAGTGGAGAGGCCCCTGAGCCCTCTCCTGTGTCCAGCTCTCTGCACCTGGCCCCCACTAGCAGGCAGGATGCCCCATGGATATCTATACCCTGAGCTAAGCAGGGCTGCCTCAAGAAGGCACTGAGCTCAACATCAGCAGGGACTGAGACATTTGGCAGAATGGACACTTGATTCATTTAGGGGAAAGTCCTTGTTTAATACGATTGAGGACCCATGCCAGGCACACTCCAAGGCCTTCTCCTTCATCCCAGGGTGCACAGTCACAGGCTTTCCCCACGGCCAGCCACAGGGAAGCCAGGCCCGGCCTCCCTGCCACCCATCTTCAACAGCACCATACCTGAGACATTTCCAAGCAGAAACCCAAAAAGTACGCATTCCTGTAGATGCTAATTCAAAAAACATTGGCTTCGAAGTAATAAAAAGATGTCTGAACGAGAATCGGGGCCCTTCTGACTCAGGTTCGCCGTGGCCACGGACTGATCCAATACACAAAGATGTCTGTGGACACAGTTGTTCTGTTGTCATCTGTTTTACCGGACACTTCTTGTTTATTCAATACTCAGAAGCACAGCCTGGACATAGCATGGCGCTCTGAGCCTTGGGACCTGAATTGTCCCAGCCTGGACCCCCAGCCCATTTCTTTCTTTTTTCCTTAAGCAAGCTTAATCACAAACTGAAGGTAAAGGGGGTATAGGCTGGCTCTTAGAGAGTGGTGACTGACTCTGGGCCACGTTCCTGGAAGTACCGGTGGGGGAGATGGGGGTGGTTTCCTGGCTTTTTGTTGAAATAGGATGTAATCCTCCCTTGACCTTCCTGATCTCCTGTTGGCAAGTCCTCCCACATAACACCTTCCACCTTCTTCTTCAGGATGCTCTGGGCCGTGCGCCAACTGAACACCCAGCCTGTTTCTTATAACCAGTTGACTGTGGAAGAAAAAACGTGAGCTCGGTTTACAGCTGGGTCTGCAGGATATGCTGATCCCACCCTAAGTGGACCAATACAGCACTATGACACCACTCAAGGGGACCCTACGAACAGTGGTGAAGGGAAGTCCTCTCAAGGGCTGAACTTTGAGAAGCACATTGGGTTGTCTACTATATCTTGAGTGAGAAGTGGCCAGTATATGTAAGTATATTAATTCAGGGAAGGCTACTAATAATTAGTCAGCAACTTGGAAGGAACAGATTTGGAAATTTGGCTTCTGGAAGAGCCATCACCTGGCACACACTGCAGAAGAGGCTCTGAATGATCAGCTGGAAAGTGATCGACCCTGTGTCAGAGCTGGACAGTGCCCGAGACATGTCTTGTCCAAGTGCTCTGTCAGCCAGCTCTGACTGCCTCTACTCCAGGAGTTGCTCACTGTCCATGAGTGAAGTGATCAGGTGGCAGGCATGGATGCGTGCATGTGCTCATCGTCATGGCCTTCCACTCACCAAAGCTGGCCAGGCTTTGAATTCCCAGCAGCCGAGACCAGCGATGAGTCCTGTGGTCCCCAGCCAGACACCTGGTGGCAAGTTGATTACATTGGACCTCTTCCATGATAGAAGGGACAGAGATCTGTCCTCACTGGAATAGACATATATTCTGGGGCGGATTTGACTTCCCTGTCCATCCTGCTTCTGGAAGCACCAGCATCCATGACCTAACTAAAGCTTTGTCTACTATAATGGCATTCTGGACAGCATTGCATGAGGTCAGGGAACTCACTTCAAGCAAAGGAAGTGCAGCAGTACGCTCATACCCATGAAATTGAGTGTTTTTATCACACGTCTCATAACTCAGAAGTGGTTGACACAGTTGAAAGGTGGGATAACTTCCTGAACAATCAGTTATGATGCCAGATAGGAGGCAACATCCTGAAAGGGATTCTGTATTACAGGATACAATATATACTCTGAACCAGGGGCCGTTACGTGGTGCTACATCCCCACAGCCAGAATGCTCCTCTCACTAGAACACTGACTAAACTACTTACAGAATTTTTGTTTCTTGTCCTGGCAACTTTGAGGTGGTTTGGAGATCTTAGTCTCCAGAGAGAAAGGCTTCCACTAGGTGTCATAGTAATGGTCCTACTGAATTGGAGGCTGAAATTGCCAATTGGCCACATTGGGCTCCTTATACCTCGGAACCAGCAGGCAAAAAAAAAAAGGGGGGGGTTTAATCTACTGGCTTGAGTGATTGATCCCAATTACCAAGGTGGGGGGAAGGGGGGTTGTTGGGTTACTGCAACACAGTGGAGGCCAGGAGGACTCTGGTGCCCAGGGGCATCTGGGCAACTGGGACATCTCGTTACTTTCATGATCAGTGGTAAATGTTAATGGAAAACAACCGCCACCAAAAAAATACAAATAAAAAAATCCAGCAAGACTATTGAAGACTCAGGTCCTTCAGAAATGAAGGGTTGGTCACTCTGCCCACTAAGATACCCAGAGCAGATTCTACCTGAGGGCAAAGGAGCTAAAGAAAGGACAGTTGAGGAAGGAAGCCATGATGTTACCTACAACCTCATCTCACTACCAGTTACAGAAATGAGGCCTGTAGCAGCTTTGTATATTTTTTTGCTTGTTTTATGCATGTGTTTATTTCCTAACCATTTTCTTCTCTCCTACCAATTTTTATTTCATAAACAAGTTGTTGGAGGTTAGCACTTTGGTTTAATCTTTAGGTGACTGAATTTGGGGACCAAGTATAGCAATGGGTGCCGTGACTGTTGGGTCTGTGCATCTTGTCATTTTGGGGAGAACTTCACTTGTCACAAGATGGCTGTATCTTTTTAGGGAGAAATAGAATTATTTAGTTATTGTAAGGGAGTCCAAATGTGTGTAGAATTTTGCTGATGGACACCGAGTAGCCAAAGAGTGGACTGGGCTGTTCCGGGTGTATTACCTCGCAGGTCTGATTCTCTGCTGCAGCACCTGCACAGCACTCATAGACTAGACTCTCTGATTGGGACTCCTTACGGTGAGCGTGATGTCAAGTTCTGTAGTGAGGGCGTTAGAAGGGGGAAGGGGTTTCCGTCCGTGTTTTGCTTTGTCTCCTTCACAGTCCTTGCAGTCTGGCCTGGGCTCAGAGGCCCTTTCTCCCTGGTTCTTCTGATATGGACACAGCACAGTCCAAAACGTGCACTCACATCAGCTCCCCACTCTTTCTGCATGTCTATCCTCCAGCCTCAGCATGCCTGTGCCCTGGAAGTTGTTTCTCAGGACTTTCCTGGTGTGGTCACTGCAAGGCCAGGCTCACATTCACACTGGCACCCCAGCCCCCTCTGTGCACCCACCCCCTGCCTTGGCTCACCTGTGCTCTCTGGGGTTGAGTCAAGAACTGTGAAGGGCTGCACTTGTACGTGCTTCAAGCTAACCAGTTAGCATGTTCTTGTTTTCCAGATGCTGGCAGGAGGCATGAGGTTCCTGGGTCAGAGTTTACTCACAGAAGAACCAGTAGCCAGAGCTCCATGTTGGCATTGGTTCCCAGTCCATGGCTGTGAGGCAGATGGGCCTGGATGAGGGCGTGCACATGCGGGGCACGTGTTCCAGGAGGGCACACTGAGCTGGGGGTCTCGCTGCTTTCACACCAAGTGGTGATAAACTCATTGTTTTTCCTCCTTTTCAAGGTTGCTCCCTGCAACAGCCCTGAGCCTGGATAAAGCATGGTAAGGGCCTGGCATTCTTGGCATGCCTGGCAGTAACATTCAGGACACTCAGGGGCATGGGGGTTTCCTGCTGTCCCCACCTGTGGACCAGCTCTGGCCTGGGCAGACAGCAAACTTCTTCAACATGGTATGCACCCCAGGTTTCGGGAGGGGTGCCCCTTCTAAGTCTGTTCTTCCTTGGTTATTCTCCCTCAACCATAGGCTGCCCTTTAGATTTCTCTGTGTAGTTACTGTCCTGTCCCAGTTTCATGATTCTCTGTGCCCTGTTTAAATTACCATGTGGTTTCTGTCTCCTGCTGGACCCAGACTGATAATATTAGTTAGCAAGAAAAATAAAAGGATTTATTATTTTTTTTCACTACTCGTTTGTTAGTCTAAAATGGTTTCAAAAGAAAAACATTAAAAATACACTATATGGAAAATGTAAACTTAGCAGAAGGAACAAAATGGAGGAAAACAGTAGTGCTGATGTCTGAAATCAATAGTTATTTTTGAATATATAAAATCCCCAAACGGATGTACTATGATCTGTTTTTGTTTGTTTGTTGGTTTTTTACCAACAGAATACTTCCCATACCAAATGTGTGGGTTTTTTCCCCCTCACATTAACCAATTCTCCTTCATCAGTGGGTGTCCTACAATTCAATACAACTCTGACACCGTCGACCTGAAATTAATGCAGGTGCCACAGGTTAGGGGCTCAGTCCCACAAGGCTGCCCCCCTTCAGACATAATCGCAAATCCCGAGCCACACGTACTTCCGCCTGCCTGCCTGTAAATTGGGGGGTCCCGTGACCCTCTCCTCAGGTTCAATAATTTGCTAGAACAGCTCACAGATCTCAGGAAAACAGTTTACTTATTATTATTGATTTATCATAAAGACTATAACTTGGGAACAGACAAATGGAAGAGATGTGTGGGGTGAGGTTCAGGGGAAGGGGTGGCGGAGCGTCTGATCTCTCTGGGGGCCCCACTCTCCCAGCACCTCCACCAGGTGTTCACCCACCTGGGAGTTACCTGAATCCCATCCTTTTGGGATTTTATGGAGGGCTCATTACATAGGCACGATTGATTAAGTCACTGGCCCTTGGTGAGTAACTCACCCCTGAGGTTGGGGGTGGGGCTGAAAGGTCCAACCCTCTAATCACAACGTTGGTTTCCCTGGTGACCAGACCCCATTCTGAAGCTCTAGGGGCCCACAGAGTCACCTCATGAGCATAATTTCAAATGTGGTTGAAAGGGGCTCATTGAGAATAACAGAAGATGCACCTCTCACCCCATCACCCAGGGAATTGCAAGGTGTTAGAAGCACTGTGCTAGGACCCAGGATGAAGACCAAATATATATTTCTTATTATAGCACAGTATCACATGACGTAATAAGACATTGTAAATGTACATAGCCCACCCAGAAAAGGCATATGTACTATTTCCCAAATAATAAAAAAGCTTAGGGAGACAGAGAACTGACAGAGGCTGGTTGCTGGATAGCGATCACTACCTGGCTGTGTGTGACCTTGGAACAAAGGTGGCTACTGTGAGTGACAGCGGCCTGACTCCTCTGGCTTTGCCGTCTCTGTAGTCAAGAGCATCTGCTTGGTTAGTGTTCATGGCACTGTTGAAAAATGCCCAGCATTTCCGTCTGCAAAACTGGGGATGACTGGGAGGAGATGACAGAGGCTCAGCCCCTCCCACGTCTAGGCCACAGTTGCCCTCAGTGCCAAAGGCACCTCGTGTAGGCCTCTCGGTAAAGATCTACTGAGGGGCTGGCTCGCCGAGCTGGGTGGGGGTGCGGGCTCAGCATTGGTCATGGTAGGGGAAGGGTCCACTTCCCAGGCAGGAAGTGGTGTTCACCCACTCCATCCAGGCAGTGGGCATAACGCTTCTGCCAAGGTCTTCTCCTGCCACTTAGGCCCCTTCTCCCTCAGCCCACCTTTCATCTCCTCAGCAAACCGTGGCCACTTAATTCAGTAAGCAGACCTTGGCCCCTCAGCGTCTGCTCAGGGGCAGGGAGAGTCATTCTGGTTTGAGTTTTCCAAGAGGAAAGGCCTTGGGCAGCAACATTGTTCTCTTGCACAAAGGACTGCCATGCGCCACCAAGCTGCTCACGAGGTTGGTTACAGTGACCCAAGCCCATTGAGAGAAAAGGACGCCTGTGTTCGACAGGGATGTGGGAGAAGGGACAAAGGCTTCTGTTGTAGTAATTGCAAGTGTGGAGGCGATGAGAATCGATTGTCTTTCCTGTTCTAAAGAAGGCTGCTACCAGCTGCAGGAAGCCAAGGGTCAGGGCTTGTGGCTGGAGTTGAGGGGCTGGGTTCAAATCCTGCCTTTGAAGAGACCTTTAGCAAATGGCTTAACCTGTCACAGCCTCAGTGAAAGTGGAAAAGTGGGTACCCTTCAGAGGATTGGGGGTGGAGTAAATGAAATTTTGCACACATGCGTGTGCATATGCACATGTATAGAGTGTGAAGTGCCTAACCCACTCAGTTAATGGTCATTGCTATCATAAAAGGTACTACTTTTGTCTATCAAAAGAACCTGGACCTGTCCTACCCGGTTTTGCCCAGTGGTTAGAGCGTCGGCCCGAGGGCGTGGGTTCAATTTCGGTCAAGGGCACATACCTTAGTTGCAGGCTAGAACTTTGCCCCTGGTCGGGATGGGGGTGGGAGGCAACCAATCAATATGTCTCTTACATCGATGTTTCTCTCTCTGTTTTCCCCCCTCTCTTCCACTCTCCCTAAAAGTCAGTGGAAACAATTTCCTCAGGTGACAGTAACAACAACAACAGAACCTGGACCTGTCAGGTGAACTCCTGGTACAGAAGGCAAAGCAAAGCAAAGAACAGGACAGAGATTTCTTTCTGCGCCAGCATATGAGGGTCCAGAAGTGTGGAATGAACTCACTGGCTAATTTAGAATACACTGAGTCCAGGAGGCCCCCAATGTGGCCAACTGTGATAGCGTATCTGTATTTTGTGAGTATCGTGTTTTATTATTTTTATACCACACCAAATTCCATGAATCCATTTGGTTTCTAACCAGTCATTTCAGAATTGCTGCTCCCTCTCAGAAGGGCAGCCCAGCGTGAGCGGAGCTGCTGGGGTTTGCTTTGGATCCATGGCAACGTCAGGACCAGTTCAAAACAGCAGGGCTTTTGTTTTTGTTTTTGTTTTCTCTTAAATTCTGAGAAGGAGCTGGAGCTAGGAGCACAGGGAACACACTTTCCTCAGCCTTGCTTTGTGTGTGTGTGTGGTTTCTTGCCCAGGGAACTGCTGCCAGGAAAAGGCATCAAAAGGAAAAACCAGTTTTCCCCTTTGGTGGAGCTCTGTCTCAAGCATTTGCTTGAGTATGCTTTTTATAACTTTTAAGGACTCTTGGACATTTGCCATAAAATCCTGTCAGGTTTAGAGTTTTAAAAAAATCACTATATTAGCCTCTTTGCTTTTTTTACTCAATGGGAACATTTTTTAATTTACTCTGTGATCATCACACATTTTTATAACTTTGTCCTCTGGTGGGCCCAGAATAGCACACAATATTCAACCACATTAAGGTAAATGAACAACAAAAACCTAATCAACTGAGTGTTGAAATTGTTAAACTAATGAGGACTCATACACTTTGATTTAAAAAATGCTTCTGTGAGATTGAGCCATCTCCATCCAACAAGAACGATCCAAGAGGTGGCAATGAATTCATTATTTTGAGATTTAAATAAAAAAGGTACCAAAGAAAATAGAGAATATGAAAGATAAAGACGTGTAAATCAGTAAGCCTAATTCCTAGTAGTATATACCTTTGTTTTCCTTTCTAATAGTTATTCCTTTTACTTATTTATTGACTTACTTGCCTTATTGTGCTAGCCAGGATTTCCTCTGGTTGTACATTGGTTTGTTATGATTTCCCATCTACTTGTTATGGCTTAAGTGAAATGGTTTTGATCTAAGGGTGAATTTGTTTACATGTGGGGATTGTGTTAGGATGATGTCATCAAAATTGTTGTGGAGGAACGACTGTGATATACTTATTTAAACTTTAATTCCAAGAGTCTATGAGGACTAACTGAGAGCGTTCAGTCTGGAAAAGGCTACTTTTTGCTGATCCAAATAGTTATCTGAAGACCTCGGGGTGGCCAGGCTACTCTATGCCAGCAGCGGCCCATGAAGGAGACCTTGCCCGCCAACGCCGGTGCCTTTGTTCCACTCGAATCTTGCTCTAGTGACAAGGGACTTGCAGTTAGCGCTGGCAGCTGGACATGAGCTGTTGGCTGGCTAAACCAAGTCTTCTGAGAACCAACTTGTAGAAAGGTCTACTTTAACTAAATTTGGACTTAATTTCTTTCATCTCCTCTTTGCCTGGAATAATAGTATAATTAATCTATCATTGCTTTGGAGTATATACACTGAGTGGCCAGATTATTATGATCTCTGAACCCATAATAATCTGGCCACTCAGTGTGTGTGTGTGTGTGTGTGTGTGTGCGTGTGTGTGTGTGTGTGTGTATTAGAGGCCCGGTGCATGAATTCGTGCATAGGTGGGGTCCGGCCAGCCTGTCCAGGGGGAGGGGACATGGGCGGTTGGCCAGCCTGCCTGCTGGTCAAACTCCTGGTCGAGGGACAATTTGCATATTAGCCTTTTATTATATAGGATATACACTGAGTGGCCAGATTATTATGCGTTCAGAGATCATAATATACACACACACTAAAGGTCCGGTGCATGACTTCGTGCATAGGTGGGGTCCCTCTTGGTGGCCTGCAGGGATCAGGCCGAAACCTCCAGTCCAATGCTGCCTGCAGCTCCTACCTGCTGTCTGCTGTGGGCTCGTGCCCAACCAGTCCCGCTCGTGCTGCTGCAGCAGCAGTGCTCACTAGCCATGAGCTGTGTGTATGGTGCCCTCCCAAGGGGAGTGGCCTGTGGGATCAGGCTGAAACCAGCTCTCTGACATCCAAGGGGTCCTGGATTGCGAGAGGCACAGACTAGGCTGAAGGACCTCACTGGTGCATGAGCCAGTGAGGGACCGTGGGAGGGCTCCAGGTCATGTCCAGCCCATCTCGCTCAGTTCCCATTGGCGGACCCCAGCAGCAAGCTAATCTACCGGTTGGAGCATCTGCCCCCTGGTGGTTATTGCACGTCATAGCAAATGGTCGACCAGTCACTATGACCTGCACTCCCTGGTGGTCAGTGCAGGTAATAGTGAGCAGTTGAACAGCCTTAGCTTATCATTAACATATTACACTTTGACTGGTTGTTCGGTTCTGCTGTTTGGTCTATTTGCATATTACCCTTTTATTATATAGGAGATATATATATATATGTATTTTAATGTATTTTTATTTCTTTCAGAGAGGAAGGGAGAGAGATAGAAACTTCAATGATGAGAGGGAATCATTGTTTGGCTGCCTCCTGTATGCCCCACGTTGGGGACTGAGCCCGCAACCCAGGCATGTGCCCTTGGCCAGAATTGAACCCAGAACCCTTTAGTCTGCAGGACAACACTCTACCCACTCAGCCAAACCAGCTAGGGCTGGAGTATATATATATTTTTATCAACTTATTAGGATATATTATCCTGTATGCTATTGGCTTGTTACAATAGCATACAGGATAATAATATGTTACAATTTCCGCAGTGAACTTATGTTAAATAATTGGCAAAGATACTCTCAGTCTCTGAGCATAATTTTGCCACGAACAGACACCTGTAAAATGTTGAGTAGAAGTGGTGAAGGGGATACATATGTCTTGTTTCTAATAAAAAATTTCAATATAACATCATTAAGTATGATTTTAGTGATAGGTTTTTGATAGATGCCTTTTAACAGATAGGAGTTCTTGTCAAATCCTTTTTCTTATTTATTGAAATGATTGAATTTTCTCCTTTATTCTGTTAATATTGTGAATTACATTCATTTTCAAGT
Organism: Corynorhinus townsendii; assembly: GCA_026230045.1. NCBI lineage: Eukaryota > Metazoa > Chordata > Mammalia > Chiroptera > Vespertilionidae > Corynorhinus > Corynorhinus townsendii. The sequence continues at coordinate 9,857,249 of JAPDVU010000002.1, forward strand.
GTTACTCCAAGTTTGCATTACTGGGATAAACTCCACTTGGCCATAATATGTTACCCTCAGTATATATTGTTGGGCTTGATTTGCCAATGCTTTAAGGGTTTTTGCATGTATATTTATGAGAGATATGAGTATGTAATTTTTTCCTGTATGTCAGATATTTGTATTAGAATTATGTTTGCCTAATAAAACAAATTGGGAAGTGCCCATCCCATATATTTTTTAAAAATTTATCTTTATTTTTGAAAGTATTACAGATGTTTCCTCTCCTCCCATTAACCCCTTGTAGACCACCTCTGCCCCCACCCCAGGCCTTTACCACACTATTGCCTATGTCTATGGGTTGTGTGTATCTATACTAATAAAAGGGTAATATGCTAATTAAACCAGGAGAAGTTCCGGGAAACCTTCCGGACGTCCTTTCAGACAAAGCCATGGTGGTGGGGCCGAGGCAGAGGCTGTTAGGGGCAATCAGGCCAGGAGGGGAGGGCAGTTGGGGGTGTTCAGGCAGGCAGGTGAGTGGTTAGGAGCCAGTGGTTAGGAGCCAACTGCCGGACATCCCCCAAGGGGTCCCAGATTGGAGAGGGTGCAGGCTGGACTGAGGGACCACCCTCAGGCCCCCATGCATGTATTTCATGCACCAGGCCACTAGTATGCATATAAGTTCTTTGGTTAATCTCTTCCTGTCCACCTCATCCTATATTTTCTTAAAATTTTGTTTAATAATGGTGTTATTTCTTGCTTATACATTTGATGGAATTCACCAGTGAAACCATTTGAGGCTGGACTTTCTTTGTGGGTAGGTTTTTTTAAATGATACATTTATTAAGTGATATATTACATAAATCACACTTGGTTATGAAATATAATCACTTTATATATCATTGGATTATTTTTTAAATATATATTTTTATTGATTTCAGAGAGTAAGGGGGAGAGAGAGAAACATCCATGATGAGAAAGAAGCCTCCTGCACATCCCATGCTGGGGATGGAGCCAGCAACCTGGGCATGTGCCTTGCCCTCCTGGTTCATAGGTTGAGGCTCAACTACTGCACCACACTGGCTGGGCTCATTGGATTATTTTTGCTAACATTTTATAGCAGCTTTATCCTGGCTGCATAGAACCAGCTAGGAAGTATTTCACTTTTCTCTGTTTTCTGGAAGAATTTGTGTAACATTGGTATTCTTTTCTCCTTAAATGTTTGGAAACATTTACTAGTGATACCATCCGGGACTGGAGTATTCTTTGTAAGAAGATTATTATTAAGTCAATATCTTTAATAGATATAGAACTATGCAAGTTTTCTAAATATTCTTGTTCAGTTTTGGTAATTTGTTTTTCAAGAAATCTGTGGACTTTTATCAGTTTTTTCAAAAGTTTTGTGATATGTTTATCATCTTTTAAAAATTTGTAGAATCTGTAATGCATTCTTTTTTTCATCCTTCATATTGGTATTTTGTGTCCCTGTTCCTTTTTAAATATACATACCATAAAATTTACCACCTTAACCATTTAGAAGTGTATAGTTCAGTGTATTAAAAACATTCATATTGTCCACCCTTCGCCAACATCCATCTCCGTTACTCTTTTTATTTTATAAAATTGAGACCCTGCACGCTGTCTCCTCGGGCTCCCCCAGCCCCGCAGCCTGAGACCATCACCAAGTCACGCTAACGTCATCTATTTCTCTTTTAATCTCAAACTTCCTTTGGTGAAATAAAAACGTAATCACTCTGCTTCCATTTGTCAAGTGGAAAGAAAGACAAATGATTCCTATTTAACAGCGCATACAGTGAGATTAACTGAATTACTACAAGAGAAGCACGAGAACGGGAGTCCTGGGTCCCGACACGATTGCCATTTCTGTCGCTCGTAAATGGGTCTCCATCCCGGGCCAACATGGTCCGCGGGTCCCGCTCCCCCTCTCCCCCTCTCCCGATCGTGCGGGCAGCCCCCGCGCTTCGGCTCCGCGCAGACACGAGGCCGGACCTCATAGCAGGTTGGCGCGACGGGGGGAGTCACGACACGCAAAGTGCGCCTGCGTGGGGCTCCCGCCAGGAGCTGGACGGTTCACGCAGGGCCTGAGAGCATCGCGCCTGCGCAGGCCGAGGACCGTGGCTCCACTTCTCGGGTCCGAGGGGCGCGTAGGGAATGCGCATCCGCGGGGCGGGCTTTCTCCGCTGACGGCTTGCGCGCATCGCGCCTGCGCGGGCTGAGGGCGGTGGCTCCGGCTCCCGCTCCTGCTAGGTACCATCCGCCCCTCGGCGCTAGCGGTGTGGACGCTGAACTCAGCGGAGAAGCGCGGCTGAGGTAGGTTTTCCGTGGGCAGCTCGGGGCGCTGGACCGCGCGTGGGCAGGACATGCCAAGTGAGAGGTCTTCGCTTGGCATGTGCGTAGCCAGCGGACTGGGGCCTCCGCCCCATCAAGAGACCACCCGGCTCCTTTCCCACCTCAGTGCTTCGCTCACTGTTGGCCGATTGCCAGCTCGGCACCCCGCCCCTTCCCGGGCCCCGCCCCGTCCACCACGCCCTTTCCTCGAGCCACGCCTCTCGCCGTGGCACGCCCACTTTCCTTCGGTCCGCGCCCCCTTTTCATCCTCTCCCACCCCCCGCTGTGAGCGACGTCATCCTTTCTTGCTTGCTTACTCCTCCATCGGCGGCATCTATGCCCCGCCCCCTCTCTTCACTCCCCCCACCTTTCACGCCTCCCCTCGTTGGGCACCTGCCCCTCACGATCCTGGGCCACTCATCCCACAGTGCGCGCAGCCTGCGTCCCTTTGCGGGACTGGCCTTCCCCCGGCCCCACCCCGGCCTTGGTCCTCAGGGCAGTCTTCCCGCCCGGCCGGCCCCGCCCCGCCCCGCCCCTTCAACTCGGCCCTGCCCAGCCCTGACCCACCCTGGTCCCAGTGCAGTGTTTTCCAATGAAAATGTAACGTATGCATATTAGTATTTGTAATTATAAATGTCACAAAATAATTATTAGGTCTTGATTGACAAGTGAAGCACGCATTTTAAACAGAATTGAAAAAAAAAACCCTCAGTGTCTAATATGGACTGCACTGTCGCTGGAAAAATAAGAATTGAGAATGAGAAGGAAAAGCCTTTGGAAGATGCAGACCTTGGTTCCTGTTAGTGGAAATACTTTGAAGCCTCAGGTAGGGAAGTTTAATTGGAATGAAAGCTAACAGGATTCCAAGGAAAGATTTTACAGCGCTGTGTGTTAAATCAACCCAGTGATGGGACTGAAACTAACAGGCTGCGTTTGGCCAATGAGTAAGATTAACACCTTGCAGACTGGTGAAGAGAACACACACTCCTTTGAAGTTCATAAATTTTCAGTTGTTTTTGTAAAGAATTGCACTTATAAATTTTATTTCTGTTTCATTCTTTGAACATACACGTTTTATTTCCACGAAGGGAGGTGAACGGAATGATTATGCAATGTAACAAATAATTTTCTCATTCCCTCTATTTTAAAGTAGAAATGGAGAGGAAAATGAAACATTAAAAGTGGCAGCTATGCGGCAGATCCTAAAAGAACTATGGCAACATCAGGTGACTGCCCCGGAAGTGAATCTCAGGTAATTTCAGTTCTGGTCTGTAAGAACCTGTACTTAAACACGGAACATTACGGAGAGCTGAGATCAGCCCGGAGTGATAGCGCTTTCCTTGGATTTAGGAAGGTGGCCACCAACTATGGTGTGCTTAAATGCAGGAAATGCAATGTCTGTAAGGGTTACAGATGACATTCTGAATTGGGCACTTGTAAACACTTCCCAGGAACCTAGGGTTCCATTTTTGGTACCTGTGCTGGTGAAGCAAGCACATTTTCTTAGTTGTTAATAAAGTCTCAGGCATAATATGTTAAAACAGGTCAGATACATTAGAAAAGATTTGTGTAACTCATACTGCTTTTTGCCTGGGACACACATAGTTTCATTCAAGTTAGCAGTAAAAAAGTCACCTTAAATATCAAGGAATATTGATTAGGAAAAATTAAAAACCAAATGAATTCTCTAAAAAATAATGTTTATAAAGAAATGAAACAATTTCGGGTTTGTGATGTCAAGCTTAACATTTCCCCCCTTGCATTCTAATGATTGTTGTAATTTCATTAGGGTAAAAAAAGAGATTTTTATTGATTTTGAGAGAGAGAGAGAGAAGGGGAGAGGAGAGACAGAAAGAGAGAGATAGAGAGAGAGAAGCATTGGTTTGTTGTTCCACCTATTTATCACTCATGGTTGCTTCTTGTATGTGCCTTTACTGGGGATGGAACCTACAACCTTGGTGTATCAGGACCAACTGAGCTGCCTGGCCAGGGCTTGGGTTTTTATATGTAGGAATTTTATTTATAGTTGGGTCATTTTATTAATCAATTTCCTAAAATTAATCATAAAGTATTAAAAAATATTTTTATTGATTCCAGAGAGAAGAAGGGAGAGGGAGAGAGAGAGAGATAGATAGAAACATCAATGATAAGAGAGAATCACTGATTAGGTGCCTCCTGCACATCCGCTACTGGGGATCGAGCCTGCAACCCTGGCATGTGCCCTGACAGGGAATTGAACCGTGACCTCCTGAGTCATGGATCCACACTCAACCACCGAGCCACACTGGGAGGCAATCATAAAATGTCTTAATTCCATGGTTGTCTCATTTTTCTTTTGGGAAATATTTGAACATTTATAGAATAAGATTGCAAACATCAAGTACATACTGCTCAGAAGTGAAAAATTGTTAACATTTTGTCATGTTTGCTTTAGCATGCCCACACACATACAGCACATAAAACAAAACCACAGGTAAAGTTTGTTTCCCAGCCCCAGGCCCAATCTTCCTTTGTCTTCAGAGGCAAACACAACTAAGAATTATGAATTGAATATTGTGCTTCTGCACCAGTTTTACACTTTTTGTAACCTATTTTGGCATCTTTAGAATTTACCTAAATGGTGACATATTCTGTGTGTCACCTTGCAGCTTGCTTTTTCCACTAATGTTACTTTGGGGGATTTGTTCTTAATGTGTGTATAGAGCCAGTTCAATCCTTTAGGGTGCTCCTGTAGTGTGTTCCTTATAAGAATGTATCACATTCATAGATATGTATATAGGTCTGTGTATGTTAGGTATGCATCATGTTTTATTTCTTTCCCTTTTGTTGGACACTTGTTTTTCCACTTCTTTTCTATTTCAATAAGTGCTGCAGTGAACATCCTTCTACCTGTCTCCTTGTGTACACGCGCTCTAATAATGGCATTGCAGGATGGAAGGGATTGCATGTTTTCAGTTTTACTAGGTAATGATCTGTGTTCTCCCAAGTGGCTTTACCAGTTCACAGGTCTGCCAGTAGTCCACAGTGCTTGCTAACACTTGAGAGCATCAGACTTTTAAATTTGGATCAGTCTGATGGGTTAGAAATGGTATCTTGTTATTTTAGTTTTCTGATTACTTGTGAGTCATGATTTGACTTACTAAAATATTATTGTCATTTAGGTTAACATTGAAATTTATTTCAGTAATATTTGTGTTCATCCTAGTAATATAATAGCACCCTCCATTACAGAACACATGCCTAATATACACAATTTGTGTTTTATCTTTTTTTTTCCCTTGATCAATTTTGTTAGGGTTTTATCAATATTATCTTTTCAAAGAACCAGTTTGTGTTTGTTGACTTTCTCTTTGTTCATCTGTTCCTTGATTTCAGCTTTTTATTTCCTTTAGTCTGTTCTACTTGAGTTTAATTTTCTCTTTTTATAACATCTTGAGATGGAAACTAGGATCACTGATTTTAAACCTTTCTTCTCTAATGTATGTTTTAAAACTATAACTTTTCTTTTAATCTCTGCTTTAGCTGCCCCTCACTCATTTAAATATGTTGTATTTCCATTATTGTTCCGTTAAAATACTTTCTAATATATCACACTGGAAATTAGAAAATTTCTGGGCTCTTCAGAAACATACTGTTTTATTTCCAAACATTTATGAAGTTTTACTTATTTTTTTGTTATTTAATTTTGGTTTGATTATGTTTTGTCAGAAAATATAACATATTTAGTAAATTTCCATTGTTTTGAAATTTATTCAGGTCTGCTTTATGGCCTCGTCATACAGGCTTTTTGGCTAATGTTCCATGTGCACTTGCAAAGAATACATATTCTGCAGTTGTTGGGTGTAGTGTTCTGCAACTGTCATTAAGGACAAATGGGTTATCAGTATTATTCAAGTCTCTTTGTCCTTTCTGATTTTTTTTGTCACTTGTTCTATCAGTTGCTGAGAGAGATGAGCTTTAGAAATCTTTGCTATGATTGTAGATTTGTCTGTTTTTTTTGTTTGTTTATTTACTTTTGGATCTATCACTTTTTGCTTTATATATTTTGAATCTATTATTTGGTACATTCATTTGGATTAGTTTTTGTTTTCTAGATTAATTGGTCCTTTTATTTTTATGAAATCTGTCTCTTTTTTTACCTTTTAATACTTCCTGCCTTGTATCTATTTTGTCTTATGTTAATATTGCTGTACCTGCTTTCTTATGGTTAGTGTTTCCATGATACACATACAAATATATACCTATATTTCCAACCTGTCTAATTCCTCATATTTAAAGTGCTTCTCCTATAGTGGTGTCTTTCTTTTTCTGTCAGATAATTTCTGCCCTTTTCTTGGAGTATTGAGTCCATTAAAATTTAACATAATGACTGGAATGATTAAGTCTACCATCTTGCTGTGTTTTTTTAATTTTTTATGTTGCATTTCTTCTTCGTACCTTTCTCCATTCTTGCCTTCTTGTAGATTAATAACATTTTTCTGTAATTCTTTGTTATCTCTTCCATTAGCTTTTAAGCTGTATCTTTTAAATACTATTTTAGTAGTTACTCAAGAAATTGCACTATGAATCTTTAACCTAGACCAGTCTTTTTTGGTACCACTTCACAATGTAAGAATCCACCAAATTGATTCTATTTACCAGTCCCATTTTTTTGTGCTATTGTAATAATTTTACTTCTATATATGTTATAAACCCCACAATAAATTACATTGTTTCTTTATACTATCAAAAGTCTTTTGAAGACAGTATAAGAAATAGTCTGTTTTCCCACATAGCTACCTTTTCTGGGGTCTTTACACTTACCGATCTGAGAATAAAGACAGTGATAATACCTGTTGCTGCTGGTGACATGTGAAGACCTACAAACTTTGGAAAGAATCTGAAAAATATTTGAATGAAAACTATGCTTATTTTTCAGCTCTGGCAGTCTATCCCATAAAGATAGAATGTCATCATGTAAGAATAAATGTGCACAGATGTTTGTGGCAGTGTTGCTTATGGTGGTAGAAAACTGAATACCAGGAGGAAGTCCATCAGTGGAGGATGACTGAAGAATCAGGCAGAATTTCTGCTGTGCAATATTATATAGCCATTGAAAACTGTAAGAGTACTAACTGTTGAGCAGTTTTTTCACAAGGTCTTGTGTGAGTAAAAAAGCAAAATAAAAAAAGAAGAGTCCTTTCCAAAAAACTGTATCAAAAGAAAAAATAAAGCATGTGTGTGTGTCACACAGCATGGAGAAAGTACGGGAGTATATACAGCAGGTGATTAAAGATTAGGGATGGTGATGAGAGGGTGATGATGGAGGGGAGCAGGAACAGGAGATGGAGGGCAGGCTAAGAGGAAAATGACACTGTTACAACTAATGTTACCACAATAAGAAAATGTGCCAAGGATATAAATAGGCAATTAGCAAAATAAAAAAGGTTACTGATAAGTATTTGCAAAACATGTTTGACCTCGCTGGTAATCCAAGGAAGTAACAAAGGTAGTTTCTCCCTTTAAAATTGGCAGAGATTAAAGTGAGAATATCCATTACTGATAAGTGTAGGAAAATCCATGGCTTACTTTCACATGTTACGTCTTACCGGTGTAGGAGGTGAAACAACCTCCCTTCTGGGGGGCATTTGATAGTGACATCAAAAGTCATGAAAGCATGTATCACCTTGATCCCTCAATCCTATATAATCAAAGCATAGTATGCAAATTGTCCCCTTGACCTGAGTTCTTCCAGGAGTTCAACCAGAACCGGGCCAGCCTGGGGAAGGGAGGGAGGCCCTGGCGCTGGCAGGCTGCAGGGGGAAGAGAGGGAGCTCCTGGACAGCAACCAGCAGCCGCTGGGGGTCCTACCATACCAGTGCACGAATTTCATGCACTGGGCTTCTAGTTTCACAATAAGGAATTTGTCCTAAGAAAATTATCAGGGAGCCTGATTGGTGTGGCTGGTTGGTTGAGTGTCATCCCATGCACCAAGAGGTCTCAGGTTCGATTCCCGGTCAGGGCATATGCCCGGGTTGAGGGCTTGATCTCCAATAGGGATCGTGCTGGAGGCAGCTGATCCATGTTTCTCTCATTGATGTTTCTCTCACTCTCCCTGCCTCTCTCTCTCAAATCAATAAAAACATTAAAAAAAATTATCAAGGCGAGACAAAATGATTTCTGTTTAAGAAAGTTTATCTTCACCTAATTTATAATAGTAAAAAAGTGAAAAAAGTCTAAATGTTCAAAACTAGAAGATTGGACAAATAAGTTTTAATAATTCATAGAATGGAATACTGTCTGATATTAAAATGTGTTTAGAAGTGTACTTAATAATGAAGGAAAACATTCAGAATTTAATAAGTGGGAACCATGTCACAAGACAGAATTGTATGATCCCAATAAACACCCTGTATGCATGTGTTAAAGGTACACTTTAGATAAAAGGCCTGAAAGGATATGAGTGTGTTAACTGTTTCTATCCCTAACCAGTAATGGAGATTACAGATGGTTTGAATCTTCCACTGTGAACTCCTGTGCTTTCACAAGAACCACAAGAAACTCACAGGAGTTACATGTATGTGTAGGAAAATTTGTTAAAAATGTACATACTGGGACGGAGTTGCTGCAGTGACTGGAACAGCGGTTAGAGGTTCTGCCACCTTTGGTGATGTCTTCCAGGCGAGCCCCTTCTGCTGTGAAGTAGAGCTGGGCAGCATGCAGGTCCCTGAGGTGTAGGACCTTCCTCTGGGTCCTGAGCAGCATGTGTTAGCGGCAGTGCTGTCCAGTGAGGCCACACACCTGGTGCCAGGTCACTAGCTCCTTCCCTAGGCCTTCAGCGAGGCCCATGAGGCCTGTGACGTCCCCCGAGTGCGACAGGCAGAGACGGGACTTCCTTCTCCTGGGGCTGGGCATCATTTTCAGGAGGTTTCCCAGATGCTCAGAGGTCAGTCACTTCATAGACACTAAAAATGCCTCTTTCTTGTTTCTTTCTTTGATGTTCTATTGAGGTTGCAAATCATTTTGTACTAGAGATAAGAGGTAAAGGTGGAGTGCAGGTGAGACCCCTCAATTCTGCTAGTGAGGATCACCCAGTTGTTTGTATGATAAACACTTGGGCCGGTTGAATCTTCATAAAACTATCCTAGTAACCCAGAGCTCTCCCACCCCCCCCCCCGCCCCCCAGAAAAAAAGAAAAGAAAAGAAAAAGGAGCCCATAATAATTTCCTTGTTCTCTCCTTGGCTTTGAGCAGGGGGGAGAAGAACCTGTGGGACACTGTGAACAGCACCTCACAGAGGGTGTGCACCCCGAGGAGTTCGTGGCCATCGCGGACTATTCTGCCACCGATGAGACACAGGTACGTGTGCATCAGGTCCATGTTCTGTGGATTCCAGCATGCTTGGAATTAGGTGAAATGACAGAGGTAGGTGACATTTTTCCGAAAGTCATGCTAAAGTTAGAGAAGTGTTCAGATGTTTAGAGCCACCCGAGGCCCCTGAGTGGTCGATCCTTCCTTCCTAACAAATTGTGATCCCAAGCCTGAGGTGAAAGATACCTGTGTGAGGAATGGGGGAGGAAGTACCTGCTACAGTTTCTGCTTGGCAACCTTGATTCAGAACCTATCCTTGTTACTGAAAAATAAGGTTATAAAATAAAAACCCCTGCTTGAATAGGGCTTTCTTTGTAACAGGAATTTCCTAGTCAGGGCCTCCAGTCACATAATCGGCTATCACATAGCTGAGTTACAGCGGAGAGGCTGTTGAGAATTTCTGTCCTAAGCCATTTGAAAATGTTTAATCTTTCTTTTAAAAAATACCAATTAAGCTGTGCTTTTCTTTCATGTAGATGGATGAGCCACAAAAATCTCTCATTCCCGGCGCCATTTTCATAAGTTGTCACTTGGTATAATAACCTATTGACTTCTTTTTGAAATGCTGTGATTTGGGCCCCAGTGATAGGGGATTTATTACAAAGTCACAGTTGAAATGACAACTGCACGTTTTTCTTGAACTTTCACTTCTCTGTGTGTGTTTCCAGCTCAGTTTTCTGAGAGGAGAGAAAATTCTCATCCTGAGACAAACCACTGCCGACTGGTGGTGGGGCGAGCGTGCCGGTTACTGTGGATACATACCAGCGAACCACCTTGGGAAGGACCTGGAGGAGTGTGACCCCGAGGACACGTGGCAAGATGAGGAGTACTTCGGCAGCTACGGGACTCTGGTATCGCTTTCAGATGGCCTGTTCAGCTGGCCACGTTCTAACTTTCCAAAATAACTTCTGGGCTCGCACTCATCTCAGTTTAGAGCAGGGCTTGGTAGGTCACACCCTTTGATTCCAGGCTACCCGGCTCTGCTATTGTAGTGTGAAAGCAGCCCCCAAAGTGAAAGAAGCAAGCGTGGCTGTATTTCAAGAAAACTTTATGACTCTGAAATTACAATTTCCCATCATTTTTACGTGTCATATTCTTCTTTTGATTTTTAAAAATCATTTAAAAATGGAAAAGCGATCCTTAGCTTGCAGGCCATACAAATGCAGGTGGTGGGCCTGGATTGGCCCATGGACCGTAGTGTTAGTTCAGTGGTCGGCAAACTCATTAGTCAACAGAGCCAAATATCAACAGTACAACGATGGAAATTTCTTGAGAGCCAAATTTTTTAAACTTAAACTATATAGACAGGTACATTGTTATTAACTTAATTAGGGTACTCCTAAGCTGGCCTTTGCTAAAAACTCAAGGGGCCAAAGAGCCGCATGTGGCTTGCGAGCCGCAGTTTGCCGACCACTGTGTTAGTTGACTCCTGGTTTAGGGATATTATCTGAGCAATGAGATTATGAACTTTTCTCAGTATTTAAAAAAAAGTTATCAATTTTATTTAAAAAACACAAAAAAGACATATAGCAATAATAATAATAATGATACTTCTATATAACTAACATGTTAGTCTGTTTTTTTTCCAATATGGATAAAGACCCATAATCCTATGGTCCAGACAACCCCATTTATATTTTAAAACTAGATCAAAACTGATACTTGCAGATCGAATGTTACAAACCTAATGTGGAGTGAAAGAAGCAAGATATCAAAGAGCAGTTAATGTTTGATTCATTTATATAAAGTTAAAAGGTATTGTTTATGATGACTGTACACAATGGCAGAACACTGAAGATCAAGGACCTGGTTCCTCTGAGGACCTGAAGGGTGCTGGGGGTCATCGGGGTCTCTGATCAGCAAGGCTGGGATGGGAACGTTTGGGGCGCTAGCAGCGTTCTAGTGTTGGTTGCTCTGTAACTGGATTTGATAAGCTTTTTGTAGGTATGTAATATTTCACAATAAAAAACGCTAAATTCAATGAAGAACTGTTGATATATATGGCATATAATGAAGTTTCGGTCAACGACGGGCCATGCAAGTGATGGCCAAGGTGTGCAGTGGGCCGTGCCATCTAGGTTTGTGTCCGTGCACTCTGTGATGTGTGCACGACAAAATTGCCGAACGATGCATTTCTCAGAAGGGATCCCGGGCATGACTGCATGGTTAGAGCTTTCAGTCTCTTAAGAAAGACATTATGAAATCCAGAGTCTGTGTCCGCACTCCCGCCCTAGAGAGGCTGCTGCACCTTGCAAGTCCTCTCAGCTGCAGTGTTCATGCTTCCACCAGGTCTAAGCTACATCAGTTTCAGTTTTTTAAATTTATAGAAAAGGAATATTCCACACACACTCTTTTCACGCAGCTATGTTATTTTGAAGGTCTGTTCTTTATATCAGCTACAGAGTATTGTGTTGCTTATAAAAAGACCATGTTGGTAGACTGTGCTTAGTTAATGGCTTTTTATCATGACAAGCAGTGCTGTGATGGATGTCCTCCTACACGAGTACTGCTAAACTTTGCTAGAATTTCCATTGGGTAAATTCATAGGGTGTGTGTATGTTTTTTATTTTGGTGGATTTTGCCAATTCGCCTTCCCAAAAGATTTACTGATTGTACACCCACCAGTGGTGTGTGGGTACTTACTTCACTACCACAAAGCATCAAAGGGAAGCAATTTTAAAAAATACTTTAATTGTTTAAAGTATTACATAAGTCTCCTTTTCTCCCCATGGACCTCTCCCTGACTGCCCCTACCCCCCAGCACATGCCCTCAACCCCCTGCCCCCACTGTCTGTGTCCATTGGTTATGCTCATATGCATGTATACAAGTCCTTTGGTTGATCTCTTACCCCCTCACTCCTCGCCTTCCCTCATAGGTTGGACAGTCTGTTTAATGCTTCTATGACTCTGATCCTATTTTTGTTCATCAGTTTATGTTGTTCATTATATTCCACAAATGAGTGAGATCATGTGATACTTATCTTTCTCTGACTGGCTTATTTCGCTTAACATAACGCTCTCCAGGTCCATCCATGTTGTTGCAAATGGTAAGAATTTCTTCTTTTCTATAGCAACATAGTATTCCATTGTGTAGATGTACCACAGTTTTTTAATCCACTTATCTGCTGATGGGCACTTAGGCTGTTTCCAAATCTTAGCTATTGTCAATTGTGCTGCTATGAACATAGGGTGCATATATCCTTTCTGGTGTTTCTGTTTTCTTGGGATATATTCCTAGAAGTGGTATTACTGGGTTAAATGGAAGTTCTATTTTTTAATTTTTTGAGGAAATGCTATACTGTTCTCCACAGTGGCTGCACCAGTCTGCATTCCCACCAGCAGTGCACGAGGGTTCCTTTTTCTTAGTTCCTTTTTCTTCACATCCTCTCCAGCACTTGTCGTTTGTTGATTTGTTGATAAAAGCCATTCTTTTATCAACAAAGGTCTGAGATGGTACCTCACTGTTGTTTCGATTTGCATCTCTCGAATGATTAGTGACTTTGAGCATGTTTTCATGTCTCTTGGCCTCCTGTATGTCCTCTTTTGAAAAGTGTCTATTTAGGTTCTTTGCCCATTTTTTGATTGGATTGTTTAGCTTCCTTTTGTTAAGTTGATTGAGTTCCCTATAAATTTTGGAGATTAAACCCTTATCAGAGATAACATTGGCAAATAAGTTCTCTCATGCAGTGGGCTTTCTTGTTGTTTTGTTGATGGTTTCTTTTGCTGTGCAGAAGCTTTTTATTTTGATGAAGTCCCATTTGTTTATTTTTTCCTTAGTTTCCATTGCCCTAGGAGCTGTATCGGTAAAGATGTTGCTACAACAAATAAAGGGAAGCAATTTTTTAAAAAACCTTTATTGTTGAAAGTATTACATATGTTCCCCCCCCCCCAACATTGACCCCTCCAGGGAAATAGTTTTCCATTTTAACGGTGAAATACAGTATCATGCTTTTGATTTTCATTTTTAAAAGTGAGAATGATCAGCTCTTATATTTTACTAGAGGCCTGGTGCATGAAATTAATGTACAGGTAGGGTCCCTAGGCCTGGCCTGTGATCAGGGCTGATCTGTGGGGCCACTGGTGGGGCAATTGGGGGGGCCCCTGCTGGCACCTGCCTTGGCTGGCCTGGCGCTGCCCGCTCGCTGGCCCTGCTCCCCTGCCACCTCCGCAGGTTGCCTCTCTCTGGGGGGTGACCAGCGGGGTGATTGGGTCGGGGGACTGCTGGCACACACCTTGGCTGGCCTGGGGCCTGCAGGCTCGGGGCAGCTCCTGTGTTGAGCGTCTGCCCCCTGGTGGTCAGTGTGCCTTATAGTGACGGGTCTTCCCACCCTTCAGTCGATTTGCAAAGTGTCCCCTAGGGAGTTTGGGAGACTGGGAGTTTTATTGCTCACTATGACGTGTGCTGACCACCACCAGGGGGTGGCGTGAAATGAAGGAAGGCTCAGGCTGGCAGCCAGGGAAGGAAGGCCCTGGGCTAGGGACCCGACCCATGTACGAATTTTGTGCACTGGGCCTCTAGTAAATATATAAAAATATATTTTTTAGAACTTTTGTGATTCCATTTTTTACAATGAAATAGTTAAGTCACCTGGAATTTACTTGTAAAGAATAAGGAAAAATTTTGACTTGATTTCCCCATAAATATATAGCTGTTCCTGTATCAGTTATTGAACCTCCTTTTCTGCTGATGTAGAAATGCACATTTATCATGTTAAATTTCTAGGATCTTTCTGGAAACTGTTGTTTCATTGATCTGTTTATTCTGCAATTCTAGATCCTTTTCATTATTATAGCTTTTTAACTTTGGGAGAGCTAGGCCTTGAGCAGCTTCTATTTTTTAGCATTGTCATGGCTAGCTTTGGCTGTTTATTCTTTTCTATTTATTTTTATTTTTTAATTTAATAAATCTTTATTGTTCACATTATTATACTTGTTCATCTTTTTCCCCCCATAGCTCCCTTCCACCCGGTTCCCACCCCACCCACTGCCCTTACCCCTCCCTCCCACTGTCCTCATCCATAGGTGTACGATTTTTGTCCAGTCTCTTCCCGCACCCCCCCACCCCTTTCCCCCCGAGAATTGTCAGTCCACTCCCTTTCTATGCCCCTGATTCTATTATATTCACCAGTTTATTCTGTTCATCAGATTTTTTTATTCACTTGATTTTTAGATTCACTTCTTGATAGATATGTATTTGTTGGTCATAATTTTTATCTTTACCTTTTTCTTCTTCCTCTTCTTAAAGAATACCTTTCAGCATTTCATATAATCCTGGTTTGGTGGTGATGAACTCCTTTAGCTTTTTCTTATCTGTGAAGCTCTTTATCTGCCCTTCAATTCTGAATGATAGCTTTGCTGGGTAGAGTAATCTTGGTTGTAGGTTCTTGCTATTCATCACTTTGTAGATTTCTTGCCACTGCCGTCTGGCCTGCATAGTTTCTATTGAGAAGTCAGCTGACAATCGTATGGGTGCTCCCTTGTTGGTAATTAACTGTTTTTCTCTTGCTGCTTTTAATATTCTCTCTTTGTCTTTTGCTCTTGGCATTTTAATTATGATGTGTCTTGGTGTGGTCCTCTTTGGATTCCTTTTGTTTGAGGTTCTCTGCACTTCCTGGACTTGTAAGTCTATTTCTTTCACCAGGTGGGGGAAGTTTTCAGTCATTTCTTCAAATAGATTTTCAGTATCTTGCTCTCTCTCTGCTTTTGGCACCCCCATAATTCTGATGTTGGTACGCTTGAAGTTGTCCCAGGGCTCCTTACACTATTTTCAAATTTTTGGATTTTTTTCTTTTTTTATTTTGGCTGAGTGTTTTTTGCTTCTTTGTATTTCAAATCTTTGACTTGATTCTTGCGGTCCTCTAGTCTGCTGTTAGGTCTCTGTATAATATTTTTTATTTCAGTCAGTATATGTTTAATTTCTAGTTGGTCCTTTTTCATATCCTTGAGGGTCTCGCTAAATTTATTGGCCTTTTCTAGGAAATTCTTGAAAAACCTTATAACCGTGGTTTTGAACTCTCTATCCAGTCATTTGCTTTCCTCCATTTCTTTCGTTTGTGATCTGTTTCGTTGTCTCTGCATTTTCGCTGCTTACCTGAGTTGGTAGAGTGGCTTTGTGTGGTAGGTGTCCTCTAGGGCACAGTGGCTCAGCCTCCCCAGTTACCTGAGGTGGACACTCTTGGTGCACCCCTTTGTGGGCTGTGTGCACAGCCTTGTTGTCGTTAAGGCTTGATTGTTGTTGGTATCACTGGGAAGAATTGACCTCCAGGCCAATTGGCTGTGAGGATCAGCTGTGTCTATGCTGGGAGAACTTCTGTGCCGGAGACAGCCTTATGAGACAAGACCTGCAAAAGCCTCTGTGCTCAGCTTGGATGGGGCAGAGTCTCAGCGCAGAGCAGACAGCATTGATTTCCCATCAGCCCTGCCCTAATAGGCCCCTGTGTCTAAGTGTCCCTCGGTAATCGCTGCAAGCACCTCTGAGAGAAAGCTGCACTCAAGTTCCGCCTGCTGCCAGACAGTCCAGTTTCTCCCCGAATGAGTCTGGGTCCCCAGAGTCTTGCCTGGAACTGGAGTTCAGTGCAGTTGGGAGCTTTTGTCTCCCTCCCGGTTGAGAAAGCCAGCCGTGTGCTCAGTTGCCTGCCCTCTCTGTGCACGCGCTTCGGTATCTGTGCCTTCCGCAGTTCCTCTGAGTCTCAGTGTGCTTTTCTCTTTTCTGACAGTCCAGTTTCACCCCGTATGGGTCTGGGTCCCCAGAGTCTTGCCCCCGTATGGGTCTGGGTCCCCAGAGTCTTGCCCAGAACTGGCGTTCAGTGCAGTCGGGAGCTTTTGTCTCCCTCCCGCTTGAGAAAGCCAGCCGTGCACTCAGTCCTCTCTGCGTGCATCTCAGTACCTCTGCTTCCTGCAGCTCCTCTGAGTTTCAGTGTGCTTTTCTCTTTCCTTCTAGTTCCACTCAGCCAGCCTTCCTGTGGTTCTGGATGATGTCCGTTCTGTCTTTTAGTTGTAGTTTTGAAATTATTGTGCGAGGCAGCAGTTTAGGTGTTTACTTACGCCGCCATCTTGGTTTCTCCTCTGGCTGTTTATTTTTTAGAAACAAATTTTATTATCATTTATTGTGTCCGCTCTTCCCCATGCCAAATTATTTGGCATTTTAATTGGTATTGCATGGAAGTGTACATTAATTTAAGGAGAAGTGACAACTTTGTTATATGATGACTCTCCCCATTTCTTAAGCCTTGTTTTATGTCTCTCAGAGTTTTAAGGTTTTGATAATACAAGGTTGTGTACCTTTCCTGTTAAGCCTGTTCCTAGATATTTTTTATGTATTATTGTTGTGGACGGATGGGTGAAGTGTTCTGTAAATATCAGTTTGGCTGAGATGTTTGATAGTGTTGTTCAAGTTATGTCCTTACTGATTTTCTGTCCATTTCTATCGGTTACTGAGAGCAGGGTGTTGAAGTCTCTGACCATCACTGTGGATTTGTCTATTCCTTGTTACAGTTTGTTGGTTTATGCTTTGTGTATTTTGAAGCTCTGCTATTAGATACAAAAGTATTTAGAATTATATCCTTTTGCTGAAGTGATTCCTGTATTATGAATGGATCCTCTTTGTCCCTGGGCACATTCTTTGCTCTGGATGTATTTTTTCTGGTACTAATGCTGCCCCAGTTTCCTTCCCCTGGCATCAGCACTCCCTTGCATCCTAGCTCTGACTTTCTCTTGAGACGATAGCTGCAGGCAGGATAGCTGGGTCTTGACTCCACCCTACCCGTCTCCCTATGTCCGTCCCTTTGTGTTTGTGAGGAGCCAAGATGGGCTTGTGAAGGCCCCTTCAGACCTCCCGTTTGTCCTAACAGTCTGGGTGGCCTGGCTGTGTGTCTCCCTCTAAGCCAGTGGTTCTCAACCTTTCTAATGCCGTGACCCTTTAATACAGTCCCTCATGTTGTCGTGACCCCCAACCATAAAATTATTTTTGTTGCTACTTCATAACTGTAATTGTGTGTTTTCCGATGGTCTTAGGTTCTCAACCCCGCTAGCAGGGTCGCCTAAGACCATCGGAAAACACAGATATTTACATTACGATTCATTAACAGTAGCAAAATTACAGTTACGAAGTAGCAACAAAAATAATTTTATGGTTGGGGGTCACCACAACATGAGGAACTGTATTAAAGGGTCGCGGCATTAGAAAGGTTGAGAAGCACTGCTCTAAGCGACGCTGTTTGTAGGCTGGGTTTTCTGCAGCTTGAGACCTGAGGAGTGGGGCACGGGGGGTGGGGCTGTGGGCTCAGCCTCTCTAGCAGTCAGGGCTCTGACTGACATCTGGCTTCATGAACCATCTGGAGGAGTCTTTCTCTACCTTCCTGGGCATTGGCCCAATTCCCAAGGGGTGTGTCCTTGAGTTTCAGATGTTTTATTTTCTCTGTACATGCTGAGAGCCTTGAGCTGAACCTCCAAGGATTGTTGGGGTTGTCACCTCCCTCCAGAGCTACAGTTTCTACTCTCTTCAAGCAAATGAGGGACAGATTTATGTGTGAGAGTGACTTTTGGGCCTGTTTCTCCTCTAGGATCTCTCCCGATGGCTCGCCCGTGCCCTTTCTTTGGTGGGTACTCAGCCAAGTTGTATCTGGTCGGAAATGTGGCAGTTCCTTCTGTCTCCAGTGGGAACTGTGATCAGGAGGGTGACGCCTGCTCTGCCTGCTAGTGGTTCACGTCTGTTTCTTTGCTCACCTGGCCCAGTGGGTGCAAGGAGAAGCTGCAGGCACCTCACTGAGGCTGAAAGAGTCCAGAAACTTCCAGTTTATTCCTTCACTGTTTACTCTTCATCTCTTGGCATATTTTGGTCTTTTGACTGCTCGTGTTTATATGTGGGGTTTAGGGGGTTAGCTTAGGCCCCCCTGTTCCACCTTAAACCGCAGATCAGTGCAGCTCTAATTGTAGGCACTGACTCTAACTGTGCTTTTCCTGTAGAAACTTCACCTGGAGATGTTGACAGACCAGCCACGAACAACGAAATACCACCATGTGATCCTGCAGAATAGGGCGTCCCTCAAAGACAAAGTGATTCTGGATGTCGGCTGTGGGACCGGGATCATCAGCCTCTTCTGTGCACATTATGCGCAGCCCAGAGCGGTGAGTAGGAACGAGTCTCGGTGACATGTCCTTTGTGTACCAGGCATCGTGTTGACAAAGTTGGCAGCGTATCCTCGCAGGCAGCCGGTCAGAGGTCATGACATTGGTTAATGAGCCATAAACAGCAGAGTGTGATAGGACAGATAGAAAATGTCCCGGTGAGCTGCATGTGGTGTGTAGCTTTTTGAAATATTTATTTCCCTTGATATAGAAACACATGCATCCCACATGTATAGGTCACATCCAAATGTCGTCCCTACCCTGAGCAGTGACTGTCGGCAGGCAGAGGACAGACCTCACTCTCTTTCTTTAAAGCGCGCCTGGGCTGTGCAGAGTTGCAGCCCGTTGCACAGGCTGATGTAATGCCTAGTGTACAGGTGCGGCTGCAGTGCTAGGACCACCTGAGTTCAGATCCTGTTGGAACCAGGACATGGTGCTTGGGACCCTCCACCCAGAACCTGGATTGAAATGATGTCAGAAGCCACTGGTATCCTGAAAGTCGAGCTGTCCTCAGATGCGAGCTGAGAACCTCCTGCGTCAGTGAGGGATTGCTGCTGCGTGAGCAGGAGCTGGGTTCTGGCCTTACCCAGGGGGCCTTGGGGCAGGCGGCCCTGGTGGGTGCAGAGGCTTCTGTTCACCTGCGGCCCCAGGTCTTTTAGGCAGAAGGTGGAGTTAGAGTAAGATGCAGCTCCCTCCCCAGGGCTCCATCTGTACAGGCAGCACACTGGCCCTTCCCGCCGTAGGCACACGGCCTTCCTGCTGTCCCTGCTGTTGGCCATGTTCTCCGTTGCAGGTTCTGACTCAGCCGAGGCGGTGACAGGCTGAGCAGTGCCAGCATGTGCACTGATGGTGCTTCTGCCACATGCAGGTGTACGCGGTGGAGGCCAGTGAGATGGCCCAGCACACGGGGCAGCTGGTCATGCAGAATGGCTTCGCCGACATCATCACCGTGTTCCAGCAGAAGGTGGAGGACGTGGTGCTGCCAGAGAAGGTGGACGTGCTGGTGTCCGAATGGATGGGGACCTGCCTGCTGGTAAGGGCGGGGCAGTGGCTGGGCTGGTCTCTGGAATCTTCTTCACAAATCATGATTAATTTTGATGTTTTCTCTAAGGTCAGATGTAATTGATTTTTTAAATATGAATATTGGCCTAGTGTCTTATTTTTAACTGATTAAAAAAATGCTTTTATAAGAATCTGGTATTTTTTCTTTCATGAGTGATTTGCATAAACTCTGTTCTCTTTGGGAACCTGGGAATATCCAGAGTGCTTAATGTACGAGGCTGATTTTTGATGCACCCAGTCGTCGTCTCTTTTCCCAGCAGCCCCCCGTTGAGCGGCAGTGAGACCCGGCCTGGTGCTCCCTGAGTCTCTCAGGTGGGAGTGGACAGTTTTCTGGTTATACGCCCCCCTCCCCTGCACAGTGCTATGTGCTCACAGACCCTGAACTTGGAGGCCAGTGAGAGGTCTGGGAGCTGGGCCTGTGTGTCTCCCTCTTCTTGGACCCTCTGCCCAGCCCTCTTCTGGCTCATGATTTAAGACATTGGAGTGAAACACCCCAATCTGAAATTTAGCATCTGTAAAAATCCAGAGAAATAACATCTGGGTGAACGTCAGGGGAATGTGGCTGATGTTTCCAGCGAGAGATCCGTTTAAATGTGTTGCTACTAGTTCTTATAGCTTGCAGAGTTTGGGGGAAGTGCTAGCCAATGCCATTGGGCCTTCAGCCCTGTTGAAATGATGTCTGAAGATAAAGTGTAAATAGATTCAACACCCATGATATAACTTGGCTTATTGATAACATCTTTGGATTCCTAAGATTATACATGGGGGGCAAGGGACTCACCACACTGTTAAACCATAAAGTGGACATTGGCCTCTGCCCCCCAAACATCACTTAGTGTTTATTGAGTTCCTCCTGGCCATGGGGACATGGGGAGCCAGCCCGAGGCTGTCCAGTGCACTTGGGGGATGCTTGGCTGCCAGCATCCAGCTCTGCTACTGGAAGTGGGGCAATGTGGGAGACATGAGGAAGTGGAGGGGGGAGAGAGAGGAGGATGAGGGGGTGAGGGAAGAGGAGCGGGGAGGAGGGGAGAGGAGGGATGGAACAGACTCTGGCAGGGGCGGTGGCCTGGATTCAGTGTCCCTGTGATCCAGTGGTGGGTAGGGGTGGAAGCTGGGTTTAGTTGCATTGTGCATGTGTTAGGCTGCCAGCTGCGGTCCAGGACTTTTAAGGGATGGAGTAGAGATCAGTCACCTATGGGATTCCTCCCTGGGACTGCAGTGCTGGTGAGGTCTTCAGGGTCTGGGGGTTGAGGGAAGGGTGCTGGGGGTGGCAAGGTCAGGGAGGGCAGTTAGGGTCCGTGGGAGGTTGCAGGGGAGGGTGCCAGAGAAGGAAGCTGAAGGGGAAGACTAGGGGAGGTGTTCTGGGGTGTGCTGGCAGGGGCCCATTGGGTGGGGGGGAGGGCCTGGTGGGCTCCCTGTCCTCTGGAGCCACAGTCTCTCAGACAGAGGAGACCAGGTGGGGTCCTGGGACTTGCTGGTGGGGGGTGTGGGCAGAGGGAAGGGGTGGCTGGTGGGGCCCAGCAGGAGACTTGTGGGTTGGCAGCTCCATTCTAGGTGCAGGTGCAGGTGCAGGTGCAGGTGTGGGTGTGGGTTTCAGGGAGGGAGTGTGGATTCCAGGTGGGGCCTCTGATTGGGTTGGGGGAAGGGAGTGTGGATTCCAGGGAGGCTGTGTGGATTTGGGGGTGGGAGAGAGAGGGCATGACTGACTGAGCACAGGAGTGAGTACAAACTGGGTGGCACCAAACTCAGGGCAAGGACCCTGGAGGAGGTGGAGAGCCCTGGCTGCTGTGTGCAGGTGCCTGGGGACATCCTCTCAGGAAGGGTCCCTGTGGTGTCTTGGCCCATAGTTGGTGACACTGGATACAGAGAGGCTGTGAATTTGGGAGCTGTCACAGTCTCACCCACTTGTAATGTCCCCATGTCCCTAGGCAGAACCTGCTGTTCTCTGCAGCTGCCCCTCTCCTGTGCTTCTTGTCCTCCCGGCATCCTCTTCGGGTTCCCGGCCTGTTCTCCGAGCTACTCAGACTTCAGGTCCCCAGCCTCTCCCACCCATCTTCCTACTCTGTTGTGATTACAGTGATGAGACAGAGAGATCATGGGATGAAAAAAATACAGAATCAAACCCAAATATAAATGCATTTAGTTTATAATAAGCGGGGGGGAGGGGGGGGGTTCAGTCACTGAGGCAAGGATATGTGATTGTCTGAAGATGCTGCTGAAACAATTGATTATTTTGCAGAAAATGGTTAGGTCCTTCTTCACACCATAGGTTAAAATAAATTCCACATGGGTTACAGAGTTAAGCATTTTAAAAGTGAACATAAAACAATTGTTCAAAATTTTATCTGATGTTAGGATGGGAAAGTCTTTCTGAAAGCAAAGCCCACAAAGAAACTATAGAATAAAGTGTTTGACCAAAGATGTGTCCTTTATTATAACCAACCTATAGATTATTAAAAGCTAAGTGAAACTGAAGAATTGCAGCTTATAGGACAAAGGATCCTTGTAAAGAGTTCCAATAAGGCAATAAGAAAAGCATAAGATAAATGACTCCAGGAAGGTGGCCAGGGGGCATAAAAAAGCACAAGACCAGACATATGAACGTTGTTTAATGTCACTAGTAATCGAAGAGGTAACAAATATTTTTTGAGATATCAAATTGGCTGAGAAATCACCTAATATCTGATGATAGCCAGTGTCACTGGGATTTTGGGGAAACTGTCAGACTTTTATTGGCAGTATAGATTGGTATAGCTTTTTGAAGAAAAACAAGGCATTAAAAATATTTAAATGGTATTATTCTAAGCTTTTTACATAAGCTTATGCTCAAAAATGTATATAACAACACCATTTAAAATGGAAGAAAATTGGGAAAAGTATAAATAACTGTGGCAATCTATATAAGAGAATACTTCGTGGCCATTAAAAATTAGGCTTTAGGAAGATTCTCGATAAACATAGAGAAAAGTTAGTTTGTTGGTTCTAAAAAAAATCACAAAAAGATAATTGCAGTATGACTCCAGTTTTGTTTGTAAAATCACTTGTGGCAGTGACCGAGCTTCAGGTCCAGGTGAGATGGAGCGAGCATGTCGTGGTAACTGCTGAGTGACTGACCAAGGTGGGATGAGAGTGAAGTTTAGCCTGACAGCCACGCCCAGTTCTGAATTCTAACTCAAAATGATGTGACTTAAACCCAAGCTGGAATAGGCGGTGACCGTTGATGTGTGGGTGTAAGGAATCCTCCGAGACGTGTTGGCTGGTCATACTCTTGAGGGTTAAACTTGTAAAGATCCCGGACCGTGCGAATGCAGCAGGGATGTCTGTGCAGACGCTGGCCTCAGTCACCGTCTCCCATGTGTCTCTCCCTCCCATGCAGTTTGAGTTCATGATTGAGTCCATCCTGTACGCCCGGGATGCATGGCTGAAGGAGGGTGGGATCATCTGGCCGACCACAGCCGCACTGCACCTCGTGCCCTGCAGTGCTGACAAAGACTACCGCAGCAAGGTTCTCTTCTGGGACAACGCCTATGAGTTCAACCTCAGCGCTCTCAAGTGAGTGTCCGGGGCTCAGGCACCCACAGGCACACTTGGGCCTCCCGCAGGATGAACTGCAGGCATTTCTAGGGCAGAATAATGTACTCTGTTATAGAACTTGCCATGAAACTAAATTTACTCATGTGCCTGAGAATTTTGCATGTTGCCTTTAATGCCTTTAAACTGATAACAGCTGTGATGGGAATTGCACTGTCTTGCAATCTAAGGTCCCAAATATAATGGGAAAAATAATGTTTACGGGCAAGGCCTTTATAAATGCATGGGCCATCAAAACATAAATATATGTTCCCACTAAGAGCTATAAATTTTAACAAGGACCAGAACATTTGATTTCCTGGTTTTTAACATATGACACACTGCACAGTTGAGCTTCAGGTTTGATTTCCTGATAAGGCCTTTGCATTTCTATGCTGCCTCCTCGGGGAAGGAGCTGGCGGCTGCTTCTGAGAGTGCCATGGTAATTAAGCCCTGGAAATTAGGGAAGGGCCATTTGTCAGAAGCTGCAAGAAACTTCCATTCATGTAGCAAGGACCAGATGAGCCTGGATGCCTGCTGGACATCCAGATGGGGAGTGGACAGCAAGACCTCTAGGTCTTTTGTTTCTTATTAAAAAAATTGAAGAAAAATAAGTGTCATCTTGAAGGTCACTGCTGCCAATTCAATGCCACCAGGAGCCCAACTTGGGGTGCCATACAGGAGAGACTTGATTCAGTGAAACAGCTTGTCTGTAAACACAGCTCCTGTTGCAGCTCAGTTTGCCAACCAGGGAAACACAGCCATAGCGATCCACTGAGACAGAGGGGAGGCTGGCTTATATAGAGAGAAGTTTCTGCCCTTGTCCTTGATTCGTCTATTTTCATCTAAATGAGGAATCCAAATCTGTACAGTTTGATTGGTCCAAATAGCACTGATCTGAGTGGTCAGCTCCATGAATTCTGATTGGCCAGTAAAGACACAAAGGAGAATAGAATTGCATAGCTTTCATTGAGTGGGGCAGGTCTTCAGCCCTTGGGTTGACGTTCGGTCCTGGGAGCTCCCTTATAAGGGAAGAGAGGGACACAGTGCTGGAGGCTGCTGCTTGTCCCTGAATGATGCAGTGTGCATGCGGGGCCCCTTGGAAGCAGTCCCTGCTGGACTTTGGTTCTGTATTTGAGCCCAGTTAACCACCAGGAGTTCTTAGGTATATTCTTCTCGGGGTTGACAATAGTAATGCATACGTATGAAATCTTTCCCAGTTAACACTGAATCATTGCGTCCTCAACCCAGACCCCAAAGGGAATGGAGGGGGAAGGTCTGACAGAGTTGTTCTGTAGTTTATCCTGGAAGGGCGGGGCAGGTTATGAGAAGAGCAGTGAGGAGGTTCTTATGCTGCCACGTATTAACGTGTGTGGTAGGGTCATTAAAGCAGTTGGGTCCTGCGCCCAGAGAAGACAGATGAGCAGAGTAGGACAGGAAGCTGCACAGAGGTGTAGACTATGGAAGAGGTGGGGCGTGAGGGCAGGCAGCCAGTTATCCTGCGACAGGTGATTGTCCCTTCTCTCACACCACACATTAAAACTGAATTCCGTGTGGATTTAAGAGTTTTGTGTTAATATGCCATATATTCTTAATTCCTTATAAGTGCATACTTGTTTTTATCATCAGAGAAAACTATTAAAATATGTACATATAGTGGAATCTTTATTGAAATGTTTACCTTTATTTGCTATTTCAGAAGTTACTGCTGTCCTTATGTTTTGAAACATTTCTGTGGTAAATAGCTGATTACTTACTGGCAAACACAGGCTTCAGCCTGTGAAATGGAGTGATAGGGGAGGACATGTAAAGGGCCGTGCAGGAGGTCCAGTGGTGTCTCCTGAGAGTCAGGCCCAAGAGGGTGCCTTCGGTCCTGCATTTATTGAGGAATAACCTAGAACAGGAATATATTTTTTATTTGCTGTGTAATAGAAGATCCATGAAAGGTATTTTATAATAAGACTAGAGGCCCGGTGCACGACATTCGTGCACTGGGTGGTGGGGGGTGGGGATGGGGGGTCCCTCAGCCCAGCCTGTGCCCTCTCACAGTCTGGGACTCCTCGGAGGATGCGGGCCTAAGCCGGCAGTTGGACATCCTCCGAGGGGTCCTTAGCACTGCCACGGAGGCGGGAGAAGCTTGCTGCGCTCACCAGCCAGGAGCCCAGCTTCTGGCTGAGCAGTGCTTCCCCTGTGGGAGCGCACTGACCACCAGGGGGCAGCTCCTGTGTTGAATATCTGTCCCCTGGTGGTCAGTGCGTGTCATAGTGACCGGTCGTTCTGCCATTCAGTCGAGTTGCATGTGAGCCTTTTATTATATAGGATAGATTCTACAAATAAAGAAACCACACTGTGCCCTGTGTATCCTGGATGTGTGGTGAAGGTTGGTTTCTGTGTGTTCAGACCTTGTGAAGAGGGCAAAAGGGAAATGCCCCATTGCTGCACTCGGGCTGCTTGGTCTGTGAGGAGGGTCGGGGGGAGGGACTTGCTGCACTCGGGCTGCCTGGCCTGTGGGGAGAGTCGGGGGGAGGGACCCAGAGTTGGGCTCTCAGGGCTGCAGACAGTGGAGTAGAGTTCCTGCTTATACAGAAGAGAAAAGGCGTGTCCTGTTGTCACATGTGTCTGAGCCGGAGCTGTTGGTGATGGCTTTGAGTAATTACTCTGACCTTTTTCCCAGATCTTTAGCGATTAAGGAGTTTTTTTCGAAGCCCAAGTATAACCACATTTTGAAACCAGAAGACTGTCTCTCTGAGCCGTGCACTATATTACAGCTGGACATGAGAACGGTGCAGATCGCTGAACTGGAGGTGAGGCTGTGTAATCGGTGCATAGACGTGTGAAACTTGTTATACAAAGAAACAGATTTATACACTTTTTGCTATTGATTTTCCCATAGTCTTTTTTTCTTATGGTCTATTCTGATTTTCTTTTATATTGTTACATTATTTTCTTTCTAGTTAACCACTTTAACATCTTCCATTATTTTTAAAGATTTATGTTTAATACTAGTGGCCCAGTGCACGAAATTCATGCATGGTGGGGGGAGGGGGTGTCCCTCAGCCCAGCTTGCACCCTCTCCAATCTGGGGCCCCTCAGGGGATGTCCGACTGCCAGTTTAGGCCTGATACCACAGGGGTCGGACATCCCTCTCACAATCCAGGACCGCTGGCTCCTAACCGCTTATCTGCCTGCCTGCCTGATTGCCCCGAACCACTCTGCCTGCCAACCTGCTCGCCCCAACTGCTCCCCCCCCCCCGCCAGCTTGCTTACCCCCAACTTCTTCCCACTGCTGACCTGCTTGCCCCCCACCGGTCTGATCACCCACAACTGCCCTCCCCTCCTGGCCTGATCGCCCCTAACCGCCTCTGCCTCAGCCCTGCCACCATGGCTTTGTCTGGAAGGACATCTGGAAGGTCTTTCTGGTCTAATTAGCATATATTACACTTTTATTAGTATAGATTATCAGCATCTTCAGATTCAAATAAATTATATCCAATTTCATGATGGAATTTAAAAAAATATATTTTTAAATTGATTTCAGAGAGGAAGGGAGATGGGGAGAGAGAGAGAAACATCAGTGATGAGAAAGAATCATTGATTGGCTGCACTCCTGCATGCTCCACACTGGGGATTGAGCCCGCAACCTGGACATGTGCCCTGACCAGGAATCGAACTGTGATCTCCTGGTTCATAGGTCAACACTCACTCAACCACTGAGCCACATTGGATGGGCTCATGATGGAATTTTAACAAAAATTTTTTTCTAAGTGTTTTCACCTGTCCTTGACAAAATTTAGTTCTTTCTTTTACTTACCCTCTCTTGTCATAAGGGCATATGTAGGCTCAGGACCATCCCTTTGGGGGAGACAATGTTTGAACACAACCAACCTCCCCCTCCCCGCCAGCCCCCAACTGGGAGTTTGATGGCAAAACAGTATGCAAACTGAAATTTTGAGGGTTTGTTAGTTTCAGCTACAGCTGTAGAGACCCAGCCTTGAACTTCCTATGCAAAGAACTGAGAAGAGAAGGTATTCATGAATTTTGGGGCAGAAAATTAGGCAAATGAGGCCCAGATTGCTTGAAACCTTTTCTGATTATCTGCTCATTTGAATTCACAACGCAGGTTTTAGTATTTACTTTCCCAGGAGGATATTCTGTATGGTTTCTTGATGTGTACAGTTAAACTAGCAAGTGACAGGTTTGCTTCACAGTTGCTGCGATGGTGGTACAGGCTGTGTGGTGGGATCTGCGGCATGTGCCCAAGCGGAGGGACAGGTTGCCGAGTCTCGCTCAGACAGAGCGCGGTGTCACGTGCCCATGGACCCACGTCCGTTTTCTTTTTCTTTGGCTGAACACAGACAATGAAAGGTGAGCTGTGCTTCGATATCAAGAAAGCTGGCACTCTGCATGGATTTACGGCCTGGTTCAGCGTCCGCTTTCAGAACCTGGAGGAGGAGGAGCCGCAGCTGGTGCTGAGCACGGGACCGTTCCACCCGTGAGTGTCTGCCTCGCCCGCGGGCGCACGGGTGCCTCTCCGTGGAGCGTAAAAGGGTTTGCCTTCAAGTTATTGGCCTGACAAAAAGCACGACAGTCATGAATATCAAGGTCTAGTCGTATCGAACGCCGACTTAAGATCTCTCTAGACCAGCTGACCCCTGGGCTGGGGAGCTGCGGTGTGGAGCCAGCTGTGCAGTGGGTGGGCGCTGGGGCCCAGGCTGGGTGGAGGTGAGTTGGGATCTTGCGCCCCGACTCGTCCCTGCACTTGGCTTCCTCAGGCTGCTCCGGGCCCCCTGGGTGAACAGAGCGGGGCTCGGGGTCGAGCAGGCTTTGTCTGCTCAGTTGCCCTAAACGCTGCTACAGCTTTTGTTTTTAAATACATTTTTATTGATTTCAGAGAGGAAGGGAGAGGGAGAGAGGGGGATAGAAACATCAATGATGAGAGAGAATCAGTGATCGGCTGCCTCCTGCACACCCCACACTGGGGATCGAGCCCCCAACTTGGGCATGTGCCCTGACTAGGAAATGAACCGCGACCTCCTGGTTCATAGGTTGACGCTCATCCACTGAGCCACCGCAGCCGGGCTGCTACAGCTTTTCATGGTTAGCAGCATTCTTTTTTGCAGATGCTTCTTGAGACACGTGTTTTGTGCAACAGTGTTTCGTGGCTGCACACTTGTGCCCACACCGGGAGCCAACGTCTGCTCATGGTGCGGACCCAGCAGCCCATGGAAATGAAAAATGCTGCCTTCATGGGGGGCTTTCAGTAACTGCCCTGGACACCCCCTCAGGCACAGGGGTCAGCTAGAAGTGAGCAAGGCACGAGGGAGGGGGGTGGTTGTGCTATTTAGGACTGAAGGACACCAGCGAGTGAGACTGAGAGCTGCTTGCCCAGAGCATCCTGTGGAGGTTGCAGAGCTGAGACTGCAGCCAGTCCTGCTGGAGGGGCCCCCTGGCATAGATGCGAGGGCTCACCTTAGGAACCAGCAGCGAGCGCTGTGTGCCTGCGCCCGTCTCCACCTGCGTGTCTGTGGTGGGTTGTCTACACCAGGTGGTAGCAGGGACAGGGTGGCGGTGGGCGGGGCACAGCCAGAGGACTCATGCTCGCTGAAGGGCCAGGGAAAGAGACCCCCATGGTGGCTGAGGGAGGTGGCCCGAGAGTTTCTTCAGCTGGGCATGATCTGGGGCCACACTGGGTGCCTGGGAGAGGACATGTCAGGGGATGAGCCTACAGAACTTAAAGGGTCCCCGAGTGTTACTGTTTCCCCCAGATGTCACAGTTGTGTTGTACGCACGCGATCACAGAAAGAGCGTGTTTTGAACACAGTTCCCTCAGTGTGTATTTCTTATCTTCAGAAACTAGAACCACGGGCATCAGTGGCTTAGAGAAAGAGCTGGGTGAATTGGGGTGGACACCGGCTGTGCCACGTTGTGGAGGCCGGGTTGACCCTTGGAGAGGCTGGGGAATAGGCACCATACAGGGATCCTGTGTCTGGCCATGCGCCCTGAGCACCCTAGTGTCCCCGGGGCCACCAGGGTGAGCCCCCCTCCCCCCTCCCAGGATCTGAGCAGTGTCCAGCAGCTGTGCCCTCACTGGGCTGTGTCTACCCTGCAGTGACCCTAAGAGTCTGGCCCAGGGTGGGGCTCCAGTAATGCCACCCCTGTGTCTTGCAGCACCACCCACTGGAAGCAGGTGCTGTTCATGATGGACGAGCCCGTCCCCGTCCACGCAGGGGATGTGCTCACAGGCTCGATTGTGCTGCAGAGAAACCCAGTGTGGAGGAGGCACATGTCCGTCACTCTGAGCTGGTCTGTCACTTCCAGACAGGACCCCACATTGCAGAGAGTAAGCTATTTAAATGTGAAGGCCTTTGTCATGGTGCTGGGTGGGGGGTGGGTCTGTGGTGATCACCGTGGCGGATACTTGTTGCTGCCCTGGCCAGATACCACGGCCACACCTTGTCTGCATCATTTTTCTAATTCTCATGATGGGCAGTGGATGCTGTTATTTCCAGAACAGGAAACAGAGGTGCAGGAAGGTAAGTGGTTTGCTCTGTGACATAGCTTGTCAGTGAGAGGAGACCCAGACCAGCTGGGGCCACCCCTCTGTGTCCAGGAGCCATGGGTGGAGAGAAGGGGCTGAGGGCTGAGCCATCGTGCAGCCTGGCACACACCTGGTGCCCACAGGCACTGGGTGTGCAGCTGTGCGGTGTGAGGGGCATGGTCTGACCAGGTGGAGGTTTGAGGACTGAAGTGCCGTTGTTCACACAAGTGAAACAGTGCAGCTGGTAGGCCTTATGCTTCAGAGGCCACTGAGAAATGGGTTCTCCTCTTCAGACCTGGGGTTAATGTAGGAGGGGACAGAAAACCATCACATGGGTTCCCATTGTTCGTTTTTTTAAAATATACTTTTTATTGATTTCAGAGAGGAAGGGAGAGGGAGAGAGAGAAACATCAGTGATAAGAGAGAATCATCGATTGGCTGCCCCCTACTGGGGATTGAGCCCACAGCCCGGGCATGTACCCTTGACTGGAATCGAACCCAGGACCTTTCAATCCGCAGGCCAACGCTCTATCCACTGAGCCAAACCCACTAGGGCTCTCATTATTTTTGATTCCTGTTTTGTGCTTTGCTTTATGGTAATTTTATGTTAAAAGTTTATCATTTAAAAATATTCTGTACCTGAATGCCATTCTCCTGTCCAATATTAAATTATTACTAGGAAATACTGTGAGTTAACAAACTTTAACGATTTGCTACTTGACTGATTTGTTTTCTGTGTCTTTTTCAGGTTGGAGAAAAAGTCTTTCCGATCTGGAGATGACAGTTGAAGTTCTCTTTGGGAAGCAGTGTGAGCTTGTTGGAGGAATGCACAGGAGCAAGGAGCTCACACCCCATGTGAACACTCGTTCTTGTGAAACCTGCGGACGCTCACTCTGCCTGGCAGGCGGTCACACCCTTCCCTGTGGCTCCACAACAAACACGCTCGGGCTGCCCTCGCCACTGTCACGGCCCGTGTCTGTCCTCTAGAAGTAGCTGTGTTTCCAGGTGTCCACCAGTGCTGTCCACAGTGCCCACCTGTGGACAGGCTGGGGGCACAGTGTTCCTAAGCTAGGTCTAGTTCCACACTCATAGGACGCGCGTCAGCCTTGTACTCCTGTGAAGTGACTGTTCGTGCATCATGTGTTACTGGTGTCCTTACTGTCCTCGGTTCATCCACTCACCATGCAGAACGTGGGGTTGCACAGAGCCGTGCAGGACCTGGGGTGGCAGTGCATGCGCTGGGCTCTGCATGAGGTAGTACCTTGTAGAGATGTCTTCCAAATAAATCGTGTTGGCACATAGTCCATCTCAATAAATATTTTTAAATAAACGAATGTTCGTGTAGATCCTACTTCTGTGCATGTACATGATTTGCACAAGCATGGGATTATACTAAGTGCATTGCTTTGTAACCTTTCTCATCTAGTATTAGGAAGAAACTTCCATGCCAGTAGGTACACATCCACATTTTATGTGTGTTCTCTTGATGTTTAGTGAACTTTCTATCTATATACACTGAGTGGCCAGATTATTATGACCACCCCGTCAGTGCTTCGTTGGGCCACCTTTTGCCTTCAATACTGTGGCGATTCTCCTTGGCACTGACTCCACAAGATGTTGAAAGGTGATGTGAGGAATCTGACACCATGCCTGATGAATAGCACTGTCCAGTTCTGTGAGATTGGATGGTTGTGGAACCAGCTGCCTGATGGCTCTTTTAACTTCGTCCCACAAATGCTCAATTGGATGGAGATCTGGTGATTGTGGGGGCCACCTCAGCAAGGTCAAGTCTGCCTCATGTTCTTGAAACCACTCCTGCACAATACGAGCACCGTGGCATGGCGCATTGTCTTGTTGGAAGAAGCCATCTCCATTGGAATACGCCATCAGCATGATAGGATGAACTTGATCAGCAGTGATACTTAGGTATGTTGTGCTATTCAGACGTTTTTCCACATGAGTTAAAGGGCCCAAATCATGCCAGGAAAACATGCCCCAAACCATAACACTGCCCCCACCAGCTTGAAGGGTTGTCCTCATGCATGTGGGGTGCATGCTTTCATGCTGTTTCCACTCTGCCATCTGAATGATGCAACCGGAAACGTGATTCATCGGACCACATGACTTTTTTCCAATGCTCGACTGTCCAATCCTTGTGTTCCTGTGCGAATTGGAGACGTTTTATCTTGGTAACTGCAGACAGCAAAGGTGTCCGAACAGGCCTTTGGCTTCCATATCCCATACGATGCCATGGACGGCTAACTTGCCTACAAACGTCAGGTGGTCATCATAATCTGGCCACTCAGCGTTTATAAAAGCCTAAGTGACCGAAGGACTGAATGGTTGACCGGCCACTATGACGCGCACTGACCACCAGGGGGCAGACGCTCAATACAGGAACTGCCTCCCCGTGGCCAGTGCGCTCCCACAATGGGAGCTCTGCTCAGCTGACCGCCGGGTGCCAGACGCCGGGCTCATGGCTGGCGAGCGCAGCTGTGGTGCCGTGAGCCTCTCCGGCCACAGCGGCAGTGCTCCTGAGCCGTGGCGGCAGGCGCAGCGGGCCGGGATGACTGGAAGTGGTGTGGTGCCTTGCCTGGGCTCCTGCCTGGCCGCCTGCTGCTTGGCGTACTACTACATCCCTCAGGATGTTGGACTGCCGGTTTTGGCCCGATCCCCCACAGGCAGTGGTTGGTGCACGCCTATGTGCTTTGGTGCACGCCTCTGCTGAGTATTCACCAGGAGCTCAGCATTACCAGAAGTGATCAGACAGGTTTTCAGAGTCAGCATGGAGACCAACTGCCTTCTGAACATACACCTCTGTTTTCAGACTGTTCACAGCACGTTGGTTGGGTGTGGGGGTCATTTTTAGTCATTTTGCTTATTTAACATCACTGAATATGGTAAATGATCATGGAGAAAAGGGTTCATATTATCTGACATTATGGAGACCTCCAGGAACATGACCAATAGGATTCCTTTAAAAAGATTATCTTTATTGTTGAAAGTATTGCATATGTCCCCCCCTTTTTTTTATCCATTGACCCCTTCTAGCCTGTCCCCTCCCCCCCCTGCCACCCCCCCCCCCCAAGCCTTCACCACACTATTGTCTGTGTCCATGGGCTATGCATATATGCATGTAAGTTCTTTGGTTAATCTCTTCCCACCCACCCCTGCCTTCCCTCTGAGATTCACTAGTCTATTCCATGTTTCTGTGTCTCTGGGTTTACTTGGTTCATCAGTTTACTTTGTTCTTTAGATTAAAAGGATTCCTTTTCAAGGGATGGGAGTGTGTGATAGGGAAGCTCTGTGCTCCTCGGTTACTGGTGAGGTTTTGAGGAGGGCCCATAGACTGGCTTTAGGGGTCTGTGAGCTCCTTGAAATTGGCACTGCTTTGTGGGTGGGATTGTGGAGGGCCTCAGAGGTCATGCATGGTTCCCCCCGCCCTCCCACCCGGGAAGGGTGGTGCTGGCCCCATGTGCCTGGGGCACAGCCCTGACACACAAGGACACTCAGCAGACGTGTAAATTTATCCAGGACTGGGTGCAATGACCTATCGGCCCCCAGGTGCAGCCTTCTTCTTTTTAAAAAAATATATTTTTATTGATTTCAGAGAGGAAGGGAGAGGGAGAGAGAGAGAGAAACATCAATGAGGAGGGAGACTCATTGATCGGCTGCCTCCTGCACACCTCACACCGAGGATCGAACCTGCAACCTGGGCATGTGCCCTGACCAGGAACCAAACCGTGATCTGGTTCCTAAGTCAATGCTCAACCACTGAGCCGTGCTGGCCAGGCCAGGCGCAGCCTTCTTGAGGCCTGGTGGTTCCTCCTGGGACTGGCTGGATCCTTCGTCCCCTCTGACTGGGCAGCAGTAGGCAGGCAGGTCTCAGTTAGGACAGCCACGGAGGCAGGCCTGGACAGCCCTGCAGCTCAGTGCAGCCGGGCCCTGCCAAGCTGACTGTGCTGCTGGGCAGTCGAACAGCTACCTGGGCAGCACAGACAGCTCCTTGGGGATTTTTAATTCCTAACATCCAGGGGGCTGAGACAAGCACCTCCTCCCTCGCAGCCTCAGCCTGCCGAGACAGGTGACAGAGTCGAAGACGCGGAAGCACCCGCATCTCCCAACAGGAGGTTTCACTCCGGGGCGCATGGTCTCTGAGACCCAAATGCACCGATGGCCCAGCCCCGGTGGCCTCTGGGAAGCTGTGGGTTCCACGTTTGGAATAATTCCCGAGCCTCCAGCTGCTTCACTGAGCAAGAAGGGACCGGAACGAGCCACCTGGTTCTTCAGGATGGCTGATGAATGTGGCCGGGGGCAGGTGTGACTCCAGGGCTCCCATCGCCCAGGGACACAAAGGAGGTCTGTGTGCCTTCCCCGGGCACGTGGGCTATTCTGGGCCAGTCTCTGAGATGCCAGGACCAGTGCCCAACAGCAGCAGTGCGTTTCCCGCAAGGGGATTGCTTCTGCCATTATGGGAGGACAGCAAGAGCCCCGGACAGGTGTCTGCAGCCCGTGGCCCTAGGTGAACCCCCGTCTCGGTGGGCTTGGGTCCCACAGCGGTGCAGTGGGCCACCAGTGATGTGGAACCTGCTGCTTTCCTGCCAGCATCTGTTCTCACGCTCAAGTGCAGCCCCTAAGCTTCCCTGTGGGAAAGACATCTGCTTCCAGTCCAAACAGTTCCTGAGTCCTGACCCCACATCTAGCCAGCGCACAGCCATCTTCTGGGTGCTCTGATGGGTTCCAGAACGAGACTGCGACCCAAGCAAGGCCAAGGGGAGAAGACACTGTCCTGGTAGAATGGACAGTGAGCGGGTGTCAGGCCGGCACTGGTGGAGGCCGAGGCTGTGCCTGTGAGTGGGGCACCCAAAGGCACTTAGCAGGATGGAGGGTTGGAACGGGACCAGGTCCCACTGCGGGGGTGAGAACCTGGACCTGCCAGGCCCAAACCCACTCTGAAACTTGCCTCTTGCAAGTATTAATTTATTTCTACCATTTAAAAGTAGTTACCTTACTTCAGTAAGTACGTCCAGTTCCCGCAATAAAGCGTGTCCTGGCTGATACATCAGAATCAGTAATTCCCGAGGCTCCCTCTGCCAGGTGTCCTCACGGGGTGGGGAGTGTTGTAGCCTCAATACCCCCCCGGCTTCCCAGCTGCCGCACCTGCGTGAGGGGCTGTCCCTCCCCGCGTCTTCCCCCCTCACCAGTCTCTGCGTGGCTTCTGCACTCCTTGGTTATGATATTTCTGAAAAGCTATACTTCACGCTGTTTGTCACGTTGCTTGCTCTGTAATTGAGCTGTGGATCCAGTTTGAACCTGAGTGGATGCAGCTTCCAGCTACTCTGCAGCCACCTTCCAGTTCCTCTGCTCTCTTTCATCCCTCCTTTTGCTTTTCTCCCTCTTCCTCTCTCTCTCTATCTCTCTCCTCTCTCTCACCTTTCTCTTCCCTCTCTGCTCTCTTTCTTGTGTCTCCTCTCTTGTATCTCTCCTCTCTCTCTTCTCTCTTCTCTTGTTCCCCTCGCTCTTCTCTCTCTCCTATTTCTCTTCTTTATTTCTTCTTTCGCCTTTTGTCTCTACTCTCTCTTTTCTCTATTAGTATTCTGAAGGCAGATGCCCAAGTCTGAAATCCCAGCTCAGCCATGCAGTAGCTGGGGAACTTCCGACAGGTCCATTTCTCGGAGCCTCAGTTTCCTCTTCTGTGAACGGATGGCGCTGATCATAGGATCTGCTCACGGAGATGATGAGACAATCAAGTATGTGGACATGGCAACAGCCGTGCAGGACACAGAACCTGCCTGCCACACAGCAGGCACCATGCCAGTGCCAGCGGCTCTGACTGTAGGGTGGTTGTATATTACGTCTATCCATCTGGTTTTGTTATGTATATATAACATGACATTCATACGCTTTGATGACATATACTAGAGGCCCAATGCACAAAAATTTGTGCAAGAGTAGGGCTTTCCTCCTGCACCCGGGACCCGGGCTTTCCTCTGACACCCGCAGGCACCCAGGACCCAGGCTTCCCTCTGACACCCACAGGCACCCAGGACCCAGGCTTCCCTCTGACACCCACAGGCACCCAGGACCCAGGTTTCCCTCTGACACCCACAGGCACCCAGGACCCCGGCTGGCTTTCCTCTGGCCCCGGCTTCATCAGGAAGAGTGCCCGGTCTAATTAGCATATTACCCTTTTATTATTATAGATATCTACGTTACATAGAGTGTTAGCTCTTTTTATTATTTGATACAGGAGCAAATAAAATGTGCCACAAGGTGGGTGAAATAGCACAGATGCAATGCCGGGCGCTGCTGTCATAGCTGTGTCTGCGACAGGGTTCAGACAGATTCCTCCTCGGACAGTCTTCCTCCCCCTCTCCCTGCTCTAAGTAGCTTTTATTTACTTATCCCAAGAAGACGCCACAGGGATCTTCCCCCTTCACAAATTTCCAAGTGCACAGCACAGTGGTTAACTACAGGCGCTGTGCGGTACAGCGGAGCTCTGCAGGTCCCCGACCTCGCGCGGCTGACATTTAGGAAACGTTTCCCATGACGTCAACGGCAGCAGCCGAACCCGATGCGCGGCCGGCGCTTGGAAGGTGGCAGCAGAGGTCTACGCTTTAGGCGCGGTATTCGCTTGGGAGGGGTGAGGCAAGCGATCCCCGGGGTCTGCTTTTGCGTTGGAAACTTCCCCTTCACTAGGAGTGCTGCCGGGAAGGGGTGTGTCAGAATATTTCGGGAAGCGGCTCTAATGCAAATGATAGCTGGGAAGCGGGAGCCAGCTATTATTCATGAAAACCTCGGGCGAAATGAGAGCATTCGTGCATTAATAGGACGCAAGGAGGAGGAACCGGCGGCGGAGGTGAGGTAGAGGGCGAGGGAGCAGGAAGAAAAGGCGTGGGTTTGGTCAAGCCTGTCCCTTGGCCCCAGGACTCCTCGATCCGTAGGGCGGGCCCCAGCCAGGGAAAGCGGGGTCCTCTAACTACGGAGGGGTGGGCACAGAACAGGGTCCCCCTTCCCGGGTCTCAGGCAGTGAAGGCCGGAACAACCTCATCCATAAGCTTGGAATAACATGTAGATGCCCTCATGCCTATGTGTACAAACCAGCGTCTCTGTCTCTGTTACAGATCGAGGGAAGAACGAGAGGGACCAAAGGAGACCCTGAACGTTTTCAAGGGCTGGGAGTCGCGCTCTCCAACGGATGTGAAATACCTCACATCCACCACAGGATGGCAGTGTTGCTCCACAAAAAACCCGCACCAAAAGGCTCAATCTCGTAGCCAAAAAGCACTACAATCACCTGCGTTTCCCAGTGCAGTAGCAATCGAAATCATACATATAATAAGCATGATCTTATATTTGCACTTTCCCCATAAATGAATAATATCACATCTGTTGTTATTGTTAGTAGTGATGCTTACGTCTACTTCAGTTATTGTCTTAGGACAGTGGTTTGCCGTTCTGTTGACTAATGAGTTTGCCGACCACTGACCTAGACTCTCGATTCCAATAATTACAGGCTGCTGTTGTTCCTTGTGATTAGGCCCCTATCCTAAGGAAAATGGGAGTCTAACAGTTGTATTGTCAGCGATTCTATGCATTTTATGATTCAACATCATTAGTACAAAAACCAAACAAAATCTAAGCAGTGTGTGAGTTGATGTATAACATTCCCACAGCCAGAATATACCAGCCCCGCCACATTGCAAGACAAAAACAACATGACACTGTTTAGTTTGTAATTTATTCTTGGATTTGCAGCCTCTGGATTTCCCCTAAAAGCATAGAACAAAATGGTTACAAAATATGGTCTGTATGCTTTATGTATTTTATAAAATAGATCTCTGTTCAATGCATTTATGTGGTTGAAAAAATTGCTAAGGTGGTTATCAAATAAGAGAATGTATGTAAACTACCTACCACAAGCCTCATGCACAGCAGGGACCATAAGAAATGGAGGCTGTTGTCCCACTTATTAAGAAGAAATGATAGATTAGGGGTAAATGCAACCATTCGTTACGGCGTGGCCCAGGAGCGGCCAGTGAAATAGCAGGCGGTTGCTTTAGTGGCAACACCACCGGGTGGGCTGTCTTCTGTGCCTCCCTCGCTGGCGGTGCCAGGGCATCAAAACAGCCGAGGCTTCTACCCTTCCACAGACACGCTGCCCCGTGTTCAGCAGTGAGCATTGATCCCTTTCGGGAAGAGCAAATTCACACTTTCCTCTTTTGCTCAATTTGGGTGAAAGCTTCAGTGTAAATTTAAAAGAACACCTTTGGGGGCAGTTTTCTTCTGGGATCTGCCTCGTGTCTGGTTTCTTTGATAGCCTCAGAGCAATAGCGCACCGGTAGCCATGGTGATTGCAGCTTTAAGACACTATTACATGAAAGGCCACATCTGCAATACTTTCAAAAAAAAAAAAAAAAGACACTTGGACAATACATGACTATTGGATGATACCGGCATATCAGGCCAAGATGAGTGGCTTTACCTGCTGGGATCATCCAACTTTCACCATCTTTTCTTGTTTTAGACTTCCTCCTCCTCCTAGTAGGCACAGACAGGGTGAATTCCTTAATTAAGCAAGACCTTGTTTGGACCAATTTAGGCTCCAGTCATTCATCGAGATTTTCCCTCCCTCCCTCCCTCCCTCCTTCCCTCCCTCCCTCCCTCCCTCTCACCCTCCTTCTCTCCCTCCCTTCTTTCCTTCCTCCCTCTCTTCCTCCCTATTTTCTTTCTTGGCATCCTAATGCCTTGCTACTCACTATATTCCATTCCTTTTAGGTCCAAACATTAGAAGCAAGTACTTTATTTAATTTATCAGTTCCTGTTATGGACTGACTTGTGCTCCCCCCACCCCCATTCATACATTAAAATCATAACCCCAAGTACCTCAGAATGTCACTGTATTTGGGGATTGGGTTGTTAAAAAGGTAACTAAGATCAGGTGAGCTCATTAGGGTGGACCCTCATCTAATGACTGATGTCCTTATAAAAATAGAGCGGGGCACAGGCAGTGTAGAGGAAAGGGCATGTGAGAAGGGAGGCGTCTGCAAGCCAAGGAGAAGACCTCAGAGAAAATCAACCCTGTCGGCACCTTGGTCTTGAACTTCCAGCCTCCAGAGCTGTGAGCAACACTTTCCTGTTGTTTAAGCTGCCCAGTCGGTGGTACTTGGTTGCAGCCTCCCTAGCAAACCAATAGGTCCCCTTAAATTCTTTTTTCCCTTTTATCGATGGAACACTTCAGGAATTTGTGCCTCATCGTTGCCCAGGGCTCATGCTAATCCTACCTGTCTGCTTACTACAGGTGCCGCTCAATGAGCACCGCCCTTAGGTCATTTATTCCCCAAATTTACCAAAGTCTTCTTAAAAATTGGCTTTCTTGGATATCGGGTCTCACCATGGCTGCTGCCTGCCTCCGTCGCTGCGGCACGGCGGAGAGGGCTGCTTTTGCCGGGGTGTGAGAGACAGCGGACCCCAGCATTTATTTCTGAGCAGCTTCCACGTTTGGGTAAAAATATGGAAATGCTGTAGATGGCAGCATGACATCCCGAATGATTCCTGTGGCGCAAAACCACGGTGCCACTGTCCCTCTTTGCTTTGTTCTCCCCTTTTTCTTTTTCCCCTAGTGAGCAAGTTACTGGAACCTTTTAAAAAATGATTATTTATGGTGAAGACTTGGAAAAGCAATTATGCCTGTTTTTCAAGTTCACTCCTGTGGCCTGTACTACAAAGCACCAACCAGCGACGTCCCCTTGAAGAGCCTTCAGGCAAACGTTTTGTTGTTCTAGCTGCCCACTTGCAGAATCCCAGCTTCAGATTGAAACATTTTTTGAAATTAAGCCTCAGAGATGTTCCCAACCTTCTTTCAAGTTCCCGAAGATAAGTTTACCAAATGTTAACAAAGAAGTAATTATTCTCAGAACTTAGGGCAACGGGGCAACGGGACTGAGAACGGCCTTTTAGACTGAGGCAAACGTGTTACTCTGTAATGGCCATTCAGACACAGTTCAATGGCCCTGCATTTCTTTTCTCAACAGAAAAAATAGTTGTTTCAGGGATCTCCAATAATGACTGTTTTCAGCAAAATCCAATACTTCAAACCAGGGGTCAGCACACTTTCTGCACAGGTCCACACAGTAGCTGTTTTCAGCTTTTTGGGCCACATGGTCTCTATGGCAACTGCGTTACCCAGCAGTTGTTTCTGGAAAGCGGCTGTAGACCATAGGGACACAAATGGGTGTGGCTGTGTTCCAATAAAACTTTATTTATAAAAGCAGGCAGGCAGAGTTGGCTGTGGGCAATAGTTTGCCAACATCTGCTCTACACTTGGGCTTGCTGTCCCTCTGAGACAGACTCTGCATTAGGTTTGAACTCTTCTATAGACATTCTGCCCACCCTCACTTCTGTTTTTCTTCTCAAATGCTGTTACTTTCCACATATGTGTCCAGCACGATCCTGTGTTCCTTCTTTTGGAGGTAAAATGTTAGGTTGGGTGGAGGAGGAAACTGACTCTTGAGCTTGATATTGGAGATGAGTCTGGGCATACCTCCTTTTTGCTTAGTCCATCCCATGCACCATCTGGTTTGGGCTCAACCTTGGTAATAAGGGTTTAGGCTTGAGATTGTGCTTGGAACTGGCCAAGTAAGTATGAAGATAACGGGGCAAATGCTTTTCAAGCACCTGGTGGCAATACGTGTGCCTATGAATGAACAACCAGCTTAAGGAGTAAATTACATTAGTAATTATATTAGCGGTCATGCACATATACATTTATGAACAGTGCCCTGTATGACACAAAATACATTACACAATTCTCAAGAAGATGACGCACTTATTAATAGGCAAGTCCCCCAGGGGCTAATTCCAAGTGTGATTCACTTGAGACCATTGCCAATGTCAGTTCTCTGGGTGAAAATGGTCCGGACTTAGATAATGCTGATGAGTGATGAGCTTGGGGAAAGCAGACTCGAGCTCCTCCAGGCTACCTCAGGGCACACCTGAGCCCTGCTTGACCTCAGACTGGTTTGCTTTTGAAGAGATTTCCTTGAGGGGATTGACCTGCTAGGTTATTCCCCACCTCTCTAGATTGGGGCAGCCCCCAGGCAAATGAAGCAAACCATGTCCACTGGCACACTTCTTCAGGGGCACGGAGACAGGGAGGGGTGCTTTTGATAGCTTCTGGTCTCACTTTAATTTTAAGCTTATGAGAACGGTATAGGAGGGTGAAACTGAGGCTGGATAAAGGCACCTCTTCTGTCACACAAGATCCCCTCCCTTGGTATGAATACATTGGTATGCATGACTTTATGAATGAACTCTATTGTCTGCACGTGGACTATGATACCCTTTGACTGAAAACTAGGCAAAAGTCTGTGGTTGCCTTGAAACACCGACACGGGCTCATTTGAACCCCTGCTTTATGTCAGCTCTCATGGAGAAGTAAAGGCATTCCAGAGGCTGCCCGGCACAATCAAGGACTTTGTCTATTTTCGTCTTTCTTGCCTGGCCTGGTTTGTAGAAATAGACAAAACGAAATAGAGAAACCTGCTCCCTGGAACAGCCTTGGGAAGTGTGGTTGCAAAGATATAGCTAGGCTTTATGTAGGGGAATTTCCATGATAAATATACTCAGAGGACCAGACGAGTGAGTTCACATGAAAAACACACATTGGGTGCTTGGAAAGTGTGCTTTCTATAGACAGGCTGCGTAAACGCAGATCCAGGGAGCTCTCCGGGGAGGCGTTGAGCGTCTGCTCAAGGCGTGGGGATGAAAAGCACGGCTAACTTGGTTTACTTATTGGCTGAAACTTCATGGGAGAGAAAAAAATCCTTCGGATGATACAAAGTGGGCTTTTTTCTTATGCTCCGTGTGGATCTTTTGGGGAAACATTTTCCATATCCACCCTTATCTGGCAAACTTTGAATATGTATTTGCCCGGATTACCTAAACTCCTCTCCTAGGTTTTGGAACTGTGCTGTCCTGTAGGAGGCACTAGTCTCGTGTCACGGTAAAACACTTAAAATATGGTTGCTGTGACTGATGAACTGAATTGTTTACTTTATTGAGTTTTAGTTCATCTACATTTAAATAACCACCTGTGGCTAGTGGCCACCTAATTGGGGCAGCGCGGATACAGAACATTTTCATTTTCATTATCACAGAATGTGCTATTTGATCTGTTCTAGAGGGTGACAGATCAAATTTTTGCTCACAGAGTTGTTTTTAATATTGAAGACCTAGTTTTCCTCCAAGACATTTTATTTTTTTCACTTTTATTTGTTTATTTATATTTTTTCAAATTTCTTTATTGATTAAGGTATTACATATGTGTCCTTATCCTCCCATTGGCCCCCCCGCCCCCCACCCCCCACTTATGCCCTCACCCCCTGTTGTCTGTGTCCATTGGTCAGGCTTATATGCACGCATACAAGTCCTTTGGTTGATCTCTCCCTCTTACCCCCACCCTCCCCTACCTTCTCTCTGAGGTTTGAGGGTCTGATCGATGCTTCTCTGTCTCTGGATCTGTCCAACTGAGACATTTTAAAAAAGGATCCCATGGAGAAGACACCTCAACACCTGTGTTCTTCAGCTCTCATCAACACTGCTAACCTCCTCCCCCCATTCTGAGGAGTTATGGGTAACATTTTATATTTAGTTTCCTTGAATGTAGTTAAATATCATATACTAATTCCAGGAAACCATTCTTTAATTAGTTGTGTTTTAAATGGCCTCACTAAGAGGAGAATCCAAGATGGTAAACACCTAAACTGCTGCCTCGCGCAACAATTTCAAAAATTCAACTAAAAGACAAAACGTCTATCACCCAGAACCACGGGAAAGCTGGCTGAGTGGAAGTTATACAACTAGAAGGAAAGAGAAAAGAGCATTGAGACGTGCACGAGCACTGAAAAGCTGAGGTACGGAGGCGCGGGATCCGGGCTGGCGGCAGGCGTTGCTTTTTTCAACCCAAAGGGAGACAAGCCCCCGACTACTCTGAAATCCAGTTTCTGGGGAGACGCGGGGGACCCAAACTCAACGGGGAGAAGCTGGACTGTCTGCCAGTGAGGGTGGCTTGCTTGCAGAGCTGCGCGCAGGAATAATTGTTTACTGCACTGGGGCACGGGACTCTGGGACGCCATTGGGGACACAGAGCTGGCTAACTAGCAGCCATTGCTGTTTGCCACGCCCTAGCCTAGTGACACCCTGAGACCCTGCCCTGCACAACCTACAAACCCACCCAAGCTCCAAGCAGCATATTTAGCATAAGAAAGCCCTGCCTTATCGCAGCTTAACCTAGCAAACTTGCAGCCCGGGTCAGACAGCTCCAAAACCTCCAAACCCCAAGCAAAGAGGAGAAAACTGTAGCTCTCACTGTAGCTCCTGCTGGATGGCCTCAGACAGTAGCTGACCTGCACCCCATTGGAGATCCAGAAGCCAGTGTACCTAGTGGTCAGAGTGAGACACCAGATTTCAACTCCTCACATCCATAAGTGACACATTCAAGAGGCAGACTCAGTGAGCACCAAAGCCCCACTGAAACAAGTCCTGCCCCATAAGTGTGTCTTCAGCGCAGCAGTTCTTCCATTATAGACACAGTGAGTGCTCACAGCTAATTGGCCTGGAGGTCA
The DNA here is from genome assembly GCA_026230045.1 of Corynorhinus townsendii. Lineage (NCBI taxonomy): Eukaryota > Metazoa > Chordata > Mammalia > Chiroptera > Vespertilionidae > Corynorhinus > Corynorhinus townsendii. The sequence continues at coordinate 9,900,847 of JAPDVU010000002.1, forward strand.
ATTCCTCCCAGTATACCAACAGCAATTAAGGCTTAACTGCACCAAGTCTTTGCACTCAGCCCACAAAGGGGTGTACCAAGAGCATCCACATCAGGTGATTGGGGAGGCTGAGCTACTGCCCCCTATAGGTCACCTACCACACAAAGCCACTCCATCAACACAGGGAAGCAGCCAAAATGCGGAGACAAAGAAACATGTCACGAATGAAAGAAACGGAGGAAAGCAAACTACTGGATGACATAGAGTTCAGAACCAGAATTATAAGGTTACTCAAGAATCTTCTTAAAACCGCTGAGAAACTTGATGAGACCTTCAAGGAGCTTAATGAGAATGCCAAAAAAATGGAAAAGGATCAGTCAGAAATGAAGCATACACTGTCTGAAATAAAGAATATACAGAAACTCAACTGTAGATCAACGTACCCCAAGAATCAAACCAAAGATCTGAAATATGTGGAAACAAAAAACATCCAACCAGAAAAACAAAAAGAAAAAAGAATCCAAAAATATGAAGATAGTGTAAGGAGCCTCTGGGACAACTTTAAGCGAACCAACATCCGAATTTTTGGGGTGCCAGAAGAAGGGAGAGAGCAAAATATTGAAAACCTATTAGAAGAAATAATGACAGAAAACTTTCCCTGCCTGGTGAAAGAAATAGATGTACAAGTCCAGGAAGCGCACAGAACCCCATACAAGAGAAATCCAAAGAGGACCACACCAAGACACATCATAATTAAAATGCCAAGGGCAAAAGACAAAGAGAGAATATTAAAAGCAGCAAGAGAAAAACAGTTAATTACCTACAAGGGAGTACCCATACGACTGTCAGCTGATTTCTCAACAGAAACTATGCAGGCCAGAAGAGAGTGGCAAGAAATATTCAAAGTGATGAACAGCAAGAACCTACAACCAAGATTACTCTACCCAGCAAAGCTATCATTCAGAGTTGAAGGTCAGATAAAGAGCTTCACAGATAAGAAAAAGCTAAAGGAGTTCATCACCACCAAACCAGGAGTACATGAAATGCTGAAGGGTATTCTTTAAGAAGAGGAAGAAGAAGAAAAAGGTAAAGATAAAAATTATGAACAACAAAATGACATCAAATACATACCTACCAACAAGTGAATCTAAAAATCAAGTGAATAAAAAATCTGAAGAACAGAATGGACTGGTGAATATAATAGAATCAGGGACACAGAAAGGGAGTGGACTGACGATTCTCAGGGGAAGCAGATGTGAGGGTTGCGGGAAGAGATTGGACAAAAATCTTACACCTATGGATGAAGACAGTGGCGGGGGGTAAGGGCATGGGGTGGGGTGGGGAATCAGGTGGAGGGGAGCTATGGGGGAAAAAATAGAGGAACACCTGTAATAATCTGAACAATAAAGGTTTATTTAAAAAAAAAATAAATGGCCTCACTAAACCAAGTAGCCAAGTCCACATTTTCCTTAGAAAAAACGAACAAACAGACAAGAAAGACCTGTTTGTTTACTTACATGTTTATTTTACTTGTGCCAAACAGGAAAATGCTGTGATTTAGCAAAAGAAAATGAAGAGGGAGGAATGTTTTCAGGTCTTCCAAATGGAGTCAGAAACAGCATGCCAGTTCACCTTGCTGCTCTCGGTAATTTCTCAAGAGGCTATCTGTGAATACCTGGTTGAGGTGTTTGTTTTTGTGTGTCTCACTTTAAGTATACTTTAACTTCAGGACAAAGAGACCTTTAATTTAAAAAAAAAATAATATATTTTTATTGATTTCAGAGAGGAAGGGAGAGGGAGATAGAAACATCCATGATGAGAGAGAATCATTGCCTGGCTGCCCCTGCACACCCCACACTGGGAATCGAGCTTACAATCCAGGCTTGTGCTGTGCCCTGACCGGGAATCAAACCGTGACCCCCTGGTTCATAGGTCGATGCTCAACCACTGAGCCATGCCTGGCCAGGCTAATTTCTAACCATAGTTTACAAACCAGCATAAGTATATTTCAGAATGGAGCTAATGATCTCAAAGTGATCATATGCCATCAAAATGGTTAAAATGGTCATTTTCTGATAATTCTACCAGGAAAAACAAATTGAAAGCAAAAATGCATTAAAATTACTTGAAAGCAAACTCCCCGAGGGCTCCAGTGCTGTCCGTTTTGGCTCAGTGTCAACTCAGGTGTCCCCAAAGTGCCTGTGTTGCGGTTGGCTTCTATTGCATGGATGTGTTTAAATGGGGGAGCAGTTCCGGTATTGTGATGGGGTGAGAAATGCTGTAAGTTAGAAACACTGGGGTTCAGGATGATTTTTGCAGGCCCTAGGCCCTACTGTTTTGGGGACCAGAGGGTCAGGCTGTGACTGGATGAAAAAGCCCCAAGGATAAGGGCCCAGGCTCCGGGTCATAGACCGGCTTCTGAAAGGCTGACCCAAGTGTCCCTGCAGAGATTTACTCTTTCAGGAGAGAACTGGCTTTCTTACTGATGGAAAGTAGAAAGATGGCAGGCAGAGGGGGGTCGTTCCCTAGCTCCACATCAAAATGCAGGCCCCCATTCCTTTCCCTTTCCCTTGCCCTAGCCTTACATTGTAAGACAAATACATCAGCCATGTTGCGCCCCACTCAGAAGGTTGCCAACACCTCCTCTAAATAATAGCAATAAACATATTTAATAAACTAGCTGTCTTTTGGGGAGAGCTGGCAGCAAACTTAACTGGAAAAGGTCAGGTGTTTAAAAAGAAACACTGGTTTATTGCTTAAATGTGGAAATAGTACAGACCACCGGCTAAGCTAATAGTTTTTTTGAAAAAGAAAGTTAAACACGTCTGTTGCTACTTCACTAACACATACACAAATGGAAGGTGACAAAAAGATTAATATGTAAAAAGGGGCTCAGATTTGCCGGAAAGTTACTGCTATTCTGAGCTGTCCGCCTGCAACAATGATCTGAATGTCACGTGAAGAAGCTGAAAAACAACCCTCAAGCCCTCCTCTGATCCTGTCTCCTAATCAATACCGTTGCAGTGCGGCCCTCCACCCTGTGCCTCTCTTGACTGTGTTTCTCCCTGAAACCGGTTCTTTATTTTGAGCTTCCCTCTCGCCCTTCTCGAAGGTTAGGGGCATATCACTGGCTAGACTCCCATCAGCAATGGAAACTTGTGAGAGTTTTGGCAGACGTGGCCTGTGAAATAATGCAGAGCTGGGTAAGGTTAGCCCATTTGGCTGAGAGGGGAAAGCCGTAAAGGGATGTATGTAAAGGCACGATTCTATACAGCTGTTGAGAGTTCCTTAAAAGAAAAAAAAAAGTCCCCTACGAGCTTTCATTCCAAGTGGGTGCATATTTCCAAGGCAGCCCAGAAATCATAGAGCAGCTTATAGTTTTTCTTTTCAAACATTCTGTGGACGAATTAAGCTCTGAAAAACCATGGAAACACAAGTAGGCCATAATTTCAACACTTCCAAAATCATCAAAAAGTAAAATAAAATAAAAAGGAGGCTGATATTTGAAGTGTTGTTTTCTCTGGCCTCGCTCCCAAAGCCTCAAAAACATAAAATATGAATAGATAAAACTTCACTGAGGACAGAAAAAAAAAATATATATATTTGGTATTAGTTGGGATTCATCTCTTTCTACTTCAGAATTGAGGGGGAGCTTCTTTTAAACCCTCCCAGCTCCTCAGTGCTAGGTAGGGAGGGGAGATGAGAACTAGGACGGGCGATAAAGACAACGTTTAAAAACCCCAAGCATCTTGAAGTATCAACAGGTGAAAGGAAACCCATCTGCCCATTTTGACTTTCCCATCTGGGCTGGCTGTGCTTGTATTTCCTCTGCACCTGCCTCTCTCATCCTTTTCTCTGGGAACAGAGTCAGCAGGGTTTTCTAGAAAGGATATTAACATGCTCAGGTTTCCGGCTTGGGAACAGCAGGTCCCCTCCCTTGGAGCCCCCTGAAATGTGGTGTGGAAAGCATCCTGACGTTTTATTGCTGCTGAGAGAGCAGGAGGCAGAGATCAGGAAGTAAAGGAGGCTGGTCTGTCATAGGCACGGTGTGCGCCTGACTTGACTGCCTGCCTGTCCGTGTCCTCATCCTCGTCATGAGAAGTGGGCCTGCTCTCCAGGTCACCTTGTTGCAGCAAGAACTACTGTAGGTATGGCTGAAAGCAAGTCTCAGGCGGACTGTGTATGGCGGATTGCAAAAAAAAACAAAAGGTCTCCATCCTCCGCCTCCTGTGTCGACGCCCACTTGCAAGGTGACTTTGCAGTTCCTTCCATCAAAAGGTAGCATCTCTTTCCCCACAGTTTGCACTTGGGCTCCTCTGCGTCGGTCTTCAGAACGTAGTGGAAGTGATGATGAGCCAGGGGAGTCCAGGCCTCTGCTGTAGGCAGAATTCCAAGGTGACCCGTGGAGATCCTCCCCGACTGTGTAATCTCCTTGCTTTGACCTCCGTGAGCACCTGTGCATATGATGAGCTACGTCATAACAGAAGGGATTTTTCAGATATAAGTAACTTTCCAAATCAGTTCACCTGAAGATCAAGAAATTATCCGGGTGGGCCTGACCTAATCGAATACGTCCTTAAAGCTGGATCTAGAGGCCAGAGACCGAGGAAGTCAGAGGTTGGAAGCAGGAGGAGGATTTGGAGTGCCCTTGCAGCCTGGGAGACGGCCTTGTGGTAAGAAGTGTGGGTAGCCTGCGGTTGCTGGGAGTGAACTCTGACTGACAGCCAGCAAGGACACAGGGACCTCTGTCCTACAACCTCAAGGACTGAATTCTTCCGACACCAAGAATGAGATTGGAAGCAGATATCCCCTCCCCACCCCCAACCCCCACCCCCCCGCCAGGCTCTAGATAAGACGGCCTGACTTGTTTGTAGCCTTGTGATATCCAGAGCAGAGAAGACAGTCATGTTGGGCCGAAGGTCTCATTTACCGAACTGTGGGCTAACAAATGATAGTTGTGTTAAGATGCTAAGTTCATGGTAATTATTATGCAGAAATAGAAAACGAAGACAGTCTCAAAATACCTGTGTGCTTCCATTCTCTCCTGGGGCCTTTTTGAGGTCATGAGACCATGCCCAGACTAGCCTGCTGGGGAATGAGAGACCACATAGAGCGGAGCTGAGCAACCCTGCTGACGTTTGGAAGCAGAGCCACATAACGCCCCCACAGGTGACTCCAGATGCCTGAGGATGCTCAGCCCAGAGTAGAAGCACCAGCTTGTTCTAGTCTAGGGTGCTGACCGACAGAATCAGGAGTGCTATGGTTTACATGTTTGTGTCCCCTCAGATTCTTACGTTGAATCCTAGCCCCCAACGTGATGGTATTAGTAGTAGGTGGAGCCTTTGGGAGGAGATTAAGGTCTGAGAGCAGAACTGTCATGAGTGGGATTAATGCTCTTATGAAAAGTGGCCGCAGAGAGATCCATTGCCCCTTCCGCCATGTGAGGTTACAGCAAGAAGGTGGCCATGTGAACCAGGAAGCAGGCCCTTCCCAGACACCAAATCTGCTGGCATTATGGTCTTGGACTTCCCAGCATCCCAAACTATGAGAATACTTGCTGTTCGCAAGCCACCCAGTCTGTGGAATTCTGTTATAGTAACCTGAATGGACCCAAACACTGAGTGGTATGAACGATTGTTTTTTTGGTCCATTATGTTGTGGGGTGCTGTGTTACATAGCAGCGTCTAATGGACACACTAGCTATCTTCATGAGCAGGTGCCACCCGTTTGATGCCTTTACTTTTTTAAAAATATATTTTATTGATTTTTTTACAGAGAGGAAGGGAGAGGGACAGAGAGTTAGAAACAGTGATGAGAGAGAAACATCGGTCAGCTGCCTCCTGCACGCCCCCCACTGGGGATGTGCCCGCAACCCAGGTACATGCCCTTGACCGGAATCGAACCTGGGACCCTTCAGTCTGCAGGCTGACGCTCTATCCACCGTGCCAAACCGGTTAGGGCTGATGATGCCTTTATTTAATGCTAACATGTAGGTTGTCACAGTTAGAGAGGATGGAACCGACTGGGCTGAAAAGATGAAGCTTCTCCCTGCCTAGTGCTGAGACCTCATTTCCATGAGCTAGCTATTCAGGCAGCATACCGCCTGAGTGCTGGTGAAAACTGTGGCATGGTTTTGATCAGGATTATTACAGAGGCCGTGTCAAAATTGCTCATTGCCTCTCCAATTCATGAAACATAACTTAGAAACATTTGTTATGAGCAGAAGCTCAGGGTAAATTATTTTAACAACCCAAATTTTCAAAATTGTAAATATTAAAAAAATAAAAGGAAGTTGTCTGGCCAAATTTCTGATTATGGCTAAAAGCAGACAGGCTGAGGCAGACAACAACTGTGAAAAATGAGGATGAAAAGATTTCAGTGGTGTGCTCATGTTGTCGGAGTTGAAAGTTGTACAGACACCTATATATTTATAAAAGCGTAATATGCAAATAGACCGGACGGCGGAATGACTGATCAGCTATAATGTGCACTGACCACCAGGGTGCAGACACTCAACACAGGAGCTGTCCCCAGCCCGCAGGTCCCAGTCGCCTGATGGGGAACTGGGGGTGGGTGGCGGCAGACGTGGACGGTGCTGTGGCCCGATCGCCCCACTGGTCACCCCACACAGAGGGCGACCACTGGAGGCAGGGGGCAGGGCCAGCGAGTGGGTGGGAATGGTCAACCTCTTGGTCCCGGCCAGCAGTCTCTGATTGTCTGGTGGGGAACTAGAAACCGGGGGTGGGTGGCAGCGGACGTGGGTGGCACTGGGGCCCCAAATTGCCTGGGTGGATGGCGGAGGTGTGGCAGGGGGCGGGGCTGGCTGCTAGCAGCTGGGGAAGATCTACCCTCATCACAGGCCAGGCCTAGGGACCCTACCCGGGCACGGATTTCATGCGCCGGGGCTATAGTTTATAAATAAATGCAATCTAGCCCGGCTGGCATGGCTCAGTGACTGAGCATTGACCTGTGAACCAGGAGGTCACGGTTTGATTGCCAGTCAGGGCACATGCCCGTGTTGCAACCTCGATCCCCAGTGTGGGACGTGCAGGAGGCAGCCCATCAATGATTCTCTCTCATCATTGATGTTTCTCTCTCTCTCTCCCTCTCCCTTCCTCTCTCTCTGAAACCAATAAAAGATATATATAAAAAATAAATGCACTGTGTCTCTGCATGAGGGTCTGAAGTGTCCATAATGACCTCAGGGAGGCTCTTTTGCAAACTCGGGTCTCTCCTTTAGCAGACCACCACCTATTTTGTTCCCTCGATGAATAGGTAGGTCTGTGAAACAAAGATGTGGGTGGCTCCATTTCATTTTTGAACTCCCAATATGGATATTGGGGACCTTGAGTATAGAAATCTCAATTCCTATCATATTTTAATACTAGGAAGACTGCTTTAACAACTAATATTAATATCTCCTTCAAAGAGCTGTGATGATGGCTTACCTCCAGCCCCCAAACGCATCAGGAAATGAGACAGCAGACATCTGTGGCTGGAGGTCACTGAAATACTACTATCATGAAGGAGACAAGAGTTCAGCAATAGGGCTGCCATTGCTGGTGGATTGCGTAGGGAGGGTGCTGTGGCAGAATGATAAACAGTGGCTTGCAAAGAACAAGGAGATCATTAAAAGGTCAGATAAAGAAAAAAAATCTGTGTGTGAAAAAACTGAGGGTGGGAAGTGGGTAGGGAACGTAATTCAAAACATCAGTAACTCACAGAGAAAAGAAGAGCAGAACGTAAGATAGGGATGGAGGATGTGAGTAATTCAAGTTCAACTGCCTGTCAGTGCATCATTGGTTTCACCAGTGCCGCAGTGACCTGCAGGCGTGTCCCAGGAAAGGCTAGCTGCTAGATGCTTTGTGTGCTTGACAGGACATTCAGATGGAGACTCTTGTGGATGCCTAGACAGGGAACAGCCGATGTTACCTAAGAGGAATTCTGTCTTGTCCAGGTCAATGGAGACTGTGCGAATTGTACCAACACTTGCGCTGCTCACTTGTACTATATTTTTGCCAGGGGAGGCGGAGAGCGGAGGGCAAATTGACCCCCGTAGAGCCTCAATCTTGCATAGTCCCTATTCTAGAAGAATCTGTGTGTTACCAACAAGCAAAATTTGATCTGGAGGGAGAAATAGGTTTCAGTGGGACATTCGTTATACCCATCTCTCTGGGAAACATTCACCCAAGTTCCTTTATCCTGACCCGTGGACCCCCATCTAGCTCCTCTCCACATCCCACCCCTCCTAGGCTTTTGTTCTGGGCAAGGGGAGACCAGTTTCGTGGACTGGCTCCCAGAGAGAGACACACACAGGATGGCCCATGGTCCAGAGCCTTCTGCCTTTGAGGGTTCCCTTCACATGTGCAGCGCGCCCTCGGAGACCCCACATGACCGGGACAACCCTTTACAACAGCACTCATTGCGTTGTGTCTCCCCACACGAGGCCCTGCGCCCCTGGCACACGGGTCCTCTGTTTTAGTCTCAGTGCCAGGCACACAGTGGGCACTCAAATATCCAGTGAATAACTGGGACTATATCTGAGAGTGCACCTGTCATGATACTTGGGTTAAAATGGTCCCTAGGCTTGATATTTCTGTGTGGCACGTAGGACTGGAAATAGCTGCTACAGACCCTGCACTTCAAAGGCCGGGGCGGCGAAGTGTCGCCGTCTCTGATCTATAGCCTATGTCACAGAACAAAGGGCAGGAGAGACCGGATAGCCGGTGAAAGCAAAGCGAGTGTCTTGTGTCAAGTTCAAAGCAGTGCTTTTGCGACCTGGCATGCTATCAGGAGCGACACATCCCACCCACGCGCTCCGGACAGACCTTTGGATGTCACCACCTCTGCCTGTGCTACACGCTGCTGGCAGGTCCCTGGGCTGCCGGCCCGGGCCGCACCGCTGAGGTTCCGCTGCATCTCCAGGGCCAGCGGTCGGCTCCGGTCACCGCTTGCTGCCAAGCCAGGTGTGCGCTTCCTCTCCTGGCAGAGCGATGGCTTCATCCCTGTCACAGAACTTGGCGTTTGGGGGACATTTAAGGACACAGAAGAAATAATTTTATTCCCATTCTTGAAATGAGATATTTTCACTGGCAAGTATCGATGTCCAATTAATCAAACGGTTGTTTCCAAGCAGAGTCTGGCCACGGGGAAGTAGAATTATAATACAGAGAACGGCAGTTCTTCAGAGGTTGGGTGCTGGAAGGTTCAGGCTCCATCGCATAGTTTCTGTGTGACCGTGGGTTACTCGGTCTCTCCACACTTGACTTTCTCTCTATGTAAAATGGACGTTGTAGTATAAACAGGGTATTGTGAGTGCTGGGAATTGCTCCTTCCGTATTCTTGATGTTTCTTTCCATTTAGAAGACCTTCTCCTCTCCCTTTCACCTTTCCCCATCAGCTCCTCTCTCCACGGTTCCCTCACGCATTCAGTTTATTTACCCAGTTGGCAGGTGTGAGAGAGCATGTGTAGTGTACCCTATTCGCTATCATTTCTCTTGGGGGCAAGCTGCTCACAGGGAAGAGGACTTGCCCGTCACGGTGGGCTGACTCTGGGAGGTTCCCTCAGGCCCCTGCCTCCTGGGCTTCATGTCCTGTGTAATGTCCCCTCCCCTGCTGGCCCTGTGACTTGCTTCTGACAGACACACTATGGCAGAAGGGATGGGATGCCGCTTCTGAGTTAGGTTACAAAAAGAGAGTGACTTGGGGGCCTGGAGAATCCAAGATGGTGGTGTAGGTAAACACCTAAACTGCTGCCTCCCACAACAATTTAAACTGCAACTAAAAGACAAAACGTCTATCACCCAGAACCATGGGAAAGCTGGCTGAGTGGAAGTTCTACAACTAGAAGGAAAGAGAAAAGAGCTTTGAGACGTGCACGAGTGCTGAAAAGCTGAGGTACGGAGGCGCGTGATCCGGGCTGGCTGCGGGCGACTGGGTGCGTTGCTTTTTTCAACCCGAACGGAGACAAGCCCCCGATTACTCTGAAATCCAGTTTCTGGGGAGGCGCGGGGGACCCAAACTCCTACGGGGAGAAGCTGGACTGTCTGCCAGCGAGGGTGGCTTGCTTGCAGAGCTGCGCGCAGGAATAATTGTTTACTGCACTGGGGCACGGGACTCGCGGATGCCTTTGGGGACACAGAGCCAGCTAACTAGCAGCCATTGCTGTTTGCCACGCCCTAACCTAGTGACGCCCTGAGACCCTGCCCTGCACAACCTACAAACCCACCCAAGCTCCAAGCAACCGAGTTAGCATAAGAAAAGCCTGCCCTATCGCAGCTGAACCTAGCAAACTTGCAGCCCGGGTCAGACAGTTCCAAAACCTCCAAACCCCAAGCAAAGAGGAGAAAACTGCAGCTCTCACTGTAGTTCCTGCTGAGTGGCCTCAGACAGTAGCTGACCTGCACCCCATTGGAGATCCAGAAGCCAGTGTACCTAGTGGTCAGTGTGAGACACCAGATTTCAACTCCTCACATCCATAAGTGACACATTCAAGAGGCAAACTCAGTGAGCACCGAAGCCCCACTGAAACAAGTCCTGCATGTCTTCAGCACAGCAGTTCTTCCATTATAGACACAGGGAGTGCTCACAGCTAATTGGCCTGGAGGTCAATTCCTCCCAGCATACCAACAGCAATTCAGGCTTAACTACACCAAGACTTTGCACTCAGCCCACAAAGGGGTGTACCAAGAGCATCCACATCAGGTGATTAGGGAGGCTGAGCTACTGCCCCCTATAGGTTACCTACCACACAAAGCCACTCCATCAACACAGGGAAGCAGCCAAAATGCAGAAACAAAGAAACATGTCACGAATGAAAGAAACGGAGGAAAGCAAACTACTGGATGACATAGAGTTCAGAACCACATGTATAAGGTTACTCAAGAATCTTCTAAAAACCGCTGAGAAACTTGATGACACTTCTGAGGAGCTTAATAAGACCTTCAAGGACCTTAATGAGAATGCCAAAAAAATGGAAAAGGATCAGTCAGAAATGAAGCATACACTGTCTGAAATAAAAAATATACAGAAACTCAACTGTAGATCAACGTACCCCAAGAATCAAACCAAAGATCTGAAATATGTGGAAACAAAAAACATCCAACCAGAAAAACAAAAAGAAAAAAGAATCCAAAAATATGAAGATAGTGTAAGGAGCCTCTGGGACAACTTCAAGCGATCCAACATCCGAATTTTTGGGGTGCCCGAAGAAGGGAGAGAGCAAAATATTGAAAACCTATTAGAAGAAATAATGACAGAAAACTTTCCCTACCTGGTGAAAGAAATAGACTTACAAGTTCAGGAAGCACACAGAACCCCATACAAGAGGAACCCAAAGAGGACCACACCAAGACACATCATAATTAAAATGCCAAGGGCAAAAGACAAAGAGAGAATATTAAAAGCAGCAAGAGAAAAACAGTTAATTACCTACAAGGGTAATACGACTGTCAGCTGATTTCTCAACAGAAACTATGCAGGCCAGAAGGGAGTGGCAAGAAATATTCAAAGTGATGAACAGCAAGAACCTACAACCAAGATTACTCTACCCAGCAAAGCTATCATTCAGAGTTGAAGGTCAGATAAAGAGCTTCACAGACAAGAAAAAGCTAAAGGAGTTCATCGCCACCAAACCAGGATTACATGAAATGCTGAAGGGTATTCTTTAAGAAGAGGAAGAAGAAGAAAAAGGTAAAGATAAAAATTATGAACAACAAAATGACATCAAATACATACCTACCAACAAGTGAATCTAAAAATCAAGTGAATAAAAAATCTGAAGAACAGAATGGACTGGTGAATATAATAGAATCAGGGACATAGAAAGGGAGTGGACTGACGATTCTCAGGGGAAGCAAGTGTGAGGGGTGCGGGAAGAGATTGGACAAAAATCTTACACCTATGGATGAAGACAGTGGCGGGGGGTAAGGACATGGGGTGGGGTGGGGAATCAGGTGGAGGGGAGCTATGGGGGGGAAAAAAGTGGCACACCTGTAATAATCTGAACAATAAAGATTTATAAGAAAAAAAAAAAAAGAGAGAGTGACTTGTCTTCCTGGCGCCCTCTTTGTCTCCCTCCTGGAGCCCTGGCTCTGGAGTGAAGCAACCTGCGATGTTAGAAGCACCCTAAGGAGAGGTCCCGTAGCAAGGAGCTGAGGGCCCCAGTCCAACAGCCAGGAGGAGCCAATTCCTGCCAGCCGTCAGTGACAGGGAGCCAGTCTTCACTCAGTTGGACCTTTGGATGACCGCAGTGTAGGAGGAATTTTGGGGCGTAAGCAGCTGCCGAACTTGGAGGTGACTTCCAAAGGACAGGCTTTCCCATCTGATCATAGCGGCATGCCCATGTCACTCTGGGGAGACACGCAGAGAGAAGCCAACAATGTCATGAAATGCTTAAAGACTTCCCAGAAAGTCTTAACGAGGCTACAATCATCTGGGCACCCTTATTGTTTTCTCCCTGTTCTTTCTCAGTTCAGTGTATTTATGTTTTTTTTCTTTTAATCTTCATTGCTGAAAGTATTACATAGGTTCCCCCCCCCCCATTAACCTCTTCCAGCCCACTCCTGTCCCCTCCCCCGCCCCCCAAGCCCTCACCACCCCATTGTCTGTGTCCACAGGTTATGCATATATGCACACAAGTTCATTGGTTGATCTCATCCCATCCATCCTTTCCTGCCTTCCCTCTGAGGTTCAATAGTTTGTTCATGATTCTATGTCTCTGGGTCTATTTTTGATCATCTGTTTATTTGGTCCATTAGATTCCACATATGCATGAGGTCATATGATACTCATCTTTCTCTGACTGGCTTATTTCATGCAGCATAATACTTTCCAGCTCCATCCATGCTGTGGCAAATGGTAAGAGTCCTTTTTATTGTCGTATAGCATTCCATTGTGTAAATGTACTATAGTTTTTTTTATCCACGCACCTGCTGATGGGCACCTAGGCTGTTCCCAAGTCTTAGCTGTGGTGAATTAGGCTGCTATGAGTATAGGGGTGCATATATTCTTTCTGATGGGTGTAGTTCAGTGTATTTAAATGAGTGTGCACTTAATCCCGAAGCTTTGCCCACTCCTGGACGTTCTTCAAACATGGTCTAGGAGGGGACACTGTGTGCATTGCCCCTCACTAGAAGTCACAGCTCCCGGAGGCACTGCCTGACCCCCTCTGGAGGGCAAGAGGGGGGATTCGTGGCTTGGCAGCTTGAGAAGGTTAAAATGTGCTGTCTCCATCTCTTCTCTTACATCCTCGTTCAAATTCTGTGTGTGTGTTTTTTTAAAGTTAAAAACAGGAAAACAGCACTTGGACTTTACAAAGTACAACAGATTAATTCCTACTTGTGGTTTTACCCTGGGGCCTGGCATGGAGAGGAGTTCTAACAGATATTTTTCAAAAAACCATTAGGTTCACCAAAACTCAAGCTGGCCCGTGCTATTTGGATTATATCCATTTAAAAAGCCTGATACTTTCTTATCTCCAGTGACCTCTGGCCTTTGATCTTTTCTCTACATCATGAATTTAGGTCAAAAGCATGAATTTGTCCACTGAAGATATACTCAGAGCTCTTTCATTTTCTTGGATTTTTGGACAAACATATGTAAACTTCTTGAGTAGAAAAGGAAAGCACAGTTGATAGATTTCCCACCCTTTAGGGAGGTTCTTAATTTTTAATAACCCCAATGTCTGCTACCCTCCTCTCTCAATTTCCTTTGGGCCTACCCTGGTGATATAGTTATTTTTATAACTGCATTAGATTACATAGAGTAATCAAAAGTCATAGGTGATAATTATTAAGAAGGATTGCATTTTTAATGTGTAGTTAATATGTGCTATGTCTACATAGTTAATTTGTAAGGATTACTGTTATTTAACTAGAGTACTATGTTCTTTTCCTACTGTTACTATAACAAATGGCGATGAACTGAGTGTTTAAAACAACTCGAATTTTTTACCCTACAGTTCTGGAGGTCAGACGTCTGAAATGGGTCTTGCTGGGCTGAAATCAAGTTGTTAGCAGGGCTGGTTCCTCCTGAAGACTCTGGGGGATGTGTTTTCCTGTCTTTCCCAGTTTCTACGTCCTTCACTCGTGGCCCCACATTGCTCCTATCTCTGCATCTGCCGTCGCATTTCTTTTGGTTCTGGCCTTCACGCCTCCTTCTCTCACTTCGAAGGACCCTTGTGGTCACATCCATTGTGGTCACATTACGCTCACTCAGATAATCAAGGAAAACCTCCTTGTCTCAAGGTCCTTGATTTATCTCATCTTTTGCCATGGAAGACCACATATTCACTGGTCTGGGGATGACTGTGTGGACATCTTTCCGGGGGAGGGGGCATTCTTCTCTTCACCACAGGCATCTTCAGAAGAACATTTACTTCAGTGTCATAATGTGAGTCTCAGTGACAAAGTCCTTATCATTGTTATTGCCATTGCTTAGAAAAGTTATAACAAATTTTAGTGTTGCTTTCTTTTACATTTCCAGGTAAAATCTTGGTAATTCACCTCAAATGGAGACCATTTTGGTGTGCCCATTTGCCCTGCGATAGAAGGAATCCCTCTTCATTCAATAAATAAACCAGTCATCAAAGAAATCATCAGCAATCAACTGGTTTAGACCGCCTGAAACCACACACTCTTGCTATATAATTAAATAGCCGTAGGCTGTTTCAGATTACCATGTGTAAGCACACACACACTACACGTCAAATAAAGCTACATTTAACACCCATACAAATCTAAACCAATTACTGGAAAGTTTCCACAAAGGCAAGACCTGCCAGGCTGTTTTATGAGTTTATCTACCTGTGGATTTTATTTAATTTCCTGACATACTTCCAATGGCATAGAATCCTGATAACCTGTCCACATTTCTTCTGCCTTAGTTGTGCTTGCTGCATCCATTTATGGCTAGGGTTCAGGATCTGAAGAAGAGGCCGCACACAAATGAAAACACTACACAAGAAATATGAATTTAGAAGGCATTGGCGGCGGGGGGGGGGGGGGGGGGGGACAGGCAGAAAACTTCCTTCTGGTGGAGAAGCTTTCTGAAACTGGGTCCTGTTTGCTTTTTATTCACTTGAACACACATTTGCCCTTTAGGAATGCATACAGGCATATCAAAGGTAAAGTTCGGTAAACAGTAAGAGAATGACTAGTTTAGGGGATTGCCTTGAGCCATTTGGCCATCAGCCCGGCTGAATATCTTTTTGCATTATTATGCTAACTGCTGTTGGTCTTTGCCTGTGGCATTAGTGGATGTTAAAGATCATTACAGATGGCCACTGCAGGTGCTTCACCTGTGTGGACCCCTCCATTGATCCTCTCTGTCCCCTTTAACTTCTCTATGTTGTCCCCCTCTGCTTGCCTGTTATATGAACATTACAAAAACGGTCCCACTTTTTTTCTGAATATCCTGGTGATTTCAAGCACCCCTATTTTTGCCAGCGTATTGATTGCCCTCTGCCTTTTCTTTTATGCTGATCTTAAGTCTCAACTGAAAGCCCAAATCAAATGGTTTGGACTTGGGAAATCCTGTAACACCCAGAATGCACGCTGTTCACTTGTTGTTTTGAGCAGGCTCTTTCCATTTGTGGCCAGGTGCAACTTTGAGATGTTAACGAATGCACTATTTTTGGGGGGTAACTAACTATTTGCCCCCATGTTCCTCCTTTCCCTTTCAGGCAGCTGCCAGAGCATTAGGGTTTCACTAAAGGATGATATGGCCAAACCTAAAAGTGTATTCTCAGTTTTTGGCTCTCTAAAGCCTGGCCTTTGAATTTCACAAGGCAAGGTTCCAAAGGACTTGGGGTCACAGTCACCTCCAAGGCCAGTGAACTGTAAACAGGCTGTGTGTGTGCATACCCTGGGGTTTCAGACGCTCCCCAAGGGCTATGCAGGGACATGGACAGCGCCAAGCATATCAGTTTCCAATTTTCTATGTCCTCTTTTCTCAACTGGATTTGTCTATGGACAAACCCTACACTTATGATCTGTGGGGTTTCTTCTTGTGTTCTTTTCACACTTGCCCTTTCCCCATTTCCCCTCCTTATTCACTTCTATTCTTGTTGGGGTGAATAAACCCTGAGTGCCAACCCAAGGGACTCTGAAATAATGATATTGAGAAAGCAAACTGCTTGGACGGGCGAACACATCCTCTTACAATTCAGATGGATTTTTAAAGTTTTTGCTCTAAACAGAACTGAAGACCTACTCAGGATTTTTCAAAGTAATCCTTGATGACAGACCACTGTGCTACGTTTGGATGTGACTGTGAAAAAGTTCAAAGAATGGAAAGACGTTACTATTACAAAATCTATTCCATTTCCAGCTACAATTAAAAAAACAAAAAAGACAAGTCCTTTTAGTGCTGTTATTTTAAATGAGGAATGGCATTAATTATGGTCTCTTCCCATTCTAGCAACAAATAATATTCTTTCATGAAGAGATGAAATAATTAGGAAAAACAAACCAGTCCTGTCCATTTTATTAAGAACTGAATTTCTGGTAGAATTTGGATTTATAGGTTTATTTATCAACATTTTAAACATATCTGTAATTTTTTTATTAATTGTGTACTAAATGAGAAGTATAATGATATCTTCTCACAAGAAAAAACCCCAAAACATTTGAACCTCTATGGTCACAGGAAATTTAAAAATAAATGTCAATTTACATCCTTTTTTTCAGTCAATTTCAGGTAGGTTTATTTAGCAAAATTCTTTCAAGTATAATATGTTATCATATTAGGATAAAGTTCCATAAGGAAAATGAAATGGAAATATGACTTCAGGGAACATTATAAACAACATACACTTGTAAGTTTATATTTTTGAATAGACAAGGGTATCAGTTTCCTTTAGGATTTATATTTCATTGGAAACATTTAAAATAATGGATAACAGTTTTATTTTATATTTTATTTTATTTTTATTGTTGACACTATCACAGATGTCCCCATTCCCCACCCAACCACCCCACCCTTTGCCCACCTTCACCGAGGCCCCCCTACCCCTTCCCTCTGGCCATCACCAACTGTTGTCTGTGTCTATGGATTAGGCACATGTTTTTTGCTAATCCCTTCACCTTCTTTCATCCATTCCCCCTCTTCCCTCTGACAGCTGTCAGTCTGTTCCATGCATCCATGCCTCTGTTTCTATTTTGTTAGTCAGTTTACTTTGTTCATTAGATTCCACATATAAGAGAGATCATGTGGCATTTGTCTTTCTCTGACTGGCTTATTTCACTTTTCAATATTGACAGCTCACTGGAAGTCACATCTAGGAACTACTTAAACTTATGATAAAAAAAGTATAGGTGTCTTAGGTAGAAGGTACACAGTCTTTTGAAATTATTTTAGGAAATAGAGGAACAAAAAAGGGTTGAAGACCAGATCATAAAAATCATCCATAATGATTTAAAAGCAAGATTTCAAAGGAGATGAACCACCTGCAGGCAGGTGTTGCTGGACAGCACTGTTTGGCAAGACAATAGACCAACCTCCGATAGTAGGTGGGGCTTGGGGCTGAGAATGATAGAACTTGCAGAGTCCAGTCTGAGAACTGGCAGAACCTAAGCCCTCACTCTAGTGTGCAACACCTGGGAAGCAGGTGGTGTGTGTATAGGAGTGTAGAGATGGCTGTGTGGGATTTCATAAAGTTCCATCCATACAGTTCCTCCTGGTGTCCCTCTGTGTGTGAAGCCCAGTTGCCCTCAGCAATTACCCATCTCCTTACTACACCTGTTTAGTTTATCTCCCATCCCTGTCTCGCTTTTCCCACTGACCCACTTGTGCTCCCTGAGATCACCTCCCAAATAAAGTACTTGCACCCCAATTCTATCTCAGGATCTGCATTTGGGGGCATCTAAACCAAGACATGCATCATAGGTTACCTTATTTTTTTTTGGATATAGATTTTTATTGATTTCAGAGAGGAAGGAGATGGTGAGAGAGAGAAACACCAAAGATGAGAATCACTGATCAGTTGTTTCCTACACGCCCCCTACTGGGGATTGGGCCTACAACCCAGGCATGTGCCCTTGACTGGAATCGAACCTGGAACCCTTTGGTCTGCAGGCTGATGCTCTATCTACGGAACCAAATCGGCCAGGGCCAGAATTGCCTTTTTTTGGGGTGGGGGTGGGGTCGGGGGGCTGGCTGTATTGGGGCAGAAGTAGATTTATCTGGGAAAAGGGACAGGATTTCGGGCCAGGACAATACCACGGCTCATGCCTGAGCTTGTTGCAAACAATCAGTGACAAATTATGCAAGAATTGTTGGTATTTTCATCTACCGCTTTGTCTCACCATTAATCAAGTTGACCTGATTTTCTTAATTCACTGGGACCTCACCCTTTTTCTCTTTCTTCAAATCACTTTTTGTTTGAAGCTAACAAAAGTATATTTATATATTATAAACGCTTCTGCTTTCATCAACAAAACAGCAGCATATTTAAAATACATAGCAATTCTGTTATTATACAAGTTTATCAATTACACCGAACTCGCCTTTGGGTAAATGTTATTGAACAATTTTCTTCCTTTTTAAAATAAAGATTGTGTTTAGCCTTCTGCCTATTTCTCAATCCCATGACGCTGTAGGCATTCTTCAACCATGTTTGTTCTTTCAACTGGGAATATTATCTGATTTCATTATTTCCAAACTGGAACTGAGTTTTCCTAGTCTTGATTCTATATACAGTTCAGCCTCATCTCATTATCCCTTCCTGCCTTATTCTAAAAACACTTTCCATACCCCACCTGTACCAGAAAATGCATTTATACTTTGAACAAAATTGACAAGCCATAATGGTAGTGTATTTTCCCAGCTTTGTGAAAATTAGAGGAAAATATGGGCAAAGAGTAAGAAAAATATATCTGGAATGGCATAATATAGTACAGTGGGAAGCCAGATAACCAAGTTGGAGAAGGATGCTAAGAGATTAATTAGAAATTAGAATCTGTATAAGATAAAGCTCAGAAAAAATTATCTATCACGTAGACCATTTTTGTTGAAGGGATATTAAGACAATGCTGTAACAGAAAATACTGAGTAGAAAAAGATTCTTGCAACACTTAACACTAACACAACTCAATGGACGTCACCTGTTATTCTCCCTAGCAGAATAGGGTGGTGGTCGGGAGTGTCAGCTCAGGTCAGACAGACTTAGAATAAAACTCAGGCCCGTCATCACCAACTGAGCAAGTTACTTAAGATTCTATCAGCGTTAGTATTCTTTAGCTATACATGGTCCTAACTAGATAATGCATCTAAAGTGACTAATAAGATACATGAGGCAAGTTAACTTATTAAAATAATTTCTGAAGCCCCTGCCACATGCATTTCACAGAGCTTATGGTCTAGAGAGAAAGGCAGACAATCAAATCAGCACACAGGTAGATAATGACAGATGGAGAAGGAAAATAGTAGAACATTAGGAGAACATGAAACAGAGGGATCTGGGCTGATCTGGGGCCATGGAAGGTTACCTGAGAAAGTGATGTTAGAGGAGGATTGGGGGTTAAATAGGTAAAGGAGGGGGACCTGGGAAAGGACACACACACAATGATTTTTAAACAGTAGTTTACATTTTACTTCAATTACAATGCAAGTTAATCTGATTTGAGGCCAATTGGGGCCAGCCAGCTGTGGGGAGGGACCGTGGGAGGTTGGCTGTGGGAGCGCACTGACCACCAGGAGCAGCTCCTGCATTGAGTGTCTGCCCCCTGGTGGTCAGTGTGTGTCATAGCGACCGGTCAACTGGTCCTTCGGTCAACTGGTCATAACGGTCACTTAGGCTTTTATATATATAGATGCAGTGGGAAGCCAACACAGGACTTAAGTTGTGGAGGGACGTGACTTGCTGGGAGAATAAAATGGTTAAGGGGCTGTCCATCAGTGAGAGCTGATGGTGGCTGTGGCTGGGTGGTGACAGAGCACTTGAGAACAGTGGAGAGACTCAGGAGATGTTTAGGAGCTTAAATTGACAGGACTTTGATGGGCTGGGCATGGCAGAAGAGGAAGAGGGAGACATTAAGGATGAGTCCAGATCTTCTGGATTGGAGACGGAACAGTCACTGTAACAGGCAATGCCGGAAAGTACCAACTTTGCAGAGCAACTTTGTTCTTCAATACACACAGACATATTTCATAAATCTAAGGGCACAGAATACATCTTGCCTAAAAACTTACTTTCATTTATGAGGAAACATCAATATTCATATGTATAAATCTGTGCAAACACATATACACCAAAATGTTAGGTTTGCCACAATTGGTCTAAACCAGTCAAAACCGCTGTTTAGCTTTATTACAAACTAGGGGCCCAGTGCACAGATTTGTGCACCTTGAAAGGAACTGTGGGCTGCGAGGCTGCGGTAGGCACAGGGGTGGGTTTCTGCCCATCTTCCGCACCCCTGCCCGGCCCCTCCCACGGCGGCCTGCTGGCAGTCGTGCTCCCACTGCTGCTGCTCCCACGTCCTGGGGCACCAGCCCTGCTTGTACTCACTGACAGCACAGAGCAATTGGGGCCGGCGCCAGCAGCACGTGAGAGTACAGCCGATGCCGTCAGTGTGTGTGAGTGGTAGCTGCTGCCCCAATTGCCTCAGGACCAGGGGGAGGTAGAGAAGCCCCCAGGGGTGATTGGGGCTGGCAGCTGCCGCTTGCACCCACTGATGGCGCTGAGCAGTCAGGGCCAGCGCTGGGCACCGGCAGCAGGTGTGAGTGCCCCACTGGACCACGGTGCGTGGGAGCAAAGAATTTTCAGTAAGCAGCAGAAGCTTGTCCCATGACAGCAACCCAATGCCCTGCCTTGGTCTGGTGCCCCTGCTCACCTGTTCCACCATCCTGCCATGGCTGATGCCCACCATGTTCTGTGCATGCCCCCTGGTGGTCAGCGCAAGTCATAGCGACCAGTTGGTTTGGTTTTTCTGCCATTTGGTCTATTTGTATGTTAGGATTTCATATATATATGATATTTGAAAATTTTATACTGTTCTTATTTCTAAAAATCTGTCTTATATGTTTTGCTCATATGTTTCTAAACAACTGTAATGTATTCATCCACTGATCAAACATTTATTTTCTCCCCGTAAAAGGAAATGTATGCTCTTAGGATTCAGCATCACATTCAGGGCCCTGAGCTGCTTTTCTGCTTCACCTTCTTCACAGTCCCCTCACCCCAAGGGCGCCGTGTTTTCTTGGTTTTGAGTCTGTTGTCCCTCGGCCTTGGATGTCCTCTAAACATGTCTGCCCCAGATGAACTTGTAGGCACCCTTTGAGACCTTTCTGAAACATGATCTCCTCGCTGAATCTTCTGTGGATCCCTGTCAAATGTTTGTAAATTGCTTTGGTTTGTCCTGAGTTCATATCACAGACAGGCTTGAATTAAAGTGAAGTTGTTCCTATCAGTCTCCTCCTTTAGATGAATAGTTTTTAAAGCTCTGGTTTGATTCTTTAAAACAAATATTTTTATTGATTTCAGAGAGAGGAAGGGAGAGGGAGAGAGAGAAAAACATCAATGATGAGAGAGAATCATTGATCGGCCGCCTCCTGTACTCCCCCTACTGGGAATTGATTCCACAACCTGGGCATGTGCCCTGAGTGGGAATAGAATTGTAACCTCCTGATCCATAGGTCGATGCTCAACCACTGAGCCACACTGGCTGGGCTGACTAAATTTTTTTCCCAACAGGGGATCGTGTTCAGTTTACCCTCTGATTCAAGTTGGGCTTCCCTAGAAGGGGATCCTGAGATAAGGATTGGAGTGCAAGTAATTAATCTCTGTTGGGAGGGAATCCCAGGCAGTGCCTTCCAGGGAGTGGGGCACTGAGACAGGGAAGGCGAGGGAGCCGGGACAGGCGCATCACTGAGCAGGTAACTCTGCAGGCGCCCGGGCTCCTTCCCTC
The DNA here is from genome assembly GCA_026230045.1 of Corynorhinus townsendii. NCBI lineage: Eukaryota > Metazoa > Chordata > Mammalia > Chiroptera > Vespertilionidae > Corynorhinus > Corynorhinus townsendii. The sequence continues at coordinate 9,922,731 of JAPDVU010000002.1, forward strand.
TGGGACCCCTGAAGGCAAGGATATTGGAGAGATAGTCCCTATCATCAATCAGTCAGTCAAAGGTTGAGGGCTGATGCACCGGGCCAATACACTCAGCAGCCAGAAGGCCCCTCAGACAGAGTTGCGGGTATTTGCAGCTGAGAGCTCTGGGTGAACAGAGAAAACTGAGAGCTGAACACACCGCTGGTACCTGCAGGGATCGTTCACACAGAGAGTATTTTTTATTCCAAGTCATATACAGCAATGAAAGCGTCTCCCTCCTCCCCCGAGACAATAAAGAGAAGGTGGGATTTGAGAAGGAAAGGAGCACGTTACCAGAGGGGAGTGTGGCGGGGACCTGGGATTTTTATTAAATGTACCTAGAGTTTTTAGCTAATATATTTTAACGGCGAACATATTAAAAACCAGGGTCTAGAATTTATAGCGGCTGCAAGGAAAGTGAAAAATAACAAGGCCCTGGGGTCTGACTGGGTTTAGTAAGTGCCACCAACAGGAGGAAGGGTCATAAAACCTTATCATGGAATAGGGGAGGCATTAGCCACATGATTAAGTCAGGAGAACTTCCTCACAGACGATGCCACTCCGAGCCCGTTTAATAAAGGGCTTGGAATCTGGATGGCTCCTTAGGTTAGGAAGGTTCCCCAAAGTCTTAAAAACCGGCAGATGCATTTTACGTGAAGCACATGCATCCAGGCAGGCTTGGCTGATTCTTTCCCAGCAGGGGAAACAGCCAACGGGTTCTTTTCATGCCCTTTTCCGTGTTTGTAGCACTCGCTGTCCTCCGAGTCTCTCTTCACGTCTGCTCCTTGTCCCCCCCTCCCTGGTACTGGCTGCTTTTGAGAGCGATTTTTGCATCTGTGGAGTATGCTACTTCTTCAAGAAAATGTATTGGCGTTGAACTGCGGTCACAGTGCCTGAGCTATCGAGTAGTTTGGTGACTCATTGGCCACACACACATATAGAAAATATCTATGCTTGAGAGGGTGCGTATAGATTCTCTTACTCATCTGACAGGTCCTATCCCAAAGAACATTACAAAATCAACGGGAGGTGAGTGTTGGTAGGCTTGCTTTACTTTACCTTTAAACCACACGTTGGTTGGTTTTTCTGTTTCCAAATCATATGCTAGCAGACCTCCACCTACTCCAGCAGTTGAATACAAAGTCCAAGGAGTGAAACTTTAACCTCTGCTTTTAACCACTTCCCGTTGGTTTTGTCTGTAATTAACTTAGGGAAAGGCATCTGATGACAGATGCTTTCTTATGCTCCAGTTACCTAACGTCGGAGGTCCTCCAGGGGGTTCAACGTAACCACTTGATACTTGCAAAGTGTCATGTGGTAGAGCAGGAATATTAACTAAGAATCCTAGGTGTTTTAGCAAGGAATCCCAAAGAGCATTCCCGGAGGAGCCCACCTGGGGAATGTTGGTAAAGTCTTGACTGGTGTGGTTAAGCCTGAGGTACACTGTGGTCAAAAGAATACAGAGCCGAAACCGACATTTGCTTCGAAGGAATTTAAATACTTTACATCTCTCAAAAGCAATGCTTTTAACATTCCTTCCCCCACTTCTCTCCCATCCACCGGGCATGTTCTGCAGGTGTATCTGGGCCCTTAGTTTTCAAATGTCTCACCTAGAAAACTCCTCCCCTCGCACCGGCCCTCCTATTTCCTAGGCTCTTCTCCCCTCCACCCACCTGATTCTGCCTAGAAAAACCCTAAATGAGCCAGTCTGGCAGAAATGGGAGCTTCCTGGAAGGTGGAAGAGAGGAAGACAGAGTATGCAAAGCTAGAATTCTTCATAGGTCAGAAGAATGGGAAAGCAAGAGATCCTTAGAAAATAATCTTTGCATTTCACTGTACAAATACGAACACAGGAAAATATTTGATGGGACGGCACCAAGGGGTACTTTATTTTATGTATTTATATTTTTAATCCTCACCTGCAGGTACACTTATTGATTTTAGAGAGAGGGAAATGAAGAGAGAGAGTGAGAGAGAAACATCGATGTGAGAGAGAACATTGATTGGCTTTGTTCTGTACCTGCCCTGCCCGGGGAGTGATAGAACCTGCAACCTGGGTATGTAGCCTGACGGGGAACAGAACCCACAACGTAGGTGTATGGGACGATGCTCCGAACAACTGAGCCACACCGGCCAGGGCGAAGGGGGCACTTTATTAATAGCAGGCCTGGTTGTCCTTCACGACAGCCACCCTGAGCCATTAGAGAGTTGCATTCCAGAGTCCCACCCTCCATGTGACTCTTCCACCAGAAATCCTTCCTGAACCTACTTATATTTAAAATCGTGCCACTCACGAGGTCCACAAGTTAAAGATGGTTTGAGAATTCTTAGATTTGGTTAATAACGCTAAATGCTGTCTATGCCGTACATGATTTCAAAGGCTTCAATCACTCTAACCCTCTGTCCTTTTCCAGTCTCTCCTGTTTGATAGAAGCCTCCGTTCTCTTCAGCATTTTGGTTGACTTCTCTGGATTTCCTCCAGCTCAGCTATGTTTTCTTTGCGATACAGCTGTCAGAATTAGTCACAGTATTCCAGGTGTGTGAGTCAGCTTTGCAGGAGGAACAGCAGACTTTATGATTTACTTTTAGCATCTTCTTTTTTGTTTTGCTAATTACCTCGTATTATTTTTGCTGTTGCAGTTTTCCAAAGGACAAATGTCTTTAAAAAAACACCCCACACCGTAAAGGTTTCTACCACATTTTCTTTGGCTATAACCGATGCTGTAACTATCCTTCTGAAAATATGATGGCTTGAACTCCTTGTTGCACCTGCCTAGCCTGTACCCACATGAAGGATGACTTGCTATTTTTCTCCATACCCTGGAGATTCTAATCAGACATGGGGATCATAACCAGGACACCCTGATGGAAGTTCTAAGATAAGGTATAAGCATGGGTAACATAATGGGTGGGAGAAGGTATCCTTTGAAAGGAAGACAAAACCACTTGTAGGAGAGGGATTTGAAGAACCAAATCAAAGTAAAACTTGGTTTTCAAAAGATCTTTAACAAAAGCTCTTTAACGCCACACGTAAGTTCCATATTACGTGGTAGAACATTTTATTGGGAAGAGATAACTGACTAAACTTTATTTACAAGTGAGTGAGTCTGTCCTGACTTATTTTGACTTAAGGGAGTTTCACACAATGAAAGCTTGAGTTTGCTCACCTAGCAGACACAGCAGTGGGTCTTAGGGGTGGGGAGCTGCAGGAGTTCCTGAGGTAAAGTCATGGGGACTGTGAAGTCAAAACTCTTTTCATAATAGTGGCAAGATATTCTTTACTTTTTTGTTTACATTCATGAGTGTTCAGAGTCTGAAATGTTCATTGCAGCTAACCTTTGAAGACTACCACTTTTTGAGTTTTGGTGTAATATCAAAGAGGAATATCCATAAATAACTGGAAAGATTATTAAAATACTCCCCCCAACTCTTAATTAAGTATCTGAATTTTCTTTGCATTTTTTTAAAAGCAGCACATTGAATTTATTGAATGCAACAGCAGATAGGAGCCCTGATGCTTTCTGTTAAGCCATACAATCGAGATTTACAAAAATATAAAAACTATGTTACTCTTCTCATTCACTATTTTTGGAAAATATAGTTCTTTTTCATAAAAATATTATTTATGTTAACATATGATGGGTTCATTATTGTTATTTAAAAATGAATAAATAAGCATGAAAAATTTCTCAACTTAAATTTCTAGTAAGAAATACCAATTGATGTAATTCATATGAACAAAAGCGCTTTGGGATGCTCCCTAATTATTGAGAGTGTAAAGGGATGCAGAAGCCAAGGAGTTTGAGAATGGTTGGACTTCGGAGAACCCAAATGTCATGTCCATATTCTTTGTGCACATGATTATTTACTTCTTCAAAGGTTCTGTTATAGTCTTTCCGTCTCTAGGGCATTTGTATTTATCTTAAAGCATAAAGCAATTTCCTATTGGCAGAAAGCTCCAAGGTGGAACAGTGGACATATAACAGCAAGAAAATACAGTAGTACACAGACACCAAGGGGGTGAGGGCATGAGCGCAGGGGGACCATGGGAGAATAAGGACACATATGTAATACCGTAACCCATAAAGAAAGAAAGAAAACACAGTAGTTATAGTATGATATGGGGAATCATGTCAATTTTACTTTTTTTGTGTGACTCAGAGTGAGTACCTAAAATTCAGTATTTAGCTTCCAAATAATAACTTTGTAAACTGGGGTTATTATTTTGAAAGTACAGGCTTTCCTTTTTCTGTGGTGGTTGTGACCATGAAGAGGAAAAAAAAAATAAGTGTAAAGTCTGGGAAAGTCATCCAGTTCTTAAAAAGTTGAGGATATTCTGTGCTTTCAAAGATGGGTAAGAGAGAAGCCTTCAAATTTTAGAGAGAATTGAACCCTACAAGAAAGGGAAGTTTATGAAACCAGCTACATTATCCTGCTTCCAAGATGAGTAAAGTTGCTGGCAGTGGCGCCGTATCGTATCTTACGTGCACTCCTCCTCCACATGCATGTGAGATAGGACACGGTAACATTTGATTGAGATCTAGCAGGGGCCAGCAGTTTCTCAGAAAATACAGCCAGGTCCTATGCAGTCTTGAGATGATCTTTCAAGTGGAAAACCAATTGTGCAACAGATTAAATGCTATTGTAGTTGCAACCAACTATTTAAAAATTTTTTAAAATTGATTTCCGAGAGGAAGGGAGAGGGAGAGAGAGATAAAAACATCAATGATGAGAGAGAACCATTGATCGGCTGCCTCCCGCACACCCCTCACTGGGGACCGAGCCTGCAACCCAGGCATGTGCCCTTGACTGGAATCGAACCTGGGACCCTTCAGTGTGCGGGCTGACGTTCTATCCACGGAGCCAAACCTGCTAGGGCACAACCAACTACTTTTGAATGCTCAAAACAAAAACAAAAACAAAACAAGCCCACACCAAGGAGCTCTTCTAGATGGAAACAGATGGAATTTAGAGACAGACTTGAGCCTTCCCATGAGAAGTTAGATTTACTGCAAAGTGAGACAACGAGGCTGTGACTCTGCCCACAGGGAATGAAGCTCTGACAGCTGGTGTGGTGAGCAGAGCAATGGCCTCCCAAGCATGTCTATGTCCTCATCCCAGGACCGGAGAACACGTTACCTTACATGGCAAAGGACTTTGCAGATGTGATAGTAAGGACTTTGAGATAGGGACATTTTCTTGGCTGATCCAAGTGGACCCAGCTTAATCACATAGGTTCCTAGAAGCAGAGAACCTTTTCTGGCTGTAGTCAGAGAAAGGGAGACGTGACTAAGAAGAATGGTTAGAGGTGCCACGTTGCTGGCTTTGGAGGGGGAGGGAAGGACCATGAGTCATGGAATGTGGGTGTCCTTTAGAACCCAGACAAGGCAAGGCAATGGCTCTATTCCTGGAGCCTCTGGAAAGGAATGAGACCCTGTTGGACTTTTTATGGAAGAAATGTAAGTTAGAAAATTTGTGCTGCTTTATACTACTAAATTTACGGTAATTTGTTATGGCAGAAAGTGAGTACAGCTGGATCGAAATTGATAACCTAACGCCCAGCTCTTCGTTTTCATGCGAGTGCACTGATTTTGGCTTTATGCTAGCTAAATAGGTTGACCAAACACTAAGTTGGGCCGTCAGTGGGGCACACGCTGCTTTTCTATTTCTTTTGTGGGGACCCCTTTAGGACCTCTTTCCAAGTCTTTGGGCTCAATAGTGAATGAGGTAGGAAGGCAGTTTCCTGGGGAAATCATTCCCAAATCTTGCCTTTTCTGTTCGTGGACAAGAGGAAGAGAAGTAGTGAAGGTTTAATAATTACTGAAATCAACAGTATAGTTTATTGTGTTTAAGGTACATAGATGTATACATTTTAGTTTACAGAAGAGAGTGAGTCCAAAGAAATGTTAAATTTTTGTTTGTCTGTTAATTTTTAAAGCCTTGGCCTAATATTATGAAGTGATACGGGAAAGGTCAAGGTGGGACATGAAAAATTAAAAATAAAACAGAAACACACCCCAAATTTGCTAAGCTGCTTGGAGTGAGAAGAGCACTTTCTGTCTCTTCACTCTTACGCAATGCTGTTGACTCCGGGCCAGAGGTGCCTGGAGAAAAGACCAGAATGTACGAATGATAGCAGCCGCAGCAAGGGAACAAGGCAGGGACTCTGGATGTAAAATTAGAAGTGCCAGGGCGGTTTGAAGCCAGCCAGGAAGTGTGCCAAGCGATGAAAACATCAACGCCTGCTGCCTTTACACGCTTCCTTCCCCTGCCTGGTATGGGGACCTGACAATCTCAGTCATGTTCGCATTCAGCATTTTTATTTGGAAACTTTGTACGTGTTGTCACTGATTTTTATTTAAGGCAAATCATTTGTGTTAATTGATTGGCTTTAATTCCTGAAGAGTAATTTTAGTACATCTCAGGGCCAGCAGTTTTCGTAGGCGGTGACAGCTGGACGTTGGGGGAAGGGGCGGGGATTAAGCTTGCCTGAAAGAATTTGAGTTTTAGACAACTTTTCCCCACTGTGTCCATCCAAAGCCTACCTACATTTCATAAGCCTCGCAGAAAGGGAATCCCTATTTGCCAAAACCTCCTAGAACATGCTGCACATCTTGGTAAAGAGAACATAACATCTGGTAAAATTGCTAAGCAAGGAGTTTAGAGCTGCCACCATAATCACTTGTGTCTTACCCAGGGGGTGCCCCAGGTCCAATATAAATTTCTATCGGGAGACAAGGAAAGCAAACTTTTAACCAGCTGCACATTATATTTGAAGTCTCAGGGCCCTTAGAAAATGCCTCATGAGCATAAGGAGGTTTAATTGTAAAAGCTGTGCATTTGGAGAGTGAAAAGCAATCAGAATGGGGAGGAAACAAGTTTTCTATGAGGTCTGAGTTTTACCCCCCAACTACGTCTATCTTAGAGAAAGCCAGCATTTGTAACGATTCCTGGCCTCCTCCTACTGGGATAGGAAGATTGAGTTCCTTTAGTTAATTTCCCAAGGCTCCAGAAGTTTCCATGAATTTGATCTCACAACTCATGTTTGTAGGTTTCATTTCTCCCGTCCCTTAAAGTCCCAAGTAATACTTTAGACAGTATTTTAACGGTAAAGTGACATTGGCAGACACTGGGTCATAGGTACATGCTAACCATTAGCATTAACCATGATCAAATAAACTGCCAATCAATGAACACAGGGTACAATGCTGGTGTTCTGACATCGGAGAATAATGTCTAAAATATCAAGAGACGTATGGACAAATGTTTCACCTCATTACATATAATGTTATTACACTGTGATTTTCCCCCTGTAACTAACGCTAAATCAGAGCACCCAATACATTGTATACAGGGTGAATGTACTTCTACAGAAACCCTCTTCTTTCCTGGGCCGGCGAATGCTGATAAAATGCGGGAAATGGGGAATGTAAGAAGTGAGGTGAGGTGGGGGCCGCTACAGTGAAGTGCTGACTTAGCTTGGATCCATGGAGAGATTACTGGAAAGGAGTCAAGGGGCCTGAGTTTTGGCCTTTTTTTTTTTTTTTTTTTTTTTTTTTTTTTTTTACCTCAGCTAAAGCATGAGCAGTATAGAGTAGTCCCCCAGTGGATGCCTGAGACTGCGGATAGTACCAAACCCTATGTATACCAGGATTTTTCCTATGCAAACTTTATACTTTTCCCTATATAAAGTTTAATTTATAATTTAGGCACAGTGAGAGAGGAACAACCATAATGGATAATAAAAAACAGAACAATTATAACAATATGCTGTAGTAAGAGTTATGTGAATGTGGTCTCATTCTCTCTCAAAATATCTTATTGGACTGCACTCACGTTTTCACTTAAAAGAAGTACACTACAGCTTCTCTTTGGCATATCCCAATGGCCAGCATCGCCATTTTTGGGCGTTGAGGCCACTCACTATTAAGTAAAATAAGAGTTACTTGCACATAGGCACTGTGATACTGTGACAGTTTATCTGACAACCGAGGGCTACTGAGTGACTCACAGGTGGGGAGCACACAGCATGGAGGCGCTGGACAAAGTGATGATTCACAGCCGGGGCGGGATGGAGAGAGCCTGCCTGCGATTTCATCACAATTTAAAACTTATGAATTGTTTATACCTGAAACTTTCCATTGAATATTTTTGGACCACAGTTGACTGTGAATAACTGAAACCTTGGAAAGTGACACTGTGGATAGGGGTGTGTGTGTGTGGGGAATATTGTATTTAATAATTCCTCATGTGAGTTTCTTCTTCTGAATCATGGTGTTAGTAACACCTACCCTGGGCATTATTGTAAAGACTGTATTAGGAAAAGGAAGCAAGACATCCCATAGGATACCTGACACACAGATGATTAATGTGGTGAGATTTATTCTTTCCTGAGTCTTAATTTAGAAAACTAGGATAGTCTAGTACCCATCTGACATCATACATAGTTATTACAATACTAGAGGCCCAGTGCATGAAATTTGTGCATGGAAGAGGAGGGGTCCCTTAGCCTGGCCTGCACCCTTTCCCAATCTGGGATTCCTCAGGAGATGACCAGCAGTCAGACATCCCTCTCACAATCTGGGACTGCTGGCTCCTAACCACTCGCCTGCCTGCCTGATCACCCCTAACCACTCTACCTTCCTGCCTGATTGCTCCTAAGCACCTCTGCCTTGGCCCCGCCACTGCACCTTCATTAGGAAGGACGTCCAGAATGACATCCAGAAGGTCATTCAGCTGTCTGGTCTAATTAGCATATTATGCTTTTATTATTATAGATTATTGACTGTATTCCCTATGCTGTACTTTATAACCTGCGACTGTTTTGAAACTGCCAATTTATACTCTTTAATTCTTCACTTTTCCCCCCTTTTCTTAAACACTCCTGGCCACCTAGCCTGATAATTTTTCAGAGCTCTCCACCCACCCTCCTTTTTAAAAAAAATATTTTTATTGATTTCAGAGAGGAAGGGAGGGGGAGAAAGATAGCAACATTAATGATAAGAGAGAATCATTGGTCGGTTACCTCCTATATGCACCCCCCAACCCCCCCGACTGGGACCAAGTCCGCAACCTGGGTATGTGCCCTGATCTGGAATCTAACTATGACCTCCTGGTTCATAGGTCAATGCTCAACCACTGAGACACACCCGATGGCTTTTTTTTTTTTTTATCTGAAGTATAACCAATACTTCAAATGCCATTGATGTGATGAGGAGAATTGCAACAGAGGCACACTTGTGAGGACAAAGTTGGTGGCGGGGTCGGGGGCAAGTCAGGGAAAGCTACACAGTGGAGGTGACACCAGTCCCCCGGGGCGGGAAGATGGGAAAGGGTCAGTGCTTGAGAAGGAAGAAGAGATGCAGGAGCTGTTGACACTATTTTCTCATCTTAAGGATCAGTTGCTGGTTTAGGTAGCATTTAGATGTTTTTGGTGAAAGCAAATTGATATAAGCCTATTCAATTGTATTGAATAAACCTCAGTATTATGGAGAACATGTTTACTATTTTATAGACTTGACAGTAAAAAGATGAAATTTATTTGCGTGAGGATCCTTGGCACAACTGAGTGTTTACTGTTCCCGTTCCACTGGGCATGACAAACCCGGTCTGAATCTCTGCCTCTGCACAGTGTTAGCGATCTCAGACTTGAAAGGAAGAGGAACATGCTTGTGCTTGAACACTCACTCCTTAAATACATTTCCGGGGGAACATGTATACCTGTCTTGGACTCTCCATCCTTCTGTTGATCATATATTCTTGGCAAACAAATCTTTGTCAAATTTGATAAGACCTGAAACAAGACTGAAGTTCAATGTATGCAATTTTATCTTTATCTTCCTCAAACCTTGAAATGTCAATAGTACTTTATAAACACCATGTTTGTCTGTTCTTATTTTTGTTTGGCCTGTATTAATGCTACTGAAAATATGCAAACTCAGCAGGCTGATTCACTTAGCTGTGCGTTTTGGCCCAGTTAACTATCTTCAGAATGTTCTTTGGACAATTTCAGTGCATTTAGTTTTTTTCCCTTAATGTGGTTATAGAGTGATCTACAGTATTTCCTCAGCCATCATAATCTGTTTTTGTTTTACTGTGTTTTAGAATTCTCTGTGGTAAACATCCAGTGACTTTGACTTCCTAAGTTTCTTTGTTTTGAAAAATTATTTTTAAGAGAACATTTCTAGCATAAGGCAACCATGCTCCTTGTAAGTATGCTTTCCTGAGTTCAGTTGATCTGGGATGTGTTGATTTAATCTTCCATTTAGCTTCATTGCACAATTATATCACTGATCCTGACTTAGCTGGTGTTTGTTTTTACCTTCCATTCCCTATAGCATCTCTATATATAAAAGGCTAATATGCAAAGTGTCCCCTTGGGAGTTTGACCAGGAGATCGGGAGTTCAATTGCTCACTATGATATGCGCTGACCACCAGGGGGTGGCGTGGAATGAAGGAAGGCCCCAGCTGGCAGCTGGAAGGCCCCAATCGGCCTTCATTGCCAGCCAGGCCTAGGGACCCTACCCATGCATGAATTTTGTGCACTGGGCCTCTAGTCAGTCTATAAACAGTTATGATATGTCATCTGCTTCTAGCTATTTGCTTATTCAGTGAGGGTATTAGTGAATACTCTACCTATAATATATTTTACCTGTATAAGATATATACAGTAAGTATAATGTACAGGATATATCCTATATAATAAAAGCCTAATATGCTAAGTGTCCAGTCATCTGGTGACCAGTTGACTGTTCAAGCAATCAAAGTGTAATATGCTAATGATATGCTAAGGTCACTCAACTCCTTGTTATGATGTGCACTGACCACCAGGGGGCAGATAGTTGACCAGTCGACCAGTCGCTATGATGTGCACTGACCACCAGGGGGTAGACGCTCTGACTGGTAGGTTAACTTGCTGCTGGGGTCCGGCTGATCGGGACTGAGCGAGATGGGCTGGACATGCCCTGGAGCCCTCCTGTGGTCCCTCCCTGGCCCCGATTGTGCACTGGTGGGGTCCCTCGGCCTGGCCTGTGCCCTCTCCCAATCCAGGACCCCTTGGGGGATGTTAGAGAGCCAGTTTGGCCCTATTCTATAGGCCACTCCCCTCAGGAGGCCAGATGATGGCTGGTTTTGTACCTGCTAAGGATTGAAAATGTAACCAGAAATGATGGAAGGAGGCTTTGGAGAATTTTAAGGAAAAGAACTTGTAATACTTGATGTCTCAGTTCTATCCTATAAGATTTCTTATACCTTCCCTTTGTTGTTTTTCTTATAGTACTTAGAGCATTCTAAGATGACGTATATGTTAGTTAAATGGGATAGTAGTTCATAGGCCTACAAGACATTCCTACAAATTAGGGTCAGAGTAAATTCTGTATGTTAAACAAACTACAATAAAGGCAAAGATGTACATTAACCATTAAAAGAATGGAAAGAAAACAGAAAATGAACTGTAGAGTATACATATAAACATCCAATGTGCTTAAGGAATGAAATTATTCAAGAAATTGTTGGCCAGACCAATGATTACAGAAAATCTACTCTTGGAAGTGCCTTTGTAGTTACTTCGTATTAGCTGAGCAGATGTATTTGATAATGATTCAGTGTTTTGTTTCTACCACCAACTATCCCTGGATTTGTAAGTAAATCTTTAAATGGGCATATTTCCTGAAAATATTTTGGGAAACAATTCTCTTTAAAAAAAAAAATATATATATATATATTTATTGATTTCAGAGAGGAAAGGAGAGGGAGAGAGAGATAAAAACATCAATGATAAGACAGAATGTTTGATTAGTTGCCTTCTGCATGCCCTGCACTGGGGATCCAGCCCATAACCCAGGCATGTGTCCTGACCAGGAATCAAACCGTGACCTCCTGGTTCATAGGTTGATGCTCAACCACTGAGCAACACGGGCCGGCGAAAGCAATTCTCTTTTGATTGCATGAATAAAGAAGTGGAACACCCATGTTACATTTTAATTTCAATTAAACTCTGGTTAAATAAAAAGACAAAATTAGATCTTTTCGTCATTCTCTCTGACAGCGTGTAAAACGCGATTGATGTATGTACATCTCAGATGACTGAGATTGCAAATGTGTAACTGCCATGCTCAAGGCAAGATACATTATGTAAATCAGCTGGACTGACGAAGGCTTACTGTGTTTAACCCGAGGAAGAAGAAGGCATGCTTTTCTGCACGTTCTCCACATAAAAAATGATGTGATTTCCAAAAGATAAAAATGTGCTTACCCTTGGCAGGCTGTGGCGTGCTTAATGGATATCATTTTAACATGATTGCAGCAATGGAAGTGTTGAAGGCGAATCAGAGATTTTGGTTAAGAAATACATGTACAGTCTACAAAATTCCTCATTCTTTTGGGGGCTTATCAATACCTGATATTTGGCAGAATTTTTCAGCCTCCAGTTGATCTGACTTAAAAGTGAATCCTTGTTAGGTTAAAAATGTTCCAGTCCTGTTAGCCAAGTCCTCATTGCTATGGTAACATTAGTTTGAATAATTTGTTATGCTTGCCAAAATTTGGGTAGCTGTTGACATGTTTCTACATCTAAGACCCCTGAGAAAAGCCACCTTGTTTATAAGACTCTCCTGGTCCTCCAACCTTCTCATTTGTATAGATCTGTATAAAAACAACATACTTGTTAAATGAATTTTGTTCCTGTTCATCTTATGCATATTCTTTCATTTTTAATGGAGATATAATTTACTACCATAAAATCTTCCCCTCTTTGAAAGTGAATATTTCAGTGGTTTTTAGTATTTGCATAAAGTTGACCAATCATGACAACGATCTAATTGGAGAACATATTCATCATCTCACAAAGGAACCCAGTGGCCATTAGCAGCCACTCCCCAGTCCTCTTTCTCCTCAGCTCCTGGCAACCACTAATCGGTGTTGCCTTGTGGATTTGCCTATTGTGGACATTTCATGTATGTAGAAGCATACAAAATGTGGCCATTGGTGACTGTCTTCTTTTCCTTAGCATAATGTTTTCAGAGTTCATTCTGTTATAGTGTGTAACCATATTGCTTATTATTATAGAACTAGAGGCCCGGTGGATGAAAATTCATGCACTGGAAAGGGGGTCCCTCAACCTGGCCTGCCCCCTCTCACAGTCTGGGACCCTCAGGGGTGGGATGTGATCTGGCGATCAGGGGAAGGCAACGCCCCCATCACACCTCTGCTGCTGCCACTGCTGGCAGCACAAGCCTCGTCTGGCCCTGGTTACCTGAGCCTCGGGTGGTTCTGGGTGGCTGGGCAACCTCCATCTAAGGCTTGCCTGCGTCTCGGGTTGGCCCTGGGTGGCTGAGGGGCTGAGGAGACTGGGGGACTCTGGAGGCAGGTGCACAAGCTTGCCGCACCTGCCTCCCTGGCGGGGCTGAGGGGACTGGGCGCCACCATCTTGTGGCTGTGGGCACCGCCATCTTTGAGGGAGGGGCAGTCAATTAGCATATTCCCTCCTTATTAGATAGGATACTATTCCATTTTATGGATATACCACATTTTGTTTATCCAATCATTAGTTAATGAATATTTAAGTTGTTTGAACTTTTGGGGTATTATGAATTATGCTGCCATAAACATTCATGTACAAGTATTTTTGTGGAACATGCTATACATTTATGTACTTTTCTTTCTAATTAGAAATTGTTAATATTTATTAAAGAATTACTATAACATTAAAATATTTAAAATACATAAAAACATACAATAACATTTTGGTTTATGTTGTTTTAGAGTTCTGTGCCTACTTTCATTATAAAAACACATTTTTGTATAAAAATATGCATAATGTTCTAAATTCTATTTTTACCTTACTTCCCCTATAGTAAAGAATATATGGTATATATATCTATTTAAAAATATATTTTTATTGATTTCAGAGAGGAAGGGAGAGGGAGAGAGAGATAGAAACCTCAATGATGAGAGAGAATCATTGATTGGCTGCCTCCAGCATGCTCCCTACTAGGAATCGAGCCTGCAACCTGGGCATGTGTCCCCACCAGGAATTGAAGCATGGGTCGACTCTCCACAGCTGAGCCACACTGGTTGGACTATATGGTATATATATTTCTAGGATTTTTAATAACTGTATACATCTCATTTTTATTTTAAATATGTCTATATATTGTAATTACAATTCTTGAGGGCATTTACTTTGCTTTATTTTTTTATTTTATGCCTTTCCTTCAACTCCACTAGTAGCTAGCATGTATGTGGAATAGTAGTTTTTAAGCAAATATTTGCTAAGATGAATTTACATTTTATTAAAAAAATTTAAATTAAATAAATTTTTATTGTTCAGATTATTACAGTTGTTCCTCTTTTTCCCCCCCATAACTCCCCATCCACCTGGTTCCCCCTCAACCCTCTGCCCTTACCTCCCCCCACTGTCCTCATTCATAGGTGTACGCTTTTTGTCCAGTCTCTTCCTGCACCCCCCACACCCCTTTCCCCCTGAGAATTGTCAGTCCACTCCCTTTCTATACCCCTGATTCTATTATATTCACCAGTTTATTCTGTTAATCAGATTAAAAAAAAATAAATCTTCATTGTTCAGATTATTACAGGTGTTCCTCTTCCCCCGCAGCATAGCTCCCCTCCACCTGATTCCTCACCCCACCCCATGACCTTAGTCCCTGCCACTGTCTTCATCCATAGGTGTAAGATTTTTGTCCAATCTCTTCCCGCACCCCTCACACCCCCTTCCCTCTGAAAATTGTCAGTCCCCTCCCTTTCTATGTCCCTGATTCTATTATATTCATCAGTCCATTCTGTTCATCAGATTTTTTATTCACTTGATTTTTAGATTCACTTGTTGGTAGGTATGTATTTGTTGTCATTTTGTTGTTCATAACTTTTATCTTTACCTTTTTCTTCTTCTTCCTCTTCTTAAAGAATACTCTTCAGCATTTCATATAATCCTGGTTTGGTGGTGATGAACTCTTTTAGCTTTTTCTTGTCTGTGAAGCTCTTTATCTGCCCTTCAATTCTGAATGATAGCTTTGCTGGGTAGAGTAATCTTGGTTGTAGGTTCTTGCTATTTATCACTTTGAATATTTCTTGCCACTCCCGTCTGGCCTGCATAGTTTCTGTTGAGAAATCAGCTGGCAGTCATATGGGTGCTCCCTTGTAGGTAACTAACTGTTTTTCTCTTGCTGCTTTTAAGATTCTCTCTTTGTCTTTTGCCCTTGGCATTTTAATTATGATGTGTCTTGGTGTGGTCCTCTTTGGATTCATCTTGTTTGGGGTTCTCTGTGCTTCCTGGACTTGTATGTCTATTTCTTTCACCAGGTGGGGAAAGTTTTCTGTCATTATTTCTTTCTTCTAATAGGTTTTCAATATTTCGCTCTCTCTCTTCTTCTGGCACCCCAATAATTCAGATGTTGGTATGCTTAAAGTTGTCCCAGAGGCTCCTTACACTATCTTCATATTTTTGGATTCTTTTTCCTTTTTGTTTTTCTGGTTGGGTGTTTTTTGTTTCCTCATATTTCAGATCTTTGGTTTGATTCTTGGGGTCCTTTGATCTACAGTTGAATTTCTGTATATTCTTTATTTCAGACAGTATATGCTTAATTTCTGACTGGTCCTTTTCCATTTTTTTTTGGCATTCTCATTAAGGTACTTGAAGGTCTCACTAAGCTCCTCAGAGGTCTCATCAAATTTCTCAGTGGTTTTTAGAAGATTCTTGAGTAACCTTATAAATGTGGTTTTGAACTCCATGTCCAATAGTTTGCTTTCCTCCATTTCTTTCATTTGTGACATGTTTCTTTGTCTTCACATTTTGCTGCTTCCCTGTGTTGGTGGAGTGGTTTTCTGTGGTAGGTGACCAGTGGTTCAGCCTATCACTTGAGGTGGACACTCTTGGTGCACCCCTTTGTGGGCTGAGTGCAAAGTCTTGGTGTAATTAAGCCTTGTTTGCTGTTGGTACACTGAGAAGAATTGACCTCCAGGACAATTGGCTCTGAGGACCCGCTGTGTCTATAATGGAAGAACTGCTGTGCTGGAGACACACTTATGGGGCAGGACTTGCTTCAGTGGGGCTTTGGTGCTCACTGAGTCTGCCTCTTGAATGTGTCACTTATGGATGTAAGTAGTTGAAATCTGTTGTCTTCTCACACTGACCACTACATACACTAGCTTCTGGATCTCCAATGGGGTGCAGGTCAGCTACTGTCTGAGGCCACCCAGCAGGAGCTACAGTGAGAATGACAGTTTTCTCCTCTTTGCTTGGGGTTTGGAGGTTTTGGAGCTGTCTGACCGGAGCTGCACTTTGTTTGGTTAAGCTGCAATAGGGCAGATCATTTATATGCAAAAGCTGCTGTGTGGAACTTGGGTGGGTTTGTAGATTGTGCAGGGTGGGGTCTCAGGGAGTCACTCGGCTAGGGCGTGGCAAACAGCTACGGCTGCCAGTCAGCCACCTCTATGTCTCCGCATTTCCAAGTCCCTGCGTCCCACGCCCTAGCACAGTAAATAATGATTGGTGCGTGCATCTCTGCAAGAAAGCCACCCTCACTTTCCGACCCAATGGCAGAGAGTCCAGCTTCTCCCTATAGGAGTTTGGGTCCCCCTTGTCTCCCCAGAGACTGGAGTTCAGAGTAATTGGGAGCTTGTCTCCCTTCGTGTTGAAAAAAGCAGTGCACCCAGTCGCCCGCCGCCAGCCCGATACGCGCTTCTGTACCTCAGCTTTTTAGCGCTTGTGCACGTCTCAATGCTCTTTTCCCTTTCTTTCTAGTTGTAGAACTTCCACTCAGCCAGCTTTCCCATGATTCTGGGTGACAGACATTTTTTCTTTTAGTTGTAGTTTTGAAATTGTTGTGCGAGGCAGCAGTTTAGGTGTTTACCTATGCCGCCACCTTGGTTCCTCTCCATCAGATTTTTTATTCACTTGATTTTTAGATTCACTTGTTGATAGACATGTATTTGTTGTTCATAATTTTTATCTTTACCTTTTTATTCTTCTTCCTCTTCTTAAAGAATACCTTTCAGCATTTCATATAATACTGGTTTGGCGGTGATGAACTCCTTTAGCTTTTTCTTATCTGTGAAGCTCTTTATCTGACCTTCAATTCTGAATGATAGCTTTGCTGGGTAGAGTAATCTTGGTTGTAGGTTCTCGCCATTCATCACTTTGAATATTTCTTGCCACTCCCAACTGGCCTGCATAGTTTCTGTTGAGAAATCAGCTGGCAGTCATATGGGTGCTCCCTTGTAGGTAACTAACTGTTTTTCTCTTGCTGCTTTTAAGATTCGCTCTTTGTCTTTTACTCTTAGCATTTTAATTATGATGTGTCTTGGTGTGGTCTTCTTTGGATTCCTTTTGTTTGGGGTTCTGTGTGCTTCTTGGACTTGTATGTCTATTTCTTTCACCAGGTGTGGGAAGTTTTCGGTCATTATTTCTTCAGATAGGTTTTCAGTATGTTGTTCTCTCTCTTCTTCTGGCACCCCCATAATTCAGATGTTGGTACACTTGAGGTTGTCCCAGAGGCTCCTTACACTATCTTCAAATTTTTGGATTCTTTTCTCTTTTCCAGCTGAATGTTTTTTGCTTCTTTGTATTTCAACTCTTTGACTTGATTCTTGCGGTCCTCTAGTCTGCTCTTAGGTCTCTATATAATATTTTTTATTTCAGTCAGTGTATGTTTAATTTCTAATTGGTCCTTTTTCATATCCTTGAGGGTCTTGCTAAATTTATTGGCCTTTTCTAGGAAATTCTTGAAAAACCTTATAACCGTGGTTTTGAACTCTATATCCAGTTGTTTGTTTTCCTCCATTTCTTTCATTTGTGATCTGTTTCTTTGTCTCCACATTTTCACTGCTTCCCTGAGTTGGTAGAGTAGCTTTGTGTGGTAGGTGTCCTCTAGGGAACAGTGGCTCAGCCTCCCCAGTTACCTGAGGTGGACACTCTTGGTGCACCCCTTTGTGGACTGTGTGTTCAGCCTTCTTGTAGTTAAGTCTTAATTGTTGTTGGTATCACTAGGAGGAATTGACCTCCAGGCCAATTGGCTGTGAGGATCAACTGTGTCTATGCTGGGAGGACTTTTGTGCTGGAGACACCCGTATGAGACAAGACTTGCAAAATTGCAAAAGCCTCTGTGCTCAGCTTGGATGGGGCGGAGTTTCAGGGCGGAGCAGACAGCCTTGATTTCCCATCAGCCCTGCCCTATGAGGCCCCTGGGTGTCAGTGTCCCTCGGTAATCACAGCAAGCACCTCTGAGAGAAAGCTGCCCTTGAGTTTCGCCTACTGCCAGACAGTCCAGTTTCTCCCCAAATGAATCGGGGTTCCCAGAAACTTGCCTGGAACTGGAGTTCAGTGCAGTCAGGAGCTTCTGTCTACCTCTTGCTTTAGAAAGCCAGCCTCACACTCAGCCTCCCGTGCATTCAGCAGTCAGTCCTTTCTGCGCGCGTGCACCTCCGGACCTCTGCCTTCCACAGCTCCCTAGTCTCAGTGTGCTTTTTTTTTTCCTGACAGTCCAGATTCCCCCTGAATGAGTCTGGTTTCCCAGTGTCTCACCCAGGACTGGAGTTCAGTGCAGTCGGGAGCTTCTTTCTCCCTCCCACTTTAGAAAGCCAGCCACACACTCAGCCGCCTGTGCACATAGCTGCCCTTCCTCTTCCCATGTGAGTCTCTGTACCTCAGCCTTTTGCAGCTCCTCTGAGTCTCAGTGTGCTTTCCTTTTTTCTTCTAGCTGTAGAATTCCCACTCAGCCAGCTTTCCTGTGGTTCTGGATGGTGTCCATTTTGTCTTTTAGTTGTAGTTTTGATATTGTTGTGTGAGGCAGCGGTTTAGGTGTTTACCAATGCCTCCACCTTGGTTTCTCTCAAGATGAATTTATAATATATACGTAGTCATAGAATTTCAGTTAAAAAAAGAATGTTAAGGGTCTACTGATTCTGTGAATAAATGAGTATTATAGTATTTTAGTTAAAAGTTGATTTAGCTAATGAATATACTTTGACTCTTAAAATTATATACTTAACCGATATATTATATTATTTGAATAAACCATTTAGGAAGATTGAAGAAAGAGTAATAGGAAATTTGTTTCTAAGTCAAATCATGACTATACTTAGCAACTTTCTGGATTAGTGTATAATAAAATTTGGAATTTGAAAAGAGTCAGAAAATAATTTTTCAACCAGTTTAAAACTTCACTGGTGCAAACATGTATTTTCAGAAATTGCAAAATGTTCAACAAAGTCATTAAAAATATCTCAATTATCTCCAGTGTCATCTTGTCAGATATTCACAGGTTGTTTCAAAAGAGTAAAATGCATTTGTTTTGCATGTTTGGTCCAAACTTCATATTCGAACATCATTGTTGACACCTTACATGCTGTTCAATCATAGTAGAATCACTCACTGTATATTGATAACTTGAGCTTGTTCCAGTTTTTAAAAACGTCATTAATCCTAGCACCTAGATTGTGGTGCTGAAATATTATTTCCACTATAGGAATCGAGGGCTTCTTGGGGAAATGGTTGATTCCAGGTTCTGGGGCAGGATATACACAAAATTAGCCTAAAGCAACTTGCTAGCCATATTTCAAGGAAGCCATTAGAGACCACCAGGGCCAGAGACCATCAGGAGCCGACTTGGTAAGGCCAACTCATGATTTGAGCTTTATTAAAGTGGACACCATCACATGTATTTAAGTCCTTAAATTCATCATTAAAAAATCAATTGATTTGCAACAGCATGGATGGACCTGGAAAGCATTATGCTGAGCAAAATAAGCCAGTCAGAGAAAGATAAATATCACATGATCTCACTCATTTATGGAATATAATGAACAACATAAACTGATGAACCAAAATAGAGCCAGAGAAAAAAAATATTTTACAATATAATAGAAATAATCCTGTTATTTTCAGATTTTTAATATTTCCTACAACTTTTGTGATATTATACTTTTAGTACAGTTTTGGTAATATTATTATATTTAAAATATATTTTATTGAAATATTAAGTTTTGTTGCATGTAATGTTATATTTAAAATTGTTTTTCTTAAAATATTAATGTTTATTGCATACTAGAGGCCTGGTGCACAAAATTCGTGCATGGGGGGGGATGTCCCTCAGCCCAGCCTGCACCCTCTCCAAATCTAGGACCCCTCGGGGGATGTCTGACTGCCCTTTTAGGCCCGATCCCACCAGGATCGTGCCTAAACGGGCAGTCGGACAGCTCTCTCACAATCCAGGACTGCTGGCTCCCAACTGCTCACCTGCCTGGCTGCCTGATTGTCCCTAACCACTTCTGCCTGCCAGCCTGATCACCCCCTAACCACTCCCCTGCCAGCCTGATCGACTCCTAACTGCTCCCCTGCTGGGCGATTGCCCCTAACTGCTCTCACCTGCTGGCCTGGTCACCCCTAACTGTCCTCTCCTGTAGGCCTGATTGCCCTTAATTGCCCTCCCCTGCTGGCCCAGTTACCCCTAACTGCCTTCCCTTGCCAGCCTGGTCGCCCCTAACTGCCCTCCTCTGCAGGCCTGGTTGTCGCCATCTGCCCTCCCCTGCAGGCCTGGATCCCCCCCCCCCCCCTACCGTCCTCCTGTGCAGGCCTGGTCACCCCCAACTGCCCTCCTCTGCTGGGCCAGTCACCCCTAATTGCCTCCCCTGCAGACCTGATCACCCACAACTGCCCTCTCCTGCCGGCCATCTTGTGGTGGCCATCTTGTGTACATGGGGGTGGCCATCTTTGACCACATGGGGGTGGCCATTTTGTGTGTTGGAGTGACAGTCAATTTGCATATCACTTCTTTATTAGATAGGATAACATTATTGTGTTAAAAATCGTTTTTCTTGAAATATTAATGTTTATTGCATGTAACATTATTATACTTAAAAATCATTTTTTTTGAAAAAAATAAATTGGTAATTTCTGGAAGATGAGAGAATCAATTTCTTGTCTTAAAACTGATTTTTTTTAAGGGAAAGAACCTATCACTTATTGTGTCATTTCCATATGAACTATTCCACTGGGTAACAAATAGTAAATGAGATGCTACTCTTTATAAAAAATAGTATTCCAGTGAATTAGAGCTAGTAGAATGATAATATCACCATTTTGCAACACACATGAAAGACAGATCTAGGCATTGAGCTGCTAACATCACAAGAGAGGAAAGCAGACACGGTGCCTCCTGACGAAAGCATATACTTCCACCTATAGTCTTGCCAAAGGGATCAAGTCAGAGACTGATCAAGGCTCTGGACCCAGCTGCCAATTTGCAGAAATTAGAGGGCAGAGAAACTTGGCGATGTGTGAATATGCAATCAACAAAATCCAGGTTAGGGTACACTGTAGGTTAAATAAATAACCTGGGTTCTTCCACAGACACACTGAAGAGAGAAGAAGGGAATAGAGAGGGGTGCTGTAGATTGAAAGTAACTTCACAGACCTGTCAATTTTTAAAAACTTGGGTGAAACTAAACTAAAGATATTGCCTGGAGCTTTTCATATTAGCCATAAGGCTACAAAATGCAATGAAGCAATTACTGTAAGGGCAAGAGAGTGGTTTCTATGTGAGGAAAGAGGTGGCTGTGTTTGGGATGGGCCACATGGAGCGGCTCGAGGTGTCAGGCAAAGCTCTGTTTCTTGCCTCAGGTGAGGATTTCAAAGGCGTGGTATTAGTTTTCTATTGTTGCCACAACAAATTACTGAAAAAGTTAATGGCTTAAAACAACAATATTTATTATCTCAGTTCTGTAGGTCAGAAGTCCAGGTGAGCTTGACTGGATTCTCAGCCATGGGTCTCACAAGGCCGAAATCAAGTTCTTGGTCAGCTGGGCTGTTATCTGGAGGCTCCAAGTTCATTCAGGCTTCTGGCCGAATTCAGATCCTTGTGGCTGCAGGGCTGAGGATCCTCTTTCGTTGCTGGCTATCAGCCAGGATCCTCTCTCAGCTGCGTTAGGCTACCCATGGAAGACATGGGCAAAGTACCATCACACTTTATTGTCTTCACGTTACAACTTCAAGTTGCTTTTCTTGACTATTCTGTGATTGACATTTTCCCTACTTAACCCATCAGCCGGTGATAATGGGACACTGTCACATTTTAACTTGAGCCTCATTAATTCGCCTCATTAATTTAGCCATCAATGAATTTTCTTTGAAACTTTATTCTAACTAGTCATGCCTATTTATTTTTGTCTTTAAGGGGATTTATTCTTAACCTGGGGAGAAGAAAAAGTTAGGTAAAAAGACCCCAAGACTTACAATAACTCTATCATTAACATTAAAAAGTCACACTTTAACCAGAACTTACAATAAGTGCACAAAGTATTAAGCATTAATTTTGGGTTGCATAACTGACCGGCTGTGATGAGAGCATCCATCCTGAAGCCTTTCCTGGCATCTGAGTGCATTACATGTGTCCCACAGTCATGTCCTTTCTCACGTACTTTTACATGAGTTGACATGCATAAGCCTAAATAGAAAAATGTGGAACTACAGTTTATCTCCTCAAACACATGTTTATAATATATTTATACATCATTGGCAGATAGGGCAAGAGAACCTTTATCCCAAGATCTGAATAAATACAAGCTTTTCTGGTAGCACTAGTTTCTACTCTGCTCCATTTTGGCAGGTGCTTACATATCTATCGTGTTTAAAAACAACAACAACATTACAGATGGTTAAACTATCTAAAAATATAAATGACAAGTTCGTAGGATTGCTGGAGCTCCTCCATAAACCCCAAGGTTAAGCAGAACAAATCTGAGACATCTGATCTAAGTCAATTCCGTTCTTTTCTGAATGAGGAAAGTGAAGTCCAGAGAGAAGGTATGTCCAACACGTCCACCCTAGAATCCGACCCAGGATACCTAAACCAGGGTGCAGTGTGTCCTCCATTTCCATGGTCTAACTTTGTGTTCGACAGGCATTGCAATCCCTGTGATTCACTTTACAGTACATACTTGCAGCCCTTGAGACATCTGGTGTGTACCAGTTAGTCAGGCTTTAATTTCGTGTGGTCCGACGTGACGCTGGCGGGACTGATGGTCCAGGGGTGGCATCGGCGTTTGGTGAGAACGGGCCCACGGCAGAGACAGCTTCTACAGGCCTTTCAGTTCCACATCCTCTTCACTAACCGCGGTGCTTTATGGCTTAGCATGTTGATTCCAAATTTGGGTCTCCATTGCTGGATCTGGTGTTTGTTCATTAGCATGATGGATGTTAGAAACAGTCTGTAGCTCTCATGGATGAAATGAAACATGTTTTGAACATATGGATTGGCGCCTATGCTTGTTTTGGGCGGGATATAAGAGGCCTGGTTCTCAGTCCAGACTTGGTTTGGGAGGACTTCTGACGGCATGGTGCCCTCCAGGCGCAGGATCCTGCCTCAGAAATGTTCTGAGTCTGTTTCAGGTAAACTTTTCAACCCAGACCACAATCCAGTGTGTAGAGCAAGTTGCATAAACACTTCAAGGCTTTCTTGCTTATAAGTTTTTGCTAATAAACGTCTGACTGTCTGAGGGAGTTTGGGCTAACCTTTGTTTCCAGTAAAATCTTATAGCCAGGTTGTGGGAGAGTAGTGCTAGTAAACTCTCCCTGACTCAGCCTTCTTTGGTGGCCTCTAAAGAGCCCAAGTGTGCATGACCAAACTGGCTGAGGCAGGTCCTCAACTACAGGCTGTGTCTCCTTTTGACAGTCAGTGGGGTCTTAAGTCTCCTGTGCACTTGATGTAGTTTTTCCTTCTTCTTTTATTTTGAAAATATATTTTTATTGGTTTCAGAGAGGAAGGGAGAAGGAGAGAGAATCATTGAGTGGCTGCCTCCGGCATGCCCCCTACTGGGGATTGAGCCTGCGACCAAAGCATGTGCCCTGACCAGGAATCAAACCGTGACCTCCTGGTTCATAGGTCCACGCTCAACCACTGAGCCACAGAAGCCAGGCTAGTTTTTCCTTCTTGCCTTTACTATGGCCTTGTGTTAAATTTACCAGAAAGAGGGAGCTGTTGCTATGGCTCTTTGTGACTTTTTGCGACGTTACTGACTTGTTATCCTTCTGCTTCCCTCCCTTGCTGGTACCACTGCTTTTGGAACACAAAAGGTCACGATCAGTCAGGCCTCCGGCATCGTTCCTTATAAAATAGAGCCTGATTCACAGGTAGCAGCTGGTCATTGTGGCAGGAAGGGAAATTGGACATTTGATCTGGGGGCTCGGAGCTTAGGGAATTAGTGGTCCACCAGAGATCCCAGGCATTATGGACTGAATTGTGTTCCACAAAATTCATATGTTGAAGCCCTAATCCTTAGTAACTCAGAATATGATTGCATTTGGAGATTGGATCTTGAAAGGGATAATTAAGTTAAAATGAGGTCAGTTAGGGTGGGCCCTCATCTAATAGGACTGGTACCTTTATTAGAGGAGGGGATTAAGACACAGACAATTACAGAAGGAAGCCCGTATAAAGACACAGGGAGAAGATAGCCATCTACAAGCTAACCAGAGAGGTCTCAGAAAAAGCCCAACGGTGCCAACAGACTTCCAGCCTCCAGGACTGTGAGACAATAAAGGTCTATTGTTTACTCCACCCAGGCAGTGGTCCTTTGTTACGGCAGCCCGAGCAAACTAATACACCCGGTCAGTTTTTTTCAGATTCTCCCTCCTTTATCTGTTGCTGTAGCTTTGGCCCTGACTCTGAAGGCTCACACACTGGAACTGGGGCTAAGCATTCGAGATGCCTTAAAACATTCTGTTCTGCGTTGGAGTGAGTTCCAGAAGGCAGTGCAGTGCCCTGCTGGCCCTGCAGGAGGAGCTGGCTTCAGAAAAGAAAGAACCCGAGATTCACAAATGAGAAACTCCCTGCAGCTCCAGGCCCTGCAGGAAAGAGCTAACGGAGATGTAACATTCTGGATGATTTTTATTCTGTTCTCTGCAGGTGAGGAAAACTTTCTCTTGCTCCAAGTTAAAAAAACACGCTCCAACACCACAGGAGCTAAAATGAGTTCTCAACTCTCTGTTCTCAATCCTCAAGGATGGGCTGGGTCCAAGGTTGGTGGCTTTCCCAGCTCCCTGTTAGATCATCCATCCCTGAAATTTCGCCTATCACTTGGAACGCAAGCAGGTGATAAACACCAAATTGGTCCCGAGATCAAGAGGAGAAAATTACCCCTAATTCCTTTAAAATACATCATTAGTCCTTACAGTCCTTTTTAAAAAATTGATTTGAGAGAGTGAGAAAGAGAAAGAGAGAAACATCCATTTGTTGTTCCACCCATCTGTGCACTCATTGGTTGACTCCAGCATGTGCCCTGACCAGTGATTGAACCCAAAACCCTGGTGCATTAAGACTATGCTCCAACCAACTTAGCTACTCAGCCAGGGCAGTTCTTACAGTCTACAGTCATGTCCAGAGCAAGGTTGGGCTGTGCTACATGTCTCTCTTTCTTGTAGTACTTGTGTTCAACTTGCCCTCTGTCTATCGTCAGTGATGAATACCCTGGCCCTGAGTCTTGTTGGCAGTCATTTTGGATATTTAATGTACTTAAAAAAAAAAGTTAAATAAATCATGGGTTTTTCAAAAGAGGGACACTGGGTGGTGATGAACCAGACTGTGGTCTGCCTGACGTAATTGGTACCCCTACCAATTGGGACCTAGTTTTTAATGTTTTTGGGTTGATGCATTTTTCACTTAGAACATCATATTTAAAGAATTATGTTGTTTGTAGCATGTGGTAGACATAGAGGAACAAGCCAGTTGTTTTGAAGCTATATGTGCTAAATCATACACAGAGTGTAAGCTTCCCATAATTCATCAATGCTTTCTAGCTCCTGGAGACAAAAATGACTAAAAAAAAAAAAATTCACGTGAATAAAGGAGGAGCTAGACCATGGAGCAAGCTTCTTGTTCATCTCCAGAGGGGCACCCTAGTCATACATCATTTTCCCTTAGAGATTGGTACGTGGGGCAGTTGTTAATCCAAGTGAGGCAGAGAGTGGGAGAGACGCAGAGGGGGAGACTTCATGGAAGACAGGACTCAACAAAAGGAGATTCCAAATGCTTTAACATTTGTTTTAGAGTGAAAGAGAAGTAGAGAAATGTTTAAAGCATAATAGTAATGAGAATAGTAACGATGTGAGCTTATGCTTTTATCTTGAGAGATTTTGCAAGTGGGACTGCTCTAATGTGTGTGCCTGCTGCTTGAAAAACAATGTGCACTTTAGAAAATGGATAGGACTGCTCATATGATCGATGGACCCAGAGTTATTACAGTTCACTGTGGAAGGGAGAAGTCAACCGACTTGAACAATTTTTGGCTTTCCAATGAAATGATTGAAAAGACCATATGTTGGCCTAAAGACTTCGCAAATTAAGTGATAAATATTGGTACTATGGTAGAATTTATGTGTGGCATTAAGAACAACATTCCCTAAGAGTGGAAATGATTCAGAGGATTACGTTTACAATTGTGGAAGCAACCGTCAAATTGAAGAAGCCAAGGGTCCTAGTGACTAAAGGCTATAAAGGAGATTTATGGAATAACGAGGACCCTGGCATTGTTCTGCCAAACTTGGTCTTTTGGGAACTAGCATTAAGCACTCTGAGTTTTGTGAAGACACTGTAAGCAGTAGGTAGTTCACCTTTCACACCCACTGCCAGCCATCTGGCTTGTATTCATCATCACGGCCTTCTAGGCTGGGAAATAACTTTACCCAATCCCATAAATTGTTGATTTTCTACAGAAGGACTATAGATTGGTCTTTGTTTACCTCCAGCCTGGATCTCTGTAGGGGACGCTTCCTTTTGCAGTAACCAGAGGAAGAGTTGCCTGCAAAGGAGGAAGGCTGGTAGTGTTAACCTGAAACCTTCTCGTAATAATTAGTGTTCATTATTTGCCTTGAGTTTTCATAAAAGATCTATTTGGGCCTGTACCCTTCCTCCAGCTTTCTACTTCCCTCCCTCCACGGTCTGTACTCATTTCTTTCCAAGATGTCATTAATGGTTCTTACATTTGTTGGGACCTTCAAAGGGCAAAGATGAAGCACATGAGAAATAATGGATTCACTGACAAGACCCAGCCAGAGCTGGCTGCAGTCCTGAAGCCTCCATGAAGGTACCACCTTGCTCAGTAGAATACATCTCTCTCTTCCATAGAGAGGTGCTCCCACTAGCTCCAAAGCCCAGCATGCATCTCAGACCCAAACAACAACTTGTCATGGCAAGTTCTATTAGTGCAGGTCTTTCATGATATGTCCAGGACTCAGCTTAGCAGAAAGTGCACTGCCATGCAAGGCCAGCCACGAGGAGTCTTGAGACGAGTGAGGCTGTCTATAGCTGAGAAGTTATCACGAATAGTTTTATTGAACAGAGAGAAATCATATTTTTAAGACGTTGAGACAGTAGACAGCAGCAAGAAAGGAAAATGCACTCTGGAAGTTTCAAAGATGTTAAAATGCTTGGTTGGGTGCGAGAATAAATGCTGCTTTAGGTTTTTATTTCATTTTAACGAGATAAACTGGGAATTCTTCTTAATCACGTGGGACAGAGTCATTTGCATTAGACCCTTTGCACATTTAGATGGCAGGTACCCTTTCTCAAGACTATAAATTCTGTATTCAGTTTAAGAAAGTGCATTTTTGATTGAGGTTAACACAGTATTTAAGTTAATGGAAAACATGCTACCATTGCAGAGTATTTTCACCAGAATTGCTGGATTCTGTACAGCAATCTGTTTCTATTTTGAAAAAAAAAATGGTGCTATTGTATGACCTAAATATTCTTCTTTTGTTTCACTTATCTACATTTATCTGCTTTCTTCTTCAGGTATATTAAAATAAATGACATAGTATAAATTCAGATAAAATGCTTTTAGTGGTATAAATCCTTAATGTTTCAAAAAAATTAAAATATTATTTTGCATTATTGTTGAGCAAAAATTACTTTGCCTAGAAAACGTCATTTCACTGTCAGAGCATGAGTTTCCACTACTGCTACCCAAATTATATTGGAATTGGGAAGTGAGGAGAATGTCTTAGAAAGTGACTTTTAAACTTCGTGTAAATTAACCTTTCTGAGTAACAAACCACCCCAATGGTTATTGGCTCAAAACAGCAATAATTTTTTTCTTGCATAAATACAATTTTCAGGTGGAGGTTGGTTGATCTAGCAGGTGTTGGCTAGGCAGCTCTGTTTCAAGTTGGGTCCAGCTGGGCCTGAATTCTTTCTTACACTTAGATCTGTCAATGAGTGTTAATTCTAGGACCGCCTATGAGGGGCAGCAGCTACTGGGGGACACTCTTCTCAAGGTGAATTTCAGGTGGGCAAGCGAGAACGTGCCTTACACTGGAAACTTCCACTGCTATTACTTGCACTCATGTATTGTTGGCCAAAGTCAGTCACATGGCGAAGTGTAACATTAATGAGGTAGGGCATTTTAGGAGGAGGTCCTGCAAAGTCAGGTGGCAGGAGTGTGGAAACCTGGAGAGAAAAAGAACTGGGAGCCAATCGTCCATCCGTCAGAAACCCCAACTTCTTCTTTTTTTCCTGCAGGCGTTGTGTTATCTTCTCCACTGGGGTAGCAAGACCGAGAGGGAGGCAATTGCTTTCGGTAGTGACTCGCTATGATGTCGAGGCACGGCACCTCCCAGTGGTTCTCAAACCTTGGTGTGTGATGAAATTATTGGTGAGGTTGGTGACAATATACCTTGGGCCCTGTTCTCAAATTTGTTAATCAGAATCACTGTGGGAGGGCCAAGTCATTTATATTTTTAACAGGTCATCAGATGATTTTGATGTACTCTGACATTTGAGACTCACATTATTAGAAGGAGATTAATTGAAGTGCTCAGCCTGGGCCTTGAACTTGATGGGACTCTGGCAGTTTCGCATGTGTGATAGATTGCATTATTGTTCAGCAAATTCCACCTTCACCCCAACTTCTCCTGCACAGGAGATGTTTACTTCTCTGTTCCAAAATTGTTGCCTCTGTTTATGATATTGATTTTGGCTAATGGAATGTAAGCAGATATGACATACTTCCTGTTCAAGTAATATTTTAGCTTTGTTTATGTCATTAGGCTAATTTATCTCTCGTGTCTCTGCCCTCTGACACGAGAAGAACTTAGCCTAGGTAGCTACAGGTGTATCAGCCTGCGAGGAATGTGGTATGTCCCAGAATGACGGACATGAACCTGGAGCATCGTCAGGGTAGTTCCCTCACAGACTCAGACATGAGAACAATTTTAGTTAATAAGCCAATGAAAATTTGGATTGTTTCTTATACAGCATTATTGCAGTAAAAGCTGACAGATACAGTCAACAACTAAACAAGGCAAATAAGGCAAATGCAAACTGGGACAAAAATGGGGCCCTGAATTCCTTTTCACTTACTACTTTTCAGACTTCTAGATGCATTTTGACTTATTTGACCCTATCTTTAGTTTTTGTTTTATTTTGACTTAACCTGTAAGAAAATGCTGGAGAAGAAGAAAACCAGCTTATAAAGAGATGTAGCCAGGGTCTACAACACTCTCAGGATTGATCTTGACTGAATTTCCCCCATTGAGAGCCTGTTTTTCCCCAGATAGAAAAGTTTTTGCTTTTTTGGTGCTTGGTTGATCAGTAATAATAAGTAGTAATACACCTTAGTACATGCCTGATGCCATCCCGAATACTTTCCGTGTATTAATTCATTTAATTCTTCCAACAACTCTCTCAAGTAGAGACGATTATGATCCTCATTTCATGGATGAAGAGTTGGGTTCATACAAGCCACACAACTGGGAAGTCATTAGCACTGGGAAGTCTGACTTCAGTAGCTGCTCTCTTTACCACTCTGTTGCTGCCTCCTAGAACAATTTTCACCACATTCACCCGTCATTACTTCAAACAACATAAATACTCCTAGAAAAGCAAGGGGTCTAATTTCCACCTACACCAGGAAGATTCCAGATCTCTGTGCTAAGATGTGTGTACAACCATTCTTGAGAGTGAATGACAATCTGTTGCAATACTTGTTGCTTTATTCCTTTTCTTTCTCCATCCCCATCATTTTGGTTTAGCATACTTCTTTTTCCACTTTCTGATTCTTTCATAAGAGAAACAAATATTAAGGCTCTTCATTTCATTTTGACCCAGAAATCTGAAGGCAGATGATACAATTTCTAGCAAAGGACTTCATTAGAATAAAAACCCAACAAAACAACACATCTTTCCATATTCCATGAGTTTATGGCAACGAGATGCATCTCGCACAGGGTAGAGTCGCCATTTTGAAAATTGTCTAAAATACTAGCATCTATGTAGTCAGGACCTACTCCAAGGCATTTTACACATATTAGCTTTACTTCTGGTAACAAACCTGCAGAGAAATTATGATTATCTTCTTCAATGGGCAGGGATATTGAATCTTAACAAACTCATACAGTTTTGTGAATAATTGAGCCTGATTTTCATGATTCCAACTTCTGTTGTCCTTTACACCTCATCACTTCTCTTACTTTGAAGAAAGAGTTGTTAAAAACCCTCAAATTACTGCATAAAATAAGTTTTTCCCATATTTATTCACCTAATATAAAAATCTCAGAAGTGGATTTAGCTCTCAATATTTATCATGTAGAATAAGCTCATTTCACTGGATAAGAACTAATACAGATAGTCTCTGCTGAGTGCACATTAATATGAGATGATTGGTTAGACTGAATTGGTAGCAAGAGAGATCTTATTCCTAAAAAGAAGTGCTAAATTCTTTACTGTCCTTTCCTTTTTCTCCAGCCCGGGAAAAATATTCTAAACCTCTGATACAATCTTCCCTCTGCTGCTTTTAATGAATAAGCAGAGGACAAATTCTCAACTGTTTCCTCGTCAGCTTTACCATTTCATGTGTCTATTCAACATGCTGTAAAACAGCATTTGATCTATAAAATTTCCCCTAAATCTAATGAACTATCCCACTAATTCACTATAAGAAGACAATATCCATAGAAGAAGATCTTTCTTCATGTGCATGTCAGTTTCTCCAAAGACTTATATTAGCAATAATAAAATTGTTTAAATAAACAACTGCTTTAAAGAATCTTGAGATTATACTCTGAAGGGAATGTAATAGTTTAAACACAGAAAGTACATTCTACAATTTTCTCACCAAAGTCACACATTTTCCTAAATAGCTAAAAAAAGGATAAATGGGAGGCAAAATAAGAAGATATCGATTTCCAATCTATTTCCTTTCAAAGCCCTGACAAATGGGAACAAATTCAAAGGTCCAGGGACATTGGGGGAACAACATGGATATATTAGATAGGATTCTCCAGAGAATCAGGACTACTAAGATGTGCTATGTAGAGGAAGAGATTTTTTTTATTAGGAATTGTATCATGTGACTATGGAGGCTGGCAAGTTCAAAAATTGCCAGCAGGCAAGCAATGAGGAGAGCTGATTTTCCATTTTGAGTCCAAAAGCAGTGAGTAGTAGAATCAGGAAGACCTGAAGCATGGACATACGACATGCAGATGAAGGCCAAGGCAGTCTGCTGGAGAAATTCTTTCTGAGGTTAGAGAACGTAGGGAGCACTGGCTCTTGAAGTTCTGACTAGAAAGCGACATATGTTGCTTCTGCTCATATTTAATCGATCAAAACAAGTCACATGGTCAGGCCTAACTTCAATGAACAGGGAAGCACATTTTTACCATGAATCTGGAAGGAAGAAAAGTGGGTTATTGGTTATTAGCCTTAATGTCTAATATCAGTCATTAAATAATATTAGATAAAGATTCTAATGCAAGGTGCACAATCTGCATAATCAATTTAGACTTGTAATTTTAAGGTCAAAGATTAAAATTTGTGAATAATTTGGAAAATTTAAGAGAACTTGATGTTAATTATATGTATGTTTAATTTATTACATATAGAAGAATAACTTAAACACTTGGGAAATTTTTTTAATCACACAATTAAATACCCAAATAACTAAATAATTATGTTTTAAAATGTTTATAAATCAACCTACGTCTCTTTAAAAATAACCATTAATAATTTTTGGAGTAATAAATAAAATAATAAGCTTCGTGTGTTGAATTTAAAGTTCAAGAAGGAATTAGGATAATGAATTTAAAACAAAAGTAAACTTTTGAACAGAAGCTATTATTCTTGTCTATTAAAATCTTGCATTTGCTACTTGTAACTGTTGTTATCATCTAAAGTCCTACTTTATTTTCCTTTCTGAGCATTTCATCCTGTGAAATGGTTATCATTAGAGACTTAAGCATGGACATACGACAAATGGTAGAGCATAACAGAGAGAGACCTGAAAACGCAGTCTGCTAGATTTCTAGCTGAGTGAATATCTTTCTCTTCGGCGTCTATAAATGAAATGAAAAAAGACAAGGTTTTAGGAGAAAATGAATCATACTTTCAAAACTCCTTGATATCCCTCTTTTACAAGTATAAACTTCAGTACAGATAAAGATGATGGTAGTTTGTCACTGTAAAGTACTTATTTGAATTGGATGAAGGTAGAAAAGGAAGAGAAATATTGTATTTGATGAAACCCTCTGCTTACAGCTCCTATAAAGTGTGGGCCTCTGTAGTGATTCAATTCTGATGAGCAAGAGCAAATACGATACTAAAAAAACACATGACACAATTTATACAACATGTGCCATGTATTTATTTATGGCTTCATCTGTAACTACAAGAGAAATTAAAATGGCTTAGCAAAGATCACAAATCTTATGCATACAAGTCAAAGTGTCTATTCCATGTGGCTTTGGAATATGGGTAAAGCTTCCATATGGGAGAAAGCTTTTCTGATACTCAAACAAATGAAGGATCAAGCATCAAAGAACCTACTGAAAACTTTCACAAAAATTGACAAATATCCCAAAACTTTGAATTCAAGTTTTAATGTCTAAACACTGTATTTTGCAATATACTTTATCATTTGTATAATAGAGCTATAGAGAAGTTTCTGCCAAAGACTATAGGATTTAATATATGATTATGCAATATGTTCAATGCATATATGCATATGTGTTGGTATTTATATATATGCATATATATTAGTATTTATTCCAATTTGCCTCCAGGTTACATATCCTACTAGATGCTCCAATGATTGATTATTGCTCTCACAGTGAAACTAAAGAGGTGCCAACTCTCTTGAAGCAAATTCCAAAACTTCAGAATAATGATTATATATTTGATTTATATAGTTTATTTCTTCCAAAGTTTTTTAAAAAATTAATTCCACATTTAAGCAAATGTTCATGCTAACGGCTGACAGTGCTAGGGTAGGCTGACTTAGTCCAAACGTTATCACCGACAATAGTTAAAAACAGAACAAAAAGAAAGAAAGAAAAGGAAACTACAAGAGGAAGAGCAAAGAGAAGCCTAACACAAGAAATCATTGCAGTACAGTTCAGGTTATCACATAACTTTGAACTCGGCTCTCCTCGCCCATGGGCCATGGGATGTGATCCTTGAGGTCTCTCTATCGCCACAGATCCCCTTTCATCTGCATGCTGCTCTGCAGAAGTCCCAAACCATGGCCCACAGGCTAGAGTTGGCCCATCCCAGTGTTTCATTTGGCTTGTACAATGTTTAAAAAACTGTTGAGCCAACATGTTGAAATTGGAAGCTTTCACATAAAACTCCAGATTTCTGGCATGTCTCAAAAAAAAAAAAAAAAAGCTCTGGGAACACTGGGCTCACATTACCACAGTGCAGTGGGTGGCTGGCTGGGCAGCTGCTGCCCCCTTCAGGCAGGCATGTGTTTGTGATCTGTGGGCCTCACCAATTCCTATGGCTCCACAACGCTGAGGGTATCATTCCCACTTGCGGGTTCTCTTTTAGGGGAAACGACTTCCCTCTACCAGTGTCTTTATCAAAAATGGGTAAAAAGGTGGCAAGGTTATATCTTGAAAATTAATTGTCCTTTGTGGCTTCTCTTCTCCTTTTCTATCATACATGGAGAGCCCATTTCTCTCCCCGAGCTCCTACGGAAATTGAAACAAAGATCTAAGATGTGGCCGAACAGTATTAATGGAGCGGAAGGTACTCAGAGGCATGTCTGCTGGTTTGCTTTCCCTCCCGGAGACCGGAGAAGGTTGGGCTTGGGGAAAACAAGAAAAAGGGGAGAATGGAGACACAAATAAGGAACTGCGCAGTTTTGGCTCTCCGCTTGGAACCCATCCTTCCGTAGTCAGCTTGGTGATGCTGGGGCCTGGATTCTGCTTGCCCTTTTAGGCTCAGACAGAGCAGAGTGCAAGAGGGACACTGCAGGGATGGAGGAGACTGAAGGGACTCGATCCTTTCTTGTCGGTTCCTGCTGGCTTCCTGTTTGCTCCAAGCTACTGTAAATATCACCCTAGCAACACTCCTTCACCTTGGCCGCAAGGTGCGGTTAGCAGTTTTTCCTACACGTACCACTAGGCAGCTTCATTGTGTGGCCCCTGCCCCCACCCACATTCTTTCTTCAGGGGCCTAAGACCCAGCTTATGGGGACCCTCCGCTAAGCCAAGTTCAAGTATTCTGGAATTTTTCCGTTCCCTTAAACCCTAGGGAAGGAAGCTGCTTCCTGTGGTTTTACTTCTGTGATGCTTTAGAGTTTTCTTTTTTTCTCTAATTAACACATTTATACTTTAATTAACAGTTATTTATGTTACTTTCTCTCTATGTAAACAGCATTGATTCAATCCTGACTAACGGAGAGAGATGGGGTTGTGCGGCCCAATATGGTGGCCACTAGGCACTTAGATCATTCAGATGCACATTTAATCAATTTAAAAGCAATAACATTTAAAACTCACTTTCTGGATTCCATTAGCCACATTTTAAGTGCTCACTAGTCACATGAGGCTACTGGTTACTGTATTGGAGAGCGCAGATATAGGACATTTCTGTCCTCAAAGAAAGTTCTGTTGAGCAGTGCTGGGCTAGAGAAATGAGGGGTCCTGCCCAGCCTGTGTGGCTCAGTGGTTGAGCATCGACCTATGAACCAGGAGGTTAGGGGTCAATTCCTTGTAAAGGGCACGTGCCTGGGTTTCGGGCTCCATCCCCAGTAGGGGGGTGTGTGCGAGATGGCCTAATCAATGATTCTCTCTCATCATTGATGTTTCTCTCCCTTTCCCTTTCTTTCTCTGAAATCAATAAATACTGTATATGTATATATATATATATTTTAAAAGAGAAATAAGGGGTCCTTAAAGTAGGGAGAAAACGTGAGTGGAAGGTCTTCACTAGAATCAGGAAATGAGGTAGAGGAGGCCCGGGATGTGCTCTTCTCAAGAAAGATTGAAATATGTAGAGCGATTCTCTGATCATAGTGCAATTAATCTAATAATCAATAAAAAATAGAAAACCATATATTTGAAAATAAATGCTATGATAATGAAACATTGCACATTTAAATTCTTCTGAACTCTGTTAAACATTAAAAAAACCCCTTAATGGCAATGATTTACAAATTCTCCCAAAAATAGTAATGGGGAAAAATTCCCCATCTCATTTTATGGAGGTTCTCTAAAACTTGATTCCAAATCAGACAAAAGAAGAAAAATTACAAGATAATTTCAGATATTAACAAGTGTTAAAAAATCTTAAATCATATAATTCCAACAAAATTGAACAATATATTATGCCATGACTAAATTTTTTATATTCTAGAAATGCAAAGTTTGTTTAAATTTTGAAAATAAACCAATGTGATTCATCACATTAAAATATCAAAAGACAATATTATAAATATACTAAAGGCCTGGTGCACAAAATTTGTGCACAGGGGAGGGGTCCCCTCAGCTCAGCCTGCACCCTCTCCAATCTGGGACCCCTCAGGGGATGTCCAACTGCTGGTTTTTTCAGCCCCACAGGGATCGGGCCTAAACCAGCAGTCGGGCATCCCTCTCACAATCGGGGACCACTGGCTCCTAACTTCTCACCTGCCTGCCTGATCACCCCTAACTACCCCCCTGATGGCCTGGTCACCCCCAATTGCCCCCCACTGCTGGCCTAGTTGCCCCCAACTGCACCCCCTCCCAGCCTGGTAGTCCCTCTCTGCCCTCCCCTGCCAGCCTGGCCACTGCCAACTGCCCCCCTGCTGGCCTGGGTGCCCCACACAGCCTGCTGTTCGGTCGTTTGGTTGTCCCTCACTAACCCCCTGCCCGCCTGGTCACCCCATGCAGCCTGTTTGGTCATCCATTAGGTTGTTTTGGTTGCGACGGTCACTTAGGCTCATATATATATATATATAGATATATATATATATATATAGATGTGAAATAATGTGAGAAAATTTATGATGAAAAGATTCTTAGTATAGATAGAAGGAAAGAGGAAAGTTTCTCAAATAAAGGATATTTACCAAAACTTCTACAGCTAAATTTCTCAGCTAAATTTGGCAGAAAATCCTGCACTCCAATAATCTCTTTGTGATTAGGACCAAGGAAAAGATGCCCTAGTGGAAATTTTAGTCCAATAAAAAAAAAAAAATAAGAGCTATAAAGTTTAGACAAGAAGAAATAAAGTTGTAATTATTCAGAGGTGATATTAAGCTTTAGGTAAAAAATTCAAGAACCTAAAGATAAATTACAAGAATTAATTTGCAAATTTAGTAAAATCCTTGTGTTTTACCTCAATAAATTTTATTTATTTAAATTTCTTTATTGATTAAGTATTACATATGTGTCCTTGTCCCCCCATTGTCCCTCCCCACCCCCCACTCATGCCCTCAAAATTTTATTTTATATAACAGGTAAAACCGAATGAAAGATAAAGAGTTAAAAATATCATTTACAATAATATAAAAATATTAAATGCCTATAAAATAAATCTATCAAATAAATCTATCAAAAGATGGGAAAACCTCTATACAGAAAATTATAGCACATTGTTGAGCAAAATTTTAAAAATATCTAAATAATGAAAAGGTATACTATATTTAATATTTCAAATCTTCCCAAATTGATTTAGATTCAATGCTACCCATCACAATAAAAAAATTCAGCACCTTTTGTAATATGCTTACATTGCATTTATGTGGACGTAACCGAAACAATAATTCTAAAACTTTTTCATGAAAATGAAAAAGACCAAAGATAACCAAAATAATACTGAAATTAATAACAAGGTGAAAGGACTTACCTTATTAGATTATCAAGCTTGAATAATTCAGATAGTGGATTGTGAAAAATGTTGTCCTCTGAGCTGAACTTGAGATATTCCATTATCTATTTGTGTTTTGTTAGAAATATCTACAAAATCTCAAAGTCCAATCTATTCAATATTTACTATGTCACAATGTTGAATCCAGGGGATATGAATATGGCAGAAAATCCTGCCCTCCAGTAATCCTCTTTGGTTTCTACATTTACTCATGAATGGAGAATATGACAATGAACTTCTCAACTTCTGGCATTTTGAAATGTCTTAGACAATGCAAAAATTCGTGCACCAGGCCTCTAGTATAAGAATAAACTCTGTGTTTCACATACTCACAACTATAAACATCCTTTTCCCCACCTTATATAAGCCTGTTATAGAGATAATATATTGGTGGACAAAAAAAGAGGTGCTGAACAACCAGACATGAGCACATGCTGCCAAAATAGACATTAAAATCTGGAAATGGAAAAAAAAAAGAAGAGAGATTTTGAACACTGGGTTGATGAACTTGATGAGCGATTTGGGAAAAAATACTCCAAAAGTGTAATGAAAATCATTTCTTGCATCCTTTGGGAAAGCAGAAGTACTTGTTATGAGGAATTATGTTGTCACTTAGAATATGGCTTTTCAAGTTTCCCAAATTCCTTTGTTTAATAAAGCTTCTAGGTTGAATGATGAAGAAAATGCTACAGGTATACAGCATGGGACAAAAGTGAGTTTACAGTTGTTTGTATGAAAAAGAATACAATAATTAATAAATAATAATCTCTATATATAAAAGCCAAGCGACTGGAATGATTGGAATGACCAGAATGACTGGAACAGCTGGTCATTATGACGTGCACTGCAGCCAGCCAATCACCCCGATTGGGGGCGGGCCTGGCCAGCCAACCTTCTGCAGTCCCTCCTCCCAGCCGGCCCGGCCCCAATCGGCCCTGATCGGGGCAGGCTGGCCGGACCCCACCTGTGCACAAATTCGTGCACCAGGTCTCTAGTATAAGAATAAACTGTGTTTCACATACAACTATAAACCTACTTTTGCCCCACCTTGTATAAGCCTGTTATAGAGATAATATATTGGTGGACAAAAAAAGAGCCATGTAGTCAGGCTGATAATATATTTGTGAATCACTGAATGCTAGGTCGTACCTGTGGGAAGTTATCAATGTCTTTGGCTGTCAGCAGGTGGCTGGTTATGTGCAGCAGCTTTTGAGACTATGTCTACACATTGTTGATGTGCTTTGGACTTTGAAGGTTTAGCTAATATGTTGGAGAATAGAATTGAGATCTGGGATCAGGTTGAAATAAAGGACCAGGCTTAACAAGATAAAATG
Source organism: Corynorhinus townsendii (assembly GCA_026230045.1). NCBI lineage: Eukaryota > Metazoa > Chordata > Mammalia > Chiroptera > Vespertilionidae > Corynorhinus > Corynorhinus townsendii. The sequence continues at coordinate 9,961,223 of JAPDVU010000002.1, forward strand.
TAATAGGTATTAATGTGAACTGATACAATGAGTTAAAAGATCAACTGAAGAAATACAGAATGAACAAGATGTGCCTTAACATTAATTTCTATGAAAAGGGCTAGGCGTTTTTGTCAATCATGAGCTCATGACAAGTCAATGATGTCATATGTACACTGGAAACATAATTTGAGTTTAAACTTCATAAATAGATAGGCCACAGTGACAAGGAGGTGACAAGTATATATAATAATAAAAGGGTAATATGCTAATTAGACTGGGAGACCTTACTGGAGAACGGCCAGGGAGGGTAGTTGGGGGCCATGAGGCTGGGAGGGGAGGGCAGTTGGGGGCAATCAGGTTGATGGTGGGGAGCAGTTGGGGGCAAGCAGGCCAGTGGGGGAACAGTTGGGGGAGAGAAGGCCAGCAGGCAGAGTGGTTAGGGACAATCGGGCAGGCAGGCAGGCCGGTGGGCAGTTAGGACCCAGCAGTCCCGGATTGTGAGAGGGATGTCCGACTGTGAGTTTAGGCCCAACCCCTGTGGGTCCTAAACCGGCAGTTGGACAACCCCCAAGGGTCCCAGATTAGAAAGGGTGCAGGCCAAGCTGAGGGGACCCCCCCCACCCCCCCCCCCCACCCACACCCCGTGCACAAATTTCATGCACTGGGCTACTAATAGAGTAATAATAGCCTATTAGCCAGATCTTACCTCATTCATCACACTTCATTTGGATGCCACACTTGGAAGGTGATACTGATAAAATGAAAAAACTTCAGGAAGAGTCACATAGAATAAAGAAAGAATTTGATACCTAAATAATATTAAGAACAATTACATACATTTAACTTAGAGGAAAGAAAACACGGTGTCATTTTGGGAGTTCTTATCAAAGAGAAAAATATTTCCCCCCCAAGTTTTCCAGGAGGCAAAATTAGGAACAATGGGAGGTAGATGTATATCTCTTCTACAGATGCAAAAGTTTTCAACCATTGGAAACGTCCAACAATTAAAGAGTTACTGTAGAGGAGACTCATGTTTCAAAGTGTTTTAAGTTTTGAGTGCTATGGCTCTAATGTTTTTTTCTCAGAAGTCTTGTTATTTTAGTGTTAGAGCCAAATACTGTACTGGGATTCATTGATATCTGTCTATACTACCTCCATTGGCATACATACTTGAGTTTTGAAATCATAAAAATTAAAAAAAATATATATTTACTAGAGGCCCAGTGCATGAAAATTCATGCACTAGAGTGGGGGGGGGGGTGTCCCTCAGCCTGGCCTGCCCCCTCTCACAGTCTGGGAGCCCTCAGGGGCAGGAAGTGACCCAGCAATCAGGGAAGGTGATGCCCCATCACACCTCTGCTGCTGCCACTGCCAGCAGTGCAAGCCTCAGCTGGCCCTGGTTACCTGTGCCTCGGGCTAGCTCTGTGCGGCTGGGGGCCTGAGGGGACTGGGGGTCTCTGGAGGCAGGCACATAGAGCAGCCAGGCCCGCTTAGGGGCAGGTCTGGCCATGCCATATGCCTGCTGCCCCAGCAGGGCTGAGGGGACTGGGTGCCGCCATCTTGTGGCTGTGGGCGCCACCATCTTTGAGGGTGTGACAGTGAATTAGCGTATTTCCTCCTTATTGGCTGTGGGTGCTGCCATATTTGTGAGGGCGTGATGGTCATTAGCATATTCCCTCTTTATTAGATAGGATTGATTTTAGAGAGGAAGGGAGAGGGAGAGAGAAATAGAAACATCAATGATGAGAGAGAATCATTGATTGGCTTTCTCCTGCACTCCCCCTACTGGGGATCAAGCCCTCAACCCAAGCATGTGCCCTTGACTGGAATTGAACTTGGGGCTCTTTAGTTTGCAGGCCAATGCTCTATCCACTGAGCCAAAGCAGCCAGGGCTCATAATATAATTTTAAGCATTCTAAAATTTCTAGAATTTTTGCATGCCTAGTACACATAGTAAGAAACGGCTTGTTTTAACTGAAAGGACTTCCATCCATGTCTGCATTTATTAAAAAGTTGTGGCATTTTAAGAGTTAATTTAGCTCACTTTCATTTTATGTTTGCTTTTCCGTCTCTCAATTTGCCGGTTACACAGTCAACAGCCCTTCAGTAGGTGCTGTGTCAACCCAAGTCTATCTAGGAAGCGTGGCCTAGATAACGTCATCATGGTTAAGAAAGATCATTGCTGTGCTAAGTAATTTTTGTTGTTTGGCAGCCTCAAAGGCAGGGATATCTGGCAGTCTTTTGGAATATTGTGTTATAAGAATGGATGAGTTGCAGGAATAACATTGAAAAATCTTCAGTATGCATTGTCCAAATAAAAGAGCCACCATCCAAATTATGAAGAGATACATCTCAAATATTCTGACTTCCACAGGTTTTTTTTTGTCTCTTCTTTCCAGTGATAATTTTTCATGGTGTTGTAGCTTGCCAGTGTCAACAAATTTGAGTTTGCTGGTAGGATAATTAAATGATACTTTTTTCACCTCTGACATGAAGTTAGAGTATTATGTTACAAACCTATGCATTAGATGTTTGTCGTCAGGAAAGCTGATTCTCTCCTGAAGTCGCTCCTGGCATAATTTAGCGAAAACAGATCTGCTGCCTTTTTGGGTAAACAGTGAATCACGGAAGCTGATCTTGCAACTTGCATATAATTTAGATATTCCGCCTTTCCTTTTTTTAGCGTTTGCTGTCAACTTTTAAAAAAATGTATTTTTGTTGATTTCAGAGAGAAAGGGAGAGGGAGAGAGAGATAGAAACATCAGTGATGACAGAGCATCATTGATCGGCTGCCTCCTGCACGCCCCCTACTGGGGATTGAGCCCACAACCCCAGCATGTACCCTTGACTGTAATCGAATCCGGGACCTTCCAGTCCACAGTCCAATGCTCTAGCCACTGAGCCAAACCAACTAGGGCAACTCCTGACTGTTTAACCACTCTTCTGTATCTTTTTATTTAGACTACCTGTGCAGGAACAAGAAGTTGATCATTAAATTTGGGAATGTCAGCGAATGTTCCTTTTAGAAAGTTTATGCAATATGCAAACATCGAGACCTTTGGGCATGGAAACAATTTAATACACGGCTGCACATGAGGACAGGGCATCAGCAGGAAACACTCACTGACCGATGCCACTTACAATGAAGAGAGACTGCCCTGGCTAAGCGGTTAGAGCGTCAGCTTGTGCACCAAAGGGCCGTTTGGTTTGATTCAGGTCAAGGGCACGTGTCTGGGTTGCAGGTTCGCTCCCCTCCCGCCCGCCGAGAATGTTTGCGGGAGACAACCAGTCATATGTCTCTTTCACATCCATGTTTCTCTTTCTTCCTCCCCCCCTCCCTTTCACTTTCTCTGAAAAGCAATGGAAAAAATATCCTCATGTGAGGGTCAACAAACAACAACCACAAAAGAATAGAGATAACTGAGACTCACTGAACACTTACTATGAGCTGGACATTTCGCATTGTTAATCCTTATAATAGTCACGAAAGACAGGCTTTCTTATTTCTCAGTTGGAGAAGTTAAGGTTCAGAGTGGTACGTAATTGGAGGTCATGCAATGAAAAAATATATGAGAACTAGGGTTTGAATTTAGATCATTCCTACTCTGAAATCCTGTATCACATCGCCTCTGGGCCATAGGCTTATCTCACTTTGTATTTTAAAGAATTAGCAGTGACTTGGCTTTTCTGTCTGTCTCTAATTTTGTTGAATGCTTCGCGTGCTTTTGGTTGTATGAAGGACAGTTGCTTTAGTTTGGATGGAAGCATGATGGTTTATTTGGAAGCTAAAGATGGTTATAGTAACAGGATGGGTGCTGAGTTAATGGGTTGTATGGACTGTGCTGGTAGTTTTCAACCTGGCACCGTCACCAACTGCTCCTTCTAAGGCAGAGGACCACATTTCCCTAAATCCCCCTTCCTGTGTGATTTTGGGTTACAATTTGCCAACGAGAGGAACTTGAGTGAGATTTGGAAGGTAGGAGTGAAGTGGAAGCTTTTACCTCTCCACAAGCCTCCACTTAGTGCTTGTGGCACTTTCTTGAACTCCCCAGGCCGGGACTTCTCTAGGTGTGGCAGAGGAAGTGGTTTCCAGACCTCTCTGCAAGGTCCTGCTTCTTGGTTGTGGCCTCTTTTCAAACTTCCCAGGGATGAATGCCTTATCCCCTCTCACACTGAGAGACACTCTAACCACCATCTTCTAAAACCTTCAGGGCTGCATCCTCTCATCTTTGCGTATCTTAATTTCTACATTCCCCCAACTTTCCCCATAATGGTGATATTGACTTTGTTTTCCTGACCAAACCCAAACTGGTGCATAAAATGTGACTGTTTGTTCAATTGTAATCATGCACGGATTTTCCATTTTGGTTTAGGAGTGAGAGGGAAGATAGGAGAAATACAAATGAGAAATTGGAAGTTAAAGATGGTTATAGTAACAGGATGGACATTGAGTTAATGAGTTAACAGTGGTATTGTATGGACTGTGCTAGTTGTTTTCAAGAATCTAAAGTTGAAAAATGATCTGTTACTTGCAATTATCTCTTATATGCTATCACATACTTCCTAGCAGCTATGGATATAGTATTCAATTTTATTTTGTTTAGGAAACCTTCATTGAGTGTCCACTATGTGAAGCTTAGACTGGATGTGCTGGGGAATACAAAGAGAAGTACTGATTGAAAGCATATGAGTCAGATGCTCAAATTCTCAATTTATAATGCAATTCCATCAAGTAGATATTACTTTCCTTACCTTACAGATGGGAAATTTAGGCCTAGAGAGAATAAGTAACCTGGCAGCGGTCACAATGTGATATAAATGCTGGGGCTGCCATTTTGATCTGTGTGATTTCATATCTCCACTGTTCTGTTCATTGGTCAGAGATGCTTCTTGCCTCCAAAGAAGTTTAAATTCAATTGAAATGAAGTTGAAAAAGAAAACATATTCTCAACTCTTCCTGATAAATTCAAATGGATTATATTAGGGCAACTTATGGTCAAATTCATTTTTTTTCTTATTTATACCACATTTTTATGCACTTAGACATGATCATGGTTATAACTAATTACAGCCAACTAAATCATTTTCATTAATTAGTTTTTCTGCCTAGGCTGATTTGCCAAAAACAAGTTTCAAATGAAGAATTCATTGTAATTATTGAAATTGGTGAAAATTAGAAGAGGAATAAAGGAAGACAAGGACTGTGGGTATTCCCCACAGAGAGCATGTTGGCATATTTCAGTAGAAAATGGGATACATTTCTAAGGCAGATTAGGCACAAAATGTACTTTAGGAACACTTGCAATTTTTTCCCTATAGTAACTTCTCTGCTGATCTGGAATTTTTTGGCAAATGTTTGAATTTAAGGTGAATTTCAACTCTAATAGACTTTAAAAAGACATTTGTTTTCTTTCATTTCTGGTAGAGCAAAAGGTAAAGTGGGCTTCAAGTATAATGAATGGCAGCTCAATGGATCACTGAAAATTCAGGTTCTTTCTGTAGCTCTGTTCTGCAGTTCTTGATACTAGACCAGTTCTCCTCAGGGGAGCAAGATGGTTCTTTGTGACAACTGGGACTTTATGCTCCCTGTTCATGTCTAGCAGGAGAAATAGAGATAAAAATCCTTTTGTCCAATATGATTATGCCAGCTCAGGCCACAGGCTCATTCTGGAACCCATGTCAGTTTCCTGGGCACTGCTATGCTCAAGATTGGGGCTAATCAGGATATAGGGTGAATGTCTGAATAAAACAAGACTTCTGATAAGGAAGAAGGAATAGTTGGAAAGATAATCAGTAGTAATTACTTAACAACCATTAATCTGTAATTACTTAACATCCATTTTAATAAAATCAGTCAACACTATTGATTTTAAGTTCCTAGAGGACCAAAAATTTGGTGTGAAGAATTCTTACAATAATAAAAAGCTTTACCTTAATAGGAAAAATTGTAGTGAAGCAACCTCAGAAACACAGTTATTCAAATCAAATTCAAAGATCTTAAATCACAGAAATGTGGTAATTTAATTTTCTACCCCAAGCTAAAGGAATATTTATGAGTCTGGTATAATGTTGTATGTTGTGGACTGTTGGAATCTGAACAAGTTGTCTTACTTGATTTTCACATCTTGATATGTTTTTCTTCCCATTCCCACCTACCCCTTTTCTTTACATTCCTATTAGTTTTTCTCTTTGCAATATAATGGCACGTTAATAACATAGCAGACTTCATTTTCTACTTTTCTGTAATGATATTAGCAGAGATCCTTTGAGGTGATTGATGTTAAGAGAGAGCCCAAGGAAAATGATGTGTTTGAAAGAGCATGGTCTTACATTCATGATAATACTGTATGCAAGATATTACATCATGTTGGCAATTATACAGTGCAGACAAAAATGAAATTTATTATTTTGATAGATATTAACTTTGGGCTCAAGTTGTAACTTTAATTAAAAGTTCATAGACAATCATCTATTCTGGAAGCTAAATAACACTACCTATGCCAATTGTATATATAAGACAAGCAAGACATTTTCTATTTTGTTCCAAGTACTCTATTTTTAGCAAACAACTATTTCATTTATCTTCCTAAAAGCCTTAATTCAATTCAACACAAGCAGAATACAATACTTTTTATAGTTTTTCTTCTAAATCACTCTTCTGGTAGATTCTTATTAAGCTAAGTTCAAAAGGACAGTGAATTATTAAATTGCTACATTCTTTATTCATAATTTGCATGAAATCATCGGGGAAGGGAAAGGAATAGAAGTATGTCCTTATTTAGTTTGAAAACTACTGGTATTTGACAGCTGGCAAAGCTTACACTGGAGCAGAAAACAGTGCACTTTGGCACATTTGTACTTATTTTCAGAGCTGCAGTGTAGTCCGGGATATCTTCCCTGAGTAGAATATACTCAATTCACAGAAATAATAAATACACAACTCCCGCTATGGTCTACTCTCCTTTTGACAGTATTTTGACTCTTGACATCTCTTCAATCACTTCTGATGTAATATTCTCTTTGGATTTCCCTCTTACCTCTCTGTGCTCCTCTTCACGCCCCATTCACTGACTCATTTTTGTTCTTTCACACCTTAAATGAAATAATCACCTAACCTTTTCTTCTACTCATCTTTCTTGCCTTCTTCCCCTCAACTTTCTCTTTCCTCAGTCTCCCTTCCTCTTCTCAGCCTGCTCTCTGTATCTATGAGTCTGTTTCTATTTTTTTTGTTTTGTTCATTAGATTCCACGTGTAAGTGAAATTATGGTATTCATTTTTCTCTGACTGGCTTATTTCACTTAGCATAATGCTCTTCAGGTCCATCCATAATGTTGCAAAAGGTAAGATTTCCTTCTTTTGTAAAGCTGAGTAGCATTTCATTGTGTAAATGTACCACCGCTTTATTATTCACTCATCTACTGATGGGCACTTGGGTTGTTTTCAAATCTTGACTCTCTCTCTCTCTCTCTCTATATATATATACATATACATACATATACATACATATATATATATATACACATATACATACATATATATATATATGCCTAAGAGACCCTTACCACTGGACGATCAGACAACTGAATGAGTGGCTGGTAGCTATGACGTGTACTGACCACCAGGGGGCAGACACTCACTGCAGGAGCTGCCCCCTGGTGGTCAGTGCGCTCCCACAGCCAACCTCCCACAGCCTGCCAACCTCCCACGATCCCTCCCTCCGGCTGGCCACCCTGATTGGCCCTGATCACAGGCCAGGCTAAGGCACCCCACCCCTACATGAATTCGTGCACTGGGCCTCTAGTTGTATATAATGCTGCAATGAACATAGGTGTGGATATATTCTTTCAAATTAGTATTTTGGATTTCTTCAGATATATTTCTAGAAGTGGAATCACTGGATCATAAGGCAGTTCCATTTTTAATTTTTTGAGGAAACTCCATACTGTTTTTCACAGAGGCTGCACTAATTTGCATTCCCACAAACTGTGCATGAAGGTGACCTTCTTTTCATATCCTTGTTCACACTTGTTTGTTAATTTATTGGTGATAGCCATTTTGACAGGTGTGAGGTGATATGTCATTGTAGTTTTAATTTGCATTTTTCTTACCATTAGTGATGTTGAGCAACTCTTTATATGTCTATTGGTCATCTGTATGTCTTCTCTGGAGAAGGGTCTATTCAGATCCTTTGACCATTTTTTAATTGTGTTACTTGCTTGATTTATAAGTTCTTTATAAATTTTGGATATTAACCACTTATCATATGCATCATTGGCAAATATGTTCTCTCATTAAGTACATTGTCTTTTTATTCTATTTATTTTTATTTTATTATTTTTAAATCTTTATTGTTGAGATTATTACAGATGTCCCTCTTTTTTCCCTCCCACTGCCCCCTCCACCTGGTTCTCACCCTACCCCAGGCCTTTGCCACCTTATCGTGCCCATAGGTAGTGCATATCTACACTAATAAAAGAGAAACATGCAAATTGGCCATCACTTCATGACGCCCACCAGCCAATCAGGAGTGAGTATGCAAATTTACCTGACAAAGGTGGCCCCCCACCTGCTCCAGGCCTCTGGACAGCATGCATGCAGGTGCAGAGCGGCCGGGCGGGGCAGGATGCCTGCTATGAGGAGGAGGGCAGGGGGCAGAGGGAGCTACAGGAGCGGCGCTCCTGATGGAACTAAGACTGAAGGCTCCGGTTGGAGCGAAGACGGAAGGTGGTGGTGAGTGAAGGCCTGCTGGAGGAAAACCAGTGTCGGCAGCCAGGGGAAGGAAGGCCTATTGCACGAATCTTTGTGCAGTGAGCCTCTGGTATGCATATAAGATCTCTGTTTAATCTCTTCCCATTCCCCCTGCTCTCTGAGAATCATCAGTCTGTTCCATTTCCATGCCTCTGATTCTATTTTACTCACCAGTTTATTCTGTTCATTAGATTTCTTATCCATTTATTTTGATTTTTAGATTCAATTGTTGAGAGCTATGTATTTGTTCCATTTTGTTGTTCATATTTTAAAAAAATATATTTTATTGATTTTTTACAGAGAGGAAGGGAGAGGGATAAAGAGTTAGAGACATCGATGAGAGAGAAACATTGATCAGCTGCCTCCTGCACACCTCCTACTGGGGATGTGCCTGCAACCAAGGTACGTGCCATTGACCGGAATGGAACCTGGGACCTTTCAGTCCATGGGCTGATGCTCTATCCACTGAGCCAAACCAGATAGGATATGTTATTCATATTTTTGATCTTTTACTTTTTCTTCTTCTTCCTCTGCTTAAAGAATACCTTCAACATTTCATATAATACTGGTTTGGTGGTGATGAACTCCTTTAGCTTTTTCTTGTCTGTGAAGCTCTTTATCTGACCTTTAATTCTAAATGATAGCTTTGCTGGGTAGAGTAATCTTGGTTGTAGGTCTTTGCTACTCATCACTTTGAATATTTCTTCTGGCCTGTATAGTTTCTGTTGAAAAATCAACTCACAGTCATATGGGCATTCCCTTGTAGGTAATTAACTGCTTTTCTCTTGCTGCTTTTAAGATTCTCTCTTTGTCTTTAGCCTTTGGCATTTTAATTATGATGTGTCTTGGTGTGGTCCTCTTTGGGTTCCTCTTGTTTGGGACTCTCTGTGCTTCCTGGACTTGTCTTTTTCTTTCACCAGGTAGGGAAAGTTTTCTGTTATTATTTCTTCAAATAGGTTTTCAATATCTTGCTCTCTCTCTTCTTCTGGCACTCCCATAAAGCAAATTGGTGCGCTTGAAGTTGTCCCAGAGGCTCCTTATACTATCTTCATATTTTTGGATTATTTTTTCTTTTTGCTCTCCTGGTTGGGTGTTTTTTGCTTCCTCATATTTCAAATCATTGATTTGATTCTCAGAATCCTTTACTCTACTATTGAATCCCTGTATATTATTCTTTATTTTAGTCAGTGTATGCTTAATTTCTGACTGGTCCTTTTTTATTTTCTTGGAAATTTCTAGAAGATTCTTGAGTAACCTTATAACCATGGTTTTGAACTCTATATCCAGTAGTTTGTTTTCTTCCATTTCTTTCATTACTGACATGTTTCTTTGTCTCCACATTTTGGCTGTTTCCTTGTGTTTGTTTCTATGTATTGGGTAGAGCTTCTATGTCTCCTTGAGTTGGTAGAGTGACCTTATGTAGTAGGTGCTCTATAGGACCCAGTGGCTCAGCCACCCCAGTCACCTGAGTTGGGCACTCTAGGTGCACCCCTTTGTGGGCTGTGAGCACAGTCTTGTTGTAGTTGAGACTTGATTGCTATTGGTGTCACTGGGAGGACTTGACCTCCAGGTCAATTGGCTGTGAGAACCAGCTGCAACTACAGTGGGAGAGCTGCTGTGCAGGAGACACCCCTATGGAGCAGGACTTGCTTCAGTGGGGCTTTGGTGCTCACTGAGTCTGCTCCTTGAGTGTGTCACTTATGGATGTGTAGAGTTGTAATCTGGTATGGTCTGACACTGACCACTGGGTACACTGGCTCTTGGGTCTCCAGGGAGGTGCAAAGTCAGCCATTGCCTGGGGCCACCCAGCAGGAGCTACAGAGAGATCTGAAGATTCCTCCTCTTTGTGTGGGGTTTGGAAGTGCCCAGATGAGGCCCAGCTGTGAAGCAAGGCAGGCTGGCACTGGTGTGGGGCCTTAGGCCTTTTATTGATAGGTTTGGAGCTCCCTGACCCAGCTGCAGTTTGTTTGCGGGAATTTTAGTCTGAGAAAGGACAGGTGATTCATATACAAAAGCTGCTGCAAGCAGCTTGGGTGGGGTTGTAAATTGGGTAGGGTGGGGTCTCAGAGAATCACCAGGGTGGAGCAAACTGCAATGGCTTCCAATCAGCCCTGCAACTGGGGAGGTCCCAGCATAGGAACAAGGATCCCTGCCAGCACCTCCTTCTGGGAGAAAGCCGCTCCTGACTGAGTTCTTGCCCCGATGCCAGATAATCCTGTTTCACCTCGTTTTTGTCTGGGTCCCCCAGAGCCTCACCTTGGTGCTGAAGCTTAGAGGAAGCAGGACCTTGTAAGTTCAGTTTGTGTGCTGGCCTTTTAAGAGGAACAGCTGGGTCTCCAGCAGCCTCTGTGTCACTGAGCCCCTATCTGCACTGGTTTTTACAGCCTGTAGTTCTTATTGCCCATAGGGATTTCTTTTCCCAGCTCTGGGACCCTGGGCCAGGCATCTGGTATGGGGCTGGGATTCCTTGCTCCTCTGGATGGCCTCCACAGAGATAATCTCTCTCTCAATTAAAAAAGCGGCACACATGGGTGCCAGACCAGCCTGTTCCCAGCCTCTGCACTTCCTACCAGTCCCAGTGTGCTTTCTTCTTTACTTCTCTAATTGCAGAACTTCCATTCAGCCAACTTTCCAGTAGTTCTGGATGATGGTTTTTCTGTATTTTAGTTGTAATTTTGATGTGGTTGTGGGAGGCAGTGAGTACAGGCACTTTCCTACACCGCCATCTTGGTCTCTCTCCAGTGGGTTGTCTTTTTATATTGTTGACTAGAGGCCCATTGCATGATATTCATGCAAGAATTTGCCTTCCTTCCCCTGGCTTCACTCCCAGCCACCCAGGAGCCGGCAAGTCCTCGCTTCTGTCCAGAGCACTGCTCCTGTAGCTCCCTCCACCGCCCCCCCTCCCCCTCATAGCAGGCTTCCCGTCCCTCCTGGGCTCTCCTCTCCTGCATATGCAAATTAACCACCATCTTTGTTGGGTTAATTTGCATACTCACTCTGATTGGCTGTGGGTATAGCAGAGGTACAGTCAATTTACATGTCTGTCTATTATTAGGTAAGATGGTTTCCTTCATTGTGCAAAAATTACTTAGTTTGATTTAGACCCATGTGTTTATGTTTTCTTTTGTTTCTCTTGCCTGAGGAGTTATGTCAGAAAAAAATATTGCTACGAGAAATGTCCGAGACTTTACTGCCTCTGTTTTCTTCTAGGATTTTTATTCTTGTATTATTATTTTATTATTCTATTATTTTCTAGACAGACAATTATAAACTACTTTTACCTTACCCCGAATATCCTGCTTTTTCTTGAGAGAAATGTAATTTATCAGAAGACCCAAATATCCTATAGTTTAGTGATTCTCAGCTTTAATGTAAATTAGAATCACCTGGGAAATTTGTTTTAAAGTTCAGAATCCTGCTTTACACTTTAGAGTCTGGCTTTGTCTGTAGTGGAGCCCAGGAATCTGCATTGTGAAAAACGCAGTGTAGGTAATTTTATGCAGAAATCAGAGAACCACATTATAAAAATGTGTTTTGACTTTTTCTCCTCTGAAAGTTGTGTCAATTTTTCTGAATCCCTAAACATTTTTTTCTTTGTTTTTAAAAAAATCCTCACCTGAGGATTTTTTTCCATTGATTTTTAGAGAGAGTGGAAGAGAGAGGGAAAGACAAAGAGAAATATCAATGTGAGAGACACTTCAATTGTTTGCCTCCTGCACTAGCCCCAACCAGGGAGGAGCCTGAAACAAAGGTACGTGCCCAATTGAACCCGGGACCCTTTGGTCCGCAGGCCGACACTCTATCCACTGAACCAAACCGGCTATGGCTGAATCCCTAAACATTTTCAATGGTCTCTGAAACATTATAGTTACTTTTCATATTAGGCAGCCTCTAACTGAACAGGATCTTGGGAAAAAAATTAAGGGTAAGATAAATGAAAGAATTAAAATATATTTAGACAAGCAGGCATTCTTTGGAGGGTGAGTGAAGATAGACTGAATTCTGAGAATATTAAGAGAAGTTTTACCTAAGACCTTTCCTAAACTAATTTCCCAGTGTAGACTTGTGAGCACACGCAGTAAATAGAAGGGCTGCACAACATGGAATATTGGAAAAGGAATCTGGCAGGGAAGTGTGCCCTCTCTCCAGCACTCCCAAGGGGAGACCAAGCAGAATACCTACCTGGCCTCAAAGACTCAGTTCTCAGGTTTCCAGAGAAGGAGGAGGGGACTCATTAACATCCTGATGAGGACATTCCTACCCCAAGGATAAGCACATTCAATTCCCTTCCTGTAACTCTTCCAGGCGCCTTCAGATCTATGGTTTGGCTTTTTGAAGTGAAGTTTCCAGGGCCCAAAGCAGTGACCTCAACCTGGAGAGGCTTTTGAGATCAAATGTCAACCTCTCATCACATTAATAAAATTAGGAGCGAGCAGTGTTTGTACCTTTTCGAGGAACTAAAAATTGGATTTCCAGTATTTTGCGTTGCCTGGGCATCCTAACTCTAGAACAATTAGAGATTTACTAAGAAATAATTATTAAAATGAGGGATCCACTTAACTATTTATTTATAGGACTTAACTTTCTCAGAATTAAGAGTTTATAAGTTGTTTAGCTTACTGGAAAGTAGAAAGTAGTCATAATTTAATATGTTCTCCTGTGATTTCTTCAGTTATTAGCTTACCCAATCCAGAAGAATGGAGAAACATAAGCAAGGAGAAATTCTTGTGGCTGAGACTTGAGACTGGCCAGATGTTTACCAAATGAATTTCCACCAGTTCCTGGGTAGGTATTTCCCAGCTTTCTTTGCAGTGGGCATGTGCTTGATTTGCAACAGTGGAATATGGAGGCGAGTGCTACATACAATGTCAAGGCTTGGCCCGTGGGATCTTCTCCCATGCAGTCTTTCGTGCTCTTGTCCAACCTTTCACGCTCATCCCACTACTAGCTTAATGCAGAGAAGGATGGATCCTTGGAAGATGGCACTACCTTAAGATGACAGGAGACTGCATCCCTAAATGATTGCATGAAGCAGGGGCCCTTTCTGACCTCATCTGATTGTGCTGTGAGAGAGCAATAAACTCTGAATGTGTTTGCCCACTGAGATTTTGGGGTTCTTATAACATTTAGTGCTTCTTAATACATCTCCTAAAGTTGACTTGTTTACTAATATGTCAGAGGACCCGACTTTTTCAACATTATATTTCCTATGAGCCTCAACACGAGGTTCTGAATCCTAGGTGTACCAATTTCTGGAGTTCAGAACAATCTGGGCACACTTGGCTAACTGATGTGGCAGACACACCAGTGGTCTCTTTGCAGTAGACACTATTGAATCTTCTGGAAGAGAATTTGTCCTCAGGGACAGAGATCCAGGAAGATAAGCTTGGCATGATAACAAAGCAGTGGTTGTGTGAGGAAAGTGGTTGCTCTGAATATGGTTTACTGTTTGTTTTCGGATTCATCCCTGGTCCAGTTCCAGCTGCCTAGGTCGTAGGAAGTGAGAGAGAGAGAGAGAGAGAGAGAGAGAGAGAGAGAGAGAGAGAGAGAGAGAGAGAGAGAGAGAGAAAAAGGCTTGGTAATGAAAATGGAAGAAGTTGTGCAATCTATATTTCTTTGCTTCATGTGTGTATAAAAACCACAATATTTATTTTTCTAAATGAAATAAATTCCTCTCAGTTCCTATTCATCAAGCTCTGCAGGATATTTAAGCTTGATTATGTTTTGGTGGTTGTCCACCTCCCTCTAAGTCTTTACAGCCTTATAGCAACCAAAGGGCTTTCCCAATTGGGAAGGTTGGGGTGAAAACCCTCTGGTCTTCAGTCCATCATTGTCTCTTCTGAGATGCTCATTGCTTAAGGCCTCCCTTTTCTTTAGGAAGTGGGTAGCTCTGTGCTCTGGGTAGGAAGACTTCTAAGTAGTCGGGTCTCAAGCCTTTATCTAGCCCTTCCTCAGAGGTCCTACTGCCCTTGAGTATGGGTGGGAGGGGGCACAATATCATTTCTTGAGGAAGCTGTCATCACTGACTTCTTTCTAACTCAGGGAAGCCACCTAGGGATTGGGGCACACCTAGTCTTCAGTTCAGAGCAACACCTTCTATTCCTCTTTCTGACTTATCCTATATTTGTGGATCTGAAATAAGAGAAGCTGTGTATTCTCCTGGAGTTATGGTAGAAGGGGTTAGACTTTAAAGATAAAAATGCTGGCATCTTCTATCTAAGGTGAAAGTGAAGGAAGGAGAAGGTTTTTATTTTTTAGTAAGTGTTCATCACCAAAAACCCCCAGAAAATGCTAAAAGCAAAAAGAGATAAACAAAAAGAAAGCAAAAGAAAGACAATAACAAACAAGTTTTTCTTATAGTATAAACAAGTTATTCTTTTTTAATAATACATTTTATTACAACTTTTTTCACTAAAATGTCAGATATTTGGAGGTAGAATATAAATCTTTTAGGATCCACTTGAGAGTAGGTAAGAAATGGAGCTATGTTCTCCCCCAGTCTATGTCTAAAGCAGGGTTTTCAGAGAGAAATGAATTATATTTAGAGTGAAAATGTATCCATTGGATGGTGGCAGACCTAGATTCCAGTTTAGCCCCATTTCAATTGTTTCCAGGGTCTATATGTTGATTCAATCCTTTCTCAAACTCAGTGAATCATCTTATAGACATCTCAATGAATATTTCCTAAAATATTTAGAAATAGTCATGTGCTTGTCCACACTGTGAGCTCTGGCAGCTTTCACTCTTGCCTTGGGAACCCTAAGACCACTGTGTGAATGAGCTCAAGCTGTTGGATGGGAGGCCACATGGAAGAAAATTAAAGAATGATGGAAAACAGCCTCTGACCATCATGTGAGGGAGGTCATCCTA
The DNA here is from genome assembly GCA_026230045.1 of Corynorhinus townsendii. NCBI lineage: Eukaryota > Metazoa > Chordata > Mammalia > Chiroptera > Vespertilionidae > Corynorhinus > Corynorhinus townsendii. The sequence continues at coordinate 9,976,823 of JAPDVU010000002.1, forward strand.
GATCCTCTAGCTGCCAGTCAACTTGCTACCTGAACCCCAGAGATATGAGAGCCAAGTAGAATCAGCTGATCTGGCAAAATAGTCATTTTTTTTCAACTTCTACATTTTGGGATGGTTTGTTAGGCAGCACAAACTAACTGATACACCATTAAAATCATGAAGATAGAAAATCTGTATAGACCTATGACTATTAAGGAGGTTGAATCAGTAATCAAATAAATCTTAACAAAGAAAAACTCAAGTCTAGATGGATTCACTGATGAGTTCTATACAAATATTTAAAGAAGAATTAACACTAATTCTTCTCAAACACTTTAAAAAAGTTGAAGAGGAGGGACCACTTCCATACTTATTTTATGAGACCAGAATTTCCCTGATACCAAAGCCAGAAAAAGACACTACAAAAAAGAAAATTATAGGCCAATATCTCTTGCAAAAATCCTCAATCAAATTCTAGCAACCTTAATTCAACTATCTAATGAAAAGGATCATCCTCCATGACCAAGTGGGATTTTTCCTTGGGATGCAAAAATGGATCAACATATGTGAATCAATAAATGTGATAAACCACATTAACAGGACAAAGGAAAAAACACACACACACACACACTCTTCTTGATTAAGAAAAAGCATTTGCCAAAAAATAAAATTAAACAAACTGGACATTTCCTTTCCTTTGCTTAAAACCCTAAAATGTTTTCCACCACTGCTGTAAATATGACCTTAAAGATTTGATCCCTTCTGACCCCCTAGGCTTATCTCTGATCAATGTCTGCTTTATAGTTTCCCTCTAGCAATGTGGAAACTTTAATTCTTTGTGTGCACCATGCTCATCCTTCCGTCCCTTTGCTCTCCCTCCACCTCCTTTTCACATAGGTACCTTATACTTATACTTCCAATCATAGATCAGATTCTACCTCCTCCAGAAAGCTTGATGGGTTGGATGCTTCTCTCTATGCTCTCCTGTTCAAATCCTTGTCACTCCACTTAAGACTTTCTTTTAAAATATTTATGTTCACTTTCTCTAGGTAGACTGAGGGCAAGTTTGTATCTCAATCTTCTTTTATTACTGCTACCTGGCAGGTTGCCTGCCTATTGAATAAACACATATTCCACATTTCAGGAATGTAAAAATGAATAAAACACAGCAGAAAATAGTACTTAAAATTTGTAGTTACTTTTTCCTTGTAGAGATTAATAATACACATCTAATTGTTTCTATGTCTTTGAATTCTATTTCTCTCCTACCCAAGGAGTTGCCTTCTAATTGATATGGACATGATTGATGTAAACCAAATTAGAAGCAAAAATAAAGAATTTCCCCCCAGGAACCACAATTGTATGTAATAATGTTTACATTAAAATGCTAAAAAATGAAAGACTTGGGGGTAAAACTGGAGTCTTTCTTTTTCATAATTCTAAACTCACAATTGATGAGTTCACATAGCTTGGCTTCCCACATTCTATAATCAGTTTTAAAGTTCACTGCTACCCACCCAGCAGAGAGGCCTGTCAGTTTTCAGCGTTCTTTTGAGATGTGAATGCAAGTTTTGACTGAAAGTCTTTGGCTAACCTCAAGCAGAAGAGAGAGGCATTTGTGTGGCAGGAGAGGTGGTCCATGGAAGCCAAATGAAAACTATTAAATCGATGATGATGATTTTCTTCCATATTTTTCTTTCTTTCTGGTGAGTGCTGAGACCCGTAGGTGCCCTCTATTCTATTAATGAAAACATTGCATATTAAAATGATCTTTTAATCCTTTTGATTCATTGTGTCTCAGAAATCACACAAATGATAACCTGTGAGCACATCAATAGGAATGAAGGTGGGAGAGAAGATACAGTCCAATGAAAACAAGAGAAACTAAAATCTCTCAAAACCACCATCCTAATATCATAAAACAATGAGTAAGATAAACATACAACACACGTACTCACTTTGCTCACAAAATTGTGCCAAGGCTGAGTCAGTGGATCTACAGAAAAAGATATGAATATTCTGCTTGGAAATCCATTCTGAAAACAAAGAGAGGAAGTGACTGAGCAGGAGATTTGCACGTGAGCTACTCCGTCATTGAGGCCCAATCCCAGAAATTTGGACTGAACTACCTGGGCATGCTACTGACTTCCATTTCAGAAATCATTGAATAACTATTATGCCATATTTCTTTAAAAAAATATACATTTTTATTGATTTCAGAGAGGAAGGGAGAAGAGATAAACACATCAATGAGAGAGAATCATTGATTGGCTGCCTCCTGCATGTCCCCCTACTGGGGGATTGAGCCTGCAACCCTGGCATGTGCCCTGACTGGGAATTAAACTGTTACTTCCTGGTTCATAGGTTGATGCTAAACCACCGAGCCACACTGACTGGGCATATTATGCCATGTTACTGAAGTTTGTTTAGGATTTCAAGTTTATCTGTGGGCTTCTGACATATGGCTTCTAAGCAGTTATCCTAGGAGTGATGATGATGGTTACAAGTGATGCTGTACTAGGGACTTGGGTAAAAGAGACAGTTACACTGTTTGTCTTGCTTATAAATGGACAACGCTTGTTTGGATAGAGCACAGATAACTGAATAAAATGATGAAGCCAAGAAGAGATTGGGCAGCAGGATCATATATTATCATTCACTGACATTGTCTTCTCCACTGAAATATAGATTTAGCTCAGGAGATAGAAGTGTGCTCCTTTTTCAGATTTTTTTCGGAGTCTCTCTGAACTTGGACAAGTCACACTTGCCAAATTACAGCAGTGGGTATAACGGGGTATGGGTGGAGAAGGTGGCGACTGGCCTTTTGCAATCAGACAACCCTGCTCCAAGAAGTTAATGTTATGAAATAGAAGCAAAAGCAAGATTATAATTTGGTGGCTTGAAGGAAAGCCACGTTCCATGGTATTACATAGAAAGTGTCATGATGTTTGTTTCTGTCCAGCCCTTCATTTCAGTTCAGACACTAATCAGAAAATTGCCCGTTCTGCAAAAGGGAGCAAAGTAGAACCTCTGCCCTGTGCAGAGGAACACGGGATGGGCATGTGTGGAAAGCTGTCTACATGTGGCCTTGTGGCTAAAGAATCATATCTGGCATCAAGCAAGCACAACAAGAAGTCCTTGGAAAAAGTGCTAAAGTAATAAACAATCAGCCATTGTTAGTGGGATATTTTGGAGACAGAGTTTCCATTTAATGAGGATAATTAGTGTATCAGAAAAGGCCATTGAAATAAAAGAAGAATAATGGAGCTCCTTAGTGAAAGAAATATAACCCGGGTAGACACGTGTGGAACAAGAACAGCGTGGCTGAGTCCCCACTCGTTTCTTTGGTGGAACTAGGCCTTTAGTAAAGAAATGCAACATGGTGGTCTAGCTGCACTGTCCATTATGGTAGCCAGTAGACACATGTGGCTATTTAAATTTAATTAAAATTAATCAAAACTAGATAATATAAAAAATTCTGTTCCTTGGGCACATTCATCACATCTCGAGGACTCAGTTGCCACATGTGCCCAGTGGCTACAGTATTGAAAAGCACAGACAGACTGTTTCCATTGTGGTGGAAAGTTCTACCAGAGGGCGTTGGAAGAGCACCATCCTGGGAGTCTGGGATTGAATCCCAAGTGTGCAGCTTGGCAATGGCGTGCCTCTGTTTTTTAATAGCCTATATAATAAAAGCCTAATATGCAAATCAACAGAATGGTGGAACAACCAGTCGCTATGACGCACACTGACCACCAGGGAGCAGACACTCAATGCAGGAGCTGCCCCCTGGTGGTCAGTGTGCTCCCACATGGGGAGCGCAGTGGCAGTGGCCGGAGCCTCTCCCATCTCCACTGCAGGCAGGTGGACATCCCCTGAGGGGTCCTGAACTGCGAGAGGGCACAGGCTGGGCTGAACACCCCTCCCCCCCGCCCCCCACAGTGCATGAATCTCGTGCATCGGGCCTCTAGTTTAAAATAAGGCAAGGAATAGTACCTGTCTAGAGTTGTCAGGAGAATGAAATAAATGAGTTCAGCGTTTATTAATAAATCGTGTAGAGCTATTCCTGGCACAGAGTAGGTACAGTAGCAATAGTTTTTAAATGAATGGAAGTCTATTGCCTATATTCTATAGTTTGCATATATTTATGTTTATGTTAACTTTTAGTAAAAATGATAGCTAACCTTAATTGCACACTTACTCCTCGTGGGCTGTTTTACTGGCTTTGTGTGGTTTAAACACCAATAAAATCATGGAAGGAAGAATCTATTATTATTATTTAATAGATGAGAACACTGAGCCCAAAGGTCACTCAGCTAAGAGATGATTTTGAACTTGGTTGACTCTGAACTGCTACAGCATTTTCCAGTATGATGAGCTACCGGACTGCACAGTCTATGCTATGTTGCTTCTGGCTTTAACTTTGAGTTAAAGAATGTTTCAGAAATAACTTACGTGATAATAACAGCTAACCATCACACAGTAGTTACTATGTGCCACTCACTGATCTAGGAGCATGTAGTAAATTCATTTAATTATCTCAATAATTCTATTAGGTAGGTACCATTATCACCCTATTATGGCTGAGTAAATGGAGGCTTAGAGAGGTTCACTATATTGACTATGTCCACCTGGCTAGTAAGTCGCACAATTAGCCCTTTGGGATTCAAATTCTATTTTTTTAATGCCTGTTTTCATAACCACATGCTTACTGCATAGGGGTTTAGTATAAAGTACAAGATTGTGAAGGTATTTGGCCTATGGGACGCTGCCTAACCAGTGCTGAATAGATACTGGTACTCAACAGGGACAAAGCCAAGTGGCTTCACTTAACAGCTAGCTACCCAACTACTTAAATGGGCTATTTCAGTCCTGCACGCTGTGCGCGCATATCCTGACTCGCCCTTTCCTTGAGGAAAACCGGGAGAAAAGTACATACATGGAAATGTGCTATCAGCTGCTGCGCCAAATTGGCAAGCCCTGGGGACCACAGGGCTCTCTCCTGAGAGGCTCACGTCTTTGCTGGCAAATGTGCCCGTTTCTCAGGCTCAGACACACAGGACCCCCCTGCACACGTCCCAGCTTCCCTCCGCATCAGCAGGATCCCTGTGAGAAAAGGAAAAGCAATGGGTTTGGAAGTCAGATGTAAGCAAAGACCAACTCTCTGCTTGCAGTTCTTAAAATAATTTTCAATGCAATAAAGCATCCTGAGTCAGAGGATATGACATCCTCATTTGCATGATTCAGAAGGCAGTGACGCCACAGGCAGTCCGTGAGGAGGGGTTCCCAATCGAGGAAGCACGGAACAATTGAACGGGTACTGCAGCTGGCAGTGAATGAACTATCTTAGATAATTGAAGCTCGTTCCATTGGCCCCAGCACAGGAACTGGTGGCTATCAGATCTTCACAGTGGGTGATTCCTGTCACCTCCCCAAAGTTTTCCTGGAGTGGGGGTTGGCAGTTTTGTGAGAGGGACAGAAGTTGCTGGGCTTCTTACCCAGAGATTCGAGTTTAGTGCAAACATCACTTGCTGTGGAAAGGCTAAGAGAACATCCATATTCTGTTAGAATGGGAATTTGTAACTTGGTAGCCATGTAGAGGGAAAAAATCTTTAGGGCATCTTATGAGCTCCTGGGAAGCTGTATGCACATGGTTGTTTTATGTCCTGGGAGATAACAGCCCACAGATTCTATCATATTCTCAATGGAGTCTCCGGCCTCTAAAAGATTAAAACCTTGTTCCCGATAATGACAAGGTTAAGAGATGACAACAAAACCTTTATTGCATGTGATAGTAAAGTAGAATTTTAAAAGCTGGACTGCTAATGCAGTAGCAGGATCCTTTGCAAACTGTGTCTTCACCCCTCAATGTAATGCAATAGAGATCAGCCTCTCCCTCCCTGCATGTGGGCTCAGACGTGCCTCCCATCAGGTCACCTTGATAGCAATACCAGTCCCCATAATGCCATTCGGTGCATGAGCACATCACAATTAGAGTTTGGTTTCTGGTGTTAAAGTAATGTGGATTGCCCAAAAAATGGGTCAAATCAAATGTCAATTATGGTAGGAGTCATATGATGGAAGGAAATGAGATTCCAACTAAAATTTACTTTTGTGATGTATTGACAGTTGAAATAAACCATCTGCAGCAAGAGTAAATCTGTTAAAACTGGTTCTACTTTTCTTCCTCATCTCACTGTCAAAGTCTACTGCTGTCTTTCCTATGATGACTCATCAACAAGATATTTATTGCCAATAAATTACTGATTTTGGCTTTGTGTTAGCTACTGTCACTGGTTAAACCCAAACTGTACAGCAAGAAATGGGGGAAGAGAGAAGATGGCATCCTGATGAAGTTCTCTATAAATATAATTTCCTTTCCTCTAAGTCAAAAGTTACAAGGGCAAGTAGTTCAGCTTCTATGTCACCGTGGAGACAGAAAAAGAGAATTGGTCATGTTGATGTCAATACCAGAAAGTTAAAATGCATTCTGCTACTGTTCATCTAAAACGTCTTTCTGCTAAACAGAAACTAGTCCAGAGAATAGTTGGAAAAACTAAAAACAACAACAACAAAAACTTATACTGTTACTGAAAATAATTGGTTAGTAAACTCTTCTGCTTAAAAGAAGTTATTTAATTTTTAATGAGATTTAAAAATTAGATTAGAATGTAAGAATATCCAGTTTCAACTATGATTTTGCTGCCACACCAAAATTCTTTTTTCCCTATTCACCAAAAATGTCATATGGCATAATAAAAATCTCATTTAGAGCCTTCCTTTTCAGACTGCTGATTAGAACTCAGATACTTGGGCTCCACCCCAGACATACTGGACCAGAATCTGCATTTTAACCACTCTCAGAGGATTTTTTATTAACGTTCAAGTTTGAGAAGCCCTGGTTTAGGATAATACTTTCTAATCTTAGATAATCATCTTAATCATATAAGTGTAGAGCTCTTAAGAAATATTGTAGATTCTATTAGTGAGTCTTCATTCAACTCACTCTCTGGTTGACCAAACTTCCTCTTAGTTTCAGTGAGGCATCCTGACTGATGACTACAGCAAGCTTGCTCTCGGCTCCTCGCCCAGTCTCTAGTATTCCAAAGCATTTCTGCACATGCCACTTGAGGTATACTTACCAAGTCTGTGTGTTTGTTCCTAAATCTGCTAATGATGCAGTGCAAATAGCTTAAACTAATAAAATATGGGCGTGAAGAGAGTGATACTGTTTATTGTTGTATGTGAACAAGGAAACTGTGATTAGAAAAACTGAAAGTCTAAGAGCTCGTGCTCAGGTTTCTTTACAAATGTCTTTAAGTCCTTGCTCTATTTCAAAGAAATAAAACCGGAAATTGTATACCTGCCCTGTGGGTGTGAAATATGTAAGAAAGATGGCTTTATTGTTCAAGCAATAAATGTATATGAGAAAAAATTCTTTACATAAAAAGTGTGGCAAATGGATCTATTTATTTGTTTTAATTTCATACAAACTATTATACCAAAATATGCATATGCCATATTTTTTTTCTAATTTCTTGATTTTTGCCACTTTTGTGTTGCACAAATAGAATGCCAGTTATAATTTGGTCAGCTAAGAGGGATTTTACTACACATATTCCTGGATCCCATCCCAGACCACTGAATTAGGGTGGGGCTCAGAATATGTATTTTTAAAAAGATCTGGCAATCAGGTTTGGAAATTATTGAATTAGAGAATTCGAACTGACCAGGCAACGATTATAGAAGTAGGAAAAATCCAACAGGTTTAGATATTTAAAAAATGTTACTAATACATTTGCTAAAGAATTTCCAGAACGTTTATAACAAAAAAAGCTCAGGTGATTCCACAGATAATACTTTGCATATTGTCCTCATTTCCTGGTATGATGTTTTTGAATTTTCCTGGGAGTAGACCAGCTGGCCCTCTGAGACAGTCCATCTATAAACCAGGAAGAGGAAGAGCTGGAATTGTGGTCAAAATTTCCCTATGTCAGTTGCAGAGTATTGAAATCTCCTTCTGCCCTCACATCCACTGATGCTGGTCAGAGTGGGACACATATTTTCTTTGGAGAGACTCCTTACTTTTTTAGTGACTTCCTGTTCTCTTAGTCACTGGTAAGCTGACATAGGAAATTGAGAACAGGGGTTTTTAAGGAGACTAAGCTATACTGATTCTAACTGGACTAGTGGAGTAAGTTTGTTCTTTGATCCCCCTGATCTGGTATAACTGACCATTATATGTATGCCTTCCAGACTTCCAAGGAAACCTGGATGCCTGTAGGTTATTGATTGATGGAAAGCTTAACAACCTACAAATGACAGGAAGGCTGGGAAATGAGATTATTACCTGCCTCTTGAATTAGAAATGACAGCTACAGTTATTTCTTGTTTTTAAGGCTTGAAGAATGTAGGGTTAAATATGATGCTTTAAATGACCTGTCTTCTGGACCTGTCACCTGGCCTGCTGTTGATTCTGATAGCTGCTCTGTGTGGCTCAATAGTTGACTATCAAATACACACCCAATGTCTACAAGCACATTTGCTTACTTTAGAACCTTTGCTTTGGAAATTTACATTCTGGCTATTTTAGAGGAGAAATGCCATGATTTTTTATTTTTAGGGCCCAGGTTGAAATATCTGCTTGACATAGAGGTGATGACTTGACAATAATGGACTTAGGTACACACACAAAACAACACTCCAGTAACTTCAATCCTGGCCCCAGAATCTGGCTGTATGGTTATAATTACCACCCACCTCCTCTTCTCTGTTTACTAGTAAGACTTTGGAGAAAGAGACAATCCAAATCTGAGCACATTAAATGTCAAATGCCTCTGAGAAGCAAAATGCTGAGACTTTGAGGTAAAGACTATGGTTTATCACATTAGGCCAATGTTTCCTAGACTTGCCTGATGTTGAAAATCACTGTGCCTGAGGTGGTGTAAGCGAATGCTGTACTTAAAAAATATAGATCCCAGGCTTCCTTTCCAGAGAGTTCCACTCACTAGCTCTGTTGCGGGGAGGGGGCAAGTGATTCTTATGAACAGCAAGTTTGGGAAACCTGGCTTTAATGTTTCAGGATTTATTTCATTCTGATGTCCTGTGAATATTACCTGCTCAGTGAGTGAAGACCAGTGATGGCGGTGAACATACTTAACATCAAAGTACAAGGAAGCATGCTAAATGTTCCTTGTCATTCCAAGAAAGTCAATATGGTATATATGATGCTCAGTTGTTCTAACCAGCAAGACTGTTCTGCAGAAGAAATATGATCTCATCTGGACTCATAAGAATACTAGAAAATCCAAAATTGGTCTTATTTATAATAATGCATAACAATAAGCAATTCTTAACTAACTCACAATAGCTGTTAAAGATCAATTAACATCATTCTTGAAACAAAAATAAAAACACTGTATTTGTGGTATTTTTAAATAGAAATACCATTAAGTTAACATGTCAAATAAATAGGCAATAAGCTTCTCAAACTCTGTAGGTATATATGTATTGTATAAATATGTATATATCTACACATATATGTGTATATTCATGCATATGTTACATACAAAACTATGTAAATGTATGCACACATTTACATATGTCTAGGAAGACAGATAATACTAAGTCTAGGAAGTTTATGGACTGTACTTGACGTAAGTTAATTTTAGCATTTTTTTTGCAGTCTGAAAAATATTCTTTAACATTTCTTTAGAGTGCAGATTTGATGCTGAAAAATTCTTTCAGCTTTTGTTGATCTTAAAATGCATTTGTTATCCTTGCTTTTAAAGGATATTTTCAGTGGATATATTTATTCTTGTAGTAATATTTCTGGTGTTCTTCATTCCTCTGTATAAATCCATATCTTCATCTTATATCACTTTCTATTTACCCAAAGAACTTTAACATTTTTAAAAATGTGAGTCTGCTGGGGATGAATTATTTAAACTTTTGTATATCTGAAAAAGTCTTTATTTAACCATCATTTTTGAAAGACATTTTTGATAGGTATAGAATTGTAGGTTGACATTTTTTAATCTTTAAGGACTATGAAGGTATTTCTCCTCACTCTTCTCACTTTTTAAAAAATTTAATAAATCTTTATTGTTCAGATTATTACAATTGTTCCTCTCCCCCCCCCCCATAGCTCCCCTCCACATGGTTCCCACCCAACCATCTACCCTTACCTCCCCACCACTATCCTCATCCACAGGTGTACACTTTTTGTCCAGTCTCTTCCTGCACCTCCCACACCCCTTTCCCCTGAGAATTGTCAGTTCACTCCCTTTCTATGCCTCTGATTCTATTATATTCACCAGTTTATTCTGTTCATCAGATTTTTAATTCACTTGATTTTTAGATTCATGTATTTGTTGTTCATAATTTTTATCTTTACCATTTTCTTCTTCTTCCTCTTCTTAAAGAATACCTTTCAGCATTTCATATAATACTGGTTTGGCGGTGATGAACTCCTGTAGCTTTTTCTTATCTGTGAAGCTCTTTATCTGCCCTTCAATTCTGAATGATAGCTTTGCTGGGTAGAGTAATCTTGGTTGTAGGTTCTTGCCATTCATCACTTTGAATATTTCTTGCCACTCCCGTCTGGCCTGCATAGTTTCTGTTGAGAAATCAGCTGACAGTCGTATGGGTGCTCCCTTGTAGGTAATTAATTGTTTTTGTCTTGCTGCTTTTAATAGTCTCTCTTTGTCTTTTGCTCTTGGCATTTTAATTATGACATGCTTTGGTGTGGTCCTCTTTGAATTCCTTTTGTTTGGGGTTCTGTGTGCTTCTTGGACTTGTAAGTCTATTTCTTTCACCAGGTGTGGGAAGTTTTCTGTCATTATTTCTTCAAATAGGTTTTCAGTATCTTGCTCTCTCTCTTTTTCTGGCACCCCTATAATTCGGATGTTGGTACACTTGAGGTTGTCCCAGAGGCTCCTTACACTATCTTCAAATTTTTGGATTCTTTTTTCTTTTTGCTTTCCTGGCTGAGTGTTTTTTGCTTCTTTGTATTTCAACTCTTTGACTTGATTCTTGCAGCCCTCTAGTCTGCTGTTAGGTCTCTGTATAATATTTTTTATTTCAGTCAGTGTATGTTTAATTTCTAGCTGGTCCTTTTTCATATCCTCGAGAGTCTCATTAAATTTATTGGCCTTTTCTAGGAAATTCTTGAAAAATCTTATAACCGTGGTTTTGAACTCTATATCCAGTTGTTTGCTTCCCTCCATTTCTTTCATTTGTGATCTGTTTCTTTGTCTCCACATTTTCGCTGCTTCCCTGAGTTGGTAGAGTAGCTTTGTGTAGTAGGTGTCCTCTAGGGCACAGTGGCTCAGCCTCCCCAGTTACCTGAGGTGGACACTCTTGGTGCACCCCTTTGTGGGCTGTGTGCACAGCCTTATTGTAGTTAAGTCTTGATTGTTGTTGGTATCACTAGAAGGAATTGACCTTCAGGCCAATTGGCTGTGAGGATCAGCTGTGTCTATGCTGGGAGAACTTCTGTGCTGGAGACACTCTTATGAGACAAGACTTGCAAAATTGCAAAAACCTCTGTGCTCAGCTTGGATGGGGCGGAGTTTCAGGGCGGAGCAGACAGCCTTGGTTTCCTGTCAGCCCTGCCCTAATAGGCCCCTGGGTCTCATTGTCCCTCAGTAATCGCTGCAAGCACCTCTGAGAGAAAGCCACCCTCAAGTTTCACCCACTGCCAGACAATCCAGTTTCTCCCCGAATGAGTCGGGGTTCCCAGAAACTTTCCTGGAACTGGAGTTCAATGCAGTTGGGAGCTTCTGTCTACCTCTTGCTTTAGAAAGCCAGCCGCACACTCAGCCTTCCGTGTATTCAGCAGTCAGTCCCCTCTGTGCGTATGCATGCCTCCAGACCTCTGCCTTCCACACCTCCCGAGTCTTAGTCTGCTTTCTTTTTCCTGACAGTCCAGATCCCCCCTGAATGGGTCTGGTTTTCCAGTGTCTCGCCTGGGACTGGAGCTTATTGCATTCGAGAAAGCCAGCCACCCACTCAGCCACCTGTGCACACAGCCGCCCGTCCTCTCCGTGTGCGAGCCTCTGTACCTCAGCTTTTTGTAGCTCCTCTGAGTCTCAATGTGCTTTCCTCTTTTCTTCTAGTTGTAGAATTTCCACTCAGCCAGCTTTCCTGTGGTTCTGGATGGTGTCCATTTTGTCTTTTAGTTGTAGTTTTGATATTGTTGTGCGAGGCAGCAGTTTAGGTGTTTACCTATGCCGCCATCTTGGTTTCTCTAGACTCTTCTCACCTTTAAAAAGAATCTGCTATCATTTATATTTTAGTTCTTCTCTATGTGATATTTATTTTTGAAAAGAAATAATGCTTGCTTTTCAAAAATTTTTTGTGTATTACTGGTTTTGAACAATGTGATCATAATATGCCTTGGTTTGGTTTTCTTAATGTTTCTTGTGCTTGCGGTTTAGCTATTTGGGTCTGTTAGCTTACAGATCTTGTCAAATTAAAAAAAAAAAGGCCATTAATTATTTAAATCATTTTATATCCTTCCTTCTCCCTTCTTTACTTCCAGTTGTAGAATTTCAGACATATTAGTCTGCTTGAAGTTGTTCCACAGCTCACTATTGCTCTGTTCATGAAAACACTTTTTTTCTGTGCTTTACATTCATTTCTATTGAGATGGTTTAACTTGACTAATTTTTTTCATCTTTAATATCTAATTTTCTGTTAATTGCATCTAGTACTTTGTCCTATGAATTTGCTGCCTTTATTTTCTCAGACTCTCAGCTCTTTGTCCTCAACTCAGGGAGTGAGCTGGTCTCTCCTACAATTCCTGCTCACTGTGCCATGATCTAGAAAAGTCTCGCAAGACAATAATCTAGGCAATTGTTTTTCATCTCTCATCTCTTGTTGCCTCATAGCCAGCTCTTAAAACCATCGTTCCATGTATTTTTCCTGTTTTTGGTTGTTTTAGGTGGGAGGATAAATCGGTCTCCATTAGTCTATCTTGGCCGGAAGTGGAAATCTCTTAATTGCTTTTTCATGTTGCTTTTGACATTTGAGTTTTTTCAAAGTAACTGAAGCTATTTACAGGTTTAATTCTAATTATAAATAGTATTAGTAACAATACCTTATATTTGTATAGTGTTTTAAAGTTTATGTGATATTATCAGTGTTATAAACATTTTAATAATTATGGTATAATTATATTCATTTGACAAATAAGGTAATAGAAAGAATCTCAACTTCAGTTTTCTCATAAGCAAAGCAAATGGCTTGAGCTGGAATATCTTCAGAGTTCCTACATGCTATACTTTTTTAAAAAACCTTCCAGAAGCATGTTTTTATTGCTGGGCTTGTTTTAGTATGAGTCCCACAGTTAAGAGTCACTCTCTTTTGGAATAGTCTACTTTTTGAATAATTCTTTTACTGAAGTAAACCTTATTCTTGAAACAAGATAGCTCTGCAAAAGAACTTACCTGTTTGTTTGTTTTTCAATCTAATTCTTCATTATTTTCTGCTGATGTATAGCTAGAGCTCAGTGATTATGTCCCTCTTCTTCAGTTGATTTCAGTAAGTTGGGAGAATGGTTTAGCAAGTTGATTTGTAAAAGGCTAAGACCCATTACTTTTTTAAAAAAAGGAATAAAAAATATGGTAAATACAAATGTCTATTCACCGGGGAAACAAAAGTGGTGAGGCCCTGCTTTTCCTCCCCAGTTCAGCGAACCCTGGCATGTATGGGTTTATTCTGCTTAGTAGCGGAGAAGCTCATACCTATCACAGTGTGTGGTGTAGAGCTGGTTTCTTAGGTGGTAGGTGTGGTCACACTGAATCATGGGTCAGTATGAATGACCAGGTACAGACAGCCTTTTCACCTCCTTGTTTGTTCAGTTGGTATATCTTTCTGCCTTCGGGTCCTGGTTAGTCCTCCTAGACCGCACTGGGCCCTATCCCAGACTCTAGTCCATTGACCTGGGGACTTGACAGTCTTCTCACTTTTCTCCAGAGTCCTTCTCTGGAGTCTTTAGATTCCAAATGATCATAGTCACGTGTTAGGAGACTGAAACAACGGAGACCACTGACTTGGAATTCTGATGACATCAGACACGTGATTGTGAGTATGGCTACTGCCTAGAAACTACTGTGCCACTCTCTTCTTATTAGATTGGTATTCCCCTTGGATGTCATCCACAAACAGACCACACATCTCTAGCTTATCCTAATTCTCTTATTTTTTTATTTTAGATAGGAATGGAAGAATGTGACTTCTTATGTCTTACTGTGAGACTGATTGATTTAGTACTGTGTCAAATAGCAAATTTTATGGGTAAGATGGTGGGCCATCTCATTGGACAGAAGAAGCTATTTCACCATAGCTTCCAAAATTCCTATAGCTTACTTTAGCATGAACTATCTCTAAAATCCTGGTAAAATCCTAATGTAACTTGTTCTCTGTACTTTTGGTTTCACAAAGATGAACAATGAACATTTGTTGCCATTTGTTTCCTTTTGGAAGAAGGATCATACATTTTAATTAATACAGTTAACAAATATAAATTAAAATAGTTTTCTGAGAAGACAAAACCTTTTCTGAGTTTCACAGACTTCTAGTTTTTCCTTGATTATGAGTCTGAAACAGCAGGCATTTGCTTGGCACTGCAAGTTGGCATTAGAATTTTAAGAGACATTTTCTTAGATTTACTGAGTCATATGGTGTTTATCTCAGATTATGGTTTGTGGGAATCGTACTTCCTTAATGTTCTATTGGTTTGTGTGTTATTCTTGGTCCTTAGCAACCTAAACCAGAATTAAAAACATATTACATTAATAAGAACATTAATTACTGTTGACAATGGAGAAGAAAGGGGAGCAGCAAATCAATACTTCTGTTCAGATCTTTTGCAATTAAGATTGTCCACCTTGTATGTTTTTAAAAATTTTTTTTTATTGATTTCAGAGAGGAAAGGAGAGGGAGGGAGGGAGAGAGAGAGAGAGAAACATTCATGATGAGAGAGAACCATTAATCAGCTGCTTCCTGCACACCCCACACTGGGGATTGAGCCCACAACCTGGGCATGTTCCCTGACTGGGAATCGACTCGTGGTGACCTCCTGGTTCCTAGGTTAATGCTCAACCACTGAGCCATGCCGGCTAGGCCACTACGTATTTTAAAAGACTCTACCAGAAGGTATAATTAATAAAGAAGATCAGGGATAGAATGAAGATTTTTATGGTAGCTAATGGGCAGGAAAGAGTAAGAGATCTATCTATTAGTTTACATTAGTTTCTTTGGGGGAAATGCTACTGAGTGGTAAAACGAATGTTTCACAAATGTAACCTGTTACACTATCATGTAATTTGGTAGAAGTGAGTTCAGTTTTCAAAATACTAGTACATTTGATTTGGCTTTGATTTGTCATTTCAATGTCTTTATGTCACCTTATGATATTTACTTTATGTGCTTTTAATAATATGCCACCAGAAAATGACTTCTCCTAAGACATGAAATTAGATGAGCTACCTGTAATCTTCACAAACTTATCTAGTCATATTAGTTTGCCAAGGCTGTCGTAGTAAGATACCACAGCCTGGGGAGCTTAAACAACAGACATGTGTTTTTTTCACAATACTGGAGGCTAGGAGTCTAAAGGCAAGGTGTTGACAGGGCTGGTTCCTTATGAGGGATGTGAGAGAAGTATTGGCTGTAGACTCTTCTTTCTTGGCTTGTTGAGGGCTGTGTTTTCCTTGTGTCTTCACATTGTCTCCCCTCTGTAGATGTCTCTGTCCAAATTTCCCCTTCTTATATGGGCACCAGTCACATTGTATTCAGCCCATGTCAATGCCTTTGTTTTCACGTAACCACCTCTTTTAAGTCACTGTCTATAAGTACCCTCACATTCTGGGGACTGGAGGCTAAGACTTTACATGAATTTTTTTTTGAGAGACACAATTCAGCTCATAACAACAACCAGTGTACATGGAGTATCTCATGAAAACATCAGCTTATTATTTCACATACTCTTAAACTCAGAAAATTTTAGGACTGAAATGTAATTTTTCACTGTTATACTAACAAGTGTTAAAAATGTCCACTAGTCTTGAGTGAGATGTGTGCCAATGTACAGTCAGAAAGTAAAAACACTCACTCGAGGGCAAGTGTGCTCTCATAAATGTGAGCGTGAATTATGGGACAACAATGTTTACAGGATCACGGACAGATTGGAAACCAGTGTTTCCAACAATATCAGTTTACATAGCACATTTTAGGGAAATCCCAAATATACAGTTAAAGGAGGTTTACCTGTGATTAACCAGTACTTAACCAGCAAACCTGGCTTTGTTCTAATAATCAATTCAAAACAAGATTCCAAATCTTTTACTTATACCGGAAAATGATTTAGGAGCACAAAACCAACTATGAATTATGTGTCAACATATAAGTCATTCATCAAGGAGTAAGTACACAGTAATTTTAAGAAAAGAGGCCAGCAAATTCCTTTTGTAAGAAGTTCAAGCAGAAAACATTTTTGTTTTTGTGGATGTAGGCTGCAAGTCATGAAAACCTGAACATTTTATTTTGAAAAGTGAGGTGGCTGAGAGACACTTATGAGGGATTTGAAGTTCTTCAGTGACATTTCAAGCAAAATGAATTTCAATATGAGTATTGCACCACTCATACCATAAAATTTAAATTCCTATCCTAATTTTGACGCTACTTGGTTTTATTTTTCCTGTAATTTTTATTTTATTTAAGACACTCAAAAATTCCAAATGACAGAAAAATTGTGCTGCTATGAACATAGGGGTGCATATATCCTTTCTGATTGGTGAGGCTTTTTCACTTTGCCATTTTTGGGAACAATATGAACAATATATATCCTTTCAGATTGGTGTTTCTAATTTCTTGGGATATATTCCTAGAAGTGGGATCACTGGCCACCCAGACTTTTTGAGTTTGTCCTATATAGTAGATGTTTTGTGGGACCCAGTGGTGCAATATCTCCAGTCTGTTGGGCTGGGCAATCTAGGGATGCCTCCTACTTGGGATATTTGGGTTCTCTTGGTGTAGTTGGGTCTTGAGTGTTATTGTTCCGTTTGTGGACTGAGTCTCCTCTCAGAGTGTCTGGTTATGTAGCTCGCTCTCTAACATGTTGACCAAACAGCACAAAATACAACTTGACAAGACACAACACAAAGGGAGCGTACTCACAACACTGATAACCCCAATATAAGTGACCACCAGAGAAAAGAGAATTAGAAGAGAGAAAAGAGAACAAAAATGATATTGAGGAAAGAAAAATGGTCAGAGAGAAAAGAAAAAGGAGAAAAAGGAAGAAACAGAAAAAAATATATGGGGAGAAAACACCACAGAACAAACAGATAAACCAAAAAATGCAAACAACACACACTCAGAAAAAAGGATGGGGACAGAATCTGTAGAGGCAGAGCTTAAATACAAAAGGTAAGGTTAAGGAATTGAATGAATATGGGGAGGACCTTGGTTCAGTATAAAGGAGGTAGAAAGAGGATGAGTGGATAAGAAGAAAAGAAAGAGAAAGAAAAAAAATTAAAAAAGGAAAAAATGTAAATAAATAAAAATAAGATAAAGTAATAATAAAAAATAAAAATAGAATGAAGAAAAATAATGTGAAAAAATAAAAAATAAAGATACAAACAAAAATAAAAAAATTTAAAATAAAAGATAAAATAAAAATAAAAATAAAAATAAAAACAAAAAAGTGAAGTGTCATTCTTTGCAGCAGATTTTTAATGGCCCATGGGGGCTGGTTTAAGATCCCACTCTTCTGTACTGTTTGTCACTTCTCAGTTTCCTGTTAGGTAGTCAGCACTGTGTTGAAGTTCCAAGCAATCCACCGCTCCTCTGTTTGTGTCTATGCCCACCGCTTTGATTGCAGCAGGTGGAACCAATCTGCCCATTTAGCCTGTCTGCCCACTGTCAATCTTAATCTCTCCAGTGGCTGTTTCTCACAAGGCTACTGTTAGGGAGGTTGCTGTATTGCTTTCTGGGACTAAAAGGCCTCTCTTCAACCCAGTCCCTGAGGGATCTTAGGGGCTATTCCGATTTTTTGTGTCCTTTGTACCACTCAGGGTGTAGTCTGGGTGTGGCTGTATTGGTTGCCTGGAGACTGCTGGGAGGAGCTAGCTTTTTAGGAGAAAATGGCTGCTTAGGTCTGGAGTGTCAGGAATGTCCCAATGCCAAACTCCCGGTCACCTCTCCCCAACCTGCTCTTCTCCACAGCCTCTCCCCAGACTCTGTAAGTCCACACCTCCATTTGCACCTCAGCCACGGGTGAATGTTTGTATTTGAAAGGTCCCATGAACTGGGTTTAGTGAATAAAAGCAAAGACCAAAAAGAGGGGAAACAACTGCATCACTGTGAGTTTCTTCCACCCCCCCACCCCCCCTGGCACCACACGGCTTGGGCACTTCTTCAAGCTGCCCTCTCTGGGCTCAGCCTCTCAAGCTGTGGACTTAGATCTAGAATCCCCTGCATCCTGCAGCCCTGTGGACCTCTTTACACAGTCAGATGTTATGCTTGTCCCCAAGGGACGGGGACTTGGTGCCATTCGGCTTCCTTCTGACCCTCTCGGCTCGGAGGTCTCAAAACTCTCTCCAGCCCAGATCCCCGGTCCTACTATTCTCCAGGTGTCCTCTGCCCTTCCCGGTTGCAAATTGTCTCACCAGCTGTGTCTACTTGGCCAATTCCAGGTGCATGTTATTTGATTTAGATGCTGCTTCTATCTGCTCTGGGATAAGACTCAGGGTACATCTGCCTATTTGACCCCCATTTTGTCTCCTCTCTCTTCTTCTTTCTTAACAAGACTATTCAGGATCACCCAATTCAAATTAGCCACAAAGTCACTTTCTGTTCATCTCCTTGTATTTCTCTGCACAGCTCTGCTGTCCGTGTCATATTTTTCTTGTTCATTTTTATTTTTTATTTTTACTAGCTAATTGTCTGTGGCCACTCACTGAATTGTAAGCTTTGTAAGAGCAGGGCTTTATCCATCTTGCTATTATTGTACCTCCCTGTGCCTTCAAAAATGCTTGGCTCACAGAAGTTTCTTACTTAATATTTGTGGAATAAGTGAGGAAGGAAGACAATAATTTTACTGCCTATCACACTGGTTAGATATGATCATATAGGATGTTTTGAGTAAAGTTGGAGAGAGGCAAAGTGGAATCCATCCAGAGATTAGTCACAAAAAGCAAAAGAGGAACTGGTAAGATTCAACCTGGAAACATTGGGATGACTGGGAAACAGAAAAAAAGTTAGAAGAACACACTATCCACATTTCTGAAAGAAATGATTTTCTGATCATTTTGAGCTGTCCCACAATGGGGGTATCCTGCATGGCCATGTATCCAGGAAGTTTCAGAGAGAATTTTGAAGGTGGTAGAATGAAACACTTCCACCGTTTTTTTTACAAATCTAATATTATAAAGTGAGATAACTTTTCACGCCAGACCACCAGTTTCTTCTCAAATATAAAATGTGAGTGGAGAGCTTTAGGAAAGGGGGTTACCTTGTGCTCTCAAGTGGAATTCTGTTTAGGATGGGAAAGACCTCACTGAGAAAGCAATGCTTATGAGGTTGAAAAATACCGCTTATTGTGTGAAAGTATTTTTGCAACTCAAAAGAAAACCACTTTTGTGCTCCTTAAGGCTGCCGAGTTAGCGAATTTCTAGGTGAGGCTGGGCCAAAGGCCTTGTGAAAGCACTGGTGCTACTTCGGATAACAAGCTCCTTGGATGGGATTTATGTCAGACCAACTCTTTTAAATTCCCTATCCTTGTGGTTGATGTTTCAGTCAAGTGTGACTGTAATCTAATTTATGTAAGGATATTTTCTTTCAATAAATGCCATTTAGTTTTACAAATTGCTTATCATGTTTTTCTTAATAACCTCAGAACTCAAGAAAATGGTGAAGATTCAACCTGAAATCTTTGCTTTAGGTTAAGTCATTTGATCATATTTTTCACTCTGAAAACTTCTGGAAAACTTCTCAAGGTTTTAATAAATTGCAAAACGTTTGATGGGCAGGTTTCGATATGTTTTTTCCATGTGTGAAAACCAGAAAAGGGACTTTAAGCAACAGTCTTAACCAAAAATATGCTCTTGCACCAAAGTTGAAAAAACAATTAAAAGAACTATGTCAGACATTGTGAAAAATCAGGTTGTGAGAATATGAATAGAAATTAAGGATATACATTGAGTGATCAGATTATTATGATCTTTGAACGCATAATAATCTGGCCACTCAGTGTATTTGTATCTCAAATGGGTACCAAAAGTATTCTAGACTTTTGCTGGAGATCAACCCCCTATTTTCCCTGAGCTTTCTATCAGCCAGTGCAAAAGGGAAAACTGATCAGGTGCACGATTTATAGTATCTTTGATATCAAATAAATGAGGTACTCAAGAGAAGTACACCGAGTGGCCAGATTATTATGCGTTCAGAGATCATAAGAATCTGGCCACTCAGTGCATGTTTATAGTTTATAGATAAGAAATAGACGTATTAAATAGTTTTGATTTTGTAAATTGTAGAGGATTCATCTTAGCTGAGTCAATTATGTTACTTGCTTAGAACAGTATGGACATAGCATCATAATTCTGGAGAGATTACAAACTTTGTTTACATCAACACACAACTGCCCCAAAGGGGCCGTGTAATGTGTGTGCAAGAGGTAGTCATTAGTTTGCTGCTTTTTCACAAAACTGTTTCTACTGTGAAAAACACTCTGCGTTGTACTTGTCCTATGGAGTAAAGTCAGAGATGTTTCTTCCTCTCTGAAGAAAGGACAATTTTATAATAATGCAAATGTAAATCCCAGTCAGCAAGCTTAATCCACACAGGAGCACTACAACTTGACCTTGAGAACATTGCCTATTCTATTTTAGGACATTTCTAACTCCATTCTCCTTTAATTAAAAATTGGCCTTGAAACTAACAGGGATTTTTAGTTGATTTGAGTGTACAAATTGACAAATGCCATAGATACCTACCTTACTGTGCATTTTTAATAGTCAGAGAATGAGTACCTGTTATTGAACTGCACTGGTTTTCACTTGGAAGCTTCTCATGATTTTTCATGACTGAAAGACTGTGAGTTTACATTTCTAGATCCATCCTTTCATCTGAGTGTTCCATATATTCAAGTGGATACTAATCATTCATGTTTCAACATTCTGCCTTCTTTTCAAATTCAACTTGGCCAAAACTGGATTTATCATCTCTTTTAAACCTGTGCTGACACTCAATTCTTGGATTTTGTCGATGACATCAACTTTTTATTGTGGTTTTGGGGCTGGAAACATGAGGCAGAGCAGCACAAAATTGTTATTTGTGAAAACACTATGTAAATTCTTAAGTTCTGTCCAGATGTTATATATTAATATTCTTGCCCCAGTCCCCCTTGCATCTTCTATATAAAACCATGGTAATCGAATTTTCAATGTTTGTAGTATCCTTCTTTGTTTTCATATCTATAATTGTAGTTCAAATCTTCATTATGTTATGTGCCTGTATTCAGTAAAGCTTCATTCATTCATTCATTCATTCAATTATTCAAAGCTCTGAGTTGGGCAACTACTATGTGCCAGACAATATGCTAGATGGCAAAGTGGTTACAGTAATAAGACAGAAATAGTCCCCTCCTCCATGAAGTTTACAGTTTCATGGCAAAGGTGGGCACAGAAGGAAGTTTAAGCATGATAAATATAATAAAGAACAGAGTTCCATGTTTGCTTGTATCAGATGAACTTAACCTAGTCTTGGGTGTCATAAAACCTTCTAGCTGATCTCTTTTTGGCTTATAATGATGACATCAGTTTTCCTCGGACACCATTAATATCATATCATTCATACTAAAAAATTGACTAACCCTCAACCCCCATTTACTCTGAATATCCTTTCAAAGTCTCCATAATCTGTCACCATCAGGAATATTTCTTCACTGTTCCATGGATATAGTATACTTTCCCCAGTTACTATAGCTCTCTTTATGACATTATTACCTTTGTCCTTGACCCACACATGGTTTTCCCCATCATTAAAAGCCCTGGTTGAAAATGAATAACTGATTTTAAAAAATACATATATTTTATTGATTATTTACAGAGAGGAAGAGAGAGGGATAGAAAGCTAGAAACATCAATGAGAGAGAGACACCGATCAGCTGCCTCCTGCACGCCCCCCCCCACTGGGGATGTGCTGCAACCCTTGACCGGAATCGAACCTGGGACCCTTCAGTCCGCAGGCTGACGCTCTATCCACTGAGCCAAATTGGTTAGGCCAAATTACTGATGTTTTGGGCTCTACTGGCTAACCACGTTGTGATACTGTCTGTTGCAATCTCTTACAATTCCAACTTTATCTTATAGACTTGTAAAGTTTTGGCTATTCCAACTGGGACTTCCAACACTACTTTCTAAAGTGATAAGCATTTTCTTTTTCTTATTTTGGAACAAGTGTGTAAGTGAGTATATGTGTGTTTTTATGGAGATTTTGCTTCAACAGGTGGGCCAAAGATAATTTATAACACTTGAAAAGTTACTAATAGGTCAAGTTGACAATTTATTCACCCAAGATATTGTAAATATATTTAATTGAACATAATTATCATAGTTTTATTGCTTCTCTATTTTGGCATTGAAATAGAAACATCCTACTTAAGGCACTTACTAATAAAGTATTTGGAACTGCAAAACTGGCCTCAGGATTAACATTTCCCATACTTGGTAGTGATATACACACATAAACATATACCTTATACATACATCAGTCACACTGGTACACATATGCACATATACTGACTACATATTTACATATGTATATGTGTATTAAAATAGTTAAACATGAGAACATTTGGATTAGGCATTCATGAGGGTAGAAAAAATGTGCTTTTCATAATCTAACAAAAGCTTCCAGATGCATTCAATTGTGTTTAGAGAGCTAAAACAATGGCTTAGTTTAAAAAACCAAAAACTTGCCATGGCCTTTATTCTTAATTAGAACAAGTGTCTTTGACATATTTGAAGACATTTGACTTAAAAATAGCCAAGTTGAAAGTATTTAAGAGTGACACATGAGCACCATTCTCGACTGGACTTTGCACTCTGTATCTGTTGCAGGCATCCATCTCCTTGACTTCAAAGAGGATTTCCTGGAATGAAACCACTACACAGCGAAACAATCTGTCCATCTTCTGCTCCCATTGTATTTGGAACTCAGCATCCGTATCTGTGGGCGGCTGAGCCCAGTGAAGTGTTGAATCTGACAAAAACTCCAGCACTCTACCACACGCCAATGGAGCTCCTTTGCAAAGCTCCTCGTTCCCAAATGGAAATCCCGTCTTGGCTCTTTGGAGGCACTGACGAGTTTTGAGAGAGAGAGAGAGAGCAGACCAAGACCTGGATGTTTACAATTATGTGTGCTTTTCCTTGACATCAGTGCTTCACCATGTGGATTGATCCTGTGTGGTCCATGCATAAAATCAGGGGGTAGGCAGTATTTGAAGACATATCCTGTGGTCAGATAGATTTAGGACAGTCCTTTTCCCTTAAAGCAGTTACACGGACAGACCTGTATAAGAAAAATATGCTCAAGAACAACAGTCCTGGCCCTGGCTGATGTGGCTTGATTGATTGGGCATCATCTCACACATGGGAAGGGTGCCAGTTGGATTCCCAGTCAAGGCACAGGACCAAGGTTGCAGGCTCAATCACCGGTCGGGGCATGCAGGAGCCAGCCGATTGATGTTTCCCTCTCACACTGATGTTTCTCCCTCTCCCTTCCTGTCTCTAAAAAAAAAAAAAAAAAAAAAAAAAAAAAATCAATAAAAAATATTAAGAAGAAAAAAGAAAAACAGCCTTGACACAGCATGGTCCCAACACATCAAAGAAGACACATCAAAGAAGGCTTCAACTCTGACACTCTACTGTACTACCAAAGAAGGAGAACAAAGGCATTTTAGGAAGACCTATGCAAGCTGGAAAGAAAATGGTGTGAAGCTTTGGGGAGCATGGTGATATGTAGAGCTTAGGCTTTGAGAGCAGGCAGACCTGAGTTTGAATCCTGGAAATATTCTTCACGATGTAGTCTCAGGGTGTCATGAAAACTGACATAGTTTCTGCTTTCTCATGTGCAAAATAGGGAGAATAATATGTATCCCATTGCTTTGTGGGGAAATTAACAATAATGCATGGCACATAGGAGGTGCTTGCATTAGGATTCTCCAGAGAAACAGAAACAATAGATTATATTCCTAGAGTATGTATATGAACATATCTACTAGTATTATAAGGAATTGGCTCCTATGATTTTGAAGGCTGACAAAGCCCCAGATCTGTCGTCTGCAAGCTGGAGACCAAGGAGAGCCAATGATGGAATTCCAGGCTAAGGATTGGCAGGTTCGAGACCAGGAAGAACTGACTTTTCAGTTGGAGTTGGAAGGCAGGAAAAAACTGCTCAAGGCAGTCAGGCGGGAATGGTCAGCCTTTTTGTTCTAGTCAGGCCTCCAACTGATTGGATGAGGCCCAACCACATTGAGGAGGGCAACCTGCTTTACTCAGCCCACCAATTCACTGCTAAACGCATCCAAAAACACCCTCAGAGAAACACCCACAATAGTATTTGACTAAATGCCTGGGCACTCCATGGCCTAGGCAAGTTGACACATAAAATTAACCATCATAGTGTTTTATAAATGAAAACTTCTATTAATCATAATGATCAGACATATAGTTTATATTCTTTCCTGCTTCTGTTTAACATGATGCTGAAATTGAAATCTCATATTTTATTTTCAACTCAATCCATTTAAGTAAAACACATTAATTAGTTGTTTTATAACTATTAATAATAACTATTTTGATTACTAATAAAAATAGCTGCCTAAAGTCAAGAAAGCACTGGAACTTTAAATAATGAAAATCATTACAGCGGTCCACTATTTCTATGTTTATATTTTACTGACGTATTCAATAGTTAAGAAAAAAATGTAACATTGCCATTAGTACTGATGACAGGAGTGTAATTGGCCACAGAGTGTAGGCATTTCCGTTTTCTAACTTCAGGTAGCAATGCCTACCTCATTGCTGAGTGTCTTGTACACCAGGTCATTTGCTGGTCAATGTGGTATCAAATGGACATGTCTAACTTCATTCACGGGAGACATTTGCTGAATGGAAAGCCAGCGCTGTGACTCATCTGGAGGATTTCCATCTGTCTTTCCCATACAGGGAGTGGTAAAAACCACCACCACAGTCACAGGCAGACACTTGCAGGGGACTCTTTCAATCTAGTTTTGTATGGGATAGTATAGACTGGGAGTAGGGGCACCCTGGTTCTAATTACAGACCTGGCACCAAAATCTCCCAGCACCTGGAGCAGCCTCAATGTCCTCACGAGAAAGCGAGTGATTGGACAGGATGGCTGGCATGACTTCCCGCCACAGAATCTTTTCATTCTAAGGGCCATGTTTACCTCTTTCTCCGGTAATTGGCTTGCCCAGGCCAGGAGAGTGAACTGGGCTTGCTGTATAGACGAGTTCAGACAAGCCACCTGCAGGGCTCACCTTTGTCCTCTGGGCAGACTCACACTTTGAAGTGAACCAAGTGGAACCAGAGCCCTGAAGACAACCCCACTGTCACCCCATCTATGAGCCGAGGGGGAAAGTACATTTTTGCAAGTGTGGGCTCCAACTGACCTGCCAAAACTAAGCGCCACGGTGAGAAGGGTATCATGGCAGGATGAGCTCATTCAGAGAACAAAAGAGTGAGAAAAAGAAAGCTTCCCTTGGGCTGCAGAGTCATGTAAGTATGAAGAAGGAAATATGAAAGGAGCCACTTCTCAATGAAAACAATTCCAGAGCATTGAAAGATTTAACGAATTTTTTCCCCTTGCAACTTAAAACATACATATGCTCATATGTTTCCTCAGAAAAAATAACACGAAGAAAATAACATGAAGGGGTTTCTTCTGGAAAGCAATATTGTTACTCGCTAAATGTCACTAAGGGGTTGCCTAAGAACTCCCTAGGATACTATAGAATAAGAAAAAGGAGTCTATGTGGAATGCTAAAAGTGAGACTAAGAAACATGACATAGATTGGGTTTCCTAGAAGTGGACTTGAGACAAGTATTGGGGGCAAATAATTTATTAGGGAAGTATTCTTAGGTGAAATCTATAAAAGGGCAAGACAAGGACAGAAATACAGCTAATTAATTGTGGAGGATAGCAGGGGAGTCCCCCTGATTCTAAAAGGAAACTCTGGTGTGTGGGTTAAATCTCAGTCTGCCTATAAGGCAGTCATTGGATAAGGGAAGTCCCTAGGCAAGGGAAGAAAACAGGTACCAAAGGTGGAGGTTTGGCTAATAGAAACAACAGCAATTTATTCCTCACAGTTCTGGAGGTTGGGAGTTCAAGATCAGGGGGCAGCATAATCAGGTTCTGGTGAGGGCCCTTTTCTAGGTTGCAGATGGACAATTTCCTCATTGTATCCTCATATGGCAGAAAGCAAAGCAAACTCTCTCGGAACTATTTATTTATTTACTTTTAATCCTCACCTAAGGATTTTTTTCCCATTGATTGTTTTTTTAGAGAGAATGGAGGGGAGGGAGGAAAGGGGTGGAGAGAGAGAGAGAGAGAAGAGAGAGAGAGAGAGAGAGAGAGAGAGAGAGAGAGAGAGAGAGAGAGAGAGAGACTCGGATGTGAGAGAGACATCTATTAGTCGCTTCTTGCATGTGCTCAGGCAGGGGGCTGGGATCGAGCCTATAACTGAGGCAAGTGCCCTTGACTTGAAATCAAACCCACAACCCTTTGGTCCATGGGCCGATGTTCTAACCACTGAGCAAAACTGGCCAGGGCTCTCTTGGAACTCTTAATAGGGCACTAATCCCGGTCTGCTCTCATGACCTCATCTAATTCTAGTTACATCCCCAAAGATTCCCCCTCCTCATACCATCACGTTGGGAGGTAGAGTTTCAGTAAAGGAATTTTAGGGAGATACACCGCTTGTCCACAATTATACAGACACATATTTGACTTTGCAATTATGGAGTGATAGTTCAATACTGTGCCTCCTGAACTTTTCACCTAATGATTGTAGTACCCATAATGATGCTTACCAAATGAATGACCTATCTTATATTTCCCCACATTTTAAAAAGTAATATTTCCTTGATTAAAAATGTAAGTGCTTTTATTGCCCCCTCCTCTTTCTCTCTTTCTTTTATTATGTGTAAGTACTCATGGGTTTTAAAAATACCAATGTATCATGATAAGTTGCTATCTTTTTGGTGCTTTAATTTTAACAGAATTGGCCAGTGGTTGCCTTCCCAAGATGGCTCCTTGAGATGACCCTACTGGTCTTCAAGCCCTTTCTTGTTTCTGATACACGGAGATGACTCAGGCTCACCTTGCATTTGGTCCCAGAATCAATAACTTCTCCATGGTTATTTTCTGTTTAACTTTAAAAACAATATTACTAATTCCATAATACTGCTTGAGATTTTTTATTAACCACCTGGAAGCAAAACCATTTGGAGCATTTTAGGAGTAACCACAAAATGCTAACAGGTTTTCCCATAGTATTTCACATAATCCTTGCAGGAGAGATAAGTAATATTTTATTTATTTTAAAAACAAAAAAGTTGAGGCTTAGGGACATTAAGGAACTTGTTTAAGGTCACAGAAGTATGTCCCAATCTAAAGCCCATATTCTCTTTCTTTCTTTGGCAAGGTGTTTCTCAGAGACTTACAAAGAAGGACTCAACCTTAGCTCTGGTCTGAAAGCCCATCTGTGTGAACATTTAATGTTCAGCTATGGAAGTAGGTGAGCTACTAAAACAGAGACTTAACGTTTAATATTAAATTCCTGAAGTCCATGCTAAAATATTTGTTCAAAGAGATAAAGGTTCAGAATGTTATCCCTTAATAATATATTCCTACTTGGAAATTGTAACACCTTATAAATATTAAAAAGAAGTTCTTTCTAAAGTGTCTAGCACTTAACTTATATTGGAGTAATTCTGTATTGGTGAGAAAAGAGTTTCACACCTCATCTAAATAGAATAATTGGTACTTTTGACCATAATTAAATAGAAGGGTTAAAATTATAGTATAAATTACAATACTTCATTTTTCTAAAAGTATTTCAGAAAACAGGGACCACATTATCTTGATTAAATGATTGTGATATCATTTCTCCAGCACCAAAAACCACCCAATTCATAGTCCTATAATTAGAAATATTGGCTTTAACCACCAAAGCCTGATCCTTTGAAAGCCATGGCCACAGTAACCACCTGTAGTCAATTCCTGCATGTAGAGACCAATGTGACTATTTCAGAAATGCAGAAACCCAAAACTTTACCATGGCCATTATCACATGATTTCTCACTGTATAGTTACTGAGATCCCCCCACAAGACTGTGTCTTTTAGGTGCCTTGCACTTAATAGGCACTTTAAGAAGATTTATTAAATGATTAGAAAACAGCAATTCAAATACTGATCATTGTAGTTAGAACACTAATATTCTATTATTTGATAAAGCTATCCTATCTAATAAAAGAGTAATATGCAAATTGACTAAACCTCAGCTACACCCACAAGCCATGCCCACCAGCCAATCAGGAGCGAGTATGCAAATTAACCCAACCAAGATGGCTGAAGCCACAGAGAGAGCAGGAGGCTTGGGTTTCCCTGGCAATGGAGGAAGCCAAATTTCCACAGCCCTGGCCTGCCTTGGCCTCTGCTTAAGACTACAAAGTTTCAATTATAGAAGATAAATAAATCCCAGATACCAGAGCCTCCGCTTGGGTCACTGTGGGGCATGGCCAGCCTGCAAACCAACACAGGCCCCTCACCCAGACTGCCCCACGCCCCAAGGGAACCCCCACCCTGATCCGGGACACCCTTCAGGGCAAACCAGCCAGCCCCTACCTGTGCACCAGGCCTCTATCCTATCTAATCCTATCTAATAAAAGAGTAATATGCAAATTGACTGTCACTCCAACACACAAGATGGCTGCCCCCATGTGGTCAAAGATGACTGCCCCCATGTGGACACAAGATGGCTGCCACAGATGGCCAGCAGGGGCGGGAAGTTAGGAGGGACCAGGTCTGCAAGGGAGGGCAGTTGTGGGCGATCAAGCCTGCAGGGGAGGGCAGTTAGGGGTGACCAGACTGGCAGGAGAGCAGTTAGGCATCAATCAGAATGTCAGGGGAGTGGTTAGGGGGTGATCAGGCTGGCAGGCAGAAGCAGTTAGGGCCAATCAGGAAGGCAGGCAGGCGAGTGGTTGGGAGCCAGCAGTCCTGGATTGTGAGAGGGATGTCCGACTGCCCATTTAGGCCTGATCCCGGGCCTAAATGGGCAGTCGAACATCCCTTGAGGGGTCCCAGATTGGAGAGGGTGCAGGCTGGGCTGAGGGGCCCTCCCCCCCCACGAATTTTGTGCACTGGGCCTCTAGCTAATTAAATATTTATCAAAGCACTATGGGAAATACATAGCAAATATGATCAATCTATAGCTCTAAAAACCTTATGAGTGGAAACAACAGTAAGACACCACTACACACCTATCAGAATGGCCAAAATCCGGAACACTGACAACACCAAAGGTGAGGATGTGGAGCAGTAAGAACTGCCATTCATTGCTCGTGGTGATGCAATGAGGCAGGTACAGATGAATAGGCAGAGCACAGAGGATTTTTAGGGTGGTGTTTATACTCTGCATGATATTATAATGATGGATAACAGCCACTTTGTAAGATAGTTTAGCTATTTCTTACAAAATTAAACATACTCTTACCATACAATCTAGCAATTGCAATCTTTGGTATTTTTTCAAAGGAGTTGAAACTTATATACACAAAAATTTTGTATAGACATGTTTATAACAATCCTATCTAATAAAGAAGGAATATGCTAATTGACCCTCATGCCATCACAAAGATGGTGGCGCCCACATACAATAAGGAGGGAATATGCTAATTGACTGGCCTGCCCTCAAAGATGGTGGCTCCCAGTTCCCTCAGCCCTGCCGGGGTGGCAGGCATACAGCAAGGCTGGGCCTGTCCCCAGGTGGGTCCGGCCACTCCGCGCTCCTGCCTCTGGAGTCCCCCAGTCCCCTCTGCCCCCCAGCCACCCAGGGCCAGTCCGAGGCACAAGCAAGCCTCGGATGGCTGCTTTCCAGCCACCCAGGGCCAGCCCGAGGTGCAGGCAACCAGGACCAGCTGAGGCTTGTGCTGCCGGCAGTAGCAGCAGCAGAGGTGTGATGAGGTGTCGCCTTCCCCTGACCACTGAGTCGCCTCCCATCCCTGAGGGCTTCCGGACTGTGAGATGGGGCAGGCCGGGCTGAAGGACCCCCCTCCAGTGCATGAATTTTCATGCACCAGGCATCTAGTTTTATTTATAACTGCAAAAACTTGGAAGCAATTAAAAAGTCCTTCAGTAGTTGAATGGATAAAGAAACTGTGGTACATACAGACAATTAACTATTAATCAGCACTATAAAGAAATGCATTATCAATCCATGAAAAGGCATGGAGTAGTCTTAAGTGCACATTACTAATTGAAAGAAGACTATCTACAAAGTCTACATACAGTATGATTCCAACTATATGCCAATCTGAGAGAGGCAAGACTATGGAGACAGTAAAAAGATCAGTGATTGCCAGGGGCAGAAGCAGGTACAGATGAATAGGCAGAGCACAGGGGATTTCTAGGGCAGTGTTTATACGTTGCATGACATAATGATGGATACATGTCATTTACACATTTGTCCAACCTATAGAATGTAAGGCCATGTATTTGTAGTCCTAAAAATCTCATTTGGAATAATAAGTTAATGCTAAACCCACTGACTTATAGTAATTTCCACAGGTATTTTTGAGTGAGAAGAGCAGGACATTGAAATTGTAAGTCAATAAAAAAACAATTAAGTACTCATACATACAGACATATTTACATGCACATTTCTATCTAGGATTAAAAAGTCAAGGATTATAGGGACAGTTGGGCTAATGTGACACATGGAGAGAAAGATAGGGTAGCTAAGAAAACCATCTCTTCTCCACTTAGAAAGGATAAATACCTGCCACTGTTGAGGATATATTTAAAATTGAACAATATCAACTGTGAATAAAATTCCCAATGAGATATCCTTGGGCACTTTGATTTGTACAAAACCTGAGGTTATGAGTTTAGGAAGCCACTGAGATATTCATTTTGATGCTGTAGCCTTATTTCAAGGGTCTGTTTTCTTCTGTACCCCCATCAATGTTCTCAGACTCTCTCGCACAGGAATGACCAGAGGCCTTCTCCAAGGGCTGCCTGCTTTGGATGAAGAGAGACAAAAAAATAATTCCTAAGGGCTCTTGGTTTGAATCTTGCTATTGTGTCCAATAATCTACAGCTATTGTATGTCCTTCAATCTAAGACAACACCATCAGCTGGAAGAAGACTCACAGTTTTATGTACTGTAACAAAGAGGCCAAACCACACCAAAGGTGAGCACCAGTTGAACTATGCAGCAATGTTCTCTTATCACCTATAATTTTCACTAAAGTCATTAAAATAGCTCTTTTGTATTTAGAGATTTATTTTTACCACATCTCATTCTTAAATAATTAAAAAGATAAAAAGATAAATAAAAAATAACCTATGCCAACTATACTGTTTAAAGTATTCTTACAATGCTTTCATATTCAGTTAGCAACTTTTCAGAAATACCTTTTGACCTGGAATCATTGATGTTAGTGCTTTCCTAACACTATCATTATTGGTGCCATTAAAAATGTTGTTTTAGTACAGAATTTCTTGAGAATGTTCCTCTATTGTCTCTGAAATTTTCTTCCATTGACAACTATTCTGTAAACTTTGATGCTGGTACTCTCTTGATCTTATGAACAAATATCAAAGGAAAGTTTCTAGGTAACAACCGGAATTCATATTTTTCTCAAATTGACGTTTTGTGTTTTGCTGGCCAATATTTGTACCACTGGGAAAAATCAGAAAATGTGTTCGTCAGCAGGCAGCAGCAACTACATAATGACAACAGTCTGGCTCATAGTGCTTATGAGATGTCCTCAATTGTCTATCTTAGAATAAATAAAATAAAGTACTTTGTATTGATAGAGCTACTGATTATGATATTTCCTAATTTATTTTCTACTATATAATTGTGTTAATTTGAATTTCTCAGCTCTCTGGGAGGGCTTCATCCTTATTTAAATACTTAGCTCTAGGACCCTGGCAGAACCTCTGCAGAATCTTGGATGGCAAGTGCCCTTTCTTATAAAAGTCTCACCCTGAAGGCCATAATGCACAAGCTGCAGAATGATATTTTATTGGTAAAACATACTTCATTCTTGGGTGGTTTAAGAGGAAGTTTCAAATCCAAGCTACAACCTGACATCCAACAAGAAACTGACCTTGGAAAGCTCACCATTCGAAAAAGGGAAGTGAACTAATGTGTCCCTCCTGGATTAAGTTACACAATCCCCAAGGTGTCCATGTGTGTGAGCAGGACTACCATCTGGTCCTGGCACGAAGTGAGACTAATAAATTCATTGAAAATGTCAGTCTCAGTTTAAACTACATGAACTGAGTGGTCTCCAAACCGAAAACCCAATAGCTCAGTCCTTTGTTATTCAAGTTTTTATTACACTCAGCAATAAACGAATCCCCAACTGGTGGAGTAACCTCAGTGGTTGTGACTCCTTTTCAGCGAATTTGGATACAATGCTGCTGGTTGTAATAGTTTATAAGGGAAAGCATGAAAACAACACCTATGCTGCTTACATATTTTGGAAATATATTCTTTAGTTTTTAGGAACATGGTAGAGAGTTATATCAACTGTACACTTTAAAGACATTACATTTTTTCCTCTTCCTTAACGTATCAGCCATTCCAATCTTCTCAACAGCTTTTTTTTTGCATTTCAGCATTTACTAAGATCACTAGGCTTACTTTCACCTTTTAATTTGTGTGGAATAGCAAAAGACTTTTATTTTTTGGTATGGAGAGGTAAGATTTACCGCGTGTTCTTCTTCTGAAATTAACATAATAAGATCCATTGGTCCAGAGCAGAGGTCATTATCTACATTGGGTATCAAGGTGTGGGGAAGTCATCATTATTAAAACCTCATATACCTAAGGATCCCGATGAAAGCCATACTAATACAAAAGGCACAGCCCATGGTTTTTCTCCCTTCCTTCCCCCCTTCCTTCCTTCTTCACCCCCTCCCTCCCTCCGTCCGTCTGTCCCTCCCTCCCTCCTTCCCTCTGTCCTTCTTCTCTCCCTCTCTCCCTCTCTTTCTCTCTTTCTTCTTCTTCTTCCATTGATCTTTTAGAGAGAGTGGAAGAGAGAGGAAAAGACAGAGAGAAACATCGATGTGAGAGAAACATATGGCACGGGCCCTGGGCCCAGGCCGGGAAGGAGCCTGCAACCAAGGTACCTGCCCTTGACTGCAATCAAACCCGGGACCCTTTGGTCCACCGGCTGACCCTCTACCCACTGAGCAAAACTGGCCAGGGCTTCATGGTTCCTTTCTTAGTTTACTTTCTTGTTGAGGAAGGAAACCATATACACAACTTGAATAGCAGCAGGAGCAGGGTATGCATACTGCAGAATGAGGGGCAACATCAAGAAATGCTTATAGATATGGGGTAATTGTTGACTGTTGAGTTGGAGGGCATTTCGTGTAGGAGGAAGACTTTGTGGTGTTTCATTGACATATTTTTTCCACTGGTTTTACAGGGAACAGGGAAAGCACTTCCATTTTGCATGCTGAGGCTTTCTTCAAATTTTTAGGGATTTCTCATTGGAGCAAAGCCAGTTGGACTTGGTAAAATGGCTGGGATGGAGAACTAGAAGCCAGGGGAATGCTGTCGTTTTTTTCTCCAGTAAGTGGGGAGTGGGATGAGAGTTTAAACAGGATTGAGCAAGCAACATGCTGGGGCGTTCCATCCAGCCCATCCTAGCTCTTCCCTCTGGGTCTATTCTTTTTCTGAACCACCTGACCTCGCAGGGCCCTGTGCATAACTGCTCCCTGCCTTGAGGTGCAAAAGCATCATTCACGAGGCCCCATCTTGATGGGAATGGGTCCAAGAGAAGGTGAAGGGAGTACCTTCCCAGGGTCTTCCTTCCTACTTTTGTCCTGGAGGGTGGGGGAAATCACCTGTTTCTCTCAAAAGGAACTTCTCTGCCCACCTGTTTCCTGTGGCCTCTGCTTCTCACCAAGCTCATTTACGTACGAAATGCACATAACGATAAAAGCCAAGTCACATGTAAGCTATATAGCATCATATAAGAGGATGATGTTCCCTTTTGGCAACAAAATCTCCATTTATGCTTGCTGTCAGGTTTTTTAACGATCTCTTAGAGATTCAGAATTGTGACCTAGCAACTGTTTGTTTAAGAAAACTGGCTGCCAAGCTTCTTTTATGCTTTGTCAGTCAAATTGACATTTGAAGTTTTCAGCATGACCTAAGCTACTCTCAGGGTAAGGAGAACTTTGGGATGAAGCTTTTTCAAGAAAAGTTTAGTCACCAGAGTGTGCAGCCAAGTTTCAAATGTGAAGGAAAGCAAAACTGGGGCCTTCTGCATTCCCTGAGGGTAACACACTTCAGTGTTACTGAGCAAAAAATTACGCCTGGGCTTAGTGTTAAAGTGCACTAGCAAATATGCATAATTTTAAATAAATAAAAATGGCCACACTTTCTTAACTGATATATATGTCTGTTCTGTTCCATTTTATTTGTTTAGTGTATGTTTTCTTAGCTCTCTTAAATATTTATAATTTTAAAGTTATAAATGAAGTAAAATATACAAATTTAATAAAAGCCTATTGTCTATAGTAATAAAAGCATAATATGCTAATTAGACTGGACGTCCTTCCGGATGACCTTTCAGCTGAAACTGCGGAGGCAGCGGCAGCAGAGGCCCCTGGCCGCTGTGGCAGCTGGGGGCTGAGCCTCTCGCATGAAT
Organism: Corynorhinus townsendii; assembly: GCA_026230045.1. Classification (NCBI taxonomy): domain Eukaryota; kingdom Metazoa; phylum Chordata; class Mammalia; order Chiroptera; family Vespertilionidae; genus Corynorhinus; species Corynorhinus townsendii. The sequence continues at coordinate 10,011,797 of JAPDVU010000002.1, forward strand.
TCTGTGCATTGGGCCTCTAGTTAAAAAATAAGATTCAAAAATATGTAGTTTCACTGTCTCATGCAAGACAACATTTACATTTAAGCATGCTTGTGTTTCTTTTCCTAAGATAATTTAAACATTTTAAAATCATGATTAACTTTATTGTTAAAGTATAATTTTCAAAAAGATAAAATCATGATGCATGAAAATGTAAACTTGTATCAAAGATGATATTAAACACTTTATTAATGAGAGATCCAGTAATGTGTTTAAACATGTTCAAATGAGAATTTGAAGGATATATAAATATTATATATTATAAATACTTATATACACACATATATACACATGCACACACACACACAAAATCAGGGATGCTGAAATGAACTTACCAATTATTGCATAAAACTGATCAATATCCTATAGGGTGATAAAATATCATGTAATGATGTATGTTTAAGGTCATCTACAGGTTGGGAATGAATATTTTACTACCAAAATTCATTTGTATTGATATAGATGAGAATCATTTGTGTTACCTTATTTTTCTATAACTTGACTTCTACCCCTATAGAGTCAAAGTTACATAATTGAATAGAAACAGGTAAATCCTGGAGCCCATAAATCCACGGGAAGGGTGCCTCATAATCTCTTTTCCCATTTCTAACTGTTGGACAATTTTCTTGAGATGTCATTTAATTATATTTCTGAATTTGGTGAGAGGTAAATCTAATCTTTTTCAGGTGTCATTATAAAAGGAGGCATGAACTGTTCCACATTCTTACAAGCTCACTAGTTATGATGAGGGCCTAAAATCAAGGCCCGATATTGCATTCTGCCTTGACATCTGGTGAAACTCGAAGGGCAATTGCATGTTCTCCTCCTCACTCTGCTTCCATGGGCTGTTGAACCCCAATAAAACAGCCCTTATGTTCAAGGGGATCATGCATAGTTCCTGCTTATCCCTGAGTAGAAGTGACAGCCCACATAATTCAAACAAGCCCAAAACACTTGTGATAACCAGGGGCACCTCATCCTTTTGATGCTACAAAGCCTGCCTCTCACAACCCCTGTTTGTTCACTCTGGTCCTAAGTGCAACCCTTGTGAGGCTCTGTGCAATGTCCTTGGCTCCCAGTCTGTGAGTATATGTGACTAATGCTACTGTCAATCTTATCCGTCCTGTTTCAGGTGTCATGTGTTCAGCCATCCCCATAATTGGAGGGTGGGAATCCCTTCTTCACTAGTGGGGTAAATAGGAGGTGATGAAATCATTACTGTAGAAAGTTGAATAAGAGCAGAACAGGACAAAAGAAAAGAAAACATCCAAGGTCAAACAGACTAAGGGCCAGCAGAAAAGGGTGAGTAAGACTTATGGGCTAGAAGAATGTTCTGTATGGAATAAAAATTTATGTGGAAATATTAGAACCAAAGAACCAAGAGACTTAAAAATTTTCCAAAATGGCTGGAGTATGAAGAGTACAAGATCATGATTATTTAGAGATAAGCTGTACAGATACGACATAGCAGTGAAAGCCAAGTTTAGAGTTTATCTTAAAAGCAATGGGCACCCAACTGTGTGGCTCAGTGGTTGAGCGTCGATCCATGAGCTAAGAGGGCACCGGTTGGATTCCCAGTCAGGGTACATGCTCGGGTTGCAGGCTCTATCCCCGGTAGGAGGCAGCCGGTTTCTGTTTCTCTCTCATTGATGTTTATATCTCTCTACCCCACTCCCTTCCTCTCTCTAAAATCAATGAAAACATGTTTTTAAAAAAAGCACTAGGAACGGTTGAACGGGTGTGATATGACCAGGTGTGTGTTTAAAAGAACCATTACGGCTTTAGCAAAGAGTGAAGAGTATTAAGACTAGAGAATGGGAGGCAGTTATAAGCTGCTAAAGCAACCTGGGTATAAAGGTGGTGTGTTTTTCAAGAGTAGGGGTAGTAGAGGTAGAAAGAAATGGACTTCATTCAGGAAATATTGAGGAAGTAGGATTTAGAGGATTTGGTGATGAATTGGATGTGGGTAAGGTTGCCAGACACAGCAAATAAAAATACAGGACATCCAGTTAACATTTGACTTTCAGATAACAAACAAATAATTTTTTAGTAGTGTAAGTATGTTCCAAGCAATAGTAATATCACATATTAAAAAATTTACTGTTTAATTGAAATTCAAATGTAACTGGGTGACCTATATTTTACGTGGCAACCCTAAATGTGTGGCTGAGGAAGAAGGAAGAGTTAAGGATGACTCCCAGCCTTTGGAACTAAGAAGTTGTCAAAGGAGTGAAGCAAGAGTTTTCTATTACCCAGAAAGTGAGTGCTTATTACAAATCAAACATTCTAGGAAGAAAACCCACATCCAAAACACATCGTTCTGAAGGGGATTTTACATTGTTATTTTCTTCATGAAGCATGGTATCCTTTGAGTTTTGTTTTTCCTTGGGAAAAGGAGAAAAGGAAAAACTTTTAGAAATAGGTAAAGAAAAAGATGGGAGGGTAAAGCCCCAGCATAAGTAGCAGTACTTTGTGGAAAGTTCTGTTCAGAGGCCAGTGAACAGCATTTAAAGTGAGAAGATCCTGACCTTGGATTGTTTTGATGTGAGCTGACTATGGTATGTTCCTCTCTGCTTTTCATTATGGTTATCTGTGAGTTACTTTAAGGGAAGTTGCTCTACTCAATGTTTGGCAGGATTTCTTAATAATCAAGGGCAAAGAAGTGAGATTTGGGGTATTAAATATCAGCATCTAAAGACAATGGATCAAAGAAATCAATTTGGGATGGATCACAAACCAAAAAGTAAAAGCTAAACCTATAGAACTTCTAAAAGAAAACAGAGACTGTTTGCACAAGAAAGGAGAAAACCATAAAAGAGTAAACTAGTAAGTTAGGTTTTATAAATATTAAAATTCTATTGATTAAAAACATGGTTAAGAAAATGAAAGGACAAGTCATAGAGTAGGCACATATTCACAAGACCTGTAACTGACAAAGGACTTGTATTACAAATGTTCTTAAAACTCCTAAATCTCAATAATGGAAGACAAACCAATTTAAAATAGACAAAAAAAAAAGAAAGAAAGAGATATTTCTATTATGTTCCACACTAGAGGTCCAGTGCATGAAAATTCATACACTGGAAGCGGGGGGCAGGTCCCCTCTCACAGTCTGGGTAGCAGGGCTAAGGGGACTGGGCACTGCCACCTTTGAGGGCATGGCAGTCAATTAGCATATTCCCTCCTTATTGGCTGTGAACGTGACATCTTTGCAATGGCGTGAGGGTCAATTAGCATATTACCTCCTTATTAGATAGGATTTTTGTCAAGTGGAACAAAACCATGTGTGCAATATAAAATCAAAATAACTGGTTAATGTAGCATGTTGAAAACATATTCCGGTCAAAAACTTGGACCATGAGTCACTTTGAAAATAGCATAATTAAAATAATAACCACATGCAAGGCATTTCAGTTATTTGATAAAATAGTGATAAATCTATGTTGTTCCTTTTATAAATTTCTGGAGCATCAAATGATTTTCTCCAACCTGTTAGTCTAGTTTCATAACTATTTCTCTTGTTTACAACCTCTTGCTTGACTTTCTGCTGACACTCTTGGGCATTTTAAGCTAGCTGTCTTCCCAAGAACTGAGTAACATTAAGGGTCACACTGACCCTGACTTATCTAAACATTTCCAAGTCTTCTGGCTCACCCAACAAGTCTCGAGGTGACCCCCAAAAGGTTCCTGCCAAAGGCATGTTCTGCAGCAATTTAGGGTGGGTTGGCACTTTTATTTTTTCTAGAGCAAGTTTCTGTCCGTATGAGACAAAGAAACTTTTCCAATCTTCCAGCCTGAAATTTCATTTCTATAGAACCTACCATTTTGATCTAACTCACTTTTTTATAACTTTACTTCATTGGTTATGACCTCTGGGATGATAGTAAATGAAAGTGGTGAAAATTGACATCTTTAATCTTGAAAAAGCATTCAATAATTTACCACTAAGTACTATGTTAACTGTGGGTATTTTTGTAGATGCCAATAATAAGATTGAGTTAGTTCCCTTATCATTCTAAAATTTTTGCTGAGAAATTTAAAAAAGTGATTCATTGATGTTTAATTTTGTCAAGAATATTTTTGCATGTATTGAGATAGTCATATGATTTTTTTACTCTATTCTGTTAATAAATTACATTGACAGATTTACAAATGTAAATTCAACTTGAATACTTTGTCATGATGTATTATTCCTTTATGTATTGCTGGATTGGATTTGCTAATATTTTGATAAGAATATTTTCATTTATGTTCATGAAGAGCATTGCTCTATATTTTTTGTAGTGTTCTCATTAGGTTTTGGTATTTGGGTTATGTTCAACCTCATAAGATCAGTTGGAAATTACCCCCTCATCCTGTATATTCAAAAAGAGTTTATGTAAGACTGATAGTAATTGTTTAATAGACTTTATCTTGAAGCCATCTTGGCCTGAGCTTTCTTTGTGGCTTGGGAAGATTTTGAATTATGAATTCATTTTCTTTAGTGCTATGCAGATTTTCTCCTTCTTTTTGTATCAGTTTTAAAGAGTTTTCCCAAGGAATATGTGTATTTTATCTCAGTTGTCAAATTTATTGAATTATTTTGAACAAATTATTTTCTTATTAACTTCTGATGTATGAAGGATCTGTGCTGATATTCCTACATTCATTTCTAATATTGGCAATTGGTTATCCATGTCTTTTTTCTCTGTCCTCCTTTTTTTCCTTTCTCTCTCCCTTCTTCTTTTTCTCCCCTTCCTTTCCTTTCCTGTACAGCAGCGGTTTTTCCATCCTTTGCAACCAGTACTGCCCTTATGTTGATTTCAAGAGTATTTTATAGAACCCGTTGGTTATATTTTATGAATAAGGATATCAGTTTACTAAAAAAAAAAGCTTTTACTTGAGAAAACTTGAGAGGCATGGTCATAAAGAAGAGGAGGGAACATTCAGAAATCAAAGAAGGATGACTGTTAGGCAAGTGGGAGCCAGAAGGAGAGAGATGGTCTCTACAATATAGACTAAAACATTTCCAAATACTGAGCAATCTGCATTTTAATTGTCTCAAATAGCACATACTAATTTTAATAAATGGCATATTTATGAATGCCTTTAGTACAAAACAAAACTTTCTAGACTATCATCATGACAGTACAAAACACACAAGGAATTAATAAAGTCCAAGTCTACATGGGATACACAGACAAATAATCACAGTAAGGTGATGTAGGTGTTGTGACAGCCTGGAGAAAGAAGCTAAGCTTCCCTTGGGGTCATTGACAAGGACTATAGAGATGAAACTGCATCAGGATTGTAAAGCATAAGCACAAGTCACTGAGTAGGGAATTAGAGGTTCTGTGGAAATTATCCTTTACTGAACTTGCCCTACATGTTATCCTATAATATTGTGGTACATGCTTCATGAATATTGTCTTACTGGAACCATCTAACCACCATATGGGTGGATATTTTATCCCCATTTTGCAGATCTTGCAATTGATGGTCAAAAATAACAAAGGCTCAGGTTTACACAGTTAGACAGGCAGCTGTGACCTCCAAATCCAGGGCTGCATGCCTTGATGTTTTTTTCCATTTCAAAAACACTGCGCTGGAGACGTTCCAGGACAAGATTCCAGAAGGGCCAAGTTATGGCATTTTGGGACAGAATGGCAACTCGGAGAAAGATTAAGTAGGTCAGTGTCACTGACGTGTCTGGTTTTGGGAAACGACTCCATTCTCTTTAAGGCTTATCCTTTAATCTCAATGTTTATATTCATGCACATCTTCTTTCACAAGCATCACCCTTCTCATACCTGTTTATACATCATCACATCAAACTACAATTCCATGTTTCCAGGGTTATTCACTCACTTTACTCTCACTCTCAGTATCATCTCCACCCTTATGAAAGAATGATCACAAGCATAGGGGTCTTCTTTCCGAATATTCAAATAAAAAGTGTACACATTGTTTTCCTGAGCCCCAGACTTTATCTTGCTATCTTGAACTTAGGATTTAACCTTAAATGAACCAATTGCATCTGACTTCTAGCTATTTATGTCATTTAGGAGCCAACTTTGAAAATTTGATTTACACTTTTGATGAAAAACATTTTGGCCAAAATAAATTAAAGGCCAAACTCTTTAGTTCAAAATTCACTAGCCTATTAGTTTTCAGTGGTGTTCCATTTCATATGAAGATGGTTGGCCCAGCTCTGATCTTGATATATGCTGGTCATCAGAAGTCCCATGACACTTTTTCTGAAAGAGAATTGTCAAGCCCAGAGTTTTGTCAAATTTCAGGGTAAGTCGCTGGGTTCTCTGCCTCTTAAATCTTTTCAGTGGCTTTGAATAATATTCTTGGCTATTTTATCTGTCCTCATTTTGAATTGTTGGGAAGTCCTCTTCAATAGCCAGCTGCACAGACATATTTGTGCATGATGCTATGCTCCAAGTCAGCAGGTCAATAAATTTGAGAGATTCTTATAGTAGTAACTGGGGAGTCTCTGGGCATCATTTTAAAAAAATATTTTATTGATTTTTTACGGAGAGGAAGAGAGAGGGAGAGAGAGTTAGAAACATCGATGAGAGAGAAACATTGACCAGCTGCCTCCTGCACACCTACCACCGGGGATGTGCCCACAACCAAGGTACATACCCCTGACCGGAATCGAACCCGGGACTTTCAGTCCACAGGATGACACTCTATCCACTGAGCCAAACCGGTTAGGGCTCTGGGCATCTTTACATTCTAGTAATCTATTTTTATGTTATAACTCACCTCAAATTTAGTAGCTTAAAACAAGAACAACATTTATTTTACTTTGTGCACTTATGGAGACAAATGTTTCCTATTCACTTGGCAGTGGATTAGAATAATCTGATGATTTGCTCATTTGCATGTATGGCAGATAATGTTGGGGCAATGGCCAGATCAGCTATATATGACCTTTCCATTTGGCCACTTGCCTTTCTCATAGGTTGATGGTTGGCTTTTAAGACAGAGTAGCTCAAGAGAGAGTCAGATTGAAGCTAAAACATCTTTTTCTAACTTAGCCTTGGAAATTATGTAAATGTCACTATTGCAATATTCTATTCATTAGTAATAAGTCACTATGTTTAGTCCATGTTCAAGGGAAAGCAAATTAGGTGCCACCTTTTGAAAGGAAGCTTATCAAAGAACTTATGGACATATTTTACAACAATGCACATGCCTTACTATCTCTATTTAAATTAGGACATGAAGCATCAGAGAGTGGTAGAGCTGTGATTGCATCCCAGCATGTTTGACCTTGACTTTAATTTTTTTCTCAATGATAAATGTATTTATGACTTTTCTAAGCGTTAAACCAGGTGTTAAGCCATCGTCCATGGTCCAAATCCAATACATTGTCTGTTTTTGTAAGTTAAGTTTTATTGAGACCCAACCATATTTTTTCATTTATGTGTTGTCTATTTCAGCTATTGCTCAGCAATGGGAGCAGTGGTGATAGAGACCTTATGGGTTGCAAATCCTAAATATTTACTATCTGGAGGCGACCCAGTGATCAGGGGAAGGCAACACCCCCATTACACCTCTCCTGCTGCCACTGCTAGCAGTGCAAGCCTCAGCCAGCCCTGGTTACCTGAACCTCGGACGGCCCTGGGAGGCTGGGCAGCCGCCATCCGAGGCTTGCCTGCACCTTGGGCTGGCCCTGGGCGGCTGGGGAGCTGAGGGAACTGGGGGACTCTGGAGGCAGGCGTGCAGAGTGGCCAGGCCCAGCCGGGCCACGTGCCTGCCACCCCGGTGAGGCTGAGGGGACTGGGTGCCGCCATCTTCTGGCTGTGGGCACTGCCATCTTTCATGGGGTGGCAATCAATTAGCATATTCCCTCCTTATTGGCTGTGGGCGCCGCCATCTTTGTGAGGGCATGATGGTCAATGAGCATATTCCATCCTTATTAGATAGGATTCCCTGTGCTCCTTCCAATGTTTCAAGAGTCCATTCCATAATCTAGATATATATCTCATCTTTTCCCTTTTTGCCACTACCACTACCATAGTTCAGCCATTACTACTCACCATGAGATCACTGCATGACATGATGGGGGTTTTCTAGTTGCCAATCTTAAACTTTTAATCATCTTCCTCACTGCTCTGTGAGTAGGGTTTCTAAAATACACAAATATCGGAGAAACCAAGATGGCGGCATAGGTAAACACCTAAACTGCTGCCTCACACAGCAATATCAAAACTACAACTAAAAGACAAAATGGATACCATCCAGAACCATAGGAAAGCTGGCTGAGTGAAAATTCTACAACTAGAAGGAAAGAGGAAAGCACATTGAGACTCAGAGGAGCTGCAAAAGGCTGAAGTATGGAGACAGGCACGTGCGCGGAGAGGACGGGCGACTGAGTGTACGGGCGGCTGAGTGCATGGCTGGCTTTCCCAAGCGGGAGGGAGAAGGAAGCTCCCAACTGTGCTGAACTCCTGTCCCAGGCGAGACTCTGGGAATCCAGACTCATTCGGGGGGGAATCTGGACTGTCAGAAAAAGAGAAAGCACACTGAGACTCAGGGGAGCTGCGGAAGGCAGGGGTCCAGAGGCATGCATGCATAGAGAGGACTGACTGCTGAGTGCATGGGCGGCTGAGTGTGTGGCTGGCTTTCTAAAGCTGAAGGGAGACGGAAGCTCCTGACTGCACTGGACTTTAGTTCCAGGCGAGTTTCTGGGAACCCAGACTCATTTGGGGAGAAACTGGACTGTCTGGCAGCAGGAGAAACTCGAGAGCAGCTTTCTCTCAGAGGTGCTTGCAGCGATTACCAATTGACACTGAGACCCAGGGGCATCATAGGGCAGGGCTGATGGGAAGCCAAGGCTGTCTGCTCCACCCTGAGACTCTGTCCCATCCAAGCTGAGCACAGAGGCTTTTGCAATTTTGCAAGTCTTATCTCATAAGGGTGTCTCCAGCACAGAAGTTCTCCCAGCATAGACACAGCTGATCCTCACAGCCAGTGGGCCTGGAGGTCAAGTCCTCCCAGTGATACCAACAACAATCAAGACCTAACTACAACAAGGCTGTGCACACAGTCCACAAAGGGGTGCACCAAAAGTGTCCACCTCAGGTAACTGGGGAGGCTGAGCCACTGTGCCCTAGAGGACACCTACCACACAAAGCTACTCTACCAACTCAGGGAAGCAGTGAAAATGCGGAGACAAAGAAACAGATTACAAATGAAAGAAATGGAGGAAAGCAAACAACTGGATATAGAGTTCAAAACCACAGTTATAAGATTTTTCAAGAATTTCCTAGAAAAGGCCTATAAAGGACCAACTAGAAATTAAGCATACACTGACTGAAATAAAAAATAATATACAGGGATCCAACAGCAGACTAGAGGATTGTAAGAATCAAGTCAAAGAGTTGAAATACAAAGAAGCAAAAAACACCCAACAGGAAAAGCAAAAAGAAAAAAGAATCCAAAAATATGAAGATAGTGTAAGGAGCCTCTGGGACAACCTCAAGTGTACCAACATCTGAATTATGGGGGTGCCAGAAGAAGAGAGAGAGCAAGATATTGAAAACCTATTTGAAGAAATGATGACCAAAAACTTCCCCCACCTGGTGAAAGAAATAGACTTACAAGTCCAGGAAGCACACAGAACCCCAAACAAAAGGAATCCAAAGAGGACCACACCAAGACACATCATAATTAAAATGCCAAGAGTAAAAGACAAAGAGAGAATATTAAAAGCAGCAAGACAAAAACAGTTAGTTACCTACAAGGGGGCACCCATACGACTGTCAGCTGATTTCTCAACAGAAACTATGCAGGCCAGACGGGAGTGGCAAGAAATATTCAAAGTGATGAATAGCAAGAACCTACAACCAAGATTACTCTACCCAGCAAAGCTATCATTCAGAATTGAAGGGCAGATAAAGAGCTTCACAGATAAGAAAAAGCTACAGGAGTTCATCACCGCCAAACCATTATTATATGAAATGCTGAAAGTATCCTTTAAGAAGAGGAAGAAGAAAAAAAGGTAAAGATAAAAATTATGAACAACAAATACATATCTATCAACAAGTGAATCTAAAAATCAAGTGAATTAAAAATCTGATGAACAGAATAAACTGGTGAATATAACAGAATCAGGGGCATAGAAAGGGAGTGGACTGACAATTCTCGGGGGGGGGGAGGAAGAGGTGTGGGGGGTGCGGGAAGAGACTGGACAAAAATCGTACACCTATGGATGAGGACAGTGCGGGGGAGGTAAGGGCAGAGGGTGGGGTGGGAACCAGGTGGAGGGGAGCTATGGGGGGAAAAAAGAGGAACAATTGTAATAATCTGAACAATAAAGATTTATTAAATTAAAAAATTAAAATACACAAATATCATGGGACTCATCCCTACTAAAGTCATTTAATGTCTCCCTGTATTATTGAGAATGAAGTCATGGCGAAGAAGGCTATTCATAATTTGAATACACACTTCTCTCTCCATTCTCCACTTTAGATTATGCCTTTTACTTACTATCTGTCAGAGCTTGAGGAAACGATACCCTTCAGCATTGGTTTTCTCATTTATAAAATGGGGATACTGATGTGTGTTAGTCTCCTGCCTTCCATTGCCTGCTATGGGACAGGCTCCCATTCCTTTCACCATTCCCTCAGTGAAGAGATAACACCCATAGGTAAAGAAATTGGTACTGTGACCTTTTAATGGGAGGCTTACAGCATATTACCTGGCTGGAGGGAACACAGACTCTCTGAACAAAGGCAGCGATCCTTTCCTCTTAGTAGGTCTTGGAAAAAAGGTCTTCACTAGCAAATGAAGTCCGAGCTGAAAAAAAGCACAGAAGACTGCCATTCCTGTGCTAGCAATTTTCTCCATTTGTCGTACGTTCACGAAGAACAGAGAAGAGTCTTTATTATTGCCCCTTTGTGTCATAGCTTATTTAGTTCAGGGATTTGGTTTAATTTATAGGTGCTAATTTCATGAACACAATTTTAAATCCACCTTACCTATGTCTAAAATATTTCCCCAGTAGTGTGTGTATTGGTTTGCTGGGACTTCATAACAAAATGCCACAAACTGGGTGGCGTCCACAGCAGAACTTCGTGGAATCACAGTTCTGGAGGCGAGGAGTCTGAGAGTAAGGTGTCAGCAGGGTTGTTTCCTTCTGAGGGCTCTGAGGAAGACCACGTTGCGTGTCTCATTTCTAGCTTCTTGTGGTTTGTCGACAATCTTCGGTGTTCATTGGCTTATACTCATCTCCCAAACTCTGTTTTCATGTTCATTTGGCATCCTCCCTCTATGCGTACCTGTGTCCAAATTTCCCCTTTTCAGAGGACATCCATATATTGGATCACTCTAGTATGAGTTTACCCCTAACTGTGGTCGGCAAACTCATTAGTCAACAGAGCCAAATATCAACAGTACAACGATTGAAATTTCTTTTGAGAGCCAAATTTTTTAAACTTAAACTTCCTCTAATGCCACTTCTTCAAAATAGACTCGCCCAGGCCGTGGTATTTTGTGGAAGAGCCACACTCAAGGGGCCAAAGAGCCGCATGTGGCTCGCGAGCTGCAGTTTGCCGACCATGGCCCTAACTAATTACATGTGCAATAACTCTAACTACAAGAAGGTTGCCTTCTGAGGCACTGGGAGCCAAGACTCCAACATGTGGATTTCTGGAGGACACAATTCAACCCGCAGCAGTGTGTTCAAAAGTAATTTATTTCTCCAATGACCCTTTATTCACAGCACTGGAGAAAAACATGCAAGGCAGTCAGACACAGTAGTAACCACAATATAAAGAAAACTTTCTGTTAAAATTGCGATGGTAAACAAAAACATTTATTTATAAGAACAATCAAAAGTGATATTTCTGTTGGAAATGACTTTCTGTGAAATTTTAATCACTTTCTCCACCACGAGTGTTTTGCATTTGAAACTAGTCAACTGGATCACACTATCAATCTAAGTTTTGATTTTCTTTTACTTAACTTTTCTTCGTCTCCCTTTTCAGTCCTTGGTCATCATGGTTGGTGACAAAGTCCTTAACATGAAGAATTCAATTAACTTGACAAGTGGATTACTGATAAACCAATTTGTACTTAATTTGCTATGCAATTGTTTCCAACCAATCAGTTGAAACAAGCAGCTTTCATAACAGGGCATAGCAATGAACAAATCTGAGCATATGTTGGTTTAATAAACATTGAGTCTTAGGCAACTCGATGCTCACAGTTCCTACCTTTTTTTTTTTTTTTCACTCTAAAAACTCTCCTTCATTTACATCAGCAGTTAATTTATTGCCAACCTTGGAAGTTCTAACTTAATAAAACTGGGTCTCCTGTGAAATCGAAAACTGGAATTTCCTTTTTTTTTTTTTTTTTTTTTATTAACACAAAGGCCCTTTATTTTATTGTTTCAGTTTTCTCACTCTCTTCTTGCCTGCCCTTTTGCTCTGACCATGACGATCAATTTTTTGGCTCTGTTGTGTTCTCCAGATCTAACATGCTTCTTTTGATTTAAGTTTTTTCTACTATTCATGGATTTTACGGCAAATTTGTCATGACACCTGGACAATCTTCATCTGTGGACCAATCTAAGTGATACATTTTTCTTATTTCTTGGCTTCTAAGTAGGGCTAGAGAAAAATTTAATATTAACAAAGAATTAAAAAAAATACGTTTTTATTGATTTTAAAGAGAGAGGAAGGGAAAGGGAGAGAGAGAGAAACATCGACTAGGGGGGTGGGGATCGAGCCTGAAGCCCAGACATGTGCCCTGGCTGGGAATCAAATAAATGACATTTTGGCGCATGGGATGACACTCAACCAAGTGAGCCACACCAGCCAGGGCAACGAGGCTTTTTTTGATTCAGTATAAAGAGTCACTAGGAATTAAACATAGCTTAAACTCTGGGTGTGACAGTCATTATTCTGCAGGTGCTTTACTGACATTATAAATGGGTGCTGTGATAATCTGTAACTCCTGTTCACAACATATTCCATAATAAAATACTCATAGCCATCGCCTACAGTGAAGAACTTTGGGGACTCATTTATTCATTTGCCCACGTTTGCAGCCACTCCAGAAATGAGTCAGATGTTGGGTTTGCTCAGAGTCCCTACCTTGGATCAACTCCCCACAGTAGTCGATGAGAGTCTATTCAAGCCTGAGACTTGGGTGTGCTTCTCATTTTAATAAGGGATGGCAGTTTCTCCCTGGGCCTGTGAAAGTTTAACAGTCTGCTAGCTATTGCCTATATGCCTACATGCTATATGACTTTCAGGCTAGCCCAGAGAATATAATTAAAAATTCCCCGCTATGCAATTTTTATTAAAAGAAAAAGTTTGGGGTAATAATATTCACGAAGAACTGACTAAAGAATTTGGAAGCCCTGTGTTCCTGGAGATATTCTAAATTCCATCCCTAGATGATGTTGAATTAAGCCATAAAACGTTTTCTCATACAATTATTTTTGTGGAGTTTGTGTGTGGGAAATACGCCACTGGATTTATTTAGGGAAGCCGACTGGGAAAGTTGCTTAGTGCAACACCCAGTGCCCTTTTCGCGAGGACCCCTGGGAGAAATTTCTCTCAGTTTTCTCTATTAGAAAAAATGTTTTCCCCAAGAGAGCATCTGTTTCAGTCCCTGCTCCCTTAGCTAGGAAACTGAGAGTATAATTATAGACCAGCTATGTAAATAGGATCTCACATTATGCAGTTCGGGGTATAACTTTAATCTTAGCCATTCTGCTGGTATTTAATTTTATGTGTCGACTTGGCCACAGGCCCAGATAGATGGTCAAACATTATCCTGGGTGTTTCTGTGACAGTGTTTTTTGATAAGATTCATGTTTACATTGTTAAACTTCGAATAAAGCGGTTGCCCTCTGTAATGTGGGTGGACTTCATTCAGTCAGTTGAAGGCCTGAATAGATGGAAAGCCTGGTCTCCCCTGAACTAGAGGGAGTTCTGCCAGCGCACAGCCTTGGACTTAAACTGTGATAGTGCCTTTTCCTGGGTTCCCCGCTTGCCAGCCCACGCTGCAGAGTTTAGACTTGCCAGTGTCCATAACCTTGTGAGCCAATTTCTTAAAATAAATCTCTTTCTGCTTATATACACACCCTATTGGCCCTGTTTCTCTGACGAACCCTGGCTAATATACCATTATTACCTTTATACTTACTTTCTCTTTGCCTCAATTTTCTCACCCTATTTCTTTTTTATGTGTATTTTTATTATTGATAGTATTACAGATGTCTCTCATTTACCCCCCTTTATCTCCATCCTCCTGGCCCCTACCCACCTCCTCAGGTCTTCACCATACTATTGCCCATGTCCATGGGTTATGCATACAAGTACATACGTTCTTTGGTTAATCTCTTCTTGTTCTCCCATCCCCACATCAAGGTATGTCAGTCTGTTCCAAGCCTCCATGCTCTGGGTCTTATTTTATTGGTCAATTCATTTTATTCATTAGATTCCACAAATAAATTAAATCATGTGATATTTGTCTCTCTCAGATTGGCTTATTTTACTTAGCATAATATTATCCAGATCCATCCCTGCTGTCCCAAAGGGTAAGAGATCCCTCTTTTTTTACAGCTGCATAGTATTCCATTTATGGCACTGCATATTTTTTAGGCTATTAAAATACTTTAAAAATTAAAAATGGAATATATAATCCAACAAGTAATACACAGAAAGAGTAACTCCTAAAAAATATTCAGAAAAAATAAACATGTTTATAGTGCTTTTTAAAACAGGGCTATTCTGTGGGCCTTGAAGAAGCAAACTTCCATGTTGTGGAGAGGGGCATATGGCAGAGAGTGGCAATTGTCTCCTGGAGCTGAGAGTGACCCCAACTGACAGCTAGCAAGATAGGAGGGATCTCGGTCCTTCACCTGTACAGAACTGAATTCTGCCAGCAACCAGGGGCCGTGAAAGAAGACCAAGAGCCTCAGAAGAGATCACAGTCACTGATGACTTGATTTCATTCGGGTGAGACCCTGAGCAGAGGGTCTCTAACCTGTGGCCAGACTCCTGAGCCAAGAACACTGTGAGATAATACATTAGATTATTTCAGTCTGTTGAGTTTCTGGTAATTTGTTACCTAGAAATAGAAAACAGAGACAGAGAATAATCAAGACGAATCATTATAAAACAAATTAATAATGCAAATAAAATCGATTGCCATCAGTTTTACTTATGTCAGTGCTTTATGCCAGAAGGCAGTGGAGTAACATAATTATGTAACCAACTAGAGAGGTATCAAAAACAAATTTAGTTGTGACCTTAAAACATATACTTGCTAGTTGAATTCAAAATAAATAATGACTACAATAAGAAAACAAATAAAATATAAAAAATGAAGGCAGAATGGGAAAACCATGTAAAATATAGAATAAAGTATATTCATCTTATTGTTAATAATTGAAAGCAAAAGATAATAATACGTCAACTATATGATGAGGTAGTGGGAAAAGGAAGGAAAGAAGTTAGTTAATTTCAGTATTACTTATAGTAGAAAATTCATGAGCAGAATATATCTAGATTGCATATATTGTGTTTGCATGGCTCACAGTAGATAATCAATTTATTATGATATCTACTATCAAATACTAATTATGAAGTCTTATGAAATTATATAAAGATATTGTATATATGCTACTCTCAGGAAAATAAGAAAACCTTTTGTATGTAACCTCCATATACTACCCTGGAGCAATTGCTTGGATATATTATGAAGTGGAAAAAGCAAGATGGAACCAAGTTTGTAGTATATGATGTATTTACCTAATGAATTGGAGTACAAATGCATTTTGCATCTATCTGCTTTATTAAAAAGTTAAAGGATAAATCATAATATTAAAAAATTGCATTAGAGATTGGAGAGACATAGAAGACATTAGACTTATTTGAATACATATTATTTTGCATATATGATTTTGATTTCATGTAAGTGGTTTATATAACTATAAAGCAAAATTAAATAAAAAATTGGTTCCTGGAAGAAATCAAATGGCGGCATAGGTAAACACCTAAACTGCTACCTCGCACAACAATTTCAAAACTACAACTAAAAGACAAAATGGACATCATCCAGAACCACAGGAAGGCTGGCTGAGTGAAAATTCTACAACTAGAAGGAAAGAGAAAAGCACACTGAGACTCAGAGGAGCTTCAGAAGGCACAGGTACTGAGGCGCGTGTGTGGAGAAGACTGGCAACTGAGTGTGCGGCTGGCTTTCTCAAGCGAGAGGGATACAAAAGCTCCCAACTGCACTGAAATCCAGTTCCGGGCAAGACTCTGCAGACCCAGACTCATTCGGGGAGAAACTGGACCGTCTGGTAGCAGGTGAACTCAAGGGCAGCTTTCTCTCAGAGGTGCTTGCAGCAATTACCAGGGGACACTGAGACCCAGGGGCCTATTAGGGCAGGGCTGAGAGGAAGCTAAGGCTGTCTGCTCCGCCCTGAGATTCCATCCCATCCAAGCTGAGCACAGAGGCTTTTGCAATTTTGCAAGTCTTGTCTCATAAGGGTGTCTCCAGCACAGAAGTTCTCCCAGCATAGACACAGCTGATCCTCACAGCCAGTGGGCCTGGAGATCAATTCCTCCCAGTGATACCAACAACAATCAAGACTTAACTACAACAAGGCTGTGCACACAGTACACAAAGGGGTGCACCAAGAGTGTCCACCTCAGGTAACTGGGGAGGCTGAGCCACTGGGCCCTATAGGACACCTAGCACACAAAACCACTCTATCAACTCAGGGAAGCAGCCAAAATGCAGAGACAAAGAAACAGATCACAAATGAAAGAAATGGAGGAAAACAAACAACTGGATATAGAGTTCAAAACTATGGTTATAAGGTTTTTCAAGAATTTCCTAGAAAAGGCCGATAAATTTAGTGAGACCCTTGAGGAAGTGAAAAAGGACCAACTAGAAATTAAGCGTACACTGACTGAAATAAAAATATTATACAGAGATCTAACAGCAGACTAGAGGACCGCAAGAATCAAGTCAAAGATTTGAAATACAAAGGAGCAAAAAACACGCAGCTGGAAAAGCAAAAAGAAAAAAGAATCCAATAATTTGAAGATAGTGTAAGGAACCTCTGGGACAACCTCAAGCGTACCAACATCCGAATGATGGGGATGCCAGAAGAAGAGAGAAAGCAAGATACTGAAAACCTTTTAGAAGAAATAATGACCGGAAACTTCCCCCACCTGGTGAAAGAAATAGACTTACAAGTCCAGGAAGTGCACAGAACCCCAAACAAAAGGAATCCAAAGAGGACCACACCAAGACACATCATAATTAAAATGCCAAGAGCAAAAGACAAAGAGAGAATCTTAAAAGCAGCAAGAGAAAAACAGTTAGTTACCTACAAGGGGGCACCCATACGACTGTCAGCTGATTTCTCAACAGAAACTATTCAGGCCAGGCAGGAGTGGCAAGAAATATTCAAAGTGATGAATGGCAAGAACCTACAACCAAGATTACTCTACCCAGCAAAGCTATCATTCAGAATTAAAGGGCAGTTAAAGAGCTTCACAGATAAGAAAAAGCTAAAGGAGTTCATCACTGCTAAACCAGTATTATATGAAATGCTGAAAGGTATTCTTTAAGAAGAGGAAGAAGAAGAAAAAGGTAAAGATAAAAATTATGAACAACAAATACATATCTATCAACAAGTGAACCTAAAAATCAAGTGAATAAAAAGATCTGGTGAACAGAATAAACTGGTGAATATAACAGAATCAGGGCCATAGAAAGGGAGTGGACTGACAATTCTCGGGGGGAAAAGGGTATTGGGGGGAGTGTGGGAAGAGGCTGGATAAAAATCGTACATCTATGGATGAGGACAGTTGGGTGGGGTAAGGGCAGAGGGTGGGGTGGGAACCGGGTGAAAGGGAACTATGGGGGGAAAAAAGTGGAACAATTGTAATAATCTGAACAATAAAGATTTATTAAATTAAAAAAATTGATTCTTGATTAATTAAAATTCTAAAACTTAAAACAAAAAAATGAACATAAAAATGTATCCAGTTGATGCATAATTCTACAGAAGAGAACTTTTTCTGTTGGGTTACTTTTATTTTTATTTTTAAACTATTTATTTATTTTTTTTGATTATTGTATTTTATTTTCCCATCACTATTTAACCCCCTGTGCCCTTTTCCACCTCCACGCCTCTCCTCCAGCACCCCCCCCCCTCCCCGGCAATCACTACACTGTTGTCCATGTCCATGAGTTCTTTCTTTTCTCTCTCTTTCTCCCCTCTCTTTTTAAAAAATTTTGCTCAATCCACTTGTGTTTTAAACATCCCAGTGGTTTTTACAACCCAGTTGGGTTTCTTTTAAAAAAATGTTTTTATTGACTTCAAAGAGGAAGAGAAATAGAGAGAGATAGAAACATCAGTGATGAGGGAGAATCATTGATCAGCTGCCTCCTGCACACCCCCCCACTGGAGATGGAGCCCACAACCGGGGCATGTGCCCTGACTGGGAATCAAACTGTGATCTCTTGTTTCATAGGCCAATGCTCAACCACTGAGCCATGCCAGCCGGGCCAGTTGGGTTTCTTTATCTCTCATGAGACATACATGAGATATAGTCTGAGGACCAAAAGCACTGAAAAATAAATGGTCTCAAACTTTTTTCTGTCACCCACGTGTGGTAACATTGGTAGTGTGCTTTGGTGTCTGCTGGGTGTGGCCTCCGACCTGAGCTGGCTTTGTACATTGCTTGACTTAAGAATAAAGATTCAAATGAATAAAAATTCTTTTAAAAAGTCTCTTTAACAAAGAGAGTAAAAGAAAAAAGTAAACAGAATGGAAGATAAATTATTTTTATCTATGGTTTCTTTCTCCTTTATTTAACCCATGGCAGTCAACTTTCAATTTCTCATGCTTGCTTTGAGAAAAACCTTGTGACATTAGGAGGGGTCTTCTATTGGTCTGATTAGGAACATTCTGGTGAGAGAGGGGAAGGAGAGGATATAAAATGCAGCAATAAGCTATTTAGAGATATTCTCAAAAAGTTCCCAGTGACTTTCCTTGAAAGTTCCCATGAACTTATTCTTCCTTTCTCCATCATATTTCATTTTTCTCCCTACATTACCACATTGGGGGAAGAGAGAAATAAAAGATGTCTCTCTTTTTGGTGTCAGCAAATCAATTTCTCATCTTCCTCTCTTCCCTTTGATTCCATCAGCCTTTGAAGATCTTGGAGACTCCACCTGTTTTGGAAATTAACTGATGACACCTTCTCATGTCAATCTTGCTGTGCTTTTATTCCTTTATAAGTTGTTTTGAAGATGCCTGTTGCATTTAGATATGAAAACCTTGCTCACC
Source organism: Corynorhinus townsendii (assembly GCA_026230045.1). NCBI lineage: Eukaryota > Metazoa > Chordata > Mammalia > Chiroptera > Vespertilionidae > Corynorhinus > Corynorhinus townsendii. Next base: position 10,031,169 of record JAPDVU010000002.1, read on the forward strand.
ACATTGTCCTGGCATGGCATGTATCAAATGTGATTGATTTAATACTTTGATAACTATAGTGAAGTTCCTGATCCAATGGAACAAAAATTTATAGAAGCTGTAATTTCATGTCCTGAGTACTTGTAAAATACAGATGCTAGAGGCATAGTAAGAATCAGAATGTATTATTGCAGTGTGTGTAGTGCCTGTTTGAATGGCACGTGCTAAACTTCATCTCCTTAATTTTTATTTTTTTTTTTCAAGCAGGGGCTTGCAGAAAATGACTCTACCAGAAACTGTTACTCCCTTGGATCAGGACCAAGGCCCAGTGATATAACTGAAGGGGATAAAACAAAGAAGGTGGCCCCTCCCCAAATATTTCCCCACTTAATAGTTGAGTTATCGCATCAAATAGGATAAAGTTAAAAGTCTACCAGCTCTTTCTTCACCTCACAGCCTTTATTACTCATGATGGACTCACCCTGTGTTCTCTCACGTGAACTATTTTAAGGTTGCCCCAAACACTCTTGCTTTTAGCTCTTTCCTACTGAAGCCTTTCCACAAACTCTTAACTTAGATCAGTCCTATTTCCCCCTCCTCTGTCTGAATGTAGGATTCTCCCATGAGCACTTAAAAACATTTCATGATTAAGATACAAAGAGGTCTTAGGTGTTGGGAATGGGACAAGAGGATTTTATATGTGGAAATGATGTGAATTGTTATGGTAAGATGCCTGCAAATAGGGCTGCCAATTCTCCCCTGCCAATGGGTACATGCCACTCCATTTTCATGAGGGGAGCCTGTTCCCCCTCCTACTGAATCTGGGCTGAACCTGTGACTTGCTTTGACTAATAGAAAACAGAGATGAAACTGTATGATCTCAGAATTAGATTTTTAAGGTGCATTTTTCACTTCTTAGGATCTATCACCATGGAAAGAAGCTTGAGCTCAATCAGTCCTTAGATGTTTTAGTCATAATGGCTGAGACACCAGATATCAGCATAAAGTCATCTTATAAATAGCAGCCCCAATCAAGCACTCTATTCAATGCATCTACAGGAGAGACCATTGGCTATAGCCAATACCAGCAAGATATGCTTCTAGATTCTTTGGTGAAGGAACTGTTGTTTGATTTTTGCTTACTGATCATTTACCAAAGGGGTTGGCAAAGTGTATCTATAGACCAAATCCAGCCTCCCTCCTCTCTTTGCAAATAAAGTTATTTTTTTGGAACACGGTCATGCCCATTTGTTTTACATATTGTTTGTGAGCTGTTTCTTACAATGACAGAATTGAATGGTCTATCTGACCTTGTAAATAAAAAGTTTGGTGACCTCTGTTTGTAAAGGAATTAATAGAATGTGTCATTAAAAGGATAAATCACATTATGAAAGGATAGTGATTAGTTAGGGTAGTTATAACTGCTGTAACAAATTACATCCCAATATTTTTGTAGTTTAGATAAAATTAAAGTTTCTGTGTTGCACATGTATTAGTTAACAGGTTGGCAAGGCACCCTCCTCCACACAGTCATTCAGGGAGCCAGGCAAATCTAAGTTATTCAACAGACATTTCCAAGTAAGCGTGGCTGTGAAACAGTCAGTGTGCCAGGAAGGAGAGTAGAAGATACCTTGGTGATCAGACAGCAGGCTCTGTCACAAGCAGCATCATTATCATTGATATAATTTTATTAACTGATATTCCCTTTATCCAAATGCTTATTCAAGTTAGTTTATGAAGCAAATGCTCATCACACTAATGATTTTTAGTAGAATTTTTCTATCTGATGCCAAGGTGAGATAAAGGGGACTTTGGTAAGGATGATGACAGTGGTAAGAACAAGTAACTTGTTTATCACAATAAATATAATAAAAAAAGAAAATAAATTTAAATTATAGTTTACATTCAATATTATTTTGTACTAGAGGCCTGGTACATGGATTCGTGTTCCGGTGGGGTCCCTCGGCCTGGCCTGTGGGGATTGGGCAGAAACTGGCTGGTGCATGGATTCATGCACTGGTGAGGTCCCTTGGCCTGGCCTGTGGGGATTGGGCCAAATCCGTGCGCCAGGCCTCCGACATCCCCCAAGGGGTCCCAGATTGTGAGAGGGCACAGGCCAGCCTGAGGAACCCCACTGGTGCATGATCAGGGCCAGAGAGGGACCGCGGGAGGGCTGTAGGGCATGTCCGGCCCGTCTCTCCCAATCTCAATCGGCCAGACCCCAGCAGCAAGGTAACCCACTGGCCGGAGCGTCTGCCCCATGGTAGTCAGTGAGCATCATAGCTACCGGTTGAACAGTTGAATGGCCGAACGGTTGCTTAGGCGCGCACACACACACACACACACACACACACACACACACACACACATATATTAGATTAGTTTCAGGTGTACAGCATAGTGGATAGATAGTCATATACTTTACAAAATATTCCCCCTGATATTTCCAGTACTCACCTGGCACCGTATATAGTTATTACAATATTATTGACTGTAGTCCCTATGCTGTACTTTACAACCTCTTGACTATTTTGTAGCTACCAATCTAAACTTCTCAGTCCCTTCACCTTTTCCATTCATTCCACTCCCATGCTCCCACAACCACCAGTCTGTTCTCTGTGTCCATAGCTCTGTTTCTATTTTGTTTGCTCATTTATATGAAAAACGAGTAACTTGTAATCACTATGTTTCACATCCGAAACGAATATACTTTTGTATGTCAATTTTAATTGAAAAAATTAAAGTATAAAAAAACATACAAAAACAAGTAACTTTTGGAGCATGGAACATTTTGAAGGGAGAATGTAGTGGGTACTTTTGTTATTCAGAAAAGGCATTGAGGCCTGGAGTTTCTAGGGAGTTGAGGAGAGAGGTGAGCAGAAAGAAGACATGGATACAGAAAAGGAAATGTGAGTGTCTGGAAGACAAGCTTCACATCTTTGTCCTGCTTAGAGCACAAGGGGTCAGGGGACGTCTGGCGATTCTGACCAGGCATTTAGGGAGTGTCTCGGAGAGGCAGCATTGTGAGGCTACCACAGAGCAGGATGCAATCTCTCTTTAGGCAGTGACTCACTTTTCTTTTGAACAGTTTCCAAAATAATAGTAATAACAAAAATGATGGAGAAAGCAGATTACAGAGTCCTAGAATTTCAGAGTCCTAGATGATAGGCATGTGGAAGCTATTAAAGTGAGATGCTTTCTTCTGGCAGATCAAGCTCCAGTGGTATGGCTGTATATTCTCTATGCTCATTCAGTTTTGGGGTTCATTGAGGTTGAGTCTTAGAGGGGAAAAAAGCACAGGAAAGATAAGCTGATTTCTCAAAAGGGAAGTTTCCTTTTTTTTTTAAACATTCAGAGGGGGAAAAAGAGAGCTGGGTAAGGAATAAGCAATTTTAAAGAATTCTTCTTTGCCTAGAAATTTCAGGTTCTTAATTGGTCCATAAACTATTGATCCAAAAAAGAAAAGCTAAGATATACCTTGGTTCCTTAAGTACTTTAGAAACATCAATTTATAATATGACAACATATAATGAAACCTAAATGTATGGGACTCATTGTAAATATGTGCTAAATTCTCTGGAGAAATTAGAGGAAGGAGAAATCAGTTACTTATCAACAAAAGGATGCTAAAGAGCAAACCACCCTAAAACTTGGCTTAAAACAAAAATGATTTATTATTCCTCAGAAGTTGGTTCTTTTCATCTAAGCCAAACATATCTGCCCTTGGCTGGGCTTGCTCATGCACCTGTGGTCAAATGGCAAGCCATCTGAGGGTGGCTGATGGAGCAAGGCCTCAGCTGAGATAAAATGGCTCTGCTTCATGTGGTGTCTCATCCTCCAGCAGCCCTGCTGTCACTTTTCTAGAAGGGGTTTCCCTTTCTCAGCATTTCTCAGAATTGTTTTATAACATTACCACTTAATATTCTTAAAACTTATGGAAGACCCCGAAGAACTTTGGTTTGAGTTGGTTATAACTCTTCATATCTACCGTATTAAACTTTAAAATTAAGAAATTAAAAATATTCACTTATCATTACATTACAGACAAAAATAAATAGAAAGAATTGATAAAGAGCATGAATACATTTTTTATATAAATGGCATATATCTGTTAAAAATATCTATATTTTTCAAAACAGAGAAGTGAAAATGAATTGTTTTACATTTTTTTTTTCTGTCTGTCTTAATAGAAGATACACTCTCTTGTCCACTTCTGCATTTAGTCTACTACAATAGGTGTTTTTGGTTGTTGTTGTTGGAACATAAAAAAAGTTTGGCTTCCCATAGGTTTTTAGATGGAAGAGGGAGGAGACTGTAGATTTCCTGAAAGGGTCTTGGGGACCCCTAGTGTTCCTTGGATTATACTTGGATAATTGCTCTATTCAACTGCTCTGTAAAATTTATCATGACAACCTTTGGGAAAAAGAATTAAAAATGCAAAAGAAACATATAAGGAATTGTAATCCCCCTCCCTCCCAAATGGGCTAGTCACAGTGAATTTTAGAAAAACGATTTCCTCTAATTTATTAATTTGTTGTAACACACAACAACAATAAAAACCATGTGAGTTTTGGGCCAGTGCCCCAAATCACTTAGCCATCATGCCAAAAATTGCAACAAATAAGAATTTGAACCATGGGAAAAAGTTTCAAAGGATCTGACTAAATGCCTAGGTTGAATTTGATAACACCGTGACCTTAATTCCCATATACCTTGCTTTATTCAAGGGGTATTTTTTTTTCCTCACTCAAAAAGTTCCAGCCAATTTCATTGAGCTTCTTCTTGTTCCAGAAACTTCCTCAAGACTGACCTTTCATTCCCTGGTCACCAGAGCAGAATTTCTCAGAAATCAAAAGCCTGGCTGCTCAGTTGCTTTGGGAGCGGCCCTTCCTAACGTTTTGATTGGAAAAGAAACCTTGAGTCCTAACAAATTCATTTCAAAAAGAATGTGCTGAAGTTCCTTTGCCAAAAGCCATATACGAAGTTCATTACCAATTTTTTTAATACAAGTAATGCAACGGATGAAGAGTGTGAAGGTCTGTGAATTATTAGTTCTGTTTTTAAAATCCCATTATATATTACCCAGATATTTCTGCTCTACTTTAAAAAGTAGAGAATAATAGTAGCAGGCATCCCAACTCTCATTTCAGGTTATATATTATGAAGTAAATATTGGAAGCCAGAGAACATTTAAAAATTAAGAAATGTACACACAGAAGGACAGTTAACCATACACAATCTTCTTCCAAAGCTACTACTCTTACCAGTTGATTTTTTGCAATGCATTTAATTTTGTTGGCATTAGTAATAAAAAGGTATCTTTTACTGATTTCACAACTTTTCTTTTTACTTAAGATATATGATTTTCCTCTCTTGAGATTAACCACAAAGATAGTTTTTATTAAAAAAAAAAATACAGCATCCTTATGAAAACAATGACTTGTGAAAAGCGTTGAGAGTGACCTCAGAGGGAGAGATGGAACAAATCTCTAGGAAGCCTTAGATCCTCCCAGGCAGCTGGGCGCGCTTCCTTCCTACTGCCCTTGAGCGGACATGTGGTTTGCACAGTCCTCAGGGTTTACCCCTCCTGGGAGAAGAACCCTGTCATTTCCATTAGGAAGATGATTTATCGAGGGCAGTTTCTTTTTACAATTGGACAGGAAAATCAACCTTGCAGCCCGATGGTGCTTATTTCCTCTGTAAAGCCCTTCAACGATGAGGTTGTAGCATTTACATGGGCCTTAAACTGAATCACAGGCACCTCCCTAATGCCTTCTGTAACCTTATCTGGTAACTCACGAAGGTAACCACTGTCCTTATGGGAATCTAGCTCCTGGATTTCTCACCGGAGAGCAGTTAGCCCAGTAACAGATATGCCCCAGGGCCTTGCTGGAGAAGCCTGATGCGCAGGGTCACAGCTGCACGTGCCCTTGTAAAAGTGAACACAAGGGCTGCAGCTGGGAAATAATTTTCCACGAAGGCATGTGGCCAAACATTCTGCTTCCATCTACCGATCTCTCTGCATGCCCCTTCATTTCTCATTGAACCTCAGGGAACTCTTGGTGGTTCAGTTCCTCTTTTGAGGGTATAGCTAGAGGACGCACCTCTGCACCCCCCAGGGGGCGGTTTCCTCAAGCCTGTAGCACAGCCTCCAGGGCTCGCTCACACTTCTTAGATGTGGTTGTTCACACCTTGTCCTGGAGAAAAGTCAACTTGTGCTCAGAGCCTTGATGACACAGTAGCTTCCGTTCTGCTCAACAGGTCATGGATGCAGACACTTCCTTTCAAAACCAAAAGTGAATGGAGAGGAATGAGCACCACAGTGATAGTGAAGAGGTCTGGGAGCTGGTGTTAGGTTTGTGGCTAAGTAGTCGGTGATGTTCAGCAAGTCCCTCTGACTCAATTTTGCGTCTGCAGTAAGAGGTCTTGGGAAGTATGACTGGAAGATTTCAGATCCGGTAAAATTTTCATATATCTCTATAGCCCTAATAAAAACATATATTCAAGGCTGAAGGTTTCAGGTTAAAGAAATAGTGCTATCTCTTTAAACTAACATCAATTAGAACTTTGATTCACAATAGAAACTTTGTAGGCTCTCACCACTCTATGATAGTCAAACTAAACTGTCTTCCAATTTAGGAACACTCAATTGGGCATGACGTTGTGGTGGGGAGACTTGATTTCTGGTCCTGCTTTGGTTTCTCTCTAGCTATCTGACTTGGGGCAAATCACTTCAACCTTCTGACCCCCAGTTAGCAAAATGAGTGGGGTGAGCCAGATCAATGTTTGCTGAAAAAGGGCCAGGAATTGAATGCATTTGGCAAAAGAGGAGGCAACGATAAATGGGGTTCTATACCACAGCAAGTCGTGACCCTTGCCACGGAATCATTCAACACATATTTATTGAGAGCCTTTCCCCAGAGTGACCTTCCAGACATTGAACAACTGGACAGCCTGTCATCAACTGATCAGAATGAATGCTGGTGGCAGCCCTGACTTCTCTGGGGACCCGCTGCAGCATCAGCCAACTGTTGCTGGGTCCTGGGGGGGGAGGGTTCTGGAGAGGAGCTGGAGGACTGGGGAACATGGGTGCCCATCCAAGTGACTGGTTTTTAGTCTATGGAAAGCATGTCAGAATTTTCACAACTGGCATGGCCCAACAGTAAGGACCTGAATACTCTCACCTCTGCACTGCTGTTGGGTATATGTTCTCTATAACCTTGTCTGTCAAGCCATTATCACTGGACCAGCAGCAGCACCAGCAGCCCCTGGGAGCTCACTAGAAATGCAAATTCCTGGTCTCACTCAAGAACTCCTGACTCAGACTTCGTATTTTGACAAGATCCTGGGTGGTTAGTGGCACCTTTCAATTTGGGCAGGTCTGGTTTACTTAAAACACACAGGGATTTTTGGCTGGCTGCCCATAGGCAATTGCCAAGGAGTGCGGATTTTCAATAAGAAGAGATAACAGTTTCTGCCAAGTCTGAGGACTCATTTCCCTGGTGGATGCCAGTTTCCTATGCTGAGGCTAGTTGTTGTGCACCCTTGATTGCTTCTGTTCCCCTGTGGTCATTGTTAACCAGTCAAGCTAGGCCCGGGGAGCACACAGAGTCTTCCCTTCTAAAATTAGAGGGTTCTAGGTGGATTTTTGATGGGGTCTAGGCTTTACCTTTCAAATTCTAAGTGTGGGAGCAAGCTGTCCTTAGCCTGCGTTGGGACTCTGGCCAACCCACTGACCCCTCAGAGATTTCAGTCCTCTCAATTATGAAATGATCTTAAAGCCCCCTTTCCTCTCAGACAGGGATGGCTACAGAATGTGCAGGACACAGTGCAAAATGAAAAGGCAGGGTCCTTAGTTCAAAAGAAAATTTAAAATGTACAGTTATAAGGAGTAAAATGTAAAGCTTTTTTCCCTATAAAAATACTCTATTACTAATAAAACATAATAGGGCTAATCGTGATAAATGTGCAACAGTAAAAACTTACCAATGCAAATGTAATATTTTTTGTGCCAGAAAGGAATAATAATACTTCTTTTCCATCAACTGTGGTGACCTTTAAATTTAATTTCTATTCATAAGCTTGTGGATATTCACTTTGCCAGGTAGCAGCAGTTTTCATAACCAGAGGTTCTAAACTCTTTGAAAAAATTGAGTAACTCCTGCATATGTCTTATCACAATGTTCGCGTGCATCTGCATCCTATATTTCGTAATAATTTACTGGCAAAGTTTATTGCTTGTGTACTGGAAGTTCCTGTCCCTGTGCTTAGGTCAGAGTTAATACTTGTGCACATGCTGCAGGAATGAGCTCCAGGAAAGGTTAGGCCAGCTGGTCCCCCACGAAGAGTCCTTTCCATGGTAAGCCTTCCTTTCCTCCAGGGCTGCTGTTGCTGCTGCCATTGTCAATGCCAAGCTGGGTTCCGGTGTTACCACAGTTGCTCCCAGAGGCCCTGAGGTGCCCAGGACTACCTCAGGTGTGAACAGTGATTGGCTAGGGCTAGGCCAAATGCTCCATGATGCCCACTTCCAGCCATGAATAGACCTATGCCTGTAGCATGCACTGGCTACCTCACAGTGAATTGCATATTCTCTGCTCATACACATGCTTCATTGTCCCATTGGGCTAAACTTACAAAACTCAAGTTTGAAGATTGGATTATTACAATTTTCAAGAAGACAATAGCAAAACATTAAGCCAAATGCTGGGCCCCTTCTGAGAGTGGGACCCTGAACAATGTCCATGAAGTCAGTCATGCTATCAGGTATAATGGAAATTATGCTTCCAAATTGGATTTGTATCATTATTGATTCAGAGAAACCATTCATTCTTTATTAATATGCTAAGTTTATAATCTTTTATATGGTGCCATTTCTATTCATAATGATGAGTTCAAGTGGAACATTTAATAGATTGCTTTTGCAATTAGACATTTATTCTAAAGGAATAATATAAAAACCACTTTGAAAGTCCATGGTTGGTCAAATATATTCTTTTCTTGATTAAATATGTATCTTCCTATAAGGAGTTAAAGATACTTAATATGTTAAACTCGGGCTAATTTTCTTTTTGAGTCTAGAAGCCTGAACCAGGCCCTGAATAAATATTGGATGAATGAATAAAGGTCTTCTTAAAAAAAAGGTGGAGAAAACCTCATCCCAAGGAAGTCGGAAATTGGGCCAGCTGTTCTAGGTTGATGGTACTGTGTGTTGAGATTTACTTTGGAAGCTCATGAAAAGGCAAATACCCATGCTCCTCTCCTCCCCATAGGGTTGTAACAACAGATCTGGGGTAAGTCCCAGGGATTTTTTATATTGAATAAAAATCAGGTGATCCTGATTCAGGTGGTGGATTTACCAGCAAATTCAGTGTTTTAATTCTGCATAGGGATTCTGAACTTTATCCCTTAGCAAAGCTAGATCAAAAGATGAACAGACCAATACATTTTCTACCTACCAACTTCCGGCTCTGAACTAAAAGAGTGCCCCTTAGTTCCTTTTATCTCCAGATGTTAATATTGCTATGGTCTTCCACATTTTTCTAGGAGCATAACTTCATCTGGAAAGGTGTCATGACAATGGGTTATGCTTTTGAAAGACATTCTTAAATAGGGTAATTGTGTGAAAAAGAAGTGAAGGAAAGGAAGGATGAGGAGAACAAAGGAGAAGAAATGAAACTCCAAGACTGGCAAGTTTGGAAGGAAACATTAATTCCATTGCATATATTTATTGTATGCCTATTTTGTCCCAAGGGCATTGGGCCCTGGGGAATTATAAATAAAAAAGACTCAGTTCAGTTCCTAGAAGAGAGTGCCTTTGGAAGGAGTGAACAGGAACACCTACTGGGCTACTTGTCTTTGTAAATAATTTGTGACAGTTGCTATCTGAGCAAGGTAGTTGGATTTGGTGGTTTAAGAATCATCGTGATTGACAGGTGTCTCTGAGTTTCCTACTAGTAGTTCCCAAATGGCCAGTTTCAGGATCAACTAGACAACGGCTAAAAAGCAAATTTCTGGGCCCCACTTCAGGAGGTCTGGGAATCTGCATTTCAGACTCAAATAATTCTAGTGTAGTTAGCCTGCATCTGAGGACCACAGTAGTATGGGTCTGGAACTAGCTTTGAACCTCAAGCATTAGAATGGAACTGAACTGAAGCTAATTTGGGGAGCATAGAAGTCCTTCTTGAACCTGACTGTCATTCCAACTATATCTCAATAAAAACGATTAAAACATTTTGGAAAAAAAAAAAAAGACAATCTCATAAAATAGCAACCTGAGGTTGAAGGATCCTGTTTAATGGCATTTTCTCTCCTCTCACTGCAGTGCTGCCTACTCAACCCCACCTCTCATTCTTTTCCTTCCCCATCTTAAGAGAATCAAGATTCATGAAGGAGAGAGGAAGATGAAACAAGGAAAACGATGAGTCGTGTACAAGGTATTCTTGCCTGTGTCGTGTCTTAGTTAAATTCAAACTTTTTGTATCTCCATTATTATAGGGAAAAGATGAATTTTTGCCTTCATCCAGACTCTAGTTGCTACGGATTAACAGTTTCTGATTTGAATAAAACACAAATAACTGTTGTTATAAGTTCAAAATTTTAGTTTGAACTTCCTATTTAGTTTATCGTTTCTTGCCAGTTAAATATATCTGATTTTCTGAACTTTTGCCTCTGTTGAAATGATTTGTAACCCGGATTATTTTAGTGTGTTCTAGTGGCTAAAAAAAAAAAAAAAAAAAAAAAGATTGAGGAATGAAACATTGCTGTTTTTATAGTAGGATGGCTTTTCCTGAACACGTCAAGAACTTTGGATTTCACCAAGTTTCCATTTCTGATGAGTTGTTTGGACACTAATGATTCTCAGCATTTTAGGCAAGCCACTGATTATCTGTGTTGCTGGTTTACCTAAAATTAATTTTTAAACTATGTATAATTAAAAGCTAACTTAAGAAATAATACTTGAAATTAGTTTTATTTAGTAGGTTGTATATAAGCCTTGACATATAAAAAACTTTACAGAAATATCATTTGTTCTAGACTCAGATTTGTCAGTCAATATAATACTCTACATTTAGAACCAATGTTTACCTTACTTGTGAAATTTATTTATAAGAAGGTATGCAAGTACCTTATTGAAGGATTCCGCTGAGACTACTGGATCAGTGTACGTATATATTAAGCTGGGAGTCCGAGAGATTGAGAATGGGCCTGTTAGACCACAGGATCTCATCGGTGGTGATGTTTATCTTGATGTCTCCAACTCCTAGAACAAGATGCCCCAACATGTTTATTAAATAAACTTTTATGTCTGCTTTGATTTAATATTGAGTGTGCTTTAAACTTGATACTAAAATTGGTCTGAGAGGTAGTTCCAGGCCTCCCAGGCAAAAGGTTAGAAGTTGCCAAAGTTCTTGAGAACATGTCCTCAGTGTTAGTGCTGTGCTGACAGCACACTCAGGATGTTTCCAGAAAGGTAATTCATGGAAGAACAACAAGGTAGAACACTGATATTCAGGAAGTAAAGGATTAGAGTTTATTCTCAATAATCATAATAAATTACTTGGATAAACAATTAAAAATTTATTTGACACAAGCTTTAGCTATCCACAGCTAAATGTAAGACCCCAACCTCATAGATCTTATCAATTTGGTTAAACTCAAGCCACACAAATTATCTATTTATTTATTTTTTGTAGGCACAGAGCTAGTTCCAGGGGAAAGCAATGCCATTAGATAACACATCTTTCTTTTTGTGCATCTCCTCCCTTCTACATATTGTTTATTTTCTCTTTAATTTGGAGATGTTGAAGGTATAGAAATGTTGCCCCTATGAAAGGACCTTATAGCTTTGTGAAGCCAATGCTACAGGTAGTTTTACATAACAATATAATAATCCTATATAATAAAGAGGTAATATGCAAATTGACCCTCACACCCTCACACAAGATGGTCTCCCCCATGTGGTCAAAGATGGCTGCCACAAGATGGCCAGCAGGGGAGGGTAGTTAGAGGTGACCAGGCCTGCAGGGGAGGGCATTTGGGGGCAATCAGGCCGGCAGGGGAGCAGGCTGGCAGGGGAGTGGTTAGGGGGTGATCAGGCTGGCGGGCAGGTGAGTGGTTGGGAGCCAGCAGTCCCAGATTGTGAGAGGGATGTCCCAGATTGGAGAGGGTGCAGGCTGGGCTTAGGGAATTTCATGCATTGGGCCTCTAGTAACAATAATAATAACTCTACATGCTTATACATGTTGAAATAATGAAAACTTTAATTTTCAAGTGTTTTAATGTTTAATCAAATATATAAAATTTAGCTGTTCCTCTTTATTGAGCTGGTGAATTATAAGACAAGAATGTGAAACGAGCCAACAATTTTAGTTACCCAGTGGTCTTTAAGAAATATGTGTTGACTGGATATTTACATTGCCAGAAAAATTTTTAGACGTAAATTGAAAAATTGACATATACCATGTCCTTAAATAAAATGATCTCTTTGCTATATTTTTATATAACCTTGATTTGCACTGACTCTTTTTCTGTATGAGGAATCCCAGAGATTTTACTAATGAGCTCATAAGTTTCCAGTCACTTGTACATGGTGAAATAGAGAAAGAATACTGTTGGTCGCTTTTTAAATAGAAGGTGTACTTTCTCATGGGAAAAATACTACCTGAGAGGTACAATTTCATTTTGTACATTCTACCTTCTAAATGTTACTTTTTATGCTGTAATGAATTCAAGAGGAAACTCTACCCTTTCCTCTAAATGACTCATGATGTAATGCCTTTACAGATTAAAAGCACAATTTGACTAATGGGTCTCATTCTTACTTGAAAGGTTTTATACATTTCATCACATTCACTCTATTGGACACACTGCAGACTACATAACTTGTTCTAAAAATAGAATGCATGAAAAGGGTTGATTCAAAAATCAGAGGTCTCATTCTAATTGAGTTCTCCAGCTTGGGATTTAACCATTAATAATGCTAAATTATAATGTCATGTATTATGGCTGGGCAGAGTGTAAAAAATAAAAGCCATTGACAGCATTATGGGATTGTTTAAAGTAAAGATTATCACTATGAACTGTTAGATTAGAAACTGTAATCATAAACCAGATGGCAAAATAGGCATAATGCCTATTTTCTGATATATTGCTTATTTTGATTTTTAAATGGCTAGTAATTCATATTTGTTTTTGATAATAAAGAGGTCTGTTTAGATAGCTGGACATATCTGTTAAATCAATTGAGACTAAAGATGCTGAATAATAAAGTAATTCATATAAAGGACAAAAGGTAAGCAAATAAGAATGGAAAGAAGGAAGACAAATGGAAGTTTTAGGGGAAAATGGCAAAATAGAAATAGATTTTGATTATAATAAGGATACTTAACGTTATTAATTATTTTTACTTAATTACTTGTGCTGTCAGGAAAAATCAAAGAAGCAAGCAAACACTGGAATAATATAAATGCAGGTATTAATGTTCCGATTCCCATGTAGTTAATTTAGTTGTTTTTTTTTTTAAGTAGCGTATTTCAATTTTGTATTCCCTTGTTAAACATTTTTTCATTAGGCATAAAATATGTCATGTTTAGGAATTCCAGATGCTTTTTCCATTTTGCTTAGGTTACTGAAGAAATGCTTCAGTTTGGGCATATGAGGTTCAGATACTTCTGAAACATTTGAGTGGAGATGTCAGATAGACTTTTAGATATGGGAGAGGCAAAGGAAGAGGCTCTATTGGTGGCAATCGTGGAACAAGATGAGGTTGCCTAAACAGTAACAGATATAGTCTTATAAAATCTAAAAGGGCTTGGCCTAGCCCAGTGGTCGGCAAACCGCGGCTCGCGAGCCACATGCGGCTCTTTGGCCTCTTGAGTGTGGCTCTTCCACAAAATACCACGGCCTGGGTGAGTCTATTTTGAAGAAGTGGCGTTAGAAGAAGTTTAAGTTTAAAAAATTTGGCTCTCAAAAGAAATTTCAATCCTTGTACTGTTGATATTTGGCTCTGTTGACTAATGAGTTTGCCGACCACTGGCCTAGCCGGTTTAGCTCAGTGGGTAGAGAGTCCGCCTGCAGTCCAAAGGGTCCCAGGTTGGGACCAGAGTCAAGGGGACATACCTTGGTTGCAGGCTCTTCCTCAGCCCAAGCTCTGATTGGGGCTTGTGCAGGAGATGTTTCTCTCTGTCTTTCCCTCTCTCTTCTACTCTCCCTAAAAACCAATGGAAAAATATCCTCAGATGAGGATTAACAAAAACAAAAAAACAAAACAAAAAATCAAACAAACAGACAAACAAACAAACAAACAAAAAACCACTCAAAGAGCTTTAATGGAAACAACAGTTCATACTATATTTATATTTTCATTGGAGAAAAACTCCAGCTTTTGGTCTTTTTGCTAAGTCTACAGAGTTTAAGGGAAGCCAGACCTATAGCTGCAATAATTTTACTAGTACTGCTGCCCTGAGTTGAGTGATAAGTATGGGCTTTCTCTCTTTCATATTCTTTGTCCCTCCTCTCTCTTTTCTCTCTTCCTTATACTGATAATTTGTTGAAGAGAATTTGCTTTCCTAATAGTTGTATTTAGTCTAATTCATTTACACTTAATTTTCCATAAACAGGCAATAGCAAAAGAATAGGAATAAATATCTAGTTAATAAAATGCAACACTAACAGTATTTTGTCCCACAATTTTCCTAGTCATAGCCAATAGTAAGCAGTTGCTGTTTATATTGGGTGACATTTTTTGTATCAGGATTAGGAGAGATGATGACCAAATGTTCTTGTCCTAGGAAACTCATAGGTAAGGATGTTCCTGCTTCCCCTGAACACATTTGGAAAATGACTTCTATTTACTATCAGAAATGATTTGGAAATTTCTGTGAAAAGATGATAATTTCAGAATATTAATTGCTAATTAATAGACCATTCCCAGTCGAAACAATAGAAAACTCCAGGAAACCTGATTAAAAAAAAAGGAAAAACCCAACCTATCCCCTCCCTTGTTATAGGTCCTTGGGAAGGGTGGGGCCAGGAAGGGGAATGATGGACAGTCACCATATTCATTGGAATGGAATATAAAGTTGAACACAGTGTTTACACCTGAGCATGAGCAACAATGATCCCATTATGCACTGACCTTTAGAAGAAGAGGTGAGAGCGTCCTGAACAGGCAGTCCTTGGGATCTAAGGCAAACGCGTTCCCATTCCAGGACACAGACTCTATGTACCTCATGAGGCTTATTCCAAAGATGGACAGAAAATGAGGCTTATTCCTAAGATGGAGAGAAAAAACAATACAGAATGAACAAGGGTTCAACTCACAAATCTGGTGTTTCCATAAAATATGGATGTGGAGAAGCCAACCACAACACTTCCATAATCTCAGAGATCTAACTGCTGTCTGTGCCTCTTGCAATATTGTTCTGTTATGTACCACACGGTGCAAATGAACAAACATTGAAAGGCGGTCCTCTGCTTCAGCTATCTTAGAATCTAAGCCACTCACAAAACCATGTCCTGTCAGCCAGAGGACACTTTGGGATGTTAAGCTGCCAGGCTACGTTGCACAGTAAACTATGCTCAGAATAAGCAGCTCTACATGTTCGTCTGAGAATCGTTTGTCTATTAACTTTAAGCAAGTTACTTCCTCTTCCTTTGGTTCTTCTTTGTAAAATGGAGATAATTACTTGGATAATGTACAAGAAAGCATTTTGTGCACTCCAAGGTTTTATATTGTATTGCCAATTCGGGGGACCAAAGCATCTTAATCAAGTTATCACAGAACCTTGTTTGCTTGTCCACTGAAAGGGGAGACGGAAATATGGTGGCCCAAGCACAAGTGCAAAGAACATCTGGGGGTTCAGAGGCTTCTGTCCACAGTGAAATGGTAGAGGGGGTTGTCACTAAGATGTTACAAATTCTCACCTACAGAAAAGTGATTTAAAAAATAGCTTCTCTATACCCAAGCCTGACTATAATAGCCTCTTTGCTGCTTGTTAAGGAATTCTTGATTTTCCAATTTAAGTTAATGTAATTACTCTGCATTTACGTTTATCAATGTAGTATTTAAGTTTAACCAATTCATGATTCTTTCTTTCCCATTTCCCTTCTTATTTCTTGGAAGTAATTCAAGTCCTAGGATGGGCCTAATGATCATCTTGGCTTTCACGATATTTGCTTCTGCCGTAAATGTACAAAATCTACGCAGTGATTCAGGTAACTCTGATCCCAACTCTCTGTCCAGGATTGCATAAAGAAAGCCCTTACTGTTATTTCAGTGACTGGGAGAAGAATATGATAAAAGAAATGAGAAAAAACACAGTGATAAATAATTAAGCATGCAAATATTATTATGCCTCCTAGGGAAGACGATTTACTCTTTATCTGGGTCCATCAAATCACTGTGCCAAGGTCACCCTGAAGCCTGCAGTGTAGAGCCTCTAGCAGCTAACTCCCTGAGTTGGACATGACTTGGAGGGGATGTCTTCAGAGAAGAGGCCAGTGGAAGGAGAAAAGCCTCTGTTATTGCCTTAGAGATGGTAGAATGGAGCAGTGATTAGTAGCTACCTCTCCCCGTTTGAGACAGCAGGGAGAGTAAGAATAGAGGTGGCAACTGATGGGGATAGCCACATGGTGGGAGCAGTAAGGTGTTAGAGCAGATCATCGTTTCCCTCACGGATGTGAGAGACTCAAGCCAAGGGAAAAGCTTGATGGGTGAGAAATGTTTAATGCAATGCAATTCAATTCAGTTTGCCTTTCATACAAAGCAGTGGTTCTCCACCGGGGCTGACTCTGCCCACTCAGGGACACTGGTAGTGATTGGAGACATTGATGGTTGTCAAAACCAGGGGAGGAAGTGTGCTCCTGGCATCTAGTAGGGACAGGCCAGGGATGCAGCTGAACATTTTAACATACACAGGACAGCCCTTCACAACAAAGAAATATTTGACTCGAAATGCCAGTAATGCCAAGAGTAAGACATCTTTTTAAAAAATTTTAAAATTCTTTATTGATTAAAGTATTCCATATGTCTCCTTTTCCTCCCTTTGACCTCTCCCCGACCATCCCTCACCCCCCTCTCCACTTTGCTTTCCCTCTGAGGTTTGATGGTCTGTTCGATGCTTCTGTGTCTCTGGATCTATTTTTGTTCATCAGTTTACATTGTTCATTATATTCCACAAATGAGTGAGATCATGTGATATTTATCTTTCTCCGACTGGCTTATTTCGCTTAGCATAATGCTCTCCAGGTCCATCCATACTGTTGCGAATGGTGAGTTCCTTCTTTTTTTTTTTACAGCAGTGTAATATTCCATTGTGTAGAAGTACCACAGTTTTTTAAAAAATATATTTTATTGATTTTTTACAGAGAGGAAAGGAGAGGTATAAAGAGTTAGAAACATCGATGAGAGAGAAACATTGATCAGCTGCCTCCTGCACACCCCCCACTGGGGATGTGCCTGCAACCATGGTACATGCCCTTGACCAGAATCGAACCCGGGACCCTTCAGTCTGCAGGCCGACGCTCTATCCACTGAGCCAAACCGGTTTTGGCAGTTTTTTTAATCCACTCATTTGCTGATGGGCACTTACGCTGTTTCCAAATTTTAGCTATTGTAAATTGTGCTGCTATGAACATAGGGATGCATATATCCTTTCTGATTGGTGTTTCTAGTTTCTTGGGATATATTCCTAGAAGTGGGATTACTGGGTCAAATGGGAGTTCCATTTTTAGTTTTTTGAGGAAACTCCATACTGTTTTCCACCGTGGCTGCCCCAGTCTGCATTCCCACCAGCAGTGCATGAGGGTTCCTTTTTCTCTGCATCCTCACCAGCACTTGTCGTTTGTTGATGATAGCCATTCTGACAGGTGTGAGATGGTACCAGTCGTTTTGATTTGCATCTCTCAGATGATTAGTGACTTTGAGCGTGTTTTCATTTGTCCCTTGGCCTTTCTGTAAGTCCTCTTTCGACAAGTGTCTATTTAGGTCCTTGGCCCATTTTTTGATTGGATTGTTTGTCTTCCTTTTGTTAAGATGTATGAGTTCCCTGTAAATTTTGGAAACTGAACTCTTATTGGAGATAACATTGGCAAATATGTTCTCCCATGCAGTGGGCTTTCTTGTTGTTTTGTTGATGGTTTCTTTTGCTGTGCAGAAGCTTTTTATTTTGATGTAGTCCCATTTGTTTATTTTCTCCTTAGTTTCCATTGTCCTGGGAGCTGGATTGATAAAGATATTGCTATGACATATGCCTGATATTTTGCTGCCAATGGATTCCTCTAAGATTTATATGGGTTCCTGTCTTACGTTTAAGTCCTTTATGCATTTTGAGTTTATTTTTGGGTATGGTGTAAGTTGGTGGTTTAGTTTAAGGGTGGGACATCTTGACTCAGAGGAACGTCTTTTCAAAGGCTGAGGTTCTGCTTACTGTCCACCTGATGGGGGAGAAAGGGATTTGAAATACAGATAACTTTATTTTGGACAATATTAGGCAGGAAAGTACCTACTATGAATATTTAATACAAACTCAGATGCTTAATTCAGACTATGTCTATTTAATGTTTTAAAAATGAGCAAGAAAAAAAAGGCAGTCAGTGATTAGTGTGTTCTTTATAAGTTGCCAAAGAATCAGAACCCTGCAGTCCTAACTAAATATTTTCCAATTTTGTCTGCTTACCAAAATTACCCAGAAATTCCGATTCAGTAGTTTAAGTAAGAAGTTCAAACATTTCTATTTTTCAAAAGATCTAGAAAACACTCTGATGCATGGCCAAGGGTGAAAACCCACTGTTTCATAGTCACATGGAGAAAGCTATACTGATTTAAATAACATTCTCACTTTTGTGCTTCTGCTTACAACCTAAGGGTTTAATGGTTTTAACTGGAGAGAGAGGGTCATAGATGTGTAGAAATGTATTCCACTCCTCCTTCCTTCTAGATAGTATTCAGAGCCTTAGTTTAAGGAAAATTACAATGGTTTTGGGATATAGAGATAGACGTACCTACAAAACCGTTTCTCTTTTTTGCTTTTAAGAATGAGTTCTCCCAGCAAAAATGTGTGGCCCATTCAGACTTAATGAGATATTCAGGCAATCTACTTACTACTCTTAAAAAAAAGTTATCCCTTATATATCCCCCTTTACCCTCTTGACCCTTGTATGACTCCCCCATCCTGCCACATTTGAATAAAGTTACTGATGAGGAAACAGGGTACAGAGATTAAGGTCTCCAGGTTACACAGGAAATCAGGGGGCAGATTGGGATCACATTTCCAGCAACCAATCCAGAAATCCCACCTAAGTAGCTTATCCGGAGTTCTGTAAGGGCAAAAAACTGTGCCAAAGCAGGTTTCAGAGGAAACAAAGCACAAGCTGGTTTGCCCATTTGAAGAAAGCACACACAGGCACACATCCACAAGCAGGCAAGCTTTTCACTTTTAATATTGATTCTTTATACTGTTTGTTGCCTCTTGATTTCAATATTCAAGACACTGTTGACCAGATTCAAATGAGCACAATTTTATTTATTTATTTTAAAATATTATATATATTCTTATTAATGCTTGGTATTACTGCATTCTGGTATTATGGGTGTTTTTAATTTATTTTTTAAATTTGTCTTTATTGCTGAAAGTATTACAGATGTCCCCTCCTTTTTCCCATTGGTCCCTTTCACCCCACACCTTCCCCTCTCAGGCTTCACCACACTATTGTTTGTGTCCATAGGCTATGCATATATGCATAAA
The DNA here is from genome assembly GCA_026230045.1 of Corynorhinus townsendii. NCBI lineage: Eukaryota > Metazoa > Chordata > Mammalia > Chiroptera > Vespertilionidae > Corynorhinus > Corynorhinus townsendii. The sequence goes on from JAPDVU010000002.1 coordinate 10,050,893, forward strand.
AGTTCCCCAGTTAATCTCTATCCACCCACTCCTCACCCCCACCTTCCCTCTGAGATTCATCAGTCTGTTCCATGCTTCTATATTGCTGGATCTATTTTGTTCATCAGGTTGTTTTGTGCATTAGATTCCACATATGAGTGAGATCATGTGATACTTATTTTTCTCAAAGTAAATTGTTAAACCTAAATTACATTTTTCCTAAGTCTGTTAAGGAACAAAATACAAAATAAGACAATATGTGTGTGGTTTTTTTTTTGTTGTTGTTGTTTGTTTTCTTTTTTTCCTGTTTCAAATAAGAGATGCCTTCTCTTATTCCTCCCTTCTTTAGAAAAGTCTGATCCCCTAGTGTTATCAATAACCAGGCATTATGGAGGGACATCCTCAATTCTTTGAAAAACAATGCCATATTATTTTAGATTTTGCCATTGAATCCATTGCAAGCAAAACTCAAGTCATTGCAAGGCCTCCTCATTTGCATGGAAGAAATGACTAAAAGTGATGAATGAGAGCTCTTTGAGAACTTTTGATGACAAGTTTATTGGGAAATGTGAATAAGGAACGGCTATCATTTCTGTTTCTATAAACCATTGCCATGAAAAGGATGAAAAACATGAATGCACCCAGGAGAGCTTTGCTTTGACACCAAAGAATGAAAATAGAATAAAAAGACAAATCAATATAAACATTAAATGTTCCAGATGAGTTTTACCACATGACCACAGAAGAGTGAGACAGGGTTCTGAGAAGTAAATGACAGAGATTGAAGAAATTTAAACTGCAAACATCTAAAAAGAATGTCACATTTTGTCTCATGACTCTGGAAAAATTTATTGTCAGATGCCAAAGACAGATGGGACCATCAAGATCCTACTCTTGTGTTATTTACTCTGAGATTGATGGGCAAGCAGGATAGTCTGTGGGTGAAAATTTGCTTATTCACTGTAGGTCTAAAAGTGAGCATAATCTAAACTTTACCACTTTTTATAAAAATTCTAGGCAGCTATGAACATGTATGAAATGTGGATTACCTAGAACAGGAGTCACTATAACCTGTTTATAACCTGTTTAATACTGTAGTTCATTGATTTAATTGTCAATAGAGAATTAAGGGAGACCACAATTATGAGCTACCCTGTAGAGCTATTAGGTAGAGGTAGCTCAGAGCTACTAACTGAGAGTAGAGAATTTTTGAACCTGGAGATGTTCTTGAAGACAATGTAGCCAAACAAGAAAGAAGTGTCTAACCAGAGCAGATGATATTTGGAATGGCTACTATCAGGAGCACATTCAGAGCTTCTGGACACCATGTTCCACTTTTGAATGCCTTATCATGCAAAGCCTCTCTCTTCTGACCCATCTTAGCGTGTTATGCTTGAGAGTACTCATGTCCAGACCACTGGGGGAGCTTAAGTGGAAGGGATAGATGTTCTTCCAGAGGCCAGGAAACAGTAATTCGTCTCCAGAAAGCCTGATGGGATTAGAGTCTCAGAAATGCGGATCAGAGCCTAGAGCCAACTACCGAGACTCTGAAGTGTAGCTTTAGCTTGGTTAAATTCTTGGTGGAGCCTATGGCATCAGAAAAAGGATTGCGGTCATATAACAATGATTATCTTTGGTTTCAAAACATTTACTTTCAAAATGATCTTCAGGGGCATGTAATCCCTGTGAAATTACAGTGTAACTTTCCAATCTAACTGTATCTGATCATCAAAGCACAGAAAGGAGTAAGAGCTGTGAGCCAAGCTGGTATGAAAACAGTGTATTCTAGTAGTAGCTCATCCTCCACCAACACAGTATGGACAGTCAAATCACTAAGCGCCCATGTGTCCTAGTGTCTTCAGCTACAAATCAACGTAGTATTGTGCACAGCTAGCTCAGAAGACCTTCTGAGGGAAAGACCAAGGAAGCATTTTATTTTGTTTTAAAGGACAAGTTGTTTACTAAAACACATAAAAGTATTTAAGGGTTGCTGCTGGCCTACACATGAAGGCGTATCATTTTCATGGCTATTGCTAAGTGATTTTTATATTACATTACTTTATATACCAACTATATGTTGTATGACTTAGAGTGTGCTTTGTTGGAATATTTTAATAATAAAATAACAGGAACAGTAATTGTTATTTGTGAATTTTGAAACGCCGTGGCAGATACCGTGACAGCTATTTTATATGATTGCATTTATTCCTATAAGCCATTGCAAAGCAATGTGCCGAGGAGATATTGCGATCTCCAATGTTAGACTGGGGCTTGGAGAATTTGGAAAGTTGGTCAGCCAGTTTATAAGTGGTAAATGCAGAATTCAAACCCACTTCTGACTGATTCCAAAGCATAGGCTAACCCCTACAAATCCTAACCCCTAGGACCTCAGAAGGTAACCATATTTGGAAATCAGGTCTTTAAAGAGGAAATTAAGTTTAAATGAGGTCATTCAATTGGACCCTAATTCAAGATGACTGGTGTCCTTATAAGAAGAAGAAATTTGGACACAGACACACACAGAAGGAAGACCATGTGAAGACACAGGGAGAAGGCAAGCCAAGGAGAGAGGCCTCAGAAGAAACCAACCCTGTCAACACCTTGCTATTGAACTTCAAGGCTCCAAAATTGTGAGACAATAAATTTCTGTTGATTAAGCCACCCAGTTTGTGGTATTTACTATGGCAGCTCTGCCCGGTTAATACTCCCACCATTATATGTTGTCAGTTCATTAGAGTGGAAAGCTGTCCAGCCTGGAAATCCTCAGCTGATCTGAGAAAACCATCTGGTCAGAGACAAATGTTCGGAGCTCTCGTCCCCTCCATCTCAGATGTGTTTACACACTAACCTTGTCTTTCTTGCCTTTGAAATTTGGGCCCCAGCACCAATATATGTAGAGCCCACTTGAACCCATCCTACGGCTTGGATCAGGAATCTAGCCGGGTGTAGCCAAGTTATAGCTGACAGACCTATGAGAAGAAATTATCGTTGTTGTAAGCGACTGACGTTTGAAGTGGTTGTTTCTTGGTGCAGCATTACCGTGGCAGTGGCTGATGCATCTATCACCATCTTGTCCCGTGATCTCTATTAACACGCAGTATCTGGGTCATGTTTGTGTAATGAACGCCTCCGTGGGTTTTTCTGTGTGATTTGGAAACAACTCATGCCAAGCTTCCTCCAAATATTTCCCACATCCTGGAGTTAGAGCCTAGAGACTTATTTAATTAAGTGTAAATGTGCTCTGGTCTTCTGGAATCTCCTTCTGCGGGGAAGCTTAGGCAGAAGAGTAACTTCCAAAGACCAAATAAGCAAATGTCTTCTTGCTATGAGTTGTTAAGCAGGTTGAACAGGATAGAAACCGTCAGAGAAGAAAGGTATTCTAGCTCTGCTCAGTCGCTCCGTGTTTAGAGTGCCAGCCTGTGACCGAAGGGATCTCAGGTTCAATTCCGGTCAAAGGTCATGCACCTGGGTTGTAGGTTCAATCCCAGCTCTAGTTGGGGTGCATGTGGGAGGCAACTAATTACAACTAATTAATGTGTCTCTCTCATATTGATGTTTCCTTTTCTCTCCCTCCCTTCCAATCTTTCTAAAAAAATAAATGGGAAAAATATCCTCGAGTGAGGATTAAAAAAAATTAGAAGATATTCCAATATGCAGTGGAAAGCCTAGAACAGGGAAATGAGCAAGATCAGAGACAAACTTCATGCTCTTTACTATTTTGTCAATGATCAAGCCCCATTTGAGAATTTTTAAATATCCATCGAAAGAGAATGAATAAATAAATTGTGGTATATTTATACAATGGAATAGTTTATAGCACTTGTTATAGCTTTAATTGTATTTCCCTCCAAATTCATATCTTGAAGTCCTAACCTCCAGAACCTCAGAATGTGATCTTATTTGGAAATATGGTCATTTCAGGTGAGGTCATACTGGAGTAGATTGGGCCCCCAACCCAATATGACTGGTGTCCTTATTAAAAAAAAAAAGCCTTGTAAAGAGATATACACAGGGAGAATGACATGTGAAAGTGAAGGCAGAGAGCACAATGATACATCTACAAGGCCGAAGATTGCCAAGTAACCACCAAAAGCTGGGAGAGAGGCATGGAGTAGATCTTCTCCCACAAGGAATCAAGCCTGCTGACACCTTGACTTTGGACTTCCAGGCTCTAAAACTGTGAGAAAATACATTTTTTTAAGCCACACAGTTTGTGGTTGTAGTAAGCAGCCTTAGGAAACTAATACAACAATCAAATGAGCATAAGTTTATTGCATATAACACAGATGATTCTACTGTCTATATTTAGAGGGATAAACCTAGACATTAAGAGTACATACCATCAAAGTTAATTTCTGTTTCAAACACAAGAAAAATTAATTTATAGTGGTTTCCTTTAGGGCAAGAGGAATAGTATATGGACTAGGGCATAGGGAGATTTTCTAGGTACTGTTACATTCTATTTCTTGACCTTGTAGTGGGGACATGATGGATTCATTTTGAGTTAGTTTATTGAGCTGTATTCTTATTATTATGGTTTGCATGCATACTGAATGTGAGTACAAGAGAATATTTAAAAAATATGAATGGGAGGAAGCAGTGGGAGAAGAGACTGAAGCTGGAGGGTTTGGAAGCAAAATTTGAAGTTGTCAATAAGTACATGAGCAGGGGGCATGAGATGGCAACTGGAGCACAAGGGAGGGTCAACTCAGATAGAAGAGGTTCTTCGGTATTTGCTGAGAAGGCACTGGATTCAGAGTAACAAAAGTGGGGTATGTGAAGTTTCCACTGTACGAGAGTTCTCTTCCTTCCTTTGTCTCAAGTAAAAATTGAGTTTGGTATTTAAAAAATATTTTTGGCAAGTCTGTTTGCATTTTCTAAAATTTATTTAAAACGCCATTCATTTTTTTGGCACAGCCAGGGAGCCCTGTGTCCATATGACATGACTCCTGTTGCTATGGTAATTGAATGTTTACTAGAGAAAATATTACCCGTTAATAATAGCCTGGATGGAAATAATAGCTACTGCTAGGCCTTCAGAGTTACACACCATCAATTTCCAATTTGCTGAAATAGGTGCAGTTGGCTTTTTGAGTTTCAGAGTATTACTTTTTCCAGGCCTCCATGATCCACGCACCACAGGCCCACACCCACACATCCATGTGCTTATAAGGAATGTTCTACTCGTCCAAAATGATGATAGAGGGAAGCTGTTATGTTGGGACCTTGTCATAATTTCAACAATAGGAATAATGAACAAATTAGAAGGGTACTATTTATTGGCTTTATTTAATAGTAAAATCACAGAGGGAATAATCACTGAAAGACAGTATAATTCATACTATTTCTTATACTCAGTCTTTTCCAGAATCTTGTTTCCAAAGGGCAAACCAACAAGCAGATGTGCTGAATTACTCTGTCAAAAATCATGCCTGTGGCCCTGGCTAGTGTGGTTCAGTTGGTTAGAGCATCCTTCCATGCACTGAAGGGTCATGGGTTTGATTCCCAATCAGGGCATATGCTCAGGTTGTAAGTTTAATCCCTGGTCAGGGCATGTGTGGGAGGCAACTGATCTCTCTCTCTCTCTCTCTCTCTCTTTCTCTCCCTTCCTCTCTCTAAAATAAATAATAATAATAAAAATAGTAAAATCATGCCTGTGAATAACAAAAATGCCTTTAAGATATTCAGCTCAGTCTCTCCCTGAGTCTGGGCTCTTCCCCCCTCCCTCCCTCCCTTCCTTCCTTCTAAGGAAGGAAGGGAGGGATGCTTTACTTCCTTTACAGGATGCTTTACTTTCTTTACAGAGGCAGTAAAGCTAGCTTCCTTCCTTCCTTCCTTCCTTCCTTTCTTCCTTCCGCAAATCCTTGTTGAGCCAGTTATTAACCTAATTTTTAGGGACACAGACTCTGTCCCTGCCCTGAGAGGAGCTTGAGATATAGTAAATGCAATATTTTGATGAAGTCACCCCTCCTACCACTAGGCTTCCCACTGAATGCCAACAAAGAGTGCAGCTGGAAGGACACAGCTCATGTCTCAGGTTCCATGTCCTCCCACAATTGGCCACCTTTCATACACATGTTGGAAGCTGTATGAGAGTACGGGGGTGGGGGTTGTAGTTTGGTGCCTAGGCTTCTGGGAGGGAAACTCCCTCCTCCAAAAGTAAAAAACAAATAGCACCCCTGAGAGTCTAAGCATATGTTTCCAGAAAAAACCTGGAGAAACATTCAGTTACCATGGCAACCAGTTCTATCACATTTCCACAAGGTCAATGAGGGTAGAAAAAATCAGTGAATGGACCAGTTTGACACTGTGTGGCCATGAACTAAGAGTTGGAGGTCATCTTTAGAGGTTGGATCTCTTCCTCTAAGCCAGTGGTTCTCAACACACGTAGTTTACAAGAGAATTGCTGGGCGAGGAGCAGAGGGGTTAAGAAGTGAAGAAATTCAGATATCCAAACCCCATTCCTAGATTATGGTTTAGTATTTTTCAAGAGTAGAGCTCAGGAATATGTATTTTAACTAGTCCTTCTGCTTGTTATGATGGTGATGATGTTCCCTGGTCCCATACCTGCCAAAGAGACAGATTGGTGTTTTAGATAAAACTTTCTAATGGTGGAGGGCATAGGAAGTGGGAGAAATTGTGAAGCAAGAGATCAGTTAGAAGAATAATGTTCCAGGTGTTAGATTAAAAAACCCATGTAGCAGCAGTAGGTTTGGAGAGGAAGGATGGGCTCTGGAAAGTCTCAGGATTTAGAATTAATGAAACTTCAAGAAAACGTAGGTCAGGAGGTAGAAGAATTATAAGCCTGATTGCCTGGGGAAAGAAGTCACAGCACAGGATTTCAGCTTTGTATTTATTGAAAGACAGAGTTTATCTGGACTGCCTTCCATCTCAGCACCTATCCACAGCCATTAGGGTCTTAGAGTTAAAGTGAGTGAAAGAAAAGCACCACATCTTCTGAATCCAAGGCACATGCATACAAGGTAATACCGGATGTGGACTCTTAAGGACTGTAACACATATAGAGCTGGGATGATTTTTAGATTTCATTTTTTTTGGTGTGTTTTTCTATGTGAGCATGGTGACAGTTTATGCCAGGAACCAATCAAGGAAGGATCGAGGAGGACAGGGTGGAGGCCAGAAGGTGGGAGGCACCCTGGCCATTAACATGCAATTGTTTTGGGGTGGCTGAGGTAGACACACTGATTTAGCTCAATTTCAGAGGACCTAAAAATAACTTTGGTTATACTTTATTCTGTTCTTTAAGAGTTCCCTGCTGGTTACAGCAAAGAGAGTAAGAGCAGTTCTACAATGATTGGTCCCAAGTAAGGAGTAAGGGCAGCAAGTAGCCAGAGGGATAGTCATGAACACTTACCAATGGTACAATTGGCAGGGTAGGGATACAGGATGTGGTGATGGGGATGGAGGAGAGCCACAGCCTGTAAGTCTTGCACCAGAAACCTTATGCCATCATCTCCTCTTTGCCTCCTCAGAGGCCTCATCCCCTGTCACTCAACTTGAGAGAAACAGTGAGGAGAGTTGGAGGGCAGTTTGGTGTCAGCTGGACCTGCCTGCAAATGTGTGGGACCACAGAGTAGAGAATGGATTGCGCTTGCGCTTATTTAGGAATGTACATCATTTCCACTGTTTGCTTTATTAGCTGCTTACTAGATAATTAGTGTATGTAGTAGCTAGGATGAAAGTTAAGGAAATGGGTACTGTCAAGTATATTGTTTGTTCTAAGAGGTGAAAGAATGAATGGTTAGTTTCAAAATACATGCCTTGGATCCTTCATATTTGTAATGAACATCTATCCCTATTTTGGTAGTTTGTCTTTAGAAGAGAGGTTGGCAAACCACAACCTGTGAGCCAAATCCAGCCATGCCCATTTGTTCACATATAAGACTGCTTTCTCCTTATGACAGCAGAGTTTCATGGTTGATGTGACTGGCTGGTCTACAAAGCTGACATTATTTACTACCTGGCTTTTTTACTGACAAATGTTGCAACCCCTACTTTAAGAGTCTTTTTTAAAAAGCTAGAGTCACTAAGATATTTTTCTCTAAGGATTAATGTCAACGAGAAAATAATAAAATTTGATAATTAAGGTGGCTGATGTTTGTAAAATGCTTTACATAAATATCAGCCTCATGATCCCTGTGAAAGGACTTTGAGGTATGGATTCCGAAACCTATTTCATGAATGAATAAATGGAGAAGGAGAGTACAAGCTTTGTGTGTGGCTCTCAATTTGGGGAACCAGAACCAGCACCCCAATGCCCTGAGTCCAAATTCATGTGGTTTCCTTGATTCTAGTTCCACCCTGGAGCTGAATGTATCAACTTATAGGGGAACTCTAGTGTAATTTCCAAAGTGCTGCAAAGACCTTTGAGCCCCCAGACATCTCAGCCCCAATCCCAGCATTAGAAATACATTGCTATGGATCAACAAGTTCCTCCTTGGAGATCAACAAAACATCATTGGAAAGTGAGCAGGTTACGTTTGGCTACAAGTCACTTGCAATTTCAGACAAATACTTTTCTTTCCTTTTATTGTGAATACGTTTCTCCTCACAAGGAGATTTGATGCCCAATGGGGAAAGGGAACTGTGGGTGCAAAAAGAAATATTTCTTAGCGTGACCATGGATAGAGGGGAACAGATCAGGGAGGGGACATCAGGCCTTCAGGAGACATGAAAAGGGTGTCTCCAGAAGGTGCTAAATTTACGCTTCTCCTAACTCTCATTTCTTCTGGATTTAATTGGCATTGTCCTGCGTAAGCAAATGGATCAGGGGTCTGACTTATTTTAGCGACTCTTATATTCTTATCATCTTTTCCCTGCTGCCTTCAGACCAACCTTCTGTTTCATTCCACTGTTGCCTGGATGCTTACAGCCTGAGTGCTGACAAGCTTTCCGAAGATGAGAAGTTTGGTTTTGTGAGAATTCTAGAAATGATATATCACTAAGGAGGTTTCTTGCCACCAGTGTCCCTGGAGCAAATTTGTGGATTAAATATTCTCCAACAGATTGTAAATTTTGGAGATGGCACTAGCAAAGAGGTGAAGGGACAGCAGCAAATGTCAAGACCACATGGGTTCCAGTTAAATTGCAGTCAATGTGATGTTTTGTAAGATACACTGTGTTCTCTGCTCAGAGGTGTCCTTGGGAGAGAGGAGAAATATTGCCTGTTTCTTTTGTGCCAAGTAATGAATAATCAAGGGGGGCAAATGGAGATGAAAATCAGTTTTAGATTTGAATGTTGCCAGGAAGAAGCTAGGATTTTGATCCTTTCTGTTGGTGGCACTGTCTTAGCAAAGTGGAAAGAATATATTTTTCTGCCTCATTTTGCATTGCATGACAAAAAGTGGTATTCAAGCCCGATGTGTATATAATAGGGAAATTTCCATTTTTTTTTAAAAGAACAATCTGTAAATAATAGTTGAAATACATGCCCTAGAAATAATGAAATTAACTTGGCGAGTAGGTCAATTTATCTAGTTACATTACTAAATAAAAATAAAGATGCAGTTTTCATAAGTGAAAACCAATAACCATTACATTTATATAATGGTGCCCTCTGTCCCAGTTTTCCTTTTACATTTCATTAATGTGTGTAGATCTTCCTTCATATGGCAGAGAGAGAACTGAACTGGGTGTGGCGTTCTTTGGGCTCCATTTGTGTTCTTACTCATAATCAGAAGGATTTAGGTAGATCATTGTGATATTCCTTTTTAAAAATTTTTAAATTTATTTTTAAAGAGAGAGGAAGGGAGGGGGATAGAGAAAGAAACATTGACGAGAGAGAAACATCATGGATAGGCTGCCTCCTGCACGTCCTTTCCTGGGGATGGAACCTGCAACCTGGGCATGTGCCCTTACTGGGAATCAAACCCGGGACCTCTTGGTTCCTGGGTTGACGCTCAACCGCTGAGCCACACTGGCTGGGAAATCATTGTGTCTTTCTTATTTCGTTTGCTTATCTGCACAATGAAGAGATTGAATTGGACAACTTCTAAGTTTTCTTTTGCTACTCAGGATGTAATTCTCTGCTTCATTTGGGCCACCAACTCTGGTCAGCATTCTTCTTTCCTTTGGATCCCCTGAAGTGACATTTCCTCCTGACCTGATTCTTTAAAATGAAATTTTATTTCAGATTCATCAGCTCTCATTCTTTTCCTCTTTAGTCATTTGACTCTCTGGGCTAGAGTCTTGGTTTCATGGAATTTGAAGATGGGTAGGTGAGAGTCTCACCTCTTATCCAAAACATCCCTGACAGATTGTCATCCTGGTTTTTCTTGTTCACCTCAAAAGACAGAGAGCCTGTTACTTCCAAGCTCAATGCATTTATGTGGACTTAATTAAAAAATATTTTTATTGACTTCAGAGAGGAAGGGAGAGGAAGAGAAAGATAGAATCACCAAAGATAGAATCATTGATCTGCTGCCTCCTGCATGCCCCCTGCTGGAGATCGAGCCCACAACCTGACATGTGTCCTGACCTGGAATCAAATTGTGACCTTCTCGTTCACAGGTCGATGCTCAACCATCTGAGCCACACCAGCCAGGCCTGACTTAAATTTTTGTGTGTGTCAAATATGACTGAAATCTGTGTGAGTCTCTGACACATTAGATTTAGTTAAGAATGCAGCTATTTTATTATTTTTAAACATATTTGTTTGGATTATATAATAGACTTATTGCCCCTGCAAGAGTGTATAACACAATTGTTCTAATCAAAGCTTATGAATCATTATGATTTCATCAGGTTTTCAGACAGGAATGACGGCCTGGTGGTATGAAGCAATGTAAAAAAATTCACAAAACACAGAGCTGTTTTTGACATTTGTGCAAGTGTTACATGTGAACTTTTGCTTCGGAGGGAGGGAGAGAGGAGAGAGAGAAAGATAGATAGATAGATAGATAGATAGATAGATAGATAGATAGATAGAGAGAAGGAACTGGCTTAGCAATAATGATGTGCTTCCCCTTCATTATAAGGGGAAGCACATCATTATTGCTAAGCTGCTTTGAAGAGCCCATTTGGAGTGGAACATCTACTTATAACACTATAACTGTGTCCATATGAAATAAATGCATCATATGATTTTGCCCGACATACTTTTCCCTGCTTCATTCTAATCGTCTGGAGGTCATGGAATGAGATAGTTCTCAGTCATAAGCCCACAGTTATGTAGGAGTATTTGGTCAAGGCAGGGTTGGCCACCTGGAAACCTGTTTTATGACATACACTGGGCTCATTTCTGACTTCCTGAGAAAAGTGTCTTTAACACTGAATGATCCCGGGTTTCCATGGTAAATGAATGCTCAGCTGTGACATGTACACATGAGCAGTGGTCAAACTCTTGATAATTAAACATTTGAAGAAACAACTGGTCATCCCGAGACCATTCCTTCATAAAGAAATGCCTTATGAGGCTGGCTGCAAGGAGCCAGCACCTGGCTGATGTGTGTAGACCACTTCCGGGGAAGTCTTCCTACTTAAAATGCATTATTTGATCTTCAACCCTCTCATACTATTTGAATCAAGACTGTTTCAAATAATAAGTATACTACCAATAGTCTTGTTTGTCTTTGAATAAAAGGATAAGTAAGTAATCTTGTTTATTGAAAGTATACATCCAATTGATAATTTTTGGGGGTTGAGGTATAAATGACATATAACATTATATTGGTTTCAGGTATACAACACAGTGGTTTGGTATTTGTATACGAATAGTCTAGTTTTAATGTCAAGATTCCAGGATCAATGTCTGAAGACATTCATCTTCTTTTCTCCAAAATGTATTCATATATATACATTGAAATGCACATCAATGAAAGGAAACAGACAATTGGTTCAGACAATGAGCAAATGGAGATTCCGAGGAAGAGGTCATGGAAGGCTGCAGATTTTAAACTGGGCCTTGAAAACTGACGAGCTGAGAGGAAGAAGCAGGACAAGGGTATCAGTGACTTCTGATTTATTTCGAATTTGGTTGACTTGAGAGCATGATACAATTCTTCCTATTCTACATTTGTCTCACAAAATGTTCCCTGTGTTTAAAAAAATGGGAGGCATCTTGGCCGTGTACGTGTGGGGGAGAGTGGTGGAAGATAGCATTTCCAGAGGGTTTTTCCTTTCTGTCTTTCAGTTATTTGCAATTGTGTTATAGTTATTAAGTGTTGATATGCCAATCTCATTTGCTCTCGAAGTGGGTTGTTCAGAATGTTCATCACAACAGTTAAACAGATTTTTTGGATCACCCCACCTACTTATTCCCCAAAATAAGAATCTCAAGTAAGCTCATATGCAATAATTGTTGACAACTGTTTTCGACAATCACTCTAATCTATAAAACAGACATTATTTCTGTAACAAATTTTCTATTGGAGTGCATTTAAATTAAATCTCAAGTGAATATTTTAATTGGTATAAAGTTAAAGTGAAGAATGAGAAATAGATGGATGATTTCATTTTTCGGAGTTAAATAAAAGGTTGTGCAGGACTCATTCATTTGTCTTATTGTTTGAGAGATTTAAAATTAAGAATTTGGGAAAAAACTGGAGATTGGATTATTTAAAGGCAAAGATTCAAATTTTCTTTTATTACTGTATTATATTGGTTTTTGACCCGGGATATCTCTACGTGGGAAAAGACACAGATAAAGAACCTCTAGCTCTCAATTTGAAATTGTGTGGACCACTTACACTGGTCCGAATTTTGTCCCTAGAGTGGGATGTAGCCTTGCTGAACAGAAGGTAGCTGCTAAGGTTTACCGATTTCAGCTCTTCATCAACCTGGTTTCAGTCTCATTTAATTCCAGTTTTCTCCTCTTCAAAGCTCTCTCTAAACTGAGCCTCAGATTGAGAGCTTTCCTCTCTGCAACTTTGCCATCTGGAACAAATTCTTTGCATTTTTCATCTCTCATTCCAAATCTCAGCTTGGATCAATCATTTTCTCCTTTATTTTATGTTACGGGTCTTCCTGTGTGTGTTGAACAAGTGCCACAACCCAGCCAATGACCGGGTCCAATGTGAGTCAGGCCTGTGAGCTTTGGAGGGAGCCAATCCAGCTCCAGCTCTGACTGGGGCACCTGGGCAACATCCCGAAGACAGGTTAGGGCTTCCCCTTGGTAAGCACTCCTCACTCGATGCTTTTGGAAAAAACTAATAGGACAAAATTTACTTTACAGGAATTAATGAAAAGGCTTTGTAACAGGCATGTGATAGCCAAGTGTTCTACTGTGTCCCCAGCCTTCGTCCAAGCCCTCTAGTTATTTAGACACCATATGAAGATGTGCCTCCCTTCCTCTGGGCCTGCTCTTAGCTCTGTCCTCTGCCAAACACTTGCCTCTTAGATTTCCTCTGGTTTTGAACCCACTTTTAGCTTTTCCTTCTCAAAGTCATCCTGGGTCTGCTCCTATTGTCTTTTTCTTGGCCATTCCAGGCCCCTGCATATTTCTTAGGCATATTCTTAGTCTTTGCTGGTGAAGATCTACCTAATTGCACACATTTCTTCCTATTCCATGGGCCTCCTAGGGCTTCCAGTTTTCTTGAAATAGCATTTCAAAAGTGCCCTCTGGCAATATATATATGTATATATGTATATGTGTATATGTATATGTATATGTAATATTTTTATCTCTTGCTTTTTTCTGAGTTACAAATCCAGGTTTGCTGTTCATCCCATTAGCCATCCCCTTCTCTATAGAAGTGCTTCTCAAAGTTGAATGTGCAAAGGAGTCACCTGGGAAGGTGGTTGAAGAGCCGATTCTGAGGCAGTAGGTCTGTCCTGGACCCCATGGTGTTTCCAGGTGTGCAGGTGCCGCTGGTCCCAGAATCACACTGTAAGTAGCAAGGCGTTAGAGTTCTTGGGTTTCATTTCTTGGAGGCCTTATGGGCTCCCAGGGCTGCCATAACAAAATGCTACAACTCAAAATAAGACATTTATTGTCCCACAGATCTGGAGGCTAGAAGTCCCCAAATCAAGGTATCTACAGGGCCACACTACCTCTAAAAACTGCAGGTGGATCTTTCTTTGTCTCTTTCTAGATTCTGGTGGTTTGCTGGCAATTTTTGGCCTTCCCTGACTGGGAGGTGCACCACTCCAGTCATGTGGTGGGCTGCTCCACTTGTGTCTTCACATCGTCTTCTCTCTATGTGTGCCTGTCTCTGTGTCCAATTTCCCCTCTTTATAAGGATACCAATTATATTGGATTAAAGCCCACCTTAAGAACATAATCTTAATTTGATTATCTCTATAAAGACCAATTTGCAAATAACCTCACATTCTGAGGTACATGGGATTAGAATATGAACATTTTTTTGGGGGGTGGGGAGCCACCATTCAATTCATAACAGAGATCTACTCTCCCTACCTCCATCCTTTTAAAGAAAGTGTGAGACTTTTTCTTCTCTCGTGATTTTTTTGCTGAAGTGGAATTCATTATTTTGATCAACAACTGAAATGTGAGAAATTAAGAATCTTTAAATTTAGAATAGACCAGATCTGGAATCACCAACAAAGAATATATGTATATTTTAAAATATGTTTTTTGTTGGTTTTTAGAGAGAGAGGAAAGGAGAAGGAGAGAGAGAAACATTGATTGACTGCCTCATGCATACCCACTACTGGGGATTGAGCCCACAACTGGGGCCTGTGCCCTAACCAGGTATCTAACAGTGACCTCCTGGTTCATAAGCCAATGCTCAACCACTGAGCCACATCAATGGACTAGAGATATATATTTTTAAAAAGGACCCCAGTTGCTCTGTTCCTCTAGGGTTAATAGTAGTAAAAGCATGAGCTCTCAAGTAAGCTGGTTCTAAAATTAAAACTTGACCTGTCACTTATTCTGTGATTTTGGGTGCAATCTACTTGGGTCTGCTTAACTTCTGTCCCTTATAAGAAATATGGGTATAATGGTAAATAAAGGATGATTGAGAGGGCCAATAGGCTCCCAAAACACCTCTAGTGTAGGCATTGAGTATATACGTGATTGTTCGTTTTGCAGTGTAAGTCTGTATTCTGAGTATCCCAGTAGAACTGTTAGTGGCACCTAGCCAGGTCATCCAATGGAGCCTCCAGGGCTTCCAAGTCCCCATGCGAGTCTCTGTCCCTCTCTCCTCTTCCCTAAACTATGAGAGTGGTTCAGAGGAACAAAAAGGACAAAGGGACTGCATTTCATTTGTGTGTGTGTGTGTGTGATTTCCCATCATGGATCTAAGCAAAAAATATTGTTTTCTCTTAGGTATCATTGTTTTAATATATATCATCATTTTCCTTGTTGCGTTCACATTTTTATAAATAACTTCTCTTAAGTGGATGCCATACAGATATATTTCCACCCTTTGATTGTTGTTTGTACATAAAGATGTGCATTTGAAATATTGGTGATTGTAAAATAAGGGTAGCGGACTCATTTTAATAGAAGCCATTCACTTTGGTGTTTAGATGAAAAATGACATTATCTGTCACTAGTCTAGCATTTGGAAACTCATTGCTTGGTCATTTATATTAGAGATGGGATTGCCAAAGTAGAGTTTGAATGAAAATAAGAACAGTTAAGGAGAATATACTATAGCTGCAAATCCATTTATTTTCTAGATCTGTGTGAATCTTACATTGTAAAAGTAAAACAGTAATGCTTAGGCTAGATTGGGGTTACAAGTTGAATTTGTACAAGTATTACTTGCTTTTCATATGCCAACCACATTGGAGGCTTACATACCGAAACAGTGCATGTAACAATGGAAAACTCTGTCCTCACGTTTCTGTTAATGTTAAGGGAGACATCATTCCTGAACTGGCCTATTATTATACGTCCATATAAACTACAGTGAACTGAGAGGATATTGGGTGTGTGTGGCTGAGTTGAGTAACAATACATGCCCATGTAATGGGCATACTCATATACTTCTGTATTATTTTATAATTGGCAAAGAAAAAACACTTGTTTTTAAGGAATAAAGGCAAAACTTCTTAAAAAAACTATTATTTGATTCTCCCCATACCCAAGTATCCAGTAAGGGTAGCGGGGATTCAAAAGACTGTCAGAGAAGAGCACTCCTAGATGAGTTTACTTGAATTGAAGAGTTTACTTGAGTTGTTTCACAAGTGCAGCGGACTGAAAGAAGCTAGCAGGGCAGTCTGAATGCTTGCATCTGGTTTGATTCAAATGGTTTTACATTCGTGGAGTTTCAAATGAAAATAAAGTTCATAGCAAAGTGAAATGCTATTTAAACGATGTGAAGTGGAGCCAGTGAAAAAATTTATCCTCATAACCACAATGTGTGAAGTTGTGCTTGGTAAGTCATTTTTCAGAGAAGGTATGCAAAATTAAACCAGATACACCTGCATGCGTGGGTTAGTTCTTGGGGTTAAATTGGGTCAGCCTTTCCATCCAGTGTCTCAGCATGCAATTTGCTCAAATTTTTCTTCTCTAACAACTACTTTAAGGAGCTTCTATTATGTGTATGTTTGGCCATAGGGATTTCGGTGCCATGGTGATGGTTTGGGTGACATATGGTTCATGCCCTTGAGGAGTTTACACTCTAATGGTAAAGAAAAAAATACACGTTTTATGTGGTAGAATAATTTATTGGGTATCATTAATGCTTATACAAGAGGGAAAAGAAGTAGAACGGATCACTCACCTCCTTCGGCCAGAGAGTTAAAAACAGCTAAGCCAGTGGCTCCTTCTAGGACTTAAATGCTGGAGAAAGGGGATTATCACTGCTATGAGAAGACTGAGGCTGCTACTTTGCAGGGTTTTGGGGAGAACGCTAACATAGTCAATCACGAAAGTTACCTGGATCAGACACCTCTACTTGTATTCCTCAAGCTTCTCCCGAGATGCAACCAACAGGAGACATTGGGGGAGGGAGAGACAGTTTAAATAATTAGTTCATGTGACTGTGGAGGCTTGGCAATTCCAACATCTGCAGAGTAGCCGGCAGGTAGGAGGCCCATGGAAGAGTTTAAGTTTAACTCAGGTGTCCATTTAAGAGATTGTGGTAAGTATCGAGTGGGAAGGAGAATGGGGAGGGATAGAGAAGTGGAGAGACCTTTGACAATCAATTTGGGATACAGAAAAGGGAGAATGATGAAGAATTAAAAGAAAGTTGGAGCCCTAACTGGTTTGGCTCGGTGGATAGAACATTGGCCTGCGGACTGAAGGGGTCCAGGTTCAATTCTAATCAAAGGCATGTACCTTGGTTGCGGGCACATCCCCAGTAAGAGGTGTGCAGGAGGCAGCTGATCGATGATGTTTCCCTCTCATTGATGTTTCTCTCTATCTCTTTCCCTTCCTCTCTGTAAAAATCAATAAAATATATTTTTTCAAAAAAGAAAGTTGGAGGAAGTAGTGGGTCCCAGAGAGAGCATGGATCCAAGTCCTTCTAGTTGGTGTTGCCCTTAGCTGGCATACCCGGAAGGCTGGATCTCAACAAGGGCCTGTAATCAGACAGCCACCAAGCAACCACTGGGTATAAACCACAAATCTTAGTCATGTCTATGATGGACAGATGGTAAGAGCCTCCTTTCTCATTTTAGGAACCCTATTAACATCCTGGATTCTGAGGCTGCTCTGAAATGGTAGGGGCTTCAGAGCTGTTTGGGATTAACCTTTTTCTGATCTCTGGGATAGATTAAATTAGACATAAAATTTTTAAAAATGTTGAATTTAAAGTCACAAATGGATCTGTGGACTTTTATAGCTACTACTATGCAGGGGTGGTGGTGTGTGTGTGTCCCTCAGTCCAGCCTGCACCCTCTCCAATCTGGGACCTCTCAAGGGATGTCCGACTGTCTGGTGGGATCGAGCCTAAACAAGCAGTCGGACATCCCTCTCACAATCCAGGACTGCTGGCTCCCAAATGTTCGCCTGTCTGACTTCCTGATTGCCCCTAACCACTTCTGCCTGCCAGCCTGATCACCCCCTAACCACTCCCCTGCCAGCCTGATTGATGTCTAACTGCTCCCCTGCCAGCCTGTTTGCCCCCAACTTTCCTCCTCTTCTGGCCTGGTCACCCCTAACTCCGAGTGAGTGGAAGGGGGAGCTTGATCACCTCCCTGGAAGTTATACGACTTCCTCAGGCAATTAATCAGGAATCAGGTGGACTGTTTAAACTCTGAGTAAATATCTGGTAAAGAAATAGGACTGACTGGTGTATGAATAGAAGTGTGAGAGTCTGTGTAAAGCAAAAGCTACTTTGTGCTGTCTGGCTATACACAGGAGAGTATTTGTTACCTTTTTCCGTGGTTTAATTTGTTTAATGATAGGACAAACTCCGCTTTAGGGGGAAGCCTAATTGTGTATAGTGAGGCTAAACACTGTGACAGACTGCAGCTGTCCCAAGCAACTGCTTAAGAATTCTTTTCTCAAGGTTGTTTTTGCTGCCTATCATGGAGGGAACTGGCCTGCTTAGTTATGAAATTTCTGTCTATGTTTGTACAGTAGATAAGTTTTAATGTGCTTTTCCCTGATTTGTGATTTTTCTGTGTTAGTTTAAAATGTTGGAATTCTAGGGTTAATGTAAAGGTATAACATTTCTAAAGGTTGCAACCCAGAGAAGTTTAAACAAAGGCTTGTTGGGTTAAGATTGGTACATTCTCTCATGGCCTGTGTAGGGCGAGAGAGCCAAGGACTGCTCCGGAGTGGGTGTGAGATGGGGTGGTGGTGGTGGGATTTGCTGGGTAGGGTAGTAGGCTCTCAGCCTGCTGAGATGGAGGACCCCTGGGCTCGGGGGCAGGGGGATAGTCAGAGAGATCAAAAGTGGTAAAGGAGGAGGAGGATTTGAGATCCTCTGGGGCTTAGAGTAAAGAAGGAAAATCTGGGAGGGACAGCAGCTGTTAAAAGCCTAGATATACAGGATCTCAGACCACTTGCCTTATTTCCCCTGCTAAGGACAGAATAAATGGTTAATGCAGAAAAGGGGTGGGACATCAGTGGGGAAAACAGGGAGAGATAGGTTTTTGTTCATTTTTACTGGCTTACTTATCAGGGCTGTGCTACACTCAAGGCTGCAACCTTTCTGCAAAGCACAATAAATCTTTCTCTGCCTCATTTTGTTCTCTTGAACCCTTCCAATACTAAATTAGACTGTTATAATATACTTAACATTGCATAAGAAAGAATATGGTAGTTTTTACTAGACAAGTTTCAATATGCTCTTAGTTTTGTCACAGAAGATCTAGTTATATTTTCTTGAAAAAGTATATTTAATGTGTGTTCATAAGTGTAATTCTAAGAAATGCTGGCTTTTTACTTTTTAGTAATCATTAAAGGATAAAGGTTTCTAAGAATAAGAAATTACTAAGTAGAAGGTCTGAGGCATGGTTATGCATTTTTAAAGGACATAGAAAGAAGGTTTAAAGGCTAATTTAGAAGTGTAAAATTTATAAAGGTTGTGTATGTAATAAGAAGGAGAAGAGAAATGTTAAAAGGAAATTAATCAAATAATACAGGCCAGTAAGCCAGGAAGAGTAAATAACTTACATTCTGTCTCTCTAAACAGAGGGTAAATAGTTATGCCAAAGTACTTAGGAGGGACTGATAATAGAAATCCAACAGTTACTGTTTTATTATAATAGTAAATATTACTCTAGAGAGTCCATAAAAAGGACTGGCAAGGAAAATCAGAAGTTCTTAAAGCAGGTCAGTATATTTTTCTCCTTATACAATTCCTCCGAAATTTGGCAATACTTGATAAATAAATCATGGCAATACATTTCTTTGCATAAATTCAATAAGACCGGTTTCCAATAGTGGTTTTATTGATGGAAAACTTTGACTGGAGTCTCATGTTTTGAAGAGCCCTGTCTGAACTCTGAAGACTTGAAGCCAATAAGAGTGCCATGAAGAAAGCCTGGTATCCTGGTATCCTGGTAGCCCTGAAAATAGCTAGCGTTGGAGCATCAAGCTGATATTTTACCATTGCTGGCGGTTGGTCAGAGTAGAAGGGAAGCAATAAAGGCACCTCTGCATTCCTGCGGAACCCCCACGCACTCTAGGCTGCCACAAGTAGGAGGGCTGCTGAAATTGGCCTTTAAGCCTAGGCATGGGCCCAGGTGGAGTTGCTGCAGGTGAGGAATTCACCTAACTCAGCAGATACTGCAGGCAGGCCTGATGGCAGCTGGATGGCTTGGCTTCTTGGCCCTACAGGGCACATTAAGATTCAATCATGAAATTCCAGCAAAGGTAGTCAGTTAACATTCTTGTTGTGTTTATGCAAACAATCAGGCCAAATTGAATAAAATAAATAAATTAGTCTTGATTTGGCTCTTTTAATAAATGCAGGGATAATTTTAAGGAGAAAAAAATTCTATTTCAATAGAAGTTATTAAAACTGAAATGTTTTCTTTCCCTTCCACCAGACCATTTGTTACAGTTTGTCTCCGCCAGGTCATAAGCCCACCTCCTTCTGTGCCCAGGCCTCATCATCCCTCTGACAGACAGCAAGGATCTCTTGGCTCTGAAAGAAAACTCCATCCCCTTTCAGCATGGAAGTAGTCAGAGGAACCCCACCGATGTCCATTTTCCCTGAAAGAATTCAGAGCCAGGATCCTTGAGGTAATATATTAGGCAGTAAGATAGACATGAGCAGAGCAAGGATGATGGGCCAACTAGCGCTACCAAATGTAACTAAGTCTTTCCACCTCTACATATATGAGACAAAGGGACTCCCTAGAAACAAGAGGGAATGAGGCTGCAGATGAAGCAATCCGGGAGGCTGCCCTAAAACCAGTGGGGCCTCTACAGATTCTAGTGACTCTTCCAGACCCTGACCTACCTACCACACCAGCTTACATGGAAACCCAATCTAGAAAAGCTGAAATGCATAACTAATCTTTACTCAAGTTCTTACAGGCTTTGTAGTCCACCCAGAAAGCAGTCTGGAAGCATGTCCAAGATGCTCTACCTATAACTTCTGATCCAGTCCATCCCTTCCAACCTGGTGACTCTGTTTGGGTAAAGAAATTTGCCACACAAAGACTGACTCCTACCTGGAAAGGACCACACCCCATCATCTTGACCACCCCCACGGCAGTCAAAGTTGATAGGATCTCAATGTGGCTTCATCACACCTGGCTTGAAACAGCCCAGGCAACATAGAGAGTCCAGGACTCTTCGGACCCTCTAAAGATTACTCCTGGCCCTCATTCTGAGCCCTTATCTTATAAACTGGCTTTATTTGGCAGAAAATTAATTCTATCAAGCTTATAGTCCTCAGGGTTCAATATAACATCCTCCCCAACAATAACCCAACAGAGTCAATGATTTGACTCATGTACATAAAACCAGTGGGGAATGAAGCATCTATCTTATATAAAAACTGCTGTTTGAAATTTTAACCCTGCTATTTTGGCTTCTGTAAACGCTTGCTTGCATAAATAATAAGGAAAATAAGACTACTCCCATTCCAGAGAAGCCATAAACTATGCCCCAGACAGAGTTGTCAGTGCTGGCACTTGAGGTATGGTCTCATGGCCCCTTCCCAGCCATGCAGGCCTTCTTTTTCAGTGACCTGGACTTCTCATTCCAAATTTGGGAGAAAAAGAGATAGAAAAAGTATAAATAGGAAAAGTTTCCTCCATGTTGGGGGCGGGGGCTCACAATTTGAAAGACACATTGTTGTCGGGTCCTGCACATTATTATAATTAAAATGTAACTCCCCTTTCTCTAAGCATGGCTTGTTTTTTTCCTCTGGTCTTCTGTAACAGTGGAGTGGTTAATATAATCTGAATCAGTGAGATTGCCAAGTGATATTAAATTAGAAAATGTTTGTGTTAAATTATGGATATTTAAGGATATTAAATAATAAGTGAAAACTTTTGATATAGTGATTCTATTGCAATGCAATTTCAGACCAAGGAATAGCTAACATTCACAATAGTGAATTCTTAAAGTGGGGTTAGAGTTATAACAGTTTCCTTGATGAGTTAAGACATGGATGGGTGTTTATACAGATTTCATTTGAGTGTCTTAGGCTTTCCACTATGAGGGCCACTCAGAGGCGAAAACAATTATTTAGGAAATTTAGAGCAAAATGTTTAAGAGGTATTTGCAATTTATTTCCTCACCAAAGTTTTGTTACTTAACTTTATTTAATACTTAACATGAGAAGAGAAAAAAAATACAGTTAATGTATATACTCCAAAAATTATCCAAGGACATATGTAGTTTCATTTTATTATTCATGCTGTGTTGCAGTTAATATTTTTCATATTTGAATGGAATGTTCTAAAAGCTGAACATCCTATTGCATAAGACCAACATGCAATATGGTCATGGTAGTCAAGATATTTAAACATGGCAGGCATTCTGGGAACACATCATCATAAGAGTAAAAAGATCAAAATGGGAACATAATTTGGAAGATAAAGATTCAAAAATCTGACTTTTCTTGAATTATATCTCTGAATTTAAATAAAGGTTCCTTTTCTACAACAGAAATATTGATCTTCAGTCAATTGGAAGAGGCTTTTATAGACTCTTTCTGAGATAGTGCCTTGAAGTGGGATGGTGAAGGGAGGGAAGGCAGAGGCGTAGGTGAAGCATATCTTGTTTATTTGCTTTTTTATAAGATTACTTTTTCTTTCTAGAACATCTGTGAGTGTTGGGCTGAAGTGCTGTGTGATACTGAGGACAGAGCATAGAAGACTGCGCATGTTTAGAGAAATGGACCAATAATTACACACCATTTTTAGCTCTAAAGATTTGAATTTATTTTTATTTTACTTTTGCACTTAGATTAGAAGAAAGCCAATCCTCTAATTTCACATATTGGAAGAATTAATCTTTAGAATTCTAAAATGGACTGAATAGGACCAGATGATTAGGGCCCTAAATTGCTGACCTAGTTTGTCATCTTGCTGTTTAGTTTCCTTATAATTATGAACTGCCCGTGACTTCAAAAAGCAATGTTTATGATTCTGTAAAATGGAATTTTAAGCTTCCCATGGGTATGTGGTCCTAAGATTGTATTATTTTTCAACAAATATTTCCTATTTTGGTGGAAAGTTTTATATTGCCAACTTTATTGAGAAATTTCATGTAATTGGTTTAGAAAATTATCTGTTTAGAAATAGTTTAATTTTGTGAAGGGTCACGGGTAACTTTTTCATAGTCCCTTAGACACTGTTCATCTGTTCTCTGCTGCAGCTATGGACCTCCCAGCCAGCACCTGAAAACATTGTGTTTGCTCAGCCAGTCCTAACTTTGCCCTTGCAGCTTCTCTGATGTGACTGCTTGTCCCCTGCCTTCCCTCATTCTTCATGACTAAGCTCAAATGGTATCTTTAATGAGAATTCCAAGGCTTCATGTAAAAAGCCATCCTTATTTGTGACAATTAACACACACTGTGCCATAATTATTTGTTAATGTGTTTATTTCTCCCCGTTGAATTCGAATTTATGTGATGGCAAAGATAATGCTATATTACTGCACTTTGAATTCCTGATATTTAATGTGGTGCTAAGCATGAGTAAATAATTAATAAATCTTTACTGAATAAAAAAGAATTACATAATTTGATGAACAAGAATAGATCTAGAGACAAATGGTAGAGGAGGGGGGGGCGGTTAGAGAGCAACCAAAGGACTTGTATGCATGCATATTAGCATATCCAATGGACATAGGCACTGGGGCTGTGGGGTGGGAAGGGCTGTAGGGGGGCGGGGTCAATGGGGAAAAAGAAGACATATGTAAAACTTTAGACAATAAAAATAAGAATTAATCTACATTGAAATCCCAAAGGCCAGCATTTTTCTCCCCCAACATAATGTGCCTTATATTCAGGTTTTCACTATTCTTGTTATTGTTTAATTAAACATCATCTGAGAAGAGCAAAATTGTGTTTTTATTAGTGTGTGGATCTGTGAAATGTCTGAACTTGGTATTGTATTATTTCTAAAATTATATAGATTTTAATGAACTACTATAAGGTTTGCTTTTAAAAAATATTTTTATTGATTTGAGAGAGGAAGGGAGAGGGAGAAAGATAGAAACATCAATGATGAGAATCACTGATATGCTGCCTCCTGCACACCCCACACTGGGGATTGAGCCTACAACCCGGGCATGTGCCAGGACTGGGAATCAAACTACAACTTCCTGGTTCATAGGTTGACACTCAAGCACTGAGCCATGCTGGCCAGACTATAAAGTTTGATTTTAAAAAATGTCTATATGGCTATGCCTGGAGAAACTCATTTAATCTCTCATTTATTCAGAGGTTTCTGGCACATCTGAAATGAGTGATGGCAAAAACCCATTTACTGACTCAGTCTTAGCAGACTGTCATACCAGCTCATCTGGAATGTAGCTCTTTGGGCATTAGGAGATGATGGGTGAACATCAAGTGTCTCTTTGATGAGAGACTCTTTCTCTCTGGAATCTTAGTGCCCATATATAGGAAAATAAGGAATTGACTGCCTTGTCCCCCAAGTGAGAAACAACGTCTAGTTAAAAGGTTGCATTTGCAGAGTATCACCACCTTGTTTAATTACAATACACTATTCAGAACAGGGAGGTATTCTCAATTACCATATACTAGAGGCCTGGTGCACAAAATTCGTACATGGGGGGTTGTGTCCCTCAGCCCAGCCTGTACCCTCTCCAATCTGGGACCCCTTGAGGGATGTCCGACTGCCCGTTTAGGCCTGATCCCTGTAGGATCGAACCTAAACGGGCAGTCAGACATCCCTCTCACAATCCAGGACTGCTGGCTCCCAACTGCTCACCTTCCTGCCTTCCTGATTGTCCCTAACCACTTCTGCCTGCCAGCCTGATCACCCCTAACCACTCCCCTGCCAGCCTGATTGATGCCTAACTGCTCCCCTGCCAGCCTGATGGCCCCTGACTGCCCTCCCCTGCAGGCCTGGTTACCCTTAACTGCCCTCCCCTGCAGGCCTGGCCCCCTCCCAACTTTCCTCCTCTTCTGGCCTGGTCATCCCCAACTGCCCTCTCTTGCAGGCCTGGTCTTCCCCAACTGCTCTCCCCTCCTGTCCTGATTGCTCACAACTGCCCTCCCTTGCAGACTTGGTCCCTCCCAACTGCCCTCCCCTGCTGGCCATCTTGTGGTGGCCATCTTGTGTCCACATGGGGGCAGCCATCTTGTGTGTTGGAGTGATGGTCAATTTGCATATTACTCTTTTATTAGATAGGATAGTGCTTACCCAGAGAAATTTCACCACAGGATAAAAATTACCCAGCTCAAGAAATAAATATGTTTTTTTGCTAGTAAAGAAATTGTCTTTATAGGAAAATAATGGTTTGTTTGTGAAGAAAAATGTTCTGAGGTTACTTAGAAATTTTCTTACTCATGAAATAAGTATTGCCTATTTATTATTATATTTATTTGGTACCACTGTGCATAGGGCATTGCTCACCAATATATTAATTCTGGATGCGATTCAAGTGCAACCTACAGCCAGATTCTTCAGCTTTGACAGAATTCTTCAGAATCATTAATGTTTCTCTTATGTTCTCCAGCATGTCAGGTAGTCATGCATATCCACCACACAGGCCAATAAATCTATTAAGGTTCTATAGACTTCCAACTGTGTTTGCTACCACAAGAACATTCAGTTCCTGGAAGTTAAAAACATATCTCTAAGCAGCTCATAAATTCTGGCTTCAAGTTTAAACTGATGTCAGATGCCAGAATCAATAACCCCCTAAGTTGATGTGATCTCAATTCCATATGGTCCCATTAACTCAGTCTTAAAGTGCAAATCTGCTACATAGATGATTATCTGGGCCAGATGATTATATGGGGAAGAAATTCAGTTCAGATATATGTAGAAAAATTCATTAGTTTGAAGTTATTTTCTTTAAAATACTTGGAAATACTGGAAGTAGTCAGGCTTGTAGATCTTGGTATGGAGAGTGCATAATAATCATCTGGTGGGGTTAAGAATGACATTCTGAGACCCACTCCAGGATAATTTGATTTCTGCATTGAGTTGTGGATGCAGACCCTGGTGATTAGGATCCAGGTGGTCCAAAGATCACACTTTGGGAAACACTGTCTTGAGCGTTATGATCTCTCGTTTTGGTAGGTTTATGAGTCAGCTGTAGGAACCATTTTGGTAAGAAGATTCTTCTGGGAGCAGAAACCTTGGGGGAAAGCTATGAGGATTGTGGAGCAGAGCACTGAGAAAGAAGATAGAGAACCTAAGAAAAATGGTTCCCTTTAAAAATTCTTACCACTTGTCTGTGCCCATAATTCATAGATGAGGAATTGTTTGGGATATAATCACACTCTAGTGACAAATGACTCTTGAAATAATTAAAGGAATTGACTTTACATCAATGAGGAGTGACTTTGGTGACATGGAAGTGAGATTTCACTCATTGTGCCAATCAAGCTTGTATCCCTGGCTGGACTCCCTATATTCTGTGCTCTGTGCACCTCAGAGGAAGAGAATGTAAGTATTAAAACTGCAGTTGATGTCAAATTACGCCCTGATCCCCAGAGCATCATATAACCATGCTTGTTAGGCAAAAGGATGGAGCTGGACTCTGCTCCTTGGCCTCAGTGAAAGCTGAAAACCCAATGGGAGACCTGCAGGGTCAGGTGTCAGTTCAGAGGAGTGGCTGAAAATACCGTACACAGCTGGCTATCATATTCCAGGAGATGTGCTCTAGCGAAATCCTGCGTGCATCACTCCCTCACCTGCATTATTTCTGAGAGGAGAGCTATAAACCTCCTGTAAGTGAACCTACAGGTCTTTATCCAGGATATTTGATTGAAGACAATCTGCACACCTATCTTCTTGGACAGTTTGGGTGATTTGAATTAATAATGGCATACCATCTTCGGTTTAGTAGTTACTTAGTTTGGAATGGTGGCAAGAGATTTCAGATAAGAAAGAATACAGATATGATGTAACTCACTCTTTTCCCATGGTAGCTGACCAAATAAAAGGAAAGAAAAACACACCTTTTCCATTTGTAACAATTATAAAAGAGGACACGTGGGAGGGTGACCCTTCTTTTCTGCGGCTCTGACGTGTGCAGAAACTGGAAAGTCATTTCAACGTGGGCATGAACTTTGTCTTCAGCATACAAAGGGCAAAAACAAGGACTGCAAGAGTGAAAGTGAAAGAGTGGATGTCTGCTTCCCACAACCCTTGCTATCGGATTTCATTCCCGCTGGCTCACCCAGGACTGGAAGCTAATGGGCTGTGCTCTCCATCTGACTCAGAGTGGGCCACACACTTCTCAGGCCATTTAGTGTGACAGTGCTGAGAGAAAAATTGTTAGTAATCACCTACTTTGTGTTCTTGCACAAAAACATTGGCTTAAAGCTCCTCTTTTTACTCTATTCTGGACAATTTCAAGGGGAAGGGTATTATTACCATCATGAAGAGCAGACTAGTCATCCTGATGCTTGACTGAATTTATTTATTAATAGGTATTCTCTCACTATGGCAATGTGGTGAAGTGGCCTGCAGCCCAGTACTACTCATTCTCCCCTTGCTTCTAGGAAGTAGCACAATGATGGTTAACAGACATGGCTGTAGAAAGCTTTTCTTTTTAAAATTCCTGTGACTACATTGAACTGCATGCCAAATATAGGCATATGTATAACTAAAAATGTGAGAAGCATGTATTTTTCTAGTCACATCTAATTGCATCAACATGGAGTGCATACTGGCTTTTGCAGCAATAGCTAATGAGCCATATGTGGAAGAATCCAGATGTGTAGAGTATGTGCTCCTCCAATCCATTATACAGATGCCCATTTATGATGATGTCTCACATTGTGTGGAAAGAAGGACTGCATCACCAGTAAGAAAATGCAATTGAAGGCCAATTGCACTGTTGCTATCTGCAAATGTGGGAGTGATTTCCCTGCTGAAAGTGTTATTTTCAAAATGACTGACAATTCATTCCTTTAGGGACAGAGCAGGGACAGATTCCTAAATAGGTTTTAGGTCTAGATCTTGAAAGATGGGTTTTTGACAGTTACAGATTGGCAGAACTTAACAAACCAAAGACAGATAATGAGGTAAAGGCCATTTAAAATATGTAAATATTATATCTGTGATATCCTATATAATAAAAGGCTAATATGCAAATCCACCAAACCTATGCTCAATGCAGGAACTGCCCCCTGGTGGTCAGTGTGCTCCCACAGGGAGAGTGCCACTCAGCCAGAAGCTGGGCTCACTGCTGGGGAGCACAGTGGCGGGCAGCAGCGCTAAGGATGTCCAAGGGCTCCTAGACTGCCAGAGGGTGCCGGCCAGGCTGAGGGACGCCCCTGTCTCCCCCCGCCTCCCCAATCTTGTGCACTGGGCCTCTAATTTATATATAAAATATGACATGTATAAATATGTATATCATATATTATATATAAAAATATGTAAATCTATAAAGATAAAGGCAAAAGGTTCTCAGTATCTAAATATTTAGGTTCTTCTTTTTTTGGGACAAAACAGGGATGGGACATTTCAACATATGAGGCTGAACTCATTTAATGATATCAACCTGTAAAGCCCATAATAGTCCTTCAGTAGGAATTCACTATTTTATCTGCCCCAACAATACTAAAACATACACACCGCCTTCTCCAAGTTCCTACCTGATCTGAAACATAGTCATTGAAATAGGTAAGAGTCAGGTACAGTGCATGATCACAGGATGATATGAACATACATCTCTGAGGAGCAGGAGAGAGAATAAAGCTTAGAAATGGCTGTATCAGGAAAGGCCATAGAAAAGAAGCAATTCTCAAATCATGGTCATTCTTCCTGATCTGTTAGGAACAAAAATCAGCACAAACAGCATTGACTTTGCTTCTAGGTATTGTTCATGTTTAAGTAGAAAGCAGATAGAGTGGACTCATGGATGTGTGCTATGAATCTTCCTTTTTTTTTTTTTCATCACAGCTGTCAGTATGTATTTTAATTTGTTACCTTCTCTCGCTACCATTTGATTCATTCTTAGGACTTCAGCTTCCACCCACTCATCTAAAATTTTTGCAAGTCATCTAAATTTAGGTCCTTGGACATCTTTCACAGCAAGGCTGCAGTTCTCCAATTCAAGGTACCTGCTGGTACCTCAAACTGAGGAGTGAAATCTTTGTTCCCCATTTCACTGCTTACCCTTTCCACATCCCTGCATCCTCCAGTCCCTCCTCTAGCTCCATCTCTTGGTGGCAATAGTTTGTTAGAGCTTGGGCCTCATATCCAACTCCTTTTTCTTTTGAACTTTAAAAGTCAGTTGGTTGCACTAATCTTTTTCAGTTCTACCACTGAAATCATTTATTAATCATCATTTCCTTTCAACTATAAGCACTAATGACTTAATCTGAAGCTTGAGGATCTCCCAGTATATACTAGCAGCAAGCTTCTTAATCAGTTCTTCTTAATCTATCCACTCCTTTTACCTGTACATTTCCCAAAACACAAATCTGATGATGTGGTGATGATGATGATAATAATAGCTAAATGAAGGGTAAACTATAACCTCATTGATTTGTTATGAAAATTAATCAAGATATTGTCTGTAAAGAATTTAGCTTCACATATAATTGAAATTATATGGTATTTATCTTTCTCTGTCTGACTTATTTTATTTAGCATAATACCCTTTAGGTCCATCCATGTTGTTGCAAATGGTAAGATTTTATTTTTTTCTATGGCTGAGATATATACTATTATATATATGTACCACATCTTCTTTATCCATTGGTGGTAGGGGGTTTAGGAGAGAGGGATGGGAGGGGGTTTAGGAGGTGGATGAAAAACACAAAAAGGATTAAGAAGTACAAATTATCAGTTATTAAAGTAATCATGGGGATATAAAGCACAGCAGAAAGAATATAGTCAGTAACATTGCAATAACTATGCATGGCATCAGATGGATACTAGACTTATTGGGTTGATCACTTTGTAAGATCTATAAATGTCTATTCACTATTTTGTACTCTTGAAACTAATTTAATATTGTATGTCAACTGTAATTAAAAAAGAACTTAGCGTAGTGCCTGGAATATAATACATCCTGAATAAATAGCAGAATGAGAAAGTGTCTAAGAATGGGAGGGAGTCCTGGCTTATTGCATGCTCACCACTTGCCAGCCAATCTATGATTAAAAAAAAAAAATTTTATTGATTTCAGAGAGGAAGGGAGAGGGAGAGAGAGATAGAAACATCAGTGATGAGAAAAAAATCATTGACTAGCTGCCTCCTGCATGGCCCCTACTGGGGATCAAGTCCACAACCCGGGCATGTGCTCTTGACTGGCATTGAACCCGGGACCCTTCAGTCTGCAGGCTGATGTTCTATCCACTGAGCCAAAACGGCTAGGGCCCCTCTATGATTTTTGACCCTCAAACAACCCCAGAGGGGTCTCTGAGAGAAGATAATTATCCTTTATTTTAAGGATAAGAAAAATGAAACACCAAGAGGCAGATTCACTTGCTCAAAACCACACACGTGACACCTTGTGTAATTTGAGCTTGAATTCCCAAATATGAAAAAATTCCATTCTATTGACCTGCTGCCTTCTCATAAGTAGAGAGTTTAGAAGTTCTCTATCTAGGTTGCATAATGCAATCATTTGAGAAGCGTTTAAAAGAACACTAGGACCCTAGTCTTACCCTAAGAATGTCTGATATAATCTCTCTGAGGGTCGAAGCTTATAAATCAGTTTTTACTCATGTTCCCATGTGATTCTAAATTGTTACGTATGTTGAGAACCATTGACCAAAGCCCTAATAGTTGTTTTATCCTTTGTATTTAAGCAAGTCTATTTATTTTGGACTTTTGTGGTAAAGTTTTTTTACATGAAATTCACAAAGTATTAAATATGCCATAATTTGAGTGACAAGAGAAACTTCTGTATTATTTTTTATAATAAGGCAAGGTGTTTCTTCTTATACCAGTTCTATTAAGTGGGGTTTATAATTTATGATCATAGAATTACTCATTAGTAAGAAAACCAAAGGTTAGCAGTGAAACATTTTCAATTTATTCTACCATATCTTTGGAATGAGTTACCAATGGCCTGGCTCATCAGTGAATTCTTGAGGCAACTGCAAAACCACACACAGCTGACCAAAGTCATGAACTAGTTAGTCTTGGGTCTAGGCCATGTAACCCTTAGTTTAGAGGCAAGTTTTCAGTCTATTGTATTTGAAAAATGTATTTCTTATGTTGGAATGCCTTTGTGTTTTTCTCTCTCGGTTAAAGTGGTTGAAAGCTATACTGTGATAATTTCCATTTTGAGTAGAGATCCAAAGACAATATTTTCTTCTATGAGAAATGGGTCCCATGACGATGTCTTATTGTACATGAATAATTATCTTTTCTTCAAGTGACTTCTTATCATCATTCTTAACACATGCTCCTTTTTTTTTTAAAAGTTATCACTCTCACCTTTTCTTATTTTGTATTTTTATGCATTCTTTCCTTTTTCTCCTTACTCATATAGTATCTTAGGTCTACCAGGGATTTGTGATGTGACTTCTGAGTGTTATTCATCCTCAGCGTGGCCTGTAAGCCTAAAGAGGTAGATTGTCTCCTGACTTACACATCACATTCTTTATGTTTTATACTTCATAGTTTTGCTTATTAAAGGAAACATACATCTGAGATTGAGATTTAGTACCAAGATTTAACAAAGGGTAAAGTTATACTGCAAAACAATGTGCTATAAACTATAACTTTTGAAGAAAGTCAAATTAATGTGTCTATTTTTAAAAGAATACCCTAAACTAAATGTGTCTATTAAATACTAAATACTTAAGATATTAACAATGAGTAGGAAATAAAATGAAATATGCTAAGTCTAACCCATGTGCAGGGTGAACCTGAGGAGGGGTGATGAAGGATTGAAAAAAAGATAGACAAGAGAATACAGCTGGGGCTTGGTGGATCTCCCATACCTAGATGAGGACACAAAAGACCCAGCCTGCAAGCCAATGCTTTATTTTATAGTCTGATTAAAACAAGGGTAGGTAGATTAACATGTATACAAATGTTCTCATTTTGGCAACATTTGCTGCACCTCCCACTCCACATCAAATTTAGTGTCCTTATTTTGCCTTCAGACCTTAGAGACTTTGCAAAAAAGATAGAAGAGTTGTGTTGTGAACTCTAGGCTTCTGTTCAGACCATTCCTATAATATGATATGCCTTGTGATGACACTAACTCAGACATCAGGGCAGATAAGGAGCTGCAATTGAAATCAGATTACAGCTCTTTCACTGTACTATACCGGCTAATATGTGGTCTATATAATAAGGGCCAGAGGTTGCATTATTATAAGACATCCCTATTGGAAGATCCCCTAACAAATAAAAATAGTTTATATAAATACATCCGGATTAAAAAAAACAACACATTACTCCTCATAAAACTTGAGAGAATAAGCTGTCCATCTACATTGGCCTCATTGTAAAGAAAATGCAGCCCTATATTTTTGATTACTTTCTAAAGGAAGATAAAATGTGGGTGATGATTTTGAAGACTTCTAGCCTAGATGAACCAAAGCCTAAGAGGCCCAACTGTCAAGAATGCTGAAAGCATAGTGGTTAGACAATTATATACTTTACAAATCTTCCCCCCAACATCTAAACTAATACAAAATAATACTGAATGTAAACGGTAACTGAGAAATAAAATTTAAATACAAAAAAAGAATGTTGAGAGCAGAGACTGCATCTGGGACATGGAAGCTGTGCTTTCTTATCATTGTACATTATCCTTCTCTCCACGTTTCTTTCTCTCTGTTTGTACATCAGTCATGAGCTCCCCTACTTCCTTAATCTTTATTTAATTCCTACATCCTCTGTCTGAAGTTTTCAAATACATTTTTATGTTTTAAGACATATGACAAATTTGATATATTATTTGATTCAAGTTTACATATTATAAAATCTCTTTTCTTCATTGTCATTATTGCTATTATTAATTTTTGAATGAAGATCGGTAGTGCTTGGACTAGCTTTGACTACTGGTTGTAAAGTTCCTGCTGAAGGAACTGTTATGGAAATCAATCTCAAAGACTCTGAAGTACTACAAGTACTAGAAGTATGGCTGTAACATGGCACCAAAATGATTATATACACATATCTTTGGTTTTGTTTCAGAATTTTTAGACCGAATTATTTTCTAGCAACATTTTTTTCTGAAATTGCTTCATTTTTATTTGCATAAGGAGCTACAGTTAGTATTTA
The DNA here is from genome assembly GCA_026230045.1 of Corynorhinus townsendii. Lineage (NCBI taxonomy): Eukaryota > Metazoa > Chordata > Mammalia > Chiroptera > Vespertilionidae > Corynorhinus > Corynorhinus townsendii. The sequence goes on from JAPDVU010000002.1 coordinate 10,084,067, forward strand.
AAAATTACTAGAGGCCTGGTGCATGAATTCATGCATGGGTGATCAAGGCCATCTTGCCCAGTCCCGATTGGAGCCAATCGGGGCTGGTGGCCAGGGAGGGACCTCAGGAGGGAATGCAGGAGGGCTCCAGGGCATGTCCAACCCCGTCTCACCCAGTCCCAATTGGCTAGACTCCAGCAGCAAGCTAACCTACTGGTTAGAGTACCTGCCCCCTGGTGGTCAGTGGGCATCATAGCGACTGGTTGAGCAGTCAAACTCCCAGCGGAACTCCCAGTCCAGGGGACAATTTGCATATTAGGCTTTTATTAGGTAGGATGTGATGCTTTACTTTTTTTTTTTTTTATCATTTAGAAGCTATTGAAAATGAGCAGTTCTTTAATCTTATTGGCTGTACTTGACTCAGATTAATGTGGCAGTCAGTAGATGAGAGTGACAAGAGAATAAGCTACATCCACAGTAGAAGCACAGACAATTTTGTGTGTTTTCAATGTGTGGCCCCTGTATATGTGGTTTATAGGGACCAAGAAGGCTAGGATGTCTCACAGGACATACGTGGCTGGTTATTGGAAATAGTACATAGAGCAGATGTCATCTAATGAGAAAGCTTTGTAGAGAAAGTGCCATTTAGTCTCAAAATTATAGTCGAGTTTGGATTTTGATAGGCATGGGTGCAAGAAGAGAGATAATAGTGAGAAGAGCAAACTAGGACAGCGAACACAAAGTCAGGGCGGTGAAAGGCCCTCAGAAATTGTTCACCTGGAGCATGAGGCTCAATTCACTTGAAATATGGGATCCGTATAAACAGGTGCTTTGAGCAATGAGATTGGAAAGGTTGCTGTTGATGACTGTGTTTCCAGGTGTTGGGGGAGAGGCTATACTATTGCCCTGCTAGTAGAGATTTAGGGATGGTTTTTGGTATGAAATCAAAAGCTCCAAAGGTTCACCTGGAATTTACAGATCATCTGGCCCCACTTCCTCTCTGCAGAGTGTTGGAATTAGGGAGTAGGAGAAAACACTCCTAATATTGGCACCACAATTTACTAGCTCTATAAACTTGGATGGATTACTTTACTTTCCTAAGCTTCATTTTCCACATCTGCACAACAGAAATGAAAGAGTTGTGAGAATAGGGGAAACAATGTATGTAGTGCTTAGCTTAGTGGCTGGAATATAGTACATGTTCAAAACACATTTGCTACTATTATTCCTGGTGGTAGTATTGTTATCTCTCACGACTTCAGTGCTAAGTGTCTGGCTCTTCCTTGCTGTGCTCTTATGGACATTGTATAAGTTGACTGGAGTCAGTGGTCAACTATTCAGGGGCAACCTGGTAAATGCCAAGGCTATGTCACTCTGGCTTCCAGGTATGGGAATAGTAGAAAAAACATAGAGGTAGATTTCATCCCCAAACTTTCTCCCTTTTGAATGTTGCTGACATCAGTATTTTCTAGAAATCTTAAGCAGCTTTAAGCCTGTAAGAAGAAGGCAAACACGTCTTTTCTCTTTCCAACCATTAAAGTACTTTTATTAAGTCACCAGATGAGCACTTTCTAAGGAAAAAATAGTTTATGTGTGGTTTGGATGCTGAGCGTTGACTCAGCGTCAGGCCTGTGAAGGAGCAGGCCAAGCTACGCCTACTGACACACAAGTAATAATAATAGAAAAAAAACAAGGACTGTCCCAAGTTTGCTAAATAAAGCCATACGTTTGGAAAAAGCACAATACACTAAACTCTTATATGCTCCTTCCTGCCCCCCCCCCCGCAAAATTGTTCACTTCAGTGACCACCAACATTATATTTTTCCCTTCCAATACACATATTTTCTCAAGTTCCATGGTTGCCATAGCCTTCTCCCAAGTGTTCCATATTTTTGTACAGTGCTAGTCATAGTTGGGTAACATTAAGCAATCCTTCGGAAAGCGAGCCATTTGAAATGATTGTTTAGGCTAGGAATTTCATAGAGACTATATGGAGTTATTCTTCTTAAGGTGGGGATCAATTACTTTTACAACACAAAAACAATGACTGCAATATAAGCTTTGAGAGACTGACTCACTAAGGAAGCAAGACAGGTTTGGAAAATGGATCCCCTTGCCCTTGACACACATGGGAGAGCATGTTAAAAAATGGTAATCGGAGAACGTCGTTGCCACGTAACAGCGCACATAAAACTGATACTATCAGTAAGTGGGTCACAGTGAAATATTCTGGGATTCTAGGTCAGTGTCAAAATGATTGCGTTGCACACCCAGGTGTTTTAGTTTCTTGAAATGAGAGAAAAAAAAGTGAATCAGTTTTCAGCTATTTGGTTAGTTTTCCTCTTTTAGAAAGTAATTCTTCAGACCTACAACATAAATAAAGAATGAGAAGAAAACTTAAGAGGTGGAAAAGTGAGGAAGAAACGGTTATCGGATGCTTACCACCTATGTGATGTTGTATTCCTTCATCTTTATGTGCCTCACTGTTTCCCATGTCTAACCTGGGAGGCACTGTTCTAGACTGCTCTGCGGGGAACCCCCCAGAATCCCTCCAGGAATCACTGCCGGTGAAGACTGGGAGAGGAAAGGAACTCAACCAGGATGTTTTGTGTTAACTTCTAATGATTTTGAACAAAGTGCTCTTTGGATAAAAGATTCTTAAACTAATGGGCTGCTGGATAATTTATAGGTTCTTTGCAGCCTTAACTTCATTTGAATCTATGCCTTTAGTGACTACATAGAAGCACCTAAATGAGAGGAAAGAAAGAAATGAAAAAAGCAAAGAAATTGATTCAGTTAGTAATCCTTAAAAAGAGCTCTCATTCACTAATTTCTTCTTCAAATATTTATTTATTTTTACTAGCTTGAAAACAATATGCATGAGTTTGCAAAAAGGTAAAAGGAAGGTTTTACAAAATACCTGCTTTTTTTTTTTACAAATCTGCTTCTCTTGGTAGCTTTTTACTTTTAATGACACTTTGCTGAGGCAAGCACCCATTTTTCATTTCATTCTTACTGTTTGGCTTCCCCCAGTAGTCAACCCACATCTTCTTTGTGGCTCCTTTTCCTGTGTCAATATTGGGATCATTCAATCAGCCAAGAGATCCTATTATAGGAAACCACAAAAGCTAATGCTTATATACATATACTAAATGCAAAAAGAATATTTATACATTCACCCAAGTTCCTTTCTTGTCTCAGTACCTAGTTATGGTTGATGGGCAATTGCTGTAAGTGTTTGTGTGTTTGTGTGTGTCATGGAAAGAATGGTAGAGGAAATGAGAGGCAATTTAGTGTCCTGGAAAGTCATGGAATGCCACGTTTTGTGTTGTGTAGGTGATGCATTGTAGACTGAGTGACATTATTGTGAAACTTTGCTCCATCACAATTTTCCTTGAAGTGGATTGGGTGCAGCTTTTCCATTTCAGTGTGAAGGGCATGACAATGTGTCCTGCATAACCTTGTCTAGGAGGAAACTCTGACTGATTCTGATGAACAAAACCAAACCCACTCACCTCATATAAACACACAGGGGCTTCTCAGTGGAGCCTAATCCATCAGAATCTGCTTCATTGTACCCCAGCTGCCACAGGAAAATTGACCACAAACATTTCAAAAAGAGTGACTTTGCTCTTATTTCAGAAAAACTACTTTTTTACAATATTCAGACGTGCTCACTCCTTTGACTTTATCTGTGCCTGTAAGGATGACTGTCCTCATTTCCTGGTATAGCTAGTGCTACATAGCTCTCGCTGTAGACTCAGCCAATTTTTTAACCTTGGGAAAGTACTCTTTCTCTGAGATTCAAACACCTCCTTGTCAAAGACTAGCTGGTTTCGCTTTACAATTGGTCCCACTCTGATCTGGTTTCCAGGGCTCTAAAGTAGCCTGTTTTTGCTTTGTGTTGTTTTGTTTTTTTTTTGTCCAAAATTTCATCATGTACTTGGAGAGGCAATATAATATATAGAAGGAAAATCCTGGATTTGATTCTGAAGATCTGAATTTGAGTCTTGACTATTCCCTTCTTTGGTTGTATGACATGGAGCAAATCATAAGATTCCTTGCCCAAATTTTCTTATCTGTAACATCTATTACTTTTCACCCCAGCATACAATCTACTTTTGAGTTCTTACATAGCATTTACATGGTATTAAGTATGATAAGCAATTTAGGGATGATTTAAGGTATACGGAAGAATGTGCCAGGACTATGCAAATACTACATCATTTTATGTAAGGGACTTGAGCATCTGCCAGGGCCCTGGAACCAATCGTCTAGAGGTACCAATTATACAGAAGTTCGTCCCCCTTCTACGTTTTCAAAGACTTTCTGATTTTATGACTCGAAATGGCCTTTCATCCTTTTCGTTTCACCGTATTGCCACAGACGGTCACGTGCTTGCTTGAGTTGGAAAACAAGCCTTGGATAGTCTTTCTCAACCTCCTTTTCCCAATCCAGGCCCGAGTGGTGCTAATTCTGAACATGATAAACACATAACAAAGCCCATCCCCACTCATAACCCCAGTCATGTTTCCATCCATAAACTAAACAGTTCAGTTGTAAGGCCTGGGTGAGCAATCCCTCAGTTCCCTTCTCTCTCCTGCAGATTCATCGCGTTGCCTCTCTTTTCTCTCATCCTTATGATTTATTGCTGCCTTCTTTTCCCAACTTGTAGTTTCCTGTGTCTAATTATCTTCAGCAGGAAGAACCTTCAATTCATGTGTATGGGAGCTAAAATTCCTCTGAGGACACAGGATACACAATGAATACACCTGTACTAGAATTTCACAAAAGGAAAACTCAAGATTGGCGTGAGTGATTATTCTACACATTTTCATAGGATCTCCTTGCCTTTGTTCATGATCTTGCCTCTTCCCAGAACAGACGTTTTCCTCTTTGCTATTTGGGAAATGTGTATTCATCCCTTAAAACCCAATTCAGATGCCACTTCCTCTAGGGAAACTTTTCCAGCTCCTTCAGGCAGAATTAGTCAGCTCCTCTGTGGCCACATTGTCCTCTGGCCTCTTTTGTTACAAGAACATGCTTTCTGTTTAAAATCTACTACGTGCTAGGTACTTACTGCAATGCATTAGCACAGATTTACTTGTCTGTCTCACTTTGTTGACTTTGAACTTTTCCAAAACAATGTTATTTTGGTGTCTTTATATCCACCACAGGGTTAAAGATGCTGGCATCTGGCAGAGAGTAAGAATAAATGTTTGTTGAATAAATGTGTGACTAGTTGAATGAGTACATGAAATGAATTAGTAAGACTATTCAGTAGATGAATGTAAAAACTAATTTACTGCCTGGCTGGTGTTGACTCAGTGGTTGAGCATCAACCTATGAACCAGGAGGTCACGGTTCAATTCCAGGTCAGGGTACATGCTTGGGTGGGGCATGCAGAAAGCAGCCACTCAATGATTCTCTCCCATCATTGATGTTTCTATCTTTCTCTCTCTCCCCTTTCCTCTCTGAAATCAATACAAATATAATAAACTAATTTGTTTAATACATATCAACTAGAGGCCCGTTGCAGGAAGATTCTTGCAACAGAGCTTCTTGCAGCAGTCTGCTTCCCTCCTTTCCCTGCTGCCCCACCTGCTTCCCTCCCTTCTCCACAGCCCCACCTGCTTCCCTCCCTTCTCCATAGCCCCACTTGCTTGCTTCTCCACAGCTTCATTCCCTTCTGCAACACTTGGCTTCCTTCTACACTGTCTTCAGTCTTCACTCTACTCCTGGATATGCAAATCAACCAACATCTTGGTTGGGTTAATTTGCATACTCGCTCCTGATGGATTGGCGGGTGTGGCTTGTGGGTGTAGTGGAGTGATGGTTAATTTGCATATTACTCTTTTATTAGATAGGATAAATATATTTATACATATTAATTTTATTTACCTCTACTGAATATCCTGTATAATAAAGAGGTAATATGCAAATTGACCCTCATGCCCTCATAAGATGGCCACCCCCACTTTGTCACAAGATGGCTGGTAGGGGAGGGCAGTTGGGGGCAACCAGGCTGGCAGGGGAAGGCAGTTGTGGGGGACCAGGCTAGCAGGGGAGGGCAGTTGGGGTGACCAGGCCTGCAGGGGAGGGCAGTTGGGGGTGATCAGGCTGGCAGGGGAGGGCAGTTGGGGGCAATTGGGCTGGCAGGGGAGCAGTTAGGTGTCAATCAGGCCAGCAGGGGAGCAGTTAGGGGGTGATCAGGCTAGCAGGCAGAAGCAAGTTAGGGGCAATCAGGTAGGCAGGCAGGCTAGTGGTTAGGACCCAGCAGTCCCAGATTGTGAGTCAGACATCCCCCGAGGGGTCCCAGATTAGAGAGGGTGCAGGCTGGGCTGAGGGACACTCCCACCCCCCAAGTGCACAAATTCCATGGACCGGGCCTCTAATCCTCACTCAAGGTTATGTTTTTTCATTGATATTTTTAGAGAGGTAGGATAGGAGACAGAGAGAGGGAGGAACATCAATGTGAGAGAGATATATCAATTGATTGCCCCCTGTATGCAATCTGACTAGGGATGGAAGTCTGCAACTTAGGTAAGTGCCCTAACTGGGAATTGAACCTGTAACCTTTTGGTATACAGGATGATACTCCAACCAACTGAGCCACCTGGCCAGGACTGAATATATTTTAAAATTTAGGTTTTATTAGCTAGATTTCAAGTTCTATGAAAATATAAACTGTGTCTCTCAGTCTCATCATCATACCAGTACCTTCAGCTCTAGCTACGTGGGGCCAGTCGGCACTTACTGCATAGTTTCAGAATTCATGAATAAAGAATAAAAATACAGCCTGGCTGATGTGGCTCAGCAGTTGAGTGTCAACCTATGTACCAGGAGGTCACAGTTCAATTCCTGGTCAGGATATATGCCCGGGTTGTGGGCCTGATCCCCAGTATGAGGTGTGCAGGAGGCAGCCAATCAATGGTTCTCTCTCATCATTGATGTTTCTATCTCTCTCTTTCCCTCTTTCTTCCTCTCTGAAATAAATAAAAATATATTAAAAAATACAACAATATAGGATGAAAATAACTCAATCTTCAACTTTTTTTTAAAAAAAGGAAACACATTCAATCTGTCCCCCCAACCCAAGCTGAATCTCTCTTAGTTCTATATCAGTTTGATAAGTGACTGGACTTGGAAAGGTGAAAATATGGACAAAGAGTGGAGGTATAACCTATTCAGAATCAATTAGAAGACTTTTGTTTGGAAAACTTCCCTCAACACATTCAGAAACAAAGGTGAACCGTGGATGAAACTGATCTGCACATTGAAAAACTGCCTCATGATTGCATGCATCACTTGACTCTTTGGCAAACCATTGCATTGACTTTTCTTACCCATAATTTGTTTGTTTTTGAAGAAAAAGGGGTATTTTCTGAAGAGAAAAACATTTTCTCAGCATGTCTTCCTTATTTCTGTTAAAATGATAGTTATTGCTAAGATCCAAGATTCTTGCGATGGTGATTTTTGGTGCAATCTACAGATACAAATATTGCACGTGTTAAGAAAACACATCCACAAACAAAACAGCACATGCCGTCCTCACAGCCAGTTACACAGAATGCTCGTGCGCACATCTGTTTCCCATTAACTTTCTTCCTGCTCTTTGCATCACTCTTTTGAAGAAGCTCCAGCAGCCCATTGCTTTGCCCAATTGTTTATAATGTCTATAAATCAGGGACTTGAACCAAATAAAATGTCTAGGTTGTGTTTGCAAAATATTTGGATATTCTGGTTTCGCTGTATTTTCCGAGCTTTAGAAAACATAAGATTGAACTGTGAGTGAAGCTTATTTTCTAATTACTCATTGTTTTTTTGGGGGGAGGGAGGTTTGGCTACTTTTTCAGCCAGTTAGTAGGTTCAAACCACATTTTGAAATATTGCTCAGTTTGTTTTTGTGTCTGCTGTAAATGTTGACAATTTTTCTTTCTTAAGAGTTCTATGAATACGCAAAACAAAACAAAACATAACCTTATAAACGACATTGTGAAAAATCAGAAGAAAGTACCTGGTGATCAGGGCTCCTTCTAGCACCTGTTTTTAACATTCGGCTGTGACATTCTTAACGACAGTATAAGTTCATTAATTATACTGTGTTCAGATCTGAGGTCTCAATGAGCTGAATTTGAAATACAGGAATTTCTATTTGAAACCCTGGTAAAGTGAACAACTGGAAAAAGATTCCAAGATTTCATGTTTGATTTATTGACTGTGTGCGTCAACAGTATGCTTTTGATTGTAGAATAACATAAAAATACACAGAATCTGTGCTTAGGTGAGTTATGAGTCTATATTTTGTGTCACAGACACTGTATTCAGTCTTTCCCCTTTATTTCCCAGTCACTGTTTTATAGAGGGATTTGGTGGACAAGAAAGACTCCCCTGCAGGCCTGGTCACCACTAACTGCCCTCCCCTGCAGGCCTGGTCACCCCTAACTGCCCTCCCCTGCAGGCCTGGTACCCCCCCCAACTTCCCTCCTCTGCTGGCCTGGTCACCCCTAACTGCCTTCCCCTGCAGGCTTGATTGCCCACAACTGCCCTCCCTTGCAGGCCTGGTCCCTCCCAACTGCCCTCCCCTGCTGGCCATCTTGTGGTGGCCATCTTGTGTTCACATGGGGGCAGGATCTTTGACCACATGGGGACAGCCATCTTGTGTGTTGGAGTGATGGTCAATTTGCATATTACTCTTTTATTAGATAGGATAGAAGCCTGGTGCATGGGTGGGGGCTGGTTGGTTTTCCCTGAAGGGTGTCCTGGATCAGGGTGGGGGTTCCCTTGGGGCATGGGGCAGCCTGGGCGAGGGGCCTGTGGTGGTTTGCAGGCCAGCCATGCTTCCTGGTGACCCAATTGGAGTCCCTGGTATCTGGGATTTATTTATCTTCTATAATTGAAACTTTGTAGCTTTAAGTGAAGGCCAAAACAGGCCAGGGCTGCAGAAGCTTGGCTTCCTCCATCACTGGGGCTAACCCTAGCCTCCTGCTCTCTCCAGCTCTGTGGCTGCTGCCATTTCTGTTGGGATTTATTTATCTTCTATAATTGAAACTTTGTAGCATTGAGTGGAGGCCTGCGCCGGCAAGGGCAGGCAGAAAGCTTGGCTTCCTCCATTGCTGGGGAAACTCAAGCCTCCCTCCTGCTCTCTGTGGCAGCAGCCATCTTGGTTGGGTTTATTTGTATATTCACTCCTGATTGGCTGGTGGGCGTGGCTTGTGGTCATAGGGGAGGTATGGTCAATTTGCATATTACTCTTTTATTAATAGGATTACTAGAGGTCTGGTGCATGAAATTCAGCTTGCACCCTCTCACAATCCAGCCCTCAGCCTGGCCTACACCCTCTCACAATCTGGGACCCTCAGGGGATGTTTAACTGCTATGCAGGGATTGGGCCTAAACTGGCAGTCAGACATCCCCCTTGCAATCCGGCACTGCTGGCTCCTAACCACTCACCTGCCTGCCTGCCTGATGCCCCTAACTGCTTGCCTGCCTGCCTGATCATCCCTAACAACCTCTGCCTGCCTGATCACCCCTAACCACTCTGGCTGCCTGCCTGATTGCCCCTAACTGCCTCTGCCTTGGCCTTTACTGCCGCGACTTCATCCAGAAGGATGTCTGGAATGACATTCGGAAGGTCATTAGGCTGTTTGGCCTAATTAGCATATTAGCTCTTTATTATATAGGATAATTTATCATTATTTAAAAAATTCTTTATTGTTGAAAGTATTACATATGTCTCCTTTTCTCCCCATTAACCTCTCCCTGGCTGTTCCCATCCCCCAGCACATGCTCTTACTCCCCCCCCCCCCCATACTGTCTGTGTTCATGGTTTATGCTTATATGCGTGCATAAAGTCCTTTGGTTGATCTCTTAACCACCACCCCTTCCTGCCTTTCCTCTGAGGTTTGATGTTCTGTTCGATGTTTCTTTGTCTTTGGATCTATTTTTGTTCATCAGTTTATGTTGTTCATTATATTCCACAAATGAGAGTGAGATCATGTGCTATTTTTCTTTCTCTGACTGGCTTATTTCACTTAGCATAATGCTCTCCAGGTCCATCCATGCTGTTGCAAATGGTAAGAGTTCCTTCTTTCTTACATCCTTTTTTTTTAAGTGTCTGAAAATATATTCATTGCATAAGATACATACACTTAAGGTATGTGGCCACCTGTTAAGAAGTAGCTTTAAAAAGTTGGCTTCTCTGTCTTACCAGCAAAAAATATTAAAGAAAGCAACAAAAAGCCTCATGCCTTTAGAGTCCTGAAAGCAGGACATCATTCTCTCCATAAGACATTTTTGTGTGGCAGGCATGAGACATTACCATAGGGACCATACCAATGACGAGGCAATTTGGAGATGGTGGGTCCTGCCGCTGAAGAGTTACTTCATTGAAAAACATCCCATTCAGTGAACAGAATCGGTCAAATTGCCTGGTTTCTTAGGAAAAAATGAGCAAACTGAAAGAGTCTCCCAAACTAATATTCCAATGAATACTAGCTCTGGGAATGATGTCAATAGGTGCTTCAAAAACAAATTGTGCAGGATCAAGAAATTTGAGAGGAGACACATAGATCCCATTCCTGGAGATTCTAGTGATAATAGTGCTGAGGTAAAGAAACCTGTTAATGTTTTCCTAGTGTTTCTGAAACTTATTGGAATACACACACATAAATACCAGTATAGGTACACATGTATATATAAGAATGTATATTAATTAATACATACACTAACTTGAGGAACTGAGTTTGGGAGATGTTGGGAAAAGAATTAATTTTCTCACTGATTGTTTTAACTCTGCATTATCATAGCATTTTATAAGATTTATTTACTTTATTATGCTATATGATTTTTAAATATTACCATGCAACAAATAAATTAGACGTATTTAAAATATAAATGAAACAGAAGTTCAAATTACAAGAAAAAATTTTATGCACACAATTGTGCTTTTATTATATTCTATTTCCCCAAAGAAACTTTGGGTCTGAACTTACTGATTTAAAACCTCAACCTGGAAGTCCAGTGTTTTCTGCCATCAGGACCCATCTGCCCTCTCAACTTTTCTTCTTTCCTTCCTTCCTTCCTTCCTTCCTTCCTTCCTTCCTTCCTTCCTTCCTTCCTTCCTTCCTCCCTCCCTCCCTCCCTCCCTCCCTCCCTCCCTCCCTCCCTCCCTCCTTCTTTTCCTCCCTCCCTTCCTTCCTCCCTTCCTTCCTTCCTTCCTTCCTTCCTTCCTTCCTTCCTTCCTTCCTTCCTTCCTTCCTTCCTCTCTCTCCCTCTCTTTCTTTTTTACATAACTGGACTCAACACTGCCAACTGTACATAGTGAACATCTATAGACTACTTCATTCAAAAACAGCAGAATACACATTTTTCTCAAACTCACATTGAACAGTCACCAAGATAGTTCACATTCTGGTCCATAAGACATACCTTAAATTTCAAAGAAAAGAAATTATATAATGTCTTCTTGCAGATAAACTTGTTTCTTACATGATCACATTTAGGCATAAATATCCTTCCTTTTTTTGCTTAGTGGGATCTGACTTTTTTTAAAGTTACTTCTACTGAGGTCCTTGTGTCCACCACACCCTCAAGTATCACGTGACAGGCCATAAAACAAGCCCAGGTCACTGTTAGGACTCAGAGGCACAGCTATCAGCACCTCCCACGGGCAGCTCTTCCATGGAAAGGCCGTCCTTGCTGGTTATCCAGAGGATGGCTGACTCATGGTGTTCCAGGCTTTGTGCCCTCTTTGTTCCTTGACTTGTGACTCAGCTCCTTCCTGCTTTCTCCACCTTTAGCTTCACTTCTCCCAGCTGTGACTTGTGTTCCTTATTTTATCCCTTCCTTCCAAGTCATTATTATTATTATTTTTTAATTTCCATTTTTTTTGCTTCTGACTTATTGCTGATAGGTCTTTCATGTTTTGCCCTCTGCTCTTGGCCATGACTCTGACTAACTGGAAATTGCTGATCAAGTGCTGGTGGTTACCACCTTGAGTGCGCTGACTCTTCTGGCCCTGACACAGGGATGACCTCATGTGGGCTGTCACAACAGTGATAGTTCCCTTTTCTGAGCTTTAGTGCAATGTGCCCTGCGTTTCCTACTTGAAATGTGCAAGCAGTGCTTGCTCTAGTGAATAAAATCATTATAGTCCAAAAAACTAGATTAGGTTTCAGGGATTCCAAAGAGTATGGATTATACTGATACAGAATTCAGATCTGTACAAACACTGTTAGTTTCAGTGAATACTAGGTATTCTTGGGTTTTGTTAATTCACACTGCAAGAGACTTCTGGTCTAAGTCAGCCTGGTTCCAAGGGGGCAGATTAGAGAAGATCACAGGATAGGAGGTGAATATTTATCATTAGGGATAAGGAAATGTTGGCATTACAAAATGGTTATGTAAGCTCAGGCTCAGTAGTGGGAGAAGAATGACGAGAGAGCCAGAAATGCAAATGAGAACGGTAAACCTACTCTCCTTATTTTTTCTTTTCCTTCCCCCCCCCCCAATATTACATATTTTTTAATGAGCAACAATGGGATAAAACACTTAGGTGAGAGACAAAGTAGAAATGGTCAAGTTATGCTTCCAGGAATTTTCTATGTTGCTTCATGTGCTGCATGCATTGTGTAATGATGGAAAGAGAAAGCGAAGACATGTTATTTATTAATGGGCTAATTCACATTAAAAACCATCCAAGGAAATCATGAGCACAGTTGTGTTTCATCCAGTGTGAGAAGTAGAGGAGCTGTATCTAAGTAGGGAAAAAAGCAGAAAACTAAGTGAAAAATTGTGATTGCTCTAACCTCTGTCACCACCAGTCCTTTCAGTTGATCACCTCTCACTCCACCTCCTCTTCCTGGTCTTCTGGCAGGAAGGAAACTGCAGGGATATGTTCCAAACTGGTTCCTTCGGCATAGTGTGCAGAGCTTTTGATCAGGGGGAAAATCCTGAAGGCTTTTGCAATTGCTGATCTCTCAACGTCTAAGGCAATAAAGAGAGAGCAGGGCCTCCGCTCCACAAAACATAAGAGGCAGGCACAGTCTACATGCCAGATTGTAGTGGAAACAGACAAGAGCAAAAACATATACAATCCTTCTTATAGGAGTGATTTTTAAGAAGAATGGAAACAGATCATGTAATTCTACTTGGTACATTCTATCCTGAAATAGGTTTTCAATCTTTCTGTTTTCTACCACTTTTCAGATTTTTGTATAGTGGACAAAATGTGAGTCATCATGGACTAATGAATAACATTTCATTTCACAAAACGTTTATGTAGCATAATGGCTTTCAGACTTTGAGTGATTCCAGTCGGCTGTGTTCTCAGAACACCTTTTTCTTCCTTCTGGTCATGTAACCTGACAAGCCCACTCTGCCTTGCCTCTCAACCTCCTGGGGGTCTCCTGTCCACATATCACATGGACCTTACCAGAAGACATAATAGTCCAGAAGACATATTATGTCCCGAGTAGGGCCAACTAGAGTAATCTTTTTCACTTAACATATCAACATATGGGAGGAAACTTTCGTTTTGGAGAATGTGAAACTGCATTGCTGGCCAAGATGTTTCCTGCTCGTTGGGGAGAAGCCAACATGGACCTGGGCGATTGGTGGTGAAAGGGATCTTGGTGCTGTAGTTCTTTTTTTCATCTTATGAATTACACCGTAACATGAGGTGGTATTCCCACCTACATGAGCAATGAATTCCTCTTTTAAACTTGCTCTAGTGAATAAAATCATTATAGTCCAAAAAACTAGATTAGGTACCTTTACCTAATAATTTTAATAGGACTTCCATTACTTGCAACAAAAGAGTCATAATATAATGTGTAATGAGAAATTTACAAAAATGTTTGCATTGAATTCACCCCATTGCATTTGTGTATGGGAGTGAGAAGAGGGAATAACCTCAGAGAATGTCTAAACACTGATTTGAATGGCATGTTTGGGAATGCGTGTTCATTCAGGTCTGAGCCTCTCTGTAACACTATTTATCTTTCTGCCCCAGGGCCTAGCAACATCACCACAGAACGAAAGCTCAGTTAATGCTTCCTGAGGAAAATGAGTTGTAGAATGAAAAGAAGAGGTATTTCTGCAACTACCGTCTAATCTGATGACATTGGCTTTGTGGAGAGAGTGGAGTTGAGGTGCATTGTGCAATAGAACTCACTGTCTTTTCTGTTAAAATCCAGAAATCAATCCTTTGTGGGGGCGAGTGGGAGAGCAGACAATTTACTTGTACAAGACTTTACTCAATCCAACAACCTCAAAGTGAAGAATATGGCTTTAGTGGCAGTGAAGTCATTTTTATTTTGAAACTGAGTCTTAATTTTATTTAATACGGTTCTTATGAGGATTAAGGGAAAAATACATAGATCATTATCTCCTGGCACTTAGTAAGTACTCAATAAATGTAAGCTATAATTGGAAAAACAAACCTACAAAAAACACACAACACACCAAAAATCACAAAGTTTGCTCCATTGACAAGTGGCTTATTAATCATCAAAGTTTATCATTATTCAGTTCTTGTCTTTAAAAAAAATGTAAGATTGCATCCACAGAAAAATGGGCCCCACCATATGCTTCTTCACCTCTTCCCCTTCTCTCAGTTTGCATACAGCTTTATCTTTATTTCTAAAAGTCCTGATTTTTGACATGTGTGTGTGGGTGAGGCAAGGTGTCTAGCTGTGTTGGGAACACAATGTCTGCCATACTATTATGGCCTATTGCTTTCCTTCACTTAGTAGAGGGCTCTATTCCTGATAGTATCTGTGGGCAACAACATTTCTTTAAAATTGATCCAACAATTACAATTTACTTCTCTTTCTCCTTTTCTTGTGACATCTATAAAAGGGCTACTTGGCTCTGTGACTGCTGGTTGGGGGTCTCCAGTGGGAGATCTGAAGACAGAAGAAGAGAGAATGGGATACTAATTTCCCCAGCTGTATCCCTACTGGTCTATAGGATATGACTGAGTCCTCACTGCTACTGTGGGCCACCAGTCTCCAGGCAAGCAGTCTCCTCTACATCTACCTTTAATGTAAGAACTTGCTGAGTTCTGGAAACTGAGCCCTTACTTCCCACTTCATCTTTATCTCCTCATTTTTCTTACTTGGGGTGTTTCAATGTTCTTTTTTTGGTTTCTTTTACCCTGCCCACTGGTTGTCATTTAACTTTTCTCCATTACTCTGTTGGAATGTACCATCTACTTCCTGCTGGAATGGACTGATACAGAGTCTATTAACTGCCAACACTTCTTACCTAGGTCAATAATTTCATTTAATCTTCACTTCAATACCTGTTAGCAGTACATGCTATTTGGAAAATAAACTAGAACTCAGAGAATTTTATTAACTTGTGTAAAGGTACCTAACCAATAGGCAGAAGAGCCTGAATTCAAAACTGAGTCTTGAGGAAGAGTCCAGGGCTGTATCCACTATCCCATGCTATCTTCTAGAAAAATTCAGGGATGTTGTGCTTCCGTCCAATATATCTGAAAGAAGATCGGATTTACTACTTTATCTACTTACAATAAACATTTTAAGAAGTGTATATATTCAAGTTTCTGAATACACACATGCAGCATTACCTAAATGTTCACTTCATTGTCTCTTACAATTGATTACTAGAGTCTTAAGCTCATCTTTTTCTCCCTTTGCTAGAATAATTGTTAGAAGAAATTGAACTGACCCACATTGAAGTGTCCTTGTCCACAAATCTTTATAAGCATTCGTGTGTTCTGTAAATGTTATTCCAGATTTTTTCATTTCCAAAAATTTGAATCAACCTTGACCCAAAATTATTTTACTTACATGTCTGAATGTCTAAAGGACCACAAAATCACATTTGTCGATCTCAATTCTAAATTTAACAAAAATTTATTATTTTTCCAGTCTCCTTTCAGTCCAATTGGCACTGGTCAATAATGAAATTTACATAGTTATTCCTTTGGCCTTTAAAAAAAAAATAAATCCAAACATTATAAATTTGACATTTCCCCCTCAAATATCATTATTTTATTGCACATAACATATACTTGAAATTATCCCCCATAATTTTCTTGAATTTCTTCCTGAAGTTGTTTTTTAGGTTAAGCAGTCTTCACTTTCTTTAATTTCCTTGTGGTCTTGAAGAATCCAGCTCATCAGTGAGCATTTTCTTCACTGGGTTCTCTTAACAAAAACCAAGGCACAGCTCCCCAGCCCCTCTGCCATGAGTTATAGTATGCTACATTCCTGAAAAGAAAAACTCACCTTTTCATTAGATTGTCTACCACCCCAGCAGTTATTTAAATTGAGCAGATTGCTCTGATAATGATCATTTCAGTCAGGAAGGTCCTGGTGAGATTCTCAGTTTTTGAACTCCCAAAGACAAAGTTAATCATGAAGTTTGTCTTTGTTTCTAAACTCCTGATTTTGACGTGTGTGTGCGGGCAAGGCAAGGTGTCTAGCTGTGTTGGGAACACAATGACTGCCATACTGTTATGGCCTATTGCTTTCCTTCAGGTAGGGGAGGGCTCTGTTCCTGATAGTGTCTGTGGGCAGCAACATTTCTCTAAAATTGACACAACAATTACAGTTGTATGAGCAAGGCCTTCTTTTCTCAGAGGGGAAAACACTGGAGTTTGGAAGGTGGGAACTTGTATATGCTATTCTTTCCAGGAAGTTAATCAATTATAAAGGCTAAAGATAGCAGCTGTTTTTTTTTTTTAAAAAAATAACATGCTAATGGTTTGTTCTCAACTTCCTGGAGAAGACAAAGAGGCATAATTGACATTAGGGGAAGGATTTTTGAAGACTACAAAGACTGTTGTCTAACTTGATTATCTCTAGAGTCTAGACTATCATGATTATCACAACTGGGAATAAGAAAATATTCCTATTCCAAGGCAGATCACTTTCTGGCTTCATGAACTCCAATTAGTCTCTCTTTATTCACCCTACATTTGTTACTACTAGAATTGACTGGTACTGGTGCTGTTCTCTAGAATATTCTTGCTACATTTGCTTTTATAAATTATTTATTTATTTATTTTAGCAAGTTGGCTTTTGGCATATGTTATAGTCACTGTTCTAAGGAGGAGACTACTGTCCAAATCAAAATGTATCACACATAACACTACCCACAAACTGTACACAAAGATTGTTGATAAAAACAAGATGGGATTCTCCTCACTTTTATTGTTATTATTCTGTATTGTACTTGTTTCCTATTCCTGCATAATAAATTATCACAAATTTAGTGACTTACAACACCACAAATTTATCATCTCACCGTTCTGCAGGTCAGGAATCTGGGTATGGCATGGATAGAGTCTCTGCTCAAGGCTGCAATCAAATTGCTGGCTGGGACTAGGATCCTTATTAAGCTCACTAGTTGTTGGCAGAATTCATTTTCTTGTGGTTATAGTACTGAGTTCCCTATTTTCCTTCTAGATGTTGGTCAGAAACTCTCCTCAGTGCCTCAGTGCTGTCTGATGTTCCTTGGCAGATGGACCCTTCGTTTAAAATCAGCAACAGTGCGCCAAATCTCTGATCTGACCTTCTATAATCAGTTGGAGGAAACTGCTTTTTAAGAGATTATGTTATTAAGTCAGGGCATCTGTATTATCCCCAATGAATTGTAATTACATCTTCAAAATCCCATCACAGCAGCCCTTAGATTAAGCTTCATTGAATAACTAGGAGACTATGTGTCTACACCCCCCCCCCCCCACCAGTCCTGGAACTTTGTGGGAGTATCTAAGGGTTCTGCCTACTACATGTCCTATACTATGCACATGTGCTTACGTAACTGATATTTAGAGACAGTAAAGAAATTCAGAGACTCTGTAGAGTGTTATAAAATTAAAATAAAAACAAAACAGAAAAAAACTTTCTTCTTCAGTCCTTGGTTTGGTAAGTGTAGGAAACCTTTCAGTGATAAACTCTGGAAAAAAAAACCTGACTCAGAGGACAATCTTTGCTTCAAAAATGTTGGGCTAAGTAGAAAAGCACCATGTATAACTAGTGACATTTGTGACCCAATGAAATTGAGACTCTTATCTACTTCTTCAATCTTGATAGGGTTCTTAAAAACCACAAATGTATTTTTTATTTAAAAATAGTACAGACAATCATTGGAGCAGAGATTTCTGCCCCAAACACTTGGCAGTCATTAATGATGTCCACAAATGACATATTTTTCTGTTCCAATCCATAGAATTAAGTTACAGGATAGGTTGTACGTATTTAGTCTTGGTGGAGGATGCCTAGGGACCAATAGCTCAGGATCCTTGCAATATCCTGCTTAAATGCCCGAGTTCTGTTCTCATTTTGTTTGAGATTGCTATTCCATTCTTATACTTAGTTTTCTTCTTAAACATCTCTTCCAAGAGAGCCCTCCCCTCTTTCCCTATTTCATAATACTTAAATTTCTTGCTATTTGTGTTTACTTTTTTTATTCACCTTTTTCTGAAATGTACCTATAAAGCCTGCTTCTCTGTCTGTATCTCAATCTCACTTAAAGGAACCCCTATTTACCCAGTTTGCCACAGACAACACTGCCAATCACCCTAAACCTATACTCTATTTCAAAGTACACTTTCAGTCTAGTGTCAAAATCTGTCAACTACTGGCTTCAAATTACCTTCAGAATTAAGTGCAACCTTTTCAGCATATGAAGTGCTGCTCCCTGCCTACTTCTCCAAGATCAACTCGTCTTGCCACTCTTCCCAATAGTATTGACTGTTTACAGTTCCTCACATACACTTCTTATTCCTCTGTGCTTTTGTTCATGCTGCTATTACTACATGTAATGATGATTCTATCTCCCACATGCTTAACTAACTCTTACTTATTCTACTTATCATTCAAAATCAAAGGCAGGTGTTATCTGTCCCTCCCCCATTACCTATCACTAAATGTGTGAGATATGCTTCTGTAGTTCCCTGTACATATATTTCTTTTTAAAAAATTTATCTTTATTGTTGAAAGTATTACAGATGTTCCCTTTCCTCTGCCTTGTTGCTCCCCTCCACCAAACTCCTGCCCCATCCCAGGCCTTCACCACACTATTATCCGTGTCCATGCGCAATGCATATAAGTTCTGTACAGACATTTCTTTTGTAGCATTTTTTAAACTTAATGAGATGTATTGTTTTGCTGTTCTGCTTCCCCCAAAGAGAATAAAAGTTGAGGTTAGAAATTTTGTGTTGTTTATCACTGTGTGCCTAGCTTCATGAATAGTTCCATTTCATGAATGAATGTGTGAATGAATAGATGAATGTCAAGATAGCATGTACAGAGTGACTGTTGAAATTGCATTTCAATGGTTAAAAATGTTATGAATACCCCCTTATATTTCTATTTTTTCAGGTAAAAACAATCATGTAGTTAAGACATTACAAGAAAATACAGTGAAACAGTTGAGCATAAAGACATTGAACCTTTCAGATTTCTTGGATTTCTGTTTGTTTATCCAAATGCGTATTTCTTTACTTTTAACTGTGAAGATGGAGCAACATGCATTTAAAAATTTTTCATTTTGCAAAGAAGACCAACCATGTATATGGACAATGCCTTTGACTTTGAAGATGATATGGAATGGAAAGCACATAATTGCCTCAAATTCCACAGGCGTGTGCACATGAGCCTTGGTTGATGTGGTTGTGAAGTGTGGGTTGATAGGTCTGCATCCACAGTGCATTAATCTTGAGAAATATAAACATCTGTTACTAATTTAAGCAGCTTTTCATCTTGGCTTTGGTAGTTAGACAAATTTCCCTATATATGTCATGAACAAGAAGACTAAGAAAGTCACTGTAAATTGTAAGTCTACATCTACACAGTACAAAAGATATTGGAAATTTGTTGACTGTCTACTCATCTGATGAATCCAGTCAACCAGATTTGTTTCTTTGACCTGAATTAATAAGCTTGATGGTCTACATTGATCAAATAAACTGGACAAATTTTAAATCCATATTTCAATTTTGTTTTGCATAAAAATGGCAATAGAAAGCACAATTAAAACAAATCTTCACATAATTAACCAAATATGTTTCCATCAATTACTTACGAAATTTTGGCAGAGATAAGTGTTTTAGTACATTTGCACTGCTATAACACAATATTGTAGACTGGTGGCATATAAATAACAGAAATTTATTTGTCACAGTTCTGGAAGCTGGAAGTCCAAGATCAGGGTTCCAGCATAGTCAGATTAGGGCCCTCTTCTGGGTTGCAGACTTCTCATATCTTTAAATAATGAGAAGTGGCTAGTCCTGTGAGATCTCTTTTATAGGGGCACTAATCCCATTCATGAGGGCTGGACCTGTGTGACCTACTTACCTCTCAAATGACCTACCTATTAACACCTTTGGGTTTAATATTTCCATGTATGAATTTTGAGGAAGCACACATTTTATTTATTTATTTATTTATTTATTTATTTATTTATTTATTTATTGTTGTTAATCCTCACCTGGATTAACACAAGGATATTTTTCCATTGAGTTTTAGAGAGAGTGGAAGGAATGGGGAGAGACAGAGAAACCTCGTTGTGAAAGAGACACATTGATTGGTTGATGCTTACCAGGGCTGGGGATTGAGCTTGCAACTGAGGTACATGCCATTTACCAGAATTGAACTCAGGACCCATCAGTCCATGGGCTGATGCTCTATCCACTGAGCCTTTTAGAGGTTTATTTATTTATTTTTTGGTTTGTGTTTTTGTTGGGCTAATGCACATAGATTTGCAACCTTAGGTTGGGAATAAAGAAGAACAATAAGCCCTAGCTGGTTTTCCTCAGTGGATAGAGCATTGGCTTGTGGACTGAAGGGTCCTGGGTTCCGTTCTGGTTAAGGGCACCTGCCTGGATTGTAGGCTCGAACCCAAGTGGGGGCATGCAGGAGGCAACCAATCAATGATTTGCTCTCATCATTGATGTTTCTATCTCTCTCTCCCTCTTTTTTCTTCTCTAAAATCAATAAAAATATACTAAAAAAGAAGACCAATAAATGGAATCTTATTAACCTGCCTAAATCTTAAAGCAGTTGAGAATACAAAAGATTCAAGAGATGAACCTTTGAAACATAGAATTAAACAGGCACAGATGAAAATGCATGCTTCTTGCAGGCGTCACACTTCCAAAACAGAGGGACCAGGAAGAGGCTGGAGACTCCTGCCTAGTTCCACCCTCCAAACTCAGGACTCAGATGAAGCCTGTTGCTCCTTGAGGACCGAAGGAGGGCACAGCAGAGACATCTGGCTGATCTGCGCATGAATGGTGCTCTCTTCACATTGAAGAAGTGGAGAAGCAACATCTACCCTCTAATGCTATAAGTTTAGTTAAATTTACTCACGAATCATATTATGATACATAAAATAAGATTAGTTGTCGTCATACTTTGTTTTTGGCTACGTTGAATTTCTCTGTGTTCCAATCGCAGTAAACTGATGAATTGTAAAGCACGTTTCCCAGATCTTCTTTTGAAACACACCCAACTGTAACAGACTAAACGCATGTCTCCAAGTTCCCACTCTGAAAACTGAAAGAAGAGTTGTACGCTGCATTTCAAAAGTAAGCACTTGTGTTTATTTTATTCTTTGCCACTACCCCCATAGCTTTTATTATTTAAAGGGTCCAGAAAAAAAATGCTGCTTATATAAATGAACATTAACATTTTTTTTGTTTCACTCGCCATCACTTGAAGCAACACATGTTTAATCAAAAACAGAGGCTAATTCTTTTTCAGACGTGTGTTGTGGTCTCTCGGCTTCCTGAAGAGGCACAAATAAAACCACCAAGCCACATCATAAAATACTTTATTTGCTTTGGGGTATCAGTTATTTTTATTATTATGAGAGAAATGCATTCAGAAGAATGGACATATTAAAAGGCAACTTCATCTTGTGTTCCTTAACTGAGTGTGAACTTCTGGTCGTTCCACCAAACAATACACTTGTAGAGACTGAGCAAATGCAGCTCAGTGGCAAAAATTAGACACCATAGTCAAGGTGAATTGTAGAAAAGTCAAGTAGTTGAAGATCTGGGGGTACTAGTCAAGGGTGGTCTTCGGTTGTCTTCTTCAAGACATGGAAGTTAAAAAAAAGAAACATATGTACTCCTATTTGTATTACTTAAAACAATAAAAAAAAAAGAAAATATAAAAGCAAAAAATGAAAAAAATAAAAAAATAAAAAAGATAAAAGCAACATAAAAAAAACAACTTTAGCTAATATTTAAACTTAAAACCATAATCTGAATGCATGGTATCTAGGATTGAAGTACTGTAGTATATATCCTAGATTTTCCTCTAAAACTGATGTAACTGGGGCATTCTGGTTTATCAGAATTTGTAATCTTCTATCTATATCCAATTTCAATATGCAAAGTAGTGGATAGTGCTTATTCTATGTTGTTTATATTCATGTGATATATATTTGCAACTTCTATCCTTACTTTGGTTGAACTGGTTGGAAAACTATTAACTACATTTTGAAGATCTCCTTGCAGCTGGGGTTTAGAAGCAATGAGGATCTGCCAGTATATCCGACTGCCATGAGATTTGGGAGGTGAATATGAACTTAAGCCATATCTGCTGCAGCTTTGAATGATTGCTGTTGGCCAGCAAGGTCCAGAAATAGGAAGTCATCTTAATTTTTTTTTTTTTTACTGCCCATTTTCCAGCTTCCAGGGTTTCAAGAAGCAGAAGCAGAAGTGGTGCCATCTTGATCTGGACTTCCAATCTGGTAATCACAGCTTCCAAGATCCATTCTCCAGCTTCTTGGATCTGGAGAGGCCACACAAGTCACTTAGGCTTCTTCCGTCCAGTGTAGCTCAATGGCAGCCTTATTGGGTCAGTTTTGATTGTTTTTAAAGTCATTCCAGAAGGCCAACCCTAGAAGCTATTCCTTGAACCTTTCCAATGATTTTTATAAACACCAAGTTCCCTGTTTTAAATAGGTCCCTGCTTAAAACACATAAAGTGGTTTCTCTGTCCTGCACTGAATTTCTCCTAATATAATAGGTGAGCAAATAAAGATGTGATTGTTTAGAAGACAAAGTGTTATTTCACTTTTAATATTATTTCTTTGAACTTATTCTTATACTTTTACCTCCATTAAATAATGAAAGACTTGATGTACCTAAATCTAAATTTACACTCACACAAGTTAGAGAGTAGATTTTTACAGTAAAAAGCATGTTTCATTTTTATAACACTCTGTTAAGAAGCACAAGGGTTAATTTATATTTGGATAAGATATAAATTACTGATGTCTTTAAGATAGTAATAAAATCATATATAAAATTTCAAGGTCCAGATATATTGTGGTCAATGAAGAGTACAGCTGTACTTAAAGAATAGAGTAATACTCAATGAATTTATTAATAACAATAGTGCAGTGCTGTGTGTGTGTGTGTGTGTGTGTGTGTGTGTGTGTGTGTGTGTGTCTGTGTTTTCCTGTCTGGACAGACAAAGGGTTTACGAAGTCTGGGTGAGCAGACATTTCTGCAGACATACCTCCTTTACAGAAAACTCATTGGAGCTGGTTCAAGGCAAGTGCTATCTGGTCTTAGTTAAAATAATGGCTCAACATGATAGCCTGCCATAGAGAAAAGCACTCACTTGGACACCAAGAACCCAGACTAACTCAGGGAAAGTCTCATGAGGTTAACTGGACTTAAAATTAAGTGAATATACTCTGTCTCCAGATTTGGTTTCCATGGGAATTTGTATTTATGGGGGAAGCCTGAAATTGTTGCTTCCCAGCCAGAATATCTGGACAGTTCAATCAGTTCAGCTCCTCACAGAATTCAGCTGACTGGATGTTTTGTCTTTAAGGCTGGCGTGAAGTGTGGATAGAATTGGCTGGGCAGAAAGCATTGTCTAGTCGCAAGAGTCAGTGCAATTTCTGCAGGCTGATGTTCAGCAAATTTGACTTGTGTGGTTAATGGGAAGAGATGTCTTGAACAATGAGAATTAAGTGAACTAGCCATGGGTGGATTTGAATATTTCTTAATCCAAAGTCCTTGTAGATATTTAATGATAAGCGCGGAATCTTTCTTGCCCCCCTGAGAGAGCAAGAAAATGATTCTTCAGATTTGTATGGATGGCTTCATTGTGTTTATATTGCTATCAGAGAAGTGAATAAAGGACATGGAATATTAAAATTTTCTTTATAGAAGAAATGGTTTATAATACATTTCTAGGGCTTATTAAATCAACTCTGTCCAACTTATAACTATTTCTTATATACAGAATCTGTGAAGCTTACAGTGGAGGACAGAAGCTTAGAGGCAGGACAGGTGTCTAAATTTTTCTAGATTACCCAATTCTTTTTTATCAGGTTGTAACATTTTAGTAGGGTCAGCAACGAATGGTTTCAATTTTGTTGTCTTCCTTAGATACTGGGAAGTTGTGCAGCATCTCTGTCCTGGAGCAGTGGTTCTTGGTTGTGGCTGTGTGGTAGAATCACTTGGGAGGCTTCGAAAAATATTCCTGCCTGGCTCCCACCTGAAACTTCTTAAATCAGAATATCTGCAGACTCAGACCTAAATGCTAGGGCACTTTTAAAATTCTTAACTGTTTCTAACATGTAACCAGAGTTAAGAACTATGTTTAGTGGAGTAGAAATACATACTCATAGAATGTGATGAAGACTGAGATTTATGGCTAAAATTAGGCTTGTATAGAGTTTTTAGGACACTAACATTTTTTTGAAATCATCTTTCAAAGCACACAGAGTCTATTACATGCCCTACGACTACGTCCCCCTTAGTATTGGTTGCCATGGCAATTTGTAGTTAGCCCTTTACAATACACATAAGTACATTTGAAATTGCAAGATACTATTATATTCCTTGGTACACTGGAAACTCAGTGGGAGTAAAGAGCATGTTCCTTTGTTACCTAACACAGTGCCAGGCACATAGTAGATGTTTAACAAATAAATTTCAATGAATGAATGATTTTGCCAAAAATAAATTACTGCGTTCATATAAGCCATAATTCATGACTAATAGGATTCTTACTTATAGTCTTGGTCATGGATTTTTCCTGAAAAAATGTCATTAAGAGCATAAATAACAGAACTGGCGTGAAAGCTAGAACTCAGAACCACCTAAAGTTGTCCATTACACTTTAGGCAGGCTGGCCTCTCTTCTGCAATGAGGAAACTTAAAGCTTTTACACCTGGGACTTTATATTTTATCTTTTACTCTTCCGGTTCCATTTAAAACTTTTCCTTTGTATTTTTTAATATCATAGTAGATGATACTGCAATTATCTAAGTCAAAATGTCTTATTTTTAATGAAATTCACTTGTTCCATTAGCAAACGGCCACTCTTCTTTTTATTCTGACACAATTCTAAAATTGGATTTGTGTTAAAACCCATCTTTTCTTTCTTGTTGGTTACTGGAAACAGCATTATGTGAACTGTATGTCTCTCTGTAGTGAACAGCAAAAAGGTAGCTAAATCAGAAGCAGAAAATAATTAGAACATTCACGCATTGTTATTATGTTTAGAATTCAAATCCAAAGGCTACAGGTTAACATGGTACTTTATCTTTTGATCGAAGGTGTTTTCATTTTAAAAATGTGGTCAGGGTTTGGCTCAATGATCAAAATATAAATCTTCCCAAATCCCATAACCTTTCCTTTAAAAACCAGGCAAACATCTCTGTTGAAGATGGAGTAGGTTATTAGCTAAAGAAACAATGTGTTTGAATTTTAAACAGAGGCTAATCATTTCCAGACACAAATGCACAATATATGACAATGAAAAAATTAGACCCATAACTATTAATGCAAACACAGATGTGTAACTGGCTAAGAATATGGAAAATCAAATTTATTAAAGACATATATATCTAAGCAGGCTTGATATGTGTGTGACTTTGCCAAGTAGAATACTGGCTAATAGTAGACCATGTCCTATTAATTCAAAACCTTGCCCAAAACAAACAGAGGTCACTATGACCGACTATATAGACACCTGCTCTGGAAACAGGGGGAGCTGGAATAGGGCTGACAGCCTGGGATCCCATGAGTGTCCCATGACTCACTGAGAAATTGAAGATGTGGATGCTATTTCAGAGAAGGAGAAAACATTTTCTGACATAAAAAAATAGCCATCTTTATGCTGCACAACTTCCCAGTATTTAAGGAAGTCATCGAAATTGAAACCATTAGTTGCTGCCTCTACTAAAATGTTATAATATGATAAAAAAGAATTGGGTAATCCAGACAATTGCCCCATAGAACACCATGATTTCTTAAGTACATACTCATTATAAGATAGCTTGGCATGATGGATAAGAACCCATACTTTAGAGATCAACTTGCCAGGTTCAAGTCTCCCCACTGTCTCTTACTGGCTTTGGGTCTATAAACAGAGCTCAGTACTTCAGGCTTCAGTTTCTCCATCTGCAAATTTGGGGTTAATGACAGTATTTACCTCAGATAGTTGTTCTAGGCATATAATTAAGATTTAAAAAGTTCTCTAAGTGAAGACCCTGAAGGGTGTGGATACAAACAGAGTAAGAACGGTATGTGTGAGTATCTTATTAGATAAATAAACGATTGGAGATTTGACCTACAAATCTCCCTGCTTCAGACAAACAGCCGAAAATCCTCTTGATTTTGGATGTAGCCGGCATGTGGCTGAGCCAGGGCAGCCTAGAGAGCACACAGATGCCTTTCATACTTTCTCAGAAGAAATATTTCCTGGAAGCAAGAACTACGTGGCTTGCTCTCTAGAGTGACATCAAATAAAAGCTAAGCCTTGACAAGGAGCATCCCATAGCTGTGGCAGAAGTAAAGATGCAAGAAAGAAGGCACTTTCAGAAATGCCTTAGAACCTCCCAATCCTGGCCTGCCCACACTGTACCTTATCAGGTGCTCTCTCTGTGAGAACCGTCCTGCCTGCCCCTCTTTTACAGATGGAGCCAGCCCTGTCTTCCTCTGGCCCCAATCACAGCTTTCATTTCATATGCCTGAGGCCAGATTCATCACACTGCTTCAGGGTCATCTAGTGTCAGGAGTTGTGAGTGAAAAACAGCCCTCTTCCCAGCCTTGGTTGTTCCCCGCCCCCCACACCCCCGCCCACACCCTGTTTCCAACTTCTCAACGGTTATTCCAAGCCTTCACCAATCCAGTCCCCAAGTATCTTTGTTTCTGCTTTCACCAGAAAATAAAGGCGATTGGAAGTGAATGCTTTTAACTTTCTAGCTCCTCTCCTTGACACTCAGCAGTACTTGCCCCTTGGTTCACTCTATGTTAGCAAAGATGCGTCCATCACTATCCCAGTTAATACCACCCTCTGTCTTCTTCCTCTTACTATATATCTCTGCACACCCCCTCCCTTTAACCCTGGAGAACTTGGGTCCAAAAATTATTCCATCTTTTCTCTATCTTCTACTTCTTGTATTCCATTGATGTTATCTATAGTCTTGTTAGATTTCTTTTTTCACCTTTAAGATGAAAATCTTCCTAGACTCAGTTTCTCCATGTAGCTATTGTTGAGATGGCTCCCTTTCTTCTCTTCTATTGACATTACTAACTGTTTCCCTTTGCGCTCGCACCTCACTATTCTGTTAAAATTTTTCTAACAACCCTCATCAATGCCCTCCAAGGACCATGGTAATTTTTTAGTTCTCTTACTTGTCCAGCTTTATGACATTAGTATTGTTTACCAGTTCGTCCTCTAACTTCTTTTTTTACATGAATTCTTTTCTAGTTCTCTGGCCACTTCTCCGTGTTCTTTGTGGCTCTTCTTCCTCTGTGCACAGTGTAAACACAGGCATTCATCAGCATTTTACCCTTAGTTCTCTTTTCTTGTCAACAGGGTAAGTTTATCCTTTTTCTGTATCTTCAGCTGTGCTCAGGTTCTGATGAGTTTGAAATTTGTTTCTTCATTTAGGTCAGTCATTTGAGTCCCTAACAAAAATATTCTGTTTCTACCTGGTTATCTCCACCTGTTGTCCCATTACTACTCTTCCTCTTACCTCAAATATACTCTTCTAGCATCTTCCCTGTAATCCTAGACACCACTTCAATTCCCCCCTCTATCTTACAACCAGCATCCATTCAATCCCTCATCCATTCCTGCTTAACATTCCTCCTAAAAACATCTTCCCCACTGATCATGTTGTAACAACAACGCACCAAATTCATGTCATCTCTTACTTCAACTGTTGCAGCATTATCTGCTTTCAGTCTTATTTTACACTGACCAGTTCCTCACTTTATGTAAAAAGTATTTCTTACTACTAAGTATAAAAAAGCCTTTGATCACCCACAGAATAGAGTAAAACTTATTTAGCTGAACTCTTTATATACCAGTCTTTCAATATTTAATTCCCTAACACCTCCACCAAAGTTCTTTCACATGTGTGGACACACACACACACACACACACACAAACACACACCCACCCACCACTGAATTAGTCTTGTTATCTGAATAGACTCTCCTCTCTATTGCTTATACACTGCTTTTTCTCTGCCAAGGACGTACTTTATCTTCTTCCCAGAAAATGCACACTTAGCACTCAAGTCACCATTTCTAAAAAGTTCCCCTCCCCCCTCTGGTGACTTTTCCCTTAAGTTTTTGCTCTAGATCTGGATGCGTCTCCTCCAGGTATCTCACAGTACTCTATACATAACTGCATAAAAGCAACTGTCGCATTCCATTGTCCTTTTTTTGCTCAGGTCTGTAGTCTCTACTTTAAGCTACTTGAGGATCCATGACCCTTCATCAGTATTTTCGAAGCTTTGGCCAAAAACACAGCCAGGGAAGAGGAAGACTTACAAAGTCATTTTTTTATATTTTGGAGATGGTATAAACTTTCCTTTTTGGAAAAGAAAAAACAACCCTGAAAATATAATTTTGTGGAAGGTCAAAGAGTGATTTTTCCCACATAGTTTCTTCCAAAGCACAAGGTTGGTGTAAGGAAGAAAGACCAACATATAAGAGAAATTCCAACCATGTGGCAGGAGAGAAAGTAGAAGGGATGGGGTTTCTTTAGTAAAAAGACAAGGACTGTGGCAGTTATAATGCTGGAGGTAGTTGTTGTGGAAGTGTGCTGACAAATCCAGTTTGCAGAAATATGTTAAACCCAGCAAAACCATTTCTTCTGTAAGGCTTAGGGGTCCGAAAAAGAAAAAAAAGGGGTCAAATGAATATTGTGATAGAATGTTATCTCAAAAACCCTAGGAGAATATTAAGACTTCATTAGTTAATTAAACACCTATTTTTAAACATCTACCATGTACCAGGGCATTGTTAGATATAGTAAGGATACGATGTGAGCAAACCTTACAAACAAATCAAACCCTCCAACCAACCAACCAATCAATCAAACAAACAAAACAAAACAAACAACCACAAATCAAAGCCAAGAAGAGACAAAAAACTCAATAAACTCAATAACAGCAACAAACAAACATTGCCTCTACCTTCATGGTACTCGAAATCTAAGGAAGAAGACTGAAATCAATAAAAATATTATATCAAGGCATAAAACATTACTTGGATAAACATTAGGAAAAAAGAGTTATGTGGAATTGGGAAAGCACAGGCGAGAAGGTCTATCTGGAGCTGATTAACACAAAACTCCATTACAAACACAAGTTCCCATGTAAACCACAGCAGAAGAAACCTGAAGAGACTGAGAAGATCACATCTCCTGTTTGGGATGTAATTTCCATCAGGCCCACCCCGAATTCTTTTGGCCCCTAGGTATATGAGATGGGGGAGTTTATTTCTTGGCCAACGTTGCTAGGGGTTACAAGTGATTTGCTAAGGGGAGAAAATGTTTTCTGGATCATTTATTGTGTATCTGCTACTATGGATCCTGCTGTAACACGAGGTGGAATTACATATCATCAGAACAAAAAGTCATTGGAGCCCAGTAAGAGAGATGTAGTTAAATCAGGGCCTGTAGCTTCTGAGAAAGAGGAAATGATGCCAACCAGAAACTGGTAAAATCTCACCTCCTTTTCCCATCTGATGAAAGTATTTCATACATTCTTGTTATTTCTAACACTATTAATATATTGATTAGCATTTCACACAAAAAATCTTTATTAGATTGGAGTTGGAAATATAAGGTGACTAAGTCCTGGGGCTCTAATATGCAGGTTGGTGACTATAGTTAATAATAACATATTGTATACTTGAAATTTGCTAAGAGAGTAGGTCTTGTGTTCTCACTCTACACACAAAATGGTAACTATGTGTGGTTTGTGATAATTTGTGATAATCATTTCACAATGTATATAAAACATCAGATTGTACACCTTAAATGCATATAACTTTTCTTTGTCAATCATACCTCAATAAAGCTAGAAAACAAATCAATAAGTAAAAATACTAGCAAATTGGAAGAATCTATGCATATTAGTCAGCATAAAGGAGAGTTATTTTATTCAAACAGCCCAAATGGTTGTTAGGAGAAAGAACCAGCAGTGTAATTCGTCAACATTGCAAGTTCTCATGAGATCCAGTATGGCAAAAGATAAAGAATGCATACTGCTTCATTTTGTGTTGGAACAGTCATTATTTTCGGTGAAGGAATGATTTCTAAGTTGGATGAATGCTAGGTTAATCAAACACAGAAATCTTGGTTGCCTGTGGGCACAAAAGGAAAGTCAGTGCACATGATCTTTAAATTTCCATTCTCTCTTCAGGATGAAATGTGGAATTGGTATTTTCCTTCCATTTGAAGTCACTTGTGACATAACACTCATGCTCTCCCCACCTCCACTTTTTTTTAAAAAAAACCTCTATTCTTGTTAATGTGTTTCTCAGCCAGGAAAAATGACATTAGGAAAAACACATTGTACAGGTTATGGAGAGGACAAAAATGGAAGTCTGAAAATGAAATATTCTTCATGAAAAAATTGTTATTTCATATCTCTTTGATGATAAAAATACCACCCAATTTTGGAAAAGTTTTATATTTAATTTGACTCTCTGCCATCTTTTAGGAGAGTTGGGAATACAGATTTGTTTGAGGGATAGGCTTAACTACAAATTACTGCTTCCCAGATCTAGGACATTTGATTCCTATTTTATGAATGCATTTTTAGATATTGGGCAAAAAGAGAAATAGGTCAATTTTATTTCTCCCCAGTAAGTATCTTCTTTCTTTGCCTCAAAAATGAAAAAGAACTTTAAAACATTTACAATCATTTATTACCTATGATGTCTGAATTATGTCTACGTATTTGCAGACTAAGAGTATCTAACGTGTGTTGATACACAGACTTCATCTCACTTACCTCCTCCAAATAATTAAGGGACACTTCAGGAGGAATGTAATCTGTATTATACTCAAATTTTTTCTGCTTTGACATGCCACCCCCTCCCCCCAAAAAAAAAATCTTTTCAAAGGACAGTTGTAGCCAAATCACTTGGTACTAGTTATCTTGGTGCTTGTTAAAGCTTAGTTTCCAAGTCTGTTAAAATCCAGATTGAAGTTGGGGACATATTTCTAATGATTTGTTTAGTCTGGTAATGATCATCAACCTTTAACATGGGCTGAACCAGCTTTCTCTGTGATTGGTGCTCTTATCACATCTGGCACATTGTTATTAAGCAGACATGTTCTCATAGGAAATGCGAGGGCAAGTTACCCTGGACCTTTGAGTTTGAAGGTCTGTTCCACAGTTTAGTTATGTTACTAGATTTGAGGTTGCGTGGCAGAAGCCAGCTTTTTGTCTGGTTCCTCCTTCTGGGAACTGATGACAGAACATGGTTTCTGTGCAGAAAAATGGGCACCGAGAGGCCCAGAAACTGTCTCTTTTTCTGAAAAGAGCAAGGCCCTGTGGGATAAACAGTCAGTTCTTTGGGCTTCTGTGTTGCTGTGTAGCTCTCTGTGTATCCAATCACTGCTCCTGATCTTCAACCTCACATCTCTGATAAATTCTGTGTCCCCCAGTCCTTGGTGTTTTAATTCATCCAAATAGCTATAAATATCTACTCTGGACAAGGTGTTCTTCTAAAAGCAATAGAAAGATGTGACTCCATGAGCTTATTGTAGAGGGAGGATGGGGGTGGGAAAAGCACATAGAAAACAACTCTAATGACAGATCTTCACCTAGCAAATACCACCCTCTAAGTGGAGCTTCAGGAGCTTAATGGAGGAATTGGACACTAGAAGGATTTTGACGGAAACCAAGTAGAAGGCCGCTCTAGGCAGAGCAAACATTTGGTTTTAGTTCTTTACCAACTGGCCTCAAGTTACATTTTCAGTTTTGGTGTTTACTATTTAACAAGTCATTTAGCTAGGCAGTTAATCAAATGTGGGTGCCTGTGTGGATTAATTATTATTGAATGCTGAGGTAAACGAGCCTGACCGTCAAGAAGTTTGTAGCCTGTTGGGGCAGAAAATCCCGGCCTTAATGGGAAACTCTCAGAAGATGAACTTGAAGGTGGAGTCCCCATTGTGAGGCGAGGTGCTGTGTTAAGTATTGAAAGCATTGGACTGGAGATTATTAGAAGTGGGCATGCCAAGGAAACAGTCACACACACAAAATTAGAAAACACGTAAGGGAGGTAGAGGGGGCTACTGACTTGCTTGTTTTATTCTCTCTTTTTTCCCCATGGGAAAAGAGGTTTTGATTTTGTATGATGGGTCAGGGTTATTCTAGGCTTTGGAGGCGGAGAAACGAGGCAAACAATTACTGTCTTTTTAAAGTCTCCTCAACTTGGAAGGGGAGCCTGGAATCCCCAAGTCAAGGATTAACATAGAGGGAAGAGGGGCATTTGCCTTCAAATGCAGAAGCGGACATCCATATTCAGAAACCTGAGCTGAGCCTTACTTGAGCAGGTATTAAGGACCTGTCCTGAAGGAGGAAGGTGGAGGGGAGTACATGCAACAGAACCTGTGCTATATGAGAGAAGATGGACCAGCGAGAATGTTGTTTTTTTTTTTTTTTAAATTTAAGAACTGTACGTAGGCCAGAGAATTAAGAGGAGCAGGCAAATGTGAGAATGCTGCCCCATATGATGATGGAAGAGATAGTGGGGCTAACACATGAAGGACTACAGTAAGGACACAACACATCAGTGGGGGAATGAGCCATAGAAAGATCTTAGGACCTGACAGTATAGAAGCAGTGTTTGGTAAGATATGGTTAAAATTAACATTTGTTATTTAATAAGTGATGGTTCAGGCCTGGAGAATGGCTGCATTCTAAGGCACAAAGTATGTGGAGGAAAGATGTGAGAGACAGACCTTCAATGTGAAGTTAGGCAAAGACATGTCCGAAGAAGAAAACCAGAAAAAATAAATAGGAATTATTGGAAAGCAGAAATAAGCCAGGATAGAAGATTTGAAGACTGTGTTATAGAAGACAAGGTAAAGGGCTGTAAAGAGAAAGTGTTAAGCACGCCAAAGGAGTTCTGTAGAATAGAAACCGAGGCGTCACCTAATGGGGCAATAATAAAGTCGTTGGTGACCTTTATAAGCACAAACTTGGCGCATTGTTGAAAACAGAAAAGCACATTTCAGGGGTGAAGGGGGAAGTAGGTGGAGAGGAAATAGATGTAATGGGCATAGAAAATCCATTTGAGAAATCTGGCAGAACTCTTGGCTGGCAGGGAATGGCTAACTGAGTTGCTAGCTAACTGAGGAAGCATATTGTCATTTTCTCTTAAACATAAACCATGTATTTCAGCCAAATGGCCTAATCTTGGTCTTGGAATACGTATTTGGCATTTCTGCTTCTGCACCACTGCTCAGCTCCTTAAAATATTTTTTGCTCTTCTTCTCTTTTTACCTGAAGTTCATCACTCATTCAATTTAAGACTATGTTGTGCTTGAAGTGAGTGTCCATACACATTTGGTTGATTGAAAAGTTTCCTTCTTGCTCTATCATATTTGGAGATTCTGCTAATATAAGTCAGTTCCAAGAAAAAGAAGAGTAAAAAGGATTAGTGGCAACTTGCAAAGAACAGGCATATAAAATTTCTTAAAAAGGAAACATCAAATCTCATCATATGGAAGACATAAATGAATTTGTTTCCTGCTAGTTTCTGTGGGAGACACACAACTAAAAACTGTAATTTTCAGCCAAATCAGTCACTGAGCAAAGAAACAAAGAGAAGCAACTCACTACTCCCCTCCCCTTACCTACCCAAAGGGACAAAATTCACATTTTGAGTTACAAAGTTGTCTTGGGGTAATAGTTTGAAGATCAAGACATGCAAAGAACTATTTCTTCTAAAGAAACATCTAGAACGAAAAAATTAATAATATTTCCAAGGGAAACAAATATTAATTTTGTATTTGTTATGTAATAGACATTATGCTTTCATGCATGTTATTAACTTTCTTCTCACCATCATACTTAGAGGAGGGTAATATTAGTAGGAATTCAAAGATGTGTGAATTGAAGCTCAGAGATACCTGAAAACATGCCTCACGTGATCTTTAAGGCATATTGCCCCAACAGTGACATCATTGTTATAGTGCATAATAATTTTGTTCCAAAGTTTATATAAGGAGTTACTAACAACTTAAATTTTCCCAAAAGACTGTTTACTGTAAGCACTCAATGAGCTAAAATAGGAAAAAATAAAAAAATCCCGACTCAGCTCTTTGTGAGATAACATGTCATACAAAATATTAGAAATATCAACACCAAAACCAATAGAAATGCTAATGATGATGCTACTACATTTTATTCCATCACGTAGTACTTCAGCTATTTTATAAATCAGTTTCCCCACATGTGTTCTTATTCAGTTGTGTGGAACTGAGTGCTGGAAAATCCAGAATCTTACTGGGCTGTTTTTAATAAGAACCTTCTGGTTTGGAAAATGCACTGAACTATGTATGCTAGAAAAGGTTGATCCTAACAAAAGCTGTTTCTTTCAATTATAACTGGCCAGCCCTGAACATGGCAAACATTTCAGAAGTTGACTGAAAATGGAAAGTGGGAGCTCCATCTTATAGCGAGAGTTGGCCCTGTGGGTTTGGAATGCGGCTTGAGGGTTCCCGGCTCAGGAACACAGATGTCTAGCATAGCTGGCCAGCTCTGGAAGTTTTCAGATTTCTGGCTGCTTTGCTGGGGCCTGGCAACTGGCTTAGGAGAAGCTGTGCTCTGGGTTCTCCCTGGTGCAGAGAACCGTGAGCCGAGCCAGCTGGCTCCTACCTCTGGCCAAGTTGGCAGATGAACTGATTTAGGGGACCAGGAGGCAGAGAAACCCATGACAGCAAGTTCAGGAGTGAGAAAGAAGCTGATACTAGTAAATTAGCTGAAGGATGCCAGTCACCAGGGAAAAACTGAATTATATATTTAAAAAAAAAATGATGTTCTGTTTTCACCAGTACTGACTCAGGTACTGAGCATATTTATTCATGAGCTTGGGAATTACATCTTCATAAAGAATGAATAGCTTTAAAATCTTGTAATATGAACATGACAAGGTTCTCTCCTTGTCCAGGCTACTCTGAGCCCTCTTTTGGACTAGGCCTCAGCCAATGATTTCGTCCCTCCATCCCACCCCATGCATGGCAAGACTTAAACCAGTGGTTCTCAACCTTCCTAATGCCGTGACTCTTTAATACAGTTCCTCATGTTGTGGTGATCCCCAACCATAAAATTATTTTTGTTGCTACTTCATAACTGTAATTTTGCTACTGTTATGAATCGTAATGTAAATGTCTGTATTTTCCGATGGTCTTAGGCTCTACAGCAGCGACCCACAGGTTGAGAACTGCTAGCAGGGTCACCTAAGACCATCGGAAAACACAGATATTTACATTATGATTCATAACAGTAGCAAAATTACAGTTATGAAGTAGCAACGAAAATAATTTTATGGTTGGGGGTCACCACAACATGAGGAACTGTATTAAAGGGTTGCGGCATTAGAAAGGTTGAGAACTACTGACGTCTTAAACACTAATATAGCTCAAGGCCACATCCCTAGAGTGCCTGCCTGAGAAAGCTCAAGACTGCCTATTCTTTCATTTACTGTTTGTTCCAATCAACACCAGACAAAGGCCCATGACCACCCTGTCTTAGAATATTTACTAAAAAGGGCTTACCATTGTGAAGCCGCCCTCTGTCCCTTTGAGGTGTACATTTATCTCCTGCCATTAGTGGTGTTTTTCTCAAGGACCTGAAAGCCCTTCATTTAAAATGTAATCATCAGGAAGAATAGGGTCTCTGTCTTCTAGTCTCTGTGGGAGGATAGGATCATAACTTTGATAATTGCCAGCTATTAGACACAATTGGTCTAATTGGCATTAACAGTGATCAAACCTTTGTAAATTTTCACTTGCCTTACTCTACTGACCTTTTTCTCTCCTTTCCCTATTCCCTCACTCTTCCTTTAAAACACCCAGTCACCTCTGTACAAATCAAAGTTGAGTTTAGTCCATAAATGTCTTTATACCCTATTGTAATAGTATATTATAAAATCTGTTCTCAT
The DNA here is from genome assembly GCA_026230045.1 of Corynorhinus townsendii. Lineage (NCBI taxonomy): Eukaryota > Metazoa > Chordata > Mammalia > Chiroptera > Vespertilionidae > Corynorhinus > Corynorhinus townsendii. The sequence goes on from JAPDVU010000002.1 coordinate 10,120,491, forward strand.
CACCTTAACTAGTGCCTGAGTTTATCGTTGATAGACACAAACATTAACCTATAAAAAATATCAAAGACTGAGCACCCAAGAAAGTGAATTTAAGAGAGTTTTCTTCAGGGTGACTGTGGTACATAGCTATAAAGAAGGTGCCTAATATGCTTCACTTCCTGGTATTTGTACGCTGGTGGATCCCGACTCACTACATATGGGCTGGGATATATTGTCTTACTAATAAGTAATAGAAAATGACAGGAGAGGTGGGATGTCACTTCTGAGATTAGGCTATAAAAATACCTAACTTCCACCTTGGATGGGTCTTGTCTCTTGGATTGCTCACTCTGGTGGAAATCAACACTCAGGACATGGGGCAGCCTTGTTGAGAAGCTCAGGAGAGAGAGCTCATAAGCAAATCTCCTGAGTCCTCCCATCTGCTGTGGGAGTGAGCTTGTGGGTGGATTATTCTTCAGTTGAGCCTGGACATGACTGAAGCGCCAGTCAACAACCTTGATTACAGACTTAAGAGAGACCACCTAACTAATTTGCTTCCAAATTCTTGATCCATAGAAACTGTGAGATAATAAATATTGTTTATTTAAGCCACTAAATTTGGGGCAACTTGTTATTCAGCAATGAATAGCAAATAGAGTGATCCACTTTTACCCAAGTGGTTTACCCAAGTTTAGAGTAAAATATTCCTACCCAAGCATGCAGATCTTATATTCATGCATTGTTTTTACAGGCTATTATCATGTCTAAAAGGGTTTTGTTTAGAGAAGAAGTTCCTGCACTGGCTGCTGTGCCAATAAGGGAAACATATTTCTAATTTTATTTCTTCTAGAGTTTATATCTGTTTGGGTGTGTGCTACAGATATCCATCTTTAAATAAAATGCAAAATTTTGACTGGGGTCAGAAAATACTTTGGGATTTCTTTCACCCACAGTACAAAATTGTTTCCTAAAACCATGTAACTTTTGACTGAATCTGCTTGTAAATGCCTTGCTTGATTTAAAGTAATTCTTCTATTTCATCTGAGAGGTCAAACTCAGATGACAACTACCACTTCTGTGAGGATTTTCGTTCTTCATTTAACCTGTGTGTAGATTGCCTGGGCTCGCTGTGGCTGAGAGTCCACCTTTTGCTGTACACAATCCCCCTATGTTTGTCCCATCTCACACCTCTGACCACGTGTTAGCCCCAGGCTGGATATCACCACAACTTAATGGCATTCTGACTGTGAAAAACTGTCTAAAATAAAATGCATTATCTACATGAGCATTTTTCATGTAAATAAAAGTTATTTTGCCTAAAGTTTGGTTATTATTCATTTTAGTGGCAACATGCTCAGTAGACCCCAAATTGGGAGAATATTTTAAAACTAAGATTTCCCCCACTACCACCTGGGAACAAAAGCCATTAAGTAGTAGTGATCACAGCCCTAGTAAATCCACTAGTTTTGAAGTCAAGGCAATGTTAAAGAACCCATTGATGATTCAATATTAAAATAAGAAAGATGCCTGCATGGCGTGGCTCAGTGGTTGAGCATTGATTTTTGAATCAGGAGGTTGTGGTTCAAATTGCAGTTAGATTCCCAGTCAGGCCACATGCCCAGCTTGCGGGCTTGATCCCACATGTGGGGCATGCAGGAGGCAATGATTCTCTCTCATCATTGATGTTTCTATTTCTTTCTCCCTCCCCCTTTCTCTCTGAAATCAATAAAAATATTGAAAATATAAGAAAGATAATAATAACAGAATTTCTTCTACTGAGCTGATTATGTGTCTGTGTCATATACTTTCCCTATAATAATGCAGTAACTTTTTGAAATAGGTGCTATTATTGTTAGTGTTTTCCAGATGAGGAAATGGAGGTGCAGAGCGGTTAACTCTACCCAGGCCACATAATTAGTAAGTTGTCGAACTGGGCTCCCTCCACAGCCTGTCTGCTCAGCCCCTGAGTGATACTGCCTCTCCAAAGGAACGGTGACTCCATTTGTGATCAATAGAAAAGGTAGAACCAGAGTTGCTCAGAGTGAGCAAGGTTCACTTTCTTCTCTGTTTAAATCCCTGTATTGACTGTAAGGAAGACCCTCAACCTGTGGGCCTTGACCATAGCTTTAGAACACTCCACTCAGCCATGCTTTCCAGGAAAGCAAAATTTCTTGTTGCTGTTGGGGCAAACCTCAGATTGGTGCTTGCAAAATAAATACAAATGCTTTCTGTGGTTGTATATACGTGGGTAAGTTTGTGTATGTGTACATATGTGTATGTGTGTATACTTATGTGTATACATGTGTAGTCTAGTACAGAATTAAGTCAATTTCTTTAATCAAATAAAAAAGCTAATCCACAGTTGTAGTAGGAGTGTAATATCCCTGACTCCAAAGATATTCATAGACTCATCTGCAACACATATGAATATAGCATTTTACATAAGGAAAGGGAATTTGTAGATGTAAGTGAATTAAGAATCCTGAGATAAGGAGATTGGATTGTGTAGTTGGCCCCAATGTAATCACTAGGGAACTGACAAGAGGGAGACAGGAGGTCCCAGTCAGAGACTGGAAGATGTTACCATGCTGATGCTGGGTTTGAAGATGGAGGAAGGGATTAAGATTCCAGGAATGCAGATTACTGCCAAAAGCTGGAAAAAGAAAGGCAACATTCTCTCTTAGGGCCTTCGGAAGGAATCAGTCCTAGTAACATCTTGATTTAATTCCAGTGAAACCCGTTTTGGACCTTTGACTTCCAGAACTACAAAATAATAACTTTGTGTGGTTATAAGCCATTAAGTTTGTAGAGATCTGTTATAGCTGCAATAGCAAACCAATTGAACCACCTAAGTAGACAACCTAGAAGGAATTTTCCCGTGGTGAAAAATGAAGGAACCTAGATCTGTCTTTGGTGCATCCCTGGGGACTTCTTATCTGCTTTATGTTGAACTATTATGCATACTTTTTCTCACTTATTTCTTTTCCTCTGAATTAAACTGTAATAGTTACTTGTGGGAAGTTGCTCTTCTGTAATATTGTGCAATTCCACCTCTCTAGTGTACTACACCCATGAAAAGTCTAGTACACAGTAGAATGGATGAATACTTGATTTGTTGATGCCATTTGCTTATCACTATTTTCTGAATTGAGCATTTTGTTAATAATTTTCTGAGGAAAATAATACAACATTATAAACCAGGATGAAGTTCAAGAAAGAATTGCTTTCCTCACCTCTATTTTCCTGTTTTTTGAAACATTTAGTTTAAATTTATTTTAATTTATGTTAGGATGACGCCCATACCAGAGCTATTATACAAAGTATGAAGTAGATTTTGTGAGGAAAATAACATAAAACAGATACTCCTTTTCTCCCTATATTTAAGAAAGACAAATGATTTTGTTTCTGTCCAAAATTTTTGTGTTCATAAAAAATGTTCTCGAGGCCCTCACTGCCTGTTCCCACCTTTCCATCAGCCTGTGCCTTTCTTCACGGCTCTGTACTTTAGCATCATCCATCTGCTATGTGCTGTTTATGCTGACAGCCTGAACAATGATGTTATCTCAGTTATATGCAAACATGGTCGGCAACAAGGATATGTCTTAAATAAGAACTTGAATTTTCCATTGAAATGTAAACTTCTAAAAGAGGCATGCTGATCTCCCAACATAGTTATTATAGAAAAAGTGTCTGTCTCTAAAAATGAGCTTGGTTATTATAATTTAACCTGCACAAAAATTTGCTGATATTGAAAATGAATTGGCATTTTCCTTCACAAAAGTTGAATTACTCATGATGTTCTCAACTGCACAAATCATGCTTGTGTACACATTTTATACTCTGAGAGTGAGGGCTTGGCTAAACATGAGAACTTTTTTCATCGTTAACTGGTTGTGACTTGACAAAATAATCTCAATAACCAACTCACCCTATACAGTATATTGTTTTATAAGCAACTTAGATGCTTAAAATCATATCTTTTAAATATTAATTTGTTAACCTGTGGTTGCAATCTTCATCTAGAAAAAAGACCAGGTAGGGGTCTTTTGGGGGTCATCTGGTCACCTTGCTTGCCCTCTCTCCATATATTTTTTTCTTCTCAGAGGCTGTGGGTATGTCAGGCTTGGTCTGCTCTGCAGTTTGGCTATTCATGATAATCCTTGGTTGAGACCCTGTAGGAGGCAGGTGAGTTTTAGGCATTGAGCCTCAAATCCTACCTCATATTCCCATTAGCTATTCCAGGATACACAGGTACTATGATGAAAAGTAATCACATGTAATTTGAGAGATCTAAAATATTACAGTGCAAATGCAAGGTGAAACAGTTTAATCAACTAGAAATAAAAATGTTGTTTAGCATCTGTGAAATATTTCTGCAAAAATAACACGATAGCCTTTTGTGAATGTCATTGGAGACTTTGTGCATTGGATATTGCCAATGTGTTTTACTTAGTGGATAGCTGGGAGCCTAGCCTGCCCAGAAATGCAAGGGATATTTTTGAAGGCACATGTTAGAGAAACACAGTGTAAGGAATTGAAGGAGAATGGCTGGGTTTCTCCCACTGAGACTAGGAAAAGTTGTTAGTTCTCTTTGAGACTCAAGAAGAAGAAAGTGAAGCTTGAGGGGCTACTTTTTTTAAGGCATAACAACTCCCAACCCTGAACCTCTTCCCTCTCAGTGAAAATAGTTACCTACTATCTATCATCTACCTATCTTACTAGTGAAACAGCTATGTAGTTAGACTTTTAATCTTAAATATAAATGTATATGGTTTAGATTTTTTCTTATTACTTGGTTACACAAACAAGAACTATTTAGGCATTTAGAAAAGTATATTACTCCCTAGGAAATTTCAAATAGTTTATTGATCTGAAAATTTGAATGTCACTATTGGCTTTCTTTTTTTAACACAGGCAAATTGAAATAGATGTGACATCTATAATGTAATTTTAACACATTCAAAATAATCCAGATAAATATTTTACCTTGAATATTACCTTCTCCTTATTATATTTTGAATTAAGAAAATTACCCAGTCTTATCTCATTTTGTGTACACACATTCAAATATGAATATTTAGTGGGTTTAATATATCAATTATATTTAACTTATATCTTGTGAAAATGCATTTGTACAATAATGATGTCAAGAAACATTCATCTAACAATAGAGAAATGAGTGATATAATGGTCAACTTGCAACCCAACTTTTGCCTCTTTTATTTAGATTTCTTAATTCTGGAGAAATACTTTTGGAGAATTTTATTAAGGCATATTATTAACCACAAAGGTATTAAGCAAAACATGTTCCTACCCAGACCTCTGCTCTGCTGAAAGTTTTTTGGCGTTGTGGAGGACCCCACAGAAACTTGAATTGCTGGGGATTGTTTTATTTGACTGCTGTGCGTCAGTGGTTTAAGCTTTCAGAGTGCTTCAATTTTACTGTAGAGAGAAAGAAATCGTTGAGGAGATAATGTTTTGTAGCTCATCACATATATATCCTTCAGTATTGTCAAGCAAACTTGAAATTTAATAGATTTCTAAGACAACATCTCATTATTGTTTATGGGATGTCAGTGCCTTTGTTAGGAATTGTGTTTGTCTGAACCAAGTCAGGAAAAACACATTGGAGTAAAATTTTGTTTCCTTTTTAGTACCTAGCAGCTGAATTCTCTTGTTGGGTAAGAACCACAAGGGCTCCAAACAGACAAGGACACTATGCAAAATCTTAAAGTTAAAAAAAAATTGTTTTCGTTCAATAAGAAAAAAATATCTTAAAGTTTTTGTTTTAATTTGTATGGTCATAGATACATTCCTATTTTTAAAAAATGATAATATATTTTAAGAGGATACAGGGATACTGTGAATAAAATACATAAGATTATTAACATAACCAGATAATTTTCTCAAAATTAATAATAATGCAAATTCTGATCTCAAGCTAGTTATGTACAAGATCAGTAAAATAAAAACTATATTTCAGTTGAATCTAGTAAAAATCCGATTACAAATTTTCTCAAAAAATTATAGTTTTAGTTTTGTGGTTGACCTAAACATGGCCCTCTATGCATGAAGTATGATGTTCTATTTTTGACAGGTTTATAATAAAGTTTTTTAAAGAGATAAAGTCCTTGCTTAATATTAAAGTGTTATTTGCCATGGAAAAGGGAAGAGATGAAGTAAATTAAATCTATCATGGCATACAGCTATCATTATACATTTTTCAAATACAATATAGGATTTTGAGTTTATACCTTAGACTGTATAACTTTGATGAACTCTATTTGGAGATAATATGGCCAGTGTTTTACTGTCTATAATTCACAAAGCCTCCTGAAGCTGAGAAATGGTATTTGTTCATGTATATTACTCATGGCCCAATTTTTAAGGCAGAAAACCATAGAGTATGTCTCATCTTTAACAGATGGTAGAGAGGAATTAGCAATGGAGCATCCCTGCACCTTGTGTAGTAACAGTCTGGAATATCAGAGGAAGAGATTACCTGGGGACTTGCTAACAGGTAGCTTCATGCTAACAGGTAGCTAGTCTCATAGCTGTAATAGTCCCATGGTTGCAATACGCCCAAAAGATAAATGGCAAGTAAAAAAGTTTGAAGTTTACTAAACTGATCTATTCCTCAAACAAGACGGCGTCTTCCCCAAATGACCGAACATTTGACTTACATTCTGATTTTAATATATCTCTGATACAACTATGCAGTATTTATCCTCAACTGTTTAAGAAAGTCTAGTGTCCAGTAGTTTATTCATGGTGGTTTCTACTTTCAGATAATGGGACGAAGGCGACTGAGTCTCTCCTGGGTGTTTTGTAAACTCAGTCATTTGCAATGGCCATCTCGAATGGCTGCGAGCCTTCTCACTAGCTAATGATCTGTGCACAACAAGCTCATCCCTTTCCTTACTCAGGCCCTTGCATTCCTGAATCTCTGGATATCCCTCTCTTGTTGTTTTCATTTCTGTTTTCCCACTTTAGCCCATCATATTTTCTGCATATAACTCTTTTTGGATCCCATCTTCCATCTATACACCTTTCTCCTTCCTGCTGACTCTAATTTCCCAGAAATCCATTACCAGCAAATGCTCCTGTTAGGTCAAAAATTCTTTACCAAGGTGACAGAAATGATGACTCTCTGGATTTCCTTCACACTCTATCCAGCTCACCCTCGCTAGTCCTGCTTTTATCTAAATGATCTGAATACTGCAGCCAAATAGGTTGGCCGTTTGTAGACAAGTTTCAGAGACAGTGAATTTGCATCCATCTTAAATACCAGAGTTTTATTTTGTTTAGTCTTCCTGGAGCCCATGTTCTTATTGAGCAATTGTCAAAGCATGACAATCCAGTGCCTTAGATTTTTGGCCTTCATGAAAAATGTCAGAAGTAGAGGAAGTAGAGGTGGCTACTTATTTTCATTTGTGAGTAGGTCCTTATATTCAGGGGAATCTAAATTTTGCAGGGGTCTATACTTACAGCATCATTTTGCCTATTTATTTATTTATTTTTGAAAGACAAAATTGAGAGGAAAAATCGGCTCTTACTTAAAATCTGCAGAGGAATCTGGTTCGTCAACCAGTTGTGGTTACTGGAAGGAATAGTGATTATTCTCATTCCTCTAGCTAAGAAACATCCTTCTAGATTACAGGTTGGCCTGGTGACACCACAGGTTTCTACTAACTGGTTGAGGTCAAAGGGTAGACAGTATTTTCAATTGTTTCATGGATTAGGTCTGTGATAGAATGGAGCCTCACAAAGTGAAGGGGCTAGGAAGCAGAGTGGGTGTAGCAAGGCAGGTCAATCTGTGGAGACCCACACTTAGCTATTAAACAGTCTTATTTAGACACTCACTTGAGCCTGGCTGGCTGCTGGGCATATTTGTACGCAAGTCAAAACACCCAGCCTTCCTCCTCTCTAAGGACAGAAAAGACTGTCACAACTTTTAATAAAATAGGATATAGAATGTCAAGCAATGATGATCACAAAACAGGAAAGGTTACTTAAGAAAACATATACAGTGTTTAATGGAGAATTCAAGAATTAGTAGTTAGAAATGTGCTTGTATCAGCTATTTATGCTATATCAATGCTATATAATAACCAAAAGACTGCCATGGTGTATAACAGAGAACATTTACTTTTGCCCATGAATTTAGGGTTGGCTGGGTGGTTTTGCTGGTCTGGGCTGGGCTCAGTGATGCATTTGCAGCCAGTTGGTGGGTCAGATGAGGGCTCACTGGTTACAGATATCTTTAGCTGAGGTGATGGTTCTCTGCTCCACATGGCCTTTCATTCTCCAGCAAGCTTGTTCTCATGGCAAAGCCAAAGTTCAAAGAATGAAAGCATACAAAGCCTCTTGAGGCCTGGGCTCAGAAGTGACTCACTGTAACCTTCATCATATGCTATTGGCCAAAGCCAGTGACTAGGCCAGTCCTGTTTTAAGTATGGGGGATGGGAGGGAGGACCTGCAAAGGCATATTGCAAAGGCTGTAGATAGAGGGAGATCATGACTTGAGGTCAACAACACAATCTACCATAGTACTCATGCCATAATCAATTGCAAAGCAAAAGTCACTGGAGAAAAATGTTTCCTCCAAGTAAAATAGGATTGAAATAAATTAGAAAATAGAAAAAACAAACAAACCCAAACCATCTCCAGAAAATGAGGCAGAGAGGCGGTGAGCTGAGTGTTATCTGGAGCTCAGAGTCCCTTCGTTATAGCAGGTTCTTTAATACATTGCTTAACTTTGGAGTGTTAAGTGATTTGGTGTGTTAACTTCGGTGTGTTAATTTGCTTAACAGTGGTTTCTGTTAAGTCAGGTGTTACTCATTGGTCACACCTGGGTTGGGTGCTGTCCTTCCTGGTACAGGTGGGGAATTGATATAAACCTTGAGTTTACACTGCTGGTCAGGTATTCCAGATCTGAATGAAACTAAGGTATTTAACGTGATGGATTTGAATTTAAAACAAACAGTGATTCAAATGATTAGGGATGTGTTTTTTAATGCATAAAAGGTAGGCTTTCCATGTTTCTGCTATTCCATTTCAGAAGGAGAAAGAAAGGCAGCAAGTAAAATTTTTGTTAAAGAAAAAACATTAAAAAACGAAGACAAATTTAAAATAAGACAAGGAGGCGTCTATGGGCATGAGGAGTGAATGGATTTATTCCAGAAAAGGGAACAAAGGGCATGTGATACAAACACATAAAGGACCTCTTGAAAAAAGACAAGCACTTATTTCCTCCTTAAGTAAGAATTAAAAGAGATGGACTCAACCTGCAATAAAAAATAGATAGTAATGGAAAACTGTATAATCAAAACCAACTGGTCAATGGAGCATGTAGCTAAAGGTAGATTTGCAACCTCTGCCTCTAGAAAATTAGACACCGGGTTTCAACTATCTGCAGAGACTTTGTTTAGCAAGAGTACAATTTGTATGTCCGGCAGTTCACAGGATGACCTCATCTTAAGCGGCTTATTTTTTGGTCTATACTGAGTGCATATTTCTTACCTTTCAGACTTACCTTAATAGTTTCTCTTTTTCCTAAAACATTCTCATGGACAACTTTATGTTTTCTTTTTAGACAGTTCTTTAATTCTAGTTATCTGGAATATCTATCCCGTGACGTTCTAACATTTCCCTTTTTAAAATTTCCACAAGAGACTTTTACAAGAGGGAAATGAAAGATGAGCTATTAGAGAGAATAACATAACATCAGAGACTTATTGTTTATGGTGAATCCTGAAGGGGTTAGACGCCTGGATCTAAATTCTAGCTTTCTATTTCTTTAGGTCTAAGTTTCTCCAGTTATAAAATGGAAGTAACAGTATTTACTTATATCAATTAGATACTGCAGCAGAAGAAAAAGTCCTACCACAACTACTTCCAAATAAGAAAAGCAATAACTTCTTGTAATAGGAAGTCCTTAGTTTTTACAGCCAAGTAGTATGCCATTGTGTAGATGTGCCACAGCCTTTCTAATCCACTCATCTACTGATGGGCACTTGGGCTGCTTCCAAATCTCGGCTATTGTAAATAACGTTGCAATGAACATAGGGGTGCATATACTCTTTCAAATTAGTGTTTCAGGACTCTTCAGATATATTCCCAGAATTGGAATCGCTGGGTAATAAGGCAGTTCCATTTTCAATTTTTTGAGGTAACTCCATACTGTTTTCCAGAGTGGCTGCATCAGTCTGCATTCCCACCAACAGGGCACCAGGGTTCCCTTTTTTCCGACATCCTTGCCATTTGCTTGTTGATTTATTGATGATAGCCATTGTGACAGGTGTCTTTTTCATTGTGGTTTTAATTTGCATTCCTCTGATAATTAGTGACATTGACCACCTTTACATATGTCTATTGGCCATCTGTATGCCCTCTTCGGAGAAGTATCTATTCAGGTCCTTTGACCAATCTTTAATTGGATTGTTTGCTTTTCTGGTGTTGTGTTATGTAAGTTCTTAATACATTTTGGATATTAATTCCTTATCAGTTGTACCATTGGAGAATATGTTCTCATTCAGTGGGTTTTCATTTCTGTGCAAAAACCGTTTAGTTTGATGTAGTCCCATTTGTTTACTTTTTCTTTTGTTTCCCTTGCGCTAGGAGATACAGAAAAAAAAATTGTTATGAGAAATGCCTGAGATTCTTACTCTTTGAAAATGTCCTTAAAATAAAAACATTAATTTATTTCTTCATTTTACATTTTATTATCTACAAGACAGATATGATGTAAGTGGCTCACAGGAAAATCCACCCAACATCACTTTTCATCTTCTTTGCTTTTGGATAGTACTTTCCATGCCTTTTTCTGTGACATGAGATCACAGCTTCAGTTAAGCGTGCTTACATTTTCTGTTTCATTTTACATTTCCTTTCTAAAAATTCCTGCCTATGCAATATCAACTTTCTTTTTTGTTAGTTTTAAATTTCTTTTGTACTCTGGATTTTTAAACTTGTGTCAATTTTCTGAAATGATCTAAGCTCTCAGACAATCTAAGGTTATTTTATGCATATTTTGGGCATGCTAACAAACTTCCTCCGTTTATTTTGAATGCTACTTCGCATTACAAAGAAATAAATGTGCACTGGCTTTATGAGTTTTAAGGGGGAAGTCACTCTTAATTGTATATGTGTTAATTGGAAGCTAGGGATCTTTAACTTTTTTTTTATATGCCATGTGACATTTTTACAATACACTTAAAATTACCCTTCCTATATGATCTCATTTACCATATGTTTATTGAGCAACTAATATTGTTGTGCATGGAGCAATGAGAGGTACAAAGGAAATGTGACCCATGGTGTTAGTAATTTGGGTGCTTGAGTCTTGAAGAGTAGAAAATGTACTCAAACAACGGAGAGTTACCAAGGCTCAGTCATAGAAGGCTTAAAAAAAGTTGAAGAAAGTGAGGCAGCCAACAGAGAAAATCCACGGCATAGAAAGTTACAGTGAAATGATTTCAAGTGATCTCTTTTTAAATTATGGCTACAAAAGGCTCTTGGAACCACAGACACTTTCTCAATTTGTTGAGAAATTTTTATTCTAACCAAGTCAAATGGTGAAAATAATAAGATTCAGTAAAAGAAACAGAACATAGGAAAAGATTAAAAAATAATTTATCACATTCTCTCTGTAGAACAAAGTATAAATAATCAATGCATTGAATGCCTTTGGATCTTTCAATGTCTTTTTAAATGTCATCATTGATGATTGCATGATTTTTGTAAATTGGACAGTGGATTTAATTTCTGAAGTAGGCAAAAAATACTTTATTCCAAATAGTCAATAAGGTGAGTTTGGGGACAAATTGTAGTGTGATTATAAGGCTCTGAGTTTAGGGTGGTTTAGTTAAAAAAAGTATCTCACTTCTATAATTATGACATCTGCTGTTTATTTAATACTGGTTATAAGCCAGGGTCTATGTATTATCTCATTTAATTCTTGTAGTAAATTTGTGAAGTTGTTCTCATTTCCTTCCAAAAGTGAAAAAATGAACAGAATAAATAGCTGGTAAAAGGAATAACTAGATACCAACCCAAGTTTGTCCTAGTTCTAAAGTCTTAATTTTTATGATTTAGATCCTCAGAATTGCAGTTAAAAAACCTAAAAGAATATCATTATTTATATTATTTTATAAGTTCTGTGATCTTGGGCAAGTCACTTAAATTCTCTAATCCTTAATTTCTTAGTTTTTTTAAAACAAGAAATTTACACCTGTGCTAAACTTACTTGAAGAGACTCTGGTGAGAATTAAATGAGATCATTACTTAAAAAAAGAAGACTTTGTAAAAATAAAAAAAAGACAAGAAAAATCACACAAATGTATGATAATGGGAGGAAAACTAGAAATAAAGCATGAATTAACAATATTTTGAGTAATGGCATCACTCATGGCACACAATGATACAGCATTTGATAGTCTTTTCTTTGAAAGAAAATACTATTTTGACTTAGATATACTTGTTTAAAAAATAAAAAAACTAAGCCTTATTATGTAGTCTGGAGTTACCTCTTAGCCTACATAAATTCACTAAAAGAATTACAAACTTAATGCAAAATATAGTCAATTTGATCTTCAAATAGACTAAACACACAGGTAGCAGAATTATTTACCCTCTAAACAACTGTATTAGCATCATGTAGAATGATACATAAGTACACACAGTACATACACATATGTAGACATACACACACATATGTAAATGAATGTGTAGACAAATAATTATGGAAAGAATACTTGGTGAAGCTGTTTTTAAGACTATGATCACTTCAGCTGGGATTGACTCATAAAAAGAGTATCATTTGGAAGACAATAAGAGATGGTACAAAGCATACTGGACTTAATGTCAATGCTTGGATGTTGAGTCTAAGAACCTACCTTAGTATTCTGTGACTTGGACTATTCATTTAATCACATTTAACCTCTTTTCAGCCTTTGTGAAAACATCTTAACACTCACTATTCCTGCATTCAGGGTTTAGCTTTAACATAGATCAGAGAAATGAGTTACTGTATCTTATTCATGTGGACATCCTTCAAACCTAGTTCATTACTTGGCAAAGAGAGATGCTTGAGAAATGGAAATGAAAGCAGCTTATATTGTGTATATTAATATTTTCCCTTATTCATTCAAAAACATATTTTTCAGGTAAAATATGTTTATATGACTCTGGAGTAGTGGATAATATGAAATTATTTCAACTCCTCTGAATACAACTCAAGTAGTCATCTTGATGTGATGCATTTAGCTCATGCATACGTCATCTTCTTGCACTCAGACTGGCTGAAATGTCAGCACCAGCAATCAATGGTTGAGATTAAATTAGTACAATGCAAATAATATAGCAGGAATGCACATGGTTTTCACTAAGTTATTACTCTTTTTAAATGAGGCCTATCATGATGTCATCTATTGATGTAAAAGATCATCCATGTCTGAATAGTGGGCTTGTCTGAAGCATGATTAGCTTTATTCCCTGATGACGTTATAACTGGTCTAGCCAAATGCAATATTCTCAGGCTTATCCTTGAGCTAATTGCTCTGATAATCACTGAACTGCATTTTCTCAAAAACAGAAATTGTCTAAAACTAGATTGTGATTATTAAAGAACTCTTTTTCAATGTAAGAATTATATTACATATGCAAATGTGTCCTCTGTTTCCTTTATGCATAATAGTATTTGCCACAGGAAAGAAAAATGTCACAGATCTCCTAATTTTGAAAGCACAGACTGAAAAATGATCAGAAAGTTCAAGGTGCCTAACTCAATGGAGTTTATCTTGTTTTCTGAATAACTGCCAGTTAACTCCATGCAACACTCTTTAAAACATAAATTTTTCTACAGAGTTCATCTAGGGTGCTGCCTTTTAAGGAGGTTAAGCAACTTCCGCAAACTTATTCTGATGCCAAGGTCCAGAGAAGGCACATAACCAGGTTTCATCATTGGCCTGGTGGAAAACTATGTATTAGTGTTAGTTAGGACACAAGGTGAAGGGCTGGAGCACAGATGCCTTTTAAGCAAAACCCTATGGGATAGTGGTTAGTAGGAATCATAATTGTCTTTCTCCTGAATGCCAGAGGTTATAAATTGACACCCAATAATGTTGTTTGCAACCGAAGTTCACATACATTATTTCAGTCTATCTACTTAGAAAGGAAATGCCCGTTACAGATTGGAAAGATGTTGGAAAATGGGAAAACATCTTAAGTTGGACAAAAATTGATTTTTCAATGAGGATTTGTTACCGTCCAATGAAATATGATACAAGTGCCTTGGTTACTTTTCTGGACATTTATTGATTAAAGGTAACCATGACAATAGAAAATTAGATCACAAGAATCCTAGCTAGTCTGGCCTGATTGCTTTGTTCACATCAACTCAGGTACATCAGAACCAGAGCTCCTTTGGGTTCTAAGGCCTCTTCTCTTAAAGCTGCATAATTGCTTTAGGTAACTCTCAAATGAGTACCTACACCAAGGTGCAGTGTGATCTTGGCACTCTCATATACTCTGTGTGTGTGGGGGGGGGGCAATTCTACTTTTCTGGGAAGAAATTTGGCACTATTTAGTAAGGTTTTTTAAAAAGTTAGTGTCTCTTAGCCAGATAAATTCATATCTAAGAATTTATCTTAAAAAAACATTAGAGATATGTGAACTGTATAACCATTTGTAAATATTCATCAGAATATCTAAATAGAAACAAAAACGTGGAAAAGACTTGAAAACTTAAATAGAAGGAATTACAACAATGTGGTATTGGAGCATTTGCCACCATTAAACCATCATGTAATTGATTGGAAATAAAGTTAATGTCCATTAATAAGGGCATAAATTAATTATGGCAAATCTATGTCTAGACGGTTATGCAATCATTACAATACCAGTTTAACCAGGGTTTTCATGCAGTATAGGTGAGTAAAAAGCAAGATTCAGAAAGTATTTATGATATGACTCCATCTAGGTAAAGCGATACAAGGACAAAGAAAATAACTATGTATTTCTGTACACATTATATGTCTATGTGCATAGATGAGATTATGTAGGCATAGAAAATATATGGGAAGTTAACTACTGGGATGCAATGTGGACTACTTTATGGCAGAGGAGAGCTGATATTGGGTGAAAGGTAGGAAAACAAAAATAAAATCTTAAAATAGCACATGAACATGATCACATTTTTAAATGAAATAAAATTGTATGTTTTTAAAAAATATATTTTATTGATTTTTTTTTTTTTTACAGAGAGGAAGAGAGAGGGATAGAAAGCTAGAAACATCGATGAGAGAGAAACATCAATCAGCTGCCTCTTGCACGCCCCCTACTGGGGATGTGCCTGCAACCCAGGTACATGCCCTTGACTGGAATTGAATCTGGGACCCTTCAGTCTGCAGGCCTACGCTCCATCCACTGAGCCAAACCGGTTAGGGCTGTATGTTTAATTAATGTTATAAATAAAGTAAATACAGTATCTTACGTTACCCTTTTAGTGGCATTTAATACAGTGGAGGAATGCTTAAGATGCTATTGTTTAAAGGACAATCTCCATATTTCAAGATCCTTGAGTTAATTACATCTGCAAAGTCCCTCTTGCCACATAAGGTAAGATTAACAGGTTGCAGGGATGAGGACCTGGGTACCTTTCGGAGCCTACCACCCCAGGCACACTCATTGTGAGTGTATCGTCTATGGCTGCTTTCTTGCTACAACAGCGGAGTCAGTAATTTTCACAAGAGAACCTATTGCCGAAAATATTTACCCGTGGCCCTTTACAGAAAAAGCCTGCAGTTCCTTGTTCTAAAAAGGAAGCTCCTGCCTTGAGGGAGGGGAGTTTCTGACATTAGAAACCATGATTCCTGGGAAAGGAACAATGTCAAAATTTAATCACGTCGGAAGTTAAATGAAGTCTAAGTTCTCTTCGCCTTAGGCTACAAAATAATCAGGTCTCCCAGCAGCAGGAAGGTTTTCTTCTGCTGCCTCACAGGACTGAAACCTTTATTCCGACCCCCTGAAGAAAGTATCCCTTCAGGATTAGAAACAAAACACTAATTTAGAGTCAGGGGAGTCCAAAAGTCTAAGCCATGTGGATGGCATGCACCAACATAGTTTCGCAATGATATTTTGTCGAGCAATGAAGTAACTAGCTAAGCAAAGCCTATGCTTACACGAGAGCCTTTTAATTTTTGAACTAGCACTTTGGACCCACATCATATCAATCCTGTTATTGTACAAATGGAAATTTGAATTTCGGGTTTACGTAATGTTTACACTCCAAATATCACCATAACTGCCAGAGAAGTACACAAGACATCTGGGAATACAGCACTGTTTTGAAAACTATAGTTCTCATAGTATCGCAACAATGCTGTCAGTAAACATATAATTATAACTGACCCCAAGTTTGCAAACACTGGCAGAAAACACACAGTCTTTACCATGAAAGAAAACTGTTCATGTGGCTGAGTTCTGTGTAGAATTCCAAGTTTGTGAAGATCATTGAATAGTAGGTCTCCAAGAGAGAAAACAAAAGCCGACTCTATGTTTAAAACCTTATGTATGCATTGACCACTCAGGCTTGGATTTTTGTGTGTCCTTATTGTTCAGTTAATGAAAGCTTAGGGGTAGCAATAGTTGATACCTTTGTAGAGCTAACTATGGGCCAGGTACCAAGGCAAGTGTTTCATTCATATTAAGGCACTTAATCCTTTCAACTGGAGCTATTATTACCACTTTATGGAAGGAAAAGTTCAAGGATAGAGGGACGAAGTAATTGACCAAGTTTGCACCACTAAGTAACATGAGTAAGGATTCAAACCCAAGCATTTAAAAGCTGTCTCCTTAACTACTACACTGGGCTACCTCTCACATCCATATTTATACCAAGGAGCTCCTGATCTCTGAGATATGCAGGGAGCAGTAAGTAGAATAGTAGAGGAACTTTCTTCTAGAAGTTTCTGAAAGTCTTCTAACAAAGGCCTACACACTGTTATAATATACCAACACATATAATTCATTTCAGATTCAGCTTGTGGACTTCAGCCCTTTGCTCATCAACCTACCTTGGCTATATATTAGAATTTTCTGGGGAGTTATAAAAAAGTACCAATGCCTGGCTCCATCCAAGGCCAATTAAATCAGTCTTTGGGGATGGGGTCCTGAGTGTAGGTGTTTAGTGAGAGCTTTCTGGGTAATGCTAGCATACAGCCAGGGTTGAGAACACACTACGAAGCCTAATATACCTTATAGATGTAGTTCTGAGGTTGCAAATGCTTCACCATAAATCACAGCATTAGGTACTTGAGTTGAGAACACTTTCAACCACCAAATTTTTAATCGAGACTGAGAAACAGGGTTCTCTTGGATAAATGTTTACATATTTTGGATGCAATAGGAAATCATTCGGTGCTTTAAAAAAACTAATTGTAATTGGCACACAAAATTATATAGTTTCAGGTGTGCAGCATACCAGTTATACATTTATATAACTTACAAAGTGATCACCTTCATAAGTCTAGTACCTACTGGATACCGTATATAATTTTCACAATATAATTGACTATGTTCCCTATGCCATACTTTACATCCCCATGACTATTTTTTTAACTGGCAACTTGTACATCTTAATCCCTTCCCCTTTTTATTTTTACCATTTTCTTATTTATTTATTTATTTATTCATTTATTTTACCCTTCCCCCTTTTCACCCATCCCTCTAACCCTTCTCCCATCTGGCAACCATCAAAATGTTCTCTGTATCTATAAGTTTGTTCATTTTTTAGATTCCACATATAAATGAAATCATATGTTCATTGTAGCATTACTTGCTATAACCAAGATATAGAAGCAACCTAAGTGTCTTATTAATAGATAAATGGGTAAAGAAGACATGGTACATATATACAATGGAATATTACTCAGCCATATAAAAATGAAATCTTGATATCAAGACAACATGGATGGATCCAGAGGATATTATGGTGAGTGAAATAACTCTGAGTGCTTTTGATAACTTCAGCATTTTCCAGAGCCAGCACTCCAAGATTATTAACATTTTCACTACCAGTGAATTAGCTCCATAGAAAGAGAGATGGGGAACTTTTTTTTCTGGTGTATATTCAAATCTTACAATGTCTGCCAACCAAGAAGTGAAGGAAATATGTCTGAGACTATCACACTGGACTATTTATTGTTATGCATCAGCCTGTTGCTATTCAACATGATGCATGATCTATTTCATATCCATTAGAGACAGAAAGGGTTTTTAACTCCTAAGAAAAGCAGTGGGTTTGGCCAAACAATTCCAGGCTTCTGATTATGATACTGAGGAGAGTGATGGACTCTGTTTCACTTGAAGCAGTGTTTACATCTAGTACTGGCATAAACTTGAACCCTTTTTCCCACACGATGGAACAAACTTCAAGTAGGCTAGCCACAGAGGATGTATATTACCCATGAGGACTCATTCGCATAGTGTATCAGGCTTATCAGGTATAGATGATCCTGAGATTTCAGTCCAGCCAGGTGCATACGCATGCATACACACACACACACACACACACACACACACACACACACACACACACACACGAGGGAATTCAGCTGGATGAGTCTTCCAGCTTAATAATAGCAACAGAAGGAATCATTGCATATGAATGTGTAAAAGAAAAAATAAACAAGTATTTTTTCCCACCCAGAAATCAGTATCATTGTGATTTTTAATTCCAGGAGAAAGACATACTGGGAAGTGACATGTGATGATGAAGGATGTCTCATAATGAATCATAGAGCCTGGATGGCTAGGCATCTACTTCAATTCCAAAGGCGTTCTTTGCCTTTGTCTTTGGAGATGCCCTTCAGTGGACAGTTTCATTTGATAGCCTCCTGGACTGTTAAGTGAACCAAGAGAAAAAAGCTGGCAAGATGACTAATAGAACTTTTATGTTCCCTACTTCTTTTATTGGGTGGAAATAGTAATCATATACTCATAAATAGATGAAGAGAAGATGCCCATATTTGTGCACATTTACTCTGACTATCCTTTTGTGTGTGAATCTCCATCATTGTGGACCAGTAAAATATTGTAAAAAATGACAGAAATGCTGGGACACTGGCCAGAAGTTAAATGCAGCCAGCTCTTGAGAATGAGACCATGGGCCAGTGTAGAATTCTTTGAATGGGAAGCTGAGTTTGAGACGGGAAGTTTCTCTTACAGACTTTCTCCATCTCTTAATGCTATTTTTTCACCTGGCCTCCTTTGGAATAGTACACTTGCAGTCACCTGCTTCCTGGTCATTAGGGACTCCAGTGTTTTTCAGAATACAGGTTCATTACTGTAAATGGGACAGCATTAATTTTAAATCAGGTTGCGATCATAGGTCATGTCTTGACATTTTGATATGGGCATAGTTGGATATTGTTTAACTTTTTTCCTTACAATTCTGAGTCTAGGATGAGGCTAAGGTGGTTTCTCATAGTGGTTTTTTTATTATTTTTATTTTTTATTTTACAATGGTAGCGATTATGTGAAAAGAATAATGTGATGAATGACTGGGCTTTGACCCTGTTGTGATTACAGAAGCTAGTCAATGCAACAAAGCTGCCGTGAGTGATAACCCTCTGCATGATGGACAGCTGGCATGGTTCCATTTTTCTTTAGCATTGCATGCCCTCAAGTTTTAGTCTCAAGCTTATAGCAGCTTTTGATTATGGTTTGACTTCTGCCTAAGTGCCCTAGTCCTTCTCCATTTCTGTGCTGAGATCATTCCTTCTGTCTAAAACACCTGACCCTTCCTCTGCTCATTTGTGCTTCTCCATGACAATTAAAATGATCTACAAATCCATGGTTTCAAGTGTCATTCATATCTGATCGTTTCCTTACATTTGTTGGAATGCACAATTTAAGATTTTGATAAACCATTTTGGAAACAATAGACCATTTTTGCATATTTCTTCATTGTTCTTACAGTAGTTTTCAGTGTCCCTAAAGCAGGTCTCTTGAATTTCAACCCCTCTCTCTCTCGTCCTTATTACACAGTGAACGCCACTTAATTCAGAATGACAGACTAATTGCTTAGTGAATGAATCTGATCTGCTTAGTAAAGTTTTTAGTGTTTTATAGAGAATGATAGTAAAGGAAGCAGAATATGGAAATGCATATGGATTTATACAAATTATGTATGTATCCATTGCTTACAGTCTAAAAGAATAAGGCAACATTTTGAAAAAATTTACGCTGTGAGCCCAAATAAGCCTTATTAAATTTAACAATTGCTTGTTTTGGAGGGTGTCTGAATATATTTGTTCAATGATTATACATCATT
The DNA here is from genome assembly GCA_026230045.1 of Corynorhinus townsendii. Classification (NCBI taxonomy): domain Eukaryota; kingdom Metazoa; phylum Chordata; class Mammalia; order Chiroptera; family Vespertilionidae; genus Corynorhinus; species Corynorhinus townsendii. Next base: position 10,140,805 of record JAPDVU010000002.1, read on the forward strand.
GAATGAGAACCTAAGAGTCATCATTAGTCCAGAGATTAGTATTATAAAAAAAAAGTTAGGAGGGAATCCAAGATGGCGGCATAGGTAAACACCTAAACTGCTGCCTCCGACAACAATTTAAACTGCAACTAAAAGATAAAACGTCTATCACCCAGAACCACGGGAAAGCTGGCTGAGTGGAAGTTCTACAACTAGAAGGAAAGAGAAAAGAGCATTGAGACGTGCACGAGCGCTGAAAAGCTGAGGTACGGAGGCGCGGGATCCGGGCTGGCGGCGGGCGACTGGGTGCGTTGCTTTTTTCAACCCGAAGGGAGACAAGCCCCCGACTACTCTGAAATCCAGTCTCTGGGGAGACGCGGGGGACCCAAACTCCTACGGGGAGAAGCTGGACTGTCTGCCAGTGAGAGTGGCTTGCTAGCAGAGCTGCGCGCAGGAATAATTGTTTACTGCACTGGGGCACAGGATTCCAGGACACAGTCGGGACACAGAGCGGGCTTACTAGCAGCCATTGCTGTTTGCCACGCCCTAACCTAGTGACGCCCTGAGACCCCGCCCCACACAACCTACAAACCCACCCAAGCTCCAAGCAGCTCAATTAGCATAAGAAAGCCTGCCCTATTGCAGCTTAACCTAGAAAACTTGCAGCCCGGGTCAGACAGCTCCAAAACCTCCAAACCCCAAGCAAAGAGGAGAAAACTGCAGCTTTCACTGTAGCTCCTGCTGAGTGGCCTCAGACAGTAGCTGACCTGCACCCCATTGGAGATCCAGAAGCCAGTGTACCTAGTGGTCAGTGTGAGACAACAGATTTCAACTCCTCACATCCATAAGTGACACATTCAAGAGGCAGACTCAGTGAGCACCAAAGCCCCACTGAAACAAGTCCTGCCCCATAAGCGCAGCACTTCTTCCATTATAGACACAGGGAGTGCTCACAGCTAATTGGCCTGGAGGTCAGTTCCTCCCAGCGTACCAACTGCAATTCAGGCTTAACTACACCAAGACTTTGCACTCAGCCCACAAAGGGGTGTACCAAGAGCATCCACATCAGGTGATTGGGGAGGCTGAGCTACTGCCCCCTATAGGTCACCTACCACACAAAGCCACTCCATCAACACAGGGAAGAAGCCAAAATGCAGAAACAAAGAAACATGTCACGAATGAAAGAAACGGAGGAAAGCAAACTACTGGATGACATAGAGTTCAGAATCACATTTATAAGGTTACTCAAGAATCTTCTAAAAACTGCCGAGAAACTTGATGACACTTCTGAGGAGCTTAGTGAGACCTTCAAGGACCTTAATGAGAATGCCAAAAAAATGGAAAAGGACCAGTCAGAAATGAAGCATACACTGTCTGAAATAAAGAATATACAGAAACTCAACTGTAGATCAACATACCCCAAGAATCAAACCAAAGATCTGAAATATGTGGAAACAAAAAACATCCAACCAGAAAAACAAAAAGAAAAAAGAATCCAAAAATATGAAGATAATGTAAGGAGCCTCTGGGACAACTTTAAGCGAAACAACATCCGAATTTTTGGGGTGCCAGAAGAAGGGAGAGAGCAAAATATTGAAAACCTATTAGAAGAAATAATGACAGAAAACTTTCCATACCTGGTGAAAGAAATAGACTTACAAGTTCAGGAAGCGCACAGAACCCCATACAAGAGGAACCCAAAGAGGACCACACCAAGACACATCATAATTAAAATGCCAAGGGCAAAAGACAAAGAGAGAATATTAAAAGCAGCAAGAGAAAAACAGTTAATTACCTACAAGGGAGTACCCATACGACTGTCAGCTGATTTCTCGGCAGAAACTATGCAGGCCAGAAGGGAGTGGCAAGAAATATTCAAAGTGATGAACAGCAAGAACCTACAACCAAGATTACTCTACCCAGCAAAGCTATCATTCAGAGTTGAAGGTCAGATAAAGAGCTTCACAGACAAGAAAAAGCTAAAGGAGTTCATCGCCACCAAGCCAGGATTACATGAAATGCTGAAGGGTATTCTTTAAGAAGAAGAAGAAGAAGAAAAAGGTAAAGATAAAAATTATGAACAACAAAATGACATCAAATACATACCTACCAACAAGTGAATCTAAAAATCAAGTGAATAAAAAATCTGAAGAACAGAATGGACTGGTGAATATAATAGAATCAGGGACATAGAAAGGGAGTGGACTGACGATTCTCAGGGGAAGCAGGTGTGAGGGTTGCGGGAAGAGATTGGACAAAAATCTTACTCCTATGGATGAAGACAGTGGCGGGGGGTAAGGGCATGGGGTGGGGTGGGGAATCAGGTGGAGGGGAGTTATGGGGGGAAAAAAAGTGGAACACCTGTAATAATCTGAACAATAAAGATTTAATTAAGAAAAAATAAAAAAATAAAAAAATAAAAAAAAAAATAAAAAAAAAAATAAAAAATTTGGCTCAAAAGAAAAAAAAAATACACAATACTCATATTTCTTCAAGGTGGTGAAAATTAGTTTGTAGGGATCAGGAATAAATATGCCTGCCTGGGTTTCATTCCTTGTTTTCCTCTTCACCAGCTGTGTGCCTTAGTTTCCTCATGCATAAACTGATATTGTTCAGAGGATTAAATTAGTCAATAAATGTAAAGTGCTTAGCTCATGAATATGAACACAGTAGGCACTGTATAAATGTTCATTGCTGCTAGTCATAGTAGCAGGTGTAGTAGTTGTGGTAATAATGGTAATAGTATATGCAGAAAGGTGCAGACACAAGAGTGGGTGAGGGAATTCTAGTGGCATTCATGTTCTTGGTTCCAGTTTGTTTCTAAGATCTGCAAATGTATTCTTCCCAGTGATAAATCTTTTAAACTGTTAAAAAAAAAAAAAAAAAAGTTAGGCATGAATTTATTGTTTCCAAATTTTTAATAAAATCATTTTTGAGCCCTGAAAAATTGATCAAATGACCTTAAAGGCACTTTTAGACTTCATATTTTAAAGGTAATTTTGGAAAGTTGCTATTAATTAGGAAAAGTTGTGATAGAAGAAAGATATTTTGCATTAAAAAAATTATCCCAATTGAAGAACCAGTTTCCTTTTTCTTAGTATTCAATAATGGTGAGTGCCTAAAATGAGACAAATTATCCAACAAAGTATTAAAACTTAGGGCCGGATAGAGGCAAGAGGTTGAGAGGAATTTCAGTCTGTAAGTATCAATTTCATGGTAGAAGAGAATTATCATGTCTTGCAAAAAAATCGCTCTTACTTTCAGAAAGTAGCTTTGATGAATTTAATGCCAAATTCAATAGCTGCTTAATATGTTTCTGTACAACTTTCTTAGAGGGAATTAAAAATCTTTCTTAAGACAACAACAAAAACATTCTATTGTACTTTTCTTATAATTAAAGTAAATATTTTGTGTATTAGCCATCCAAAATTATTTTAAAAGTCTTTTTTGTTTCATTTATTTGTTTTTAATTTCAATAGTTTGCAAAGATGTAGGAACCTCATATTTTAAAATAAGATACTTTGAAAAGGAAGAATTGGTTATTGTGGAACTAATGAGCTCATTCATTCTTGATATTTTACCTAGAGAAGATTCTGAGAACTATATTGGGTTATATTACCATATGTGTTTATGTAGTTCAATTGTATTGGGTACTTGAAACCCATATTTGTACATGCAAATGTATCCCTAAATATGCAAATATATTTGACTTCACCATGAAAATATTTACTTGTTCATACAAATGAGCTACATTGCCACATACTTTCAATTTGAAGTTAGTGTACAAATCTCTATATTATGTAGAAGAAATTAATTGTCTATATAGTAGCAAACATATTTTAAGAAATAATCCTTTAAACTAGACTTGTAATTCTGCTAAGTGCAAAACAAAACAACAACCTGAACAATATGTCTAAGAATGGTATAAACCACAATTTAAAAAATAATAAAGTATGGTTGCATATTGCAAAATGGGTCAGATTAAGAAAATAAAATATCTAAAATATTAAAAATACTGTTAGGATTTTATGAAAGATTTTGTGGCTATATTAAAACAAACATAGCAAAACTGTAATTCTTCAAATTCTTGCTATTTTCTACCAGTTTGGGGATGATGTCAAGTACTTCAAAATGTCCCAAAAGGTAGCCTCTTTAAAGTGCAGGTGTAGATGGTCTTATCATTCTGAAAGGCAATCCAATGTAACTCTGTTGAACTTACTTAGATGATTGTACTAGTGGCTAATATTTCTTACCAAGGAAAATTTCCACTTCTCCATAATCACCTTCCAACAGTGAAGTGATCTGAGATGGCTCTTGACTTTTGTCAGTTGACTCAGTAATATCTTTTAATGATTTTATGTAGTTTGGGAAGAATGAATATTTATTGATGAGGCCATGACATCTAAGAAAAAATTGACATTCACCAATTAGAGTTCTGGGGCTTTCATTTGTTTAATCTGGCCTTCCTATGCCATCTGAACTCATTCTTTTATTGGCTTTCAATTAGAAAGAAAGGAGGTAGACATGGAACAATACTGATGCCTGTTGAGCAAGCCAATATGGTAGATTGTATTGGCCAACTGTTCTTATAGAATTTTGCCTCTCCTAATAAAGATGTAGAACTTATTACCCATTCCCTTAAATCTTGGTGGCGTTTGTGACTACTTAGATAAACAATGTGCTATGAGATTTCCAAGGCTTTCTCCTGCGCTCTTTTTCTTTCTCTACCTCTCTCTCTTTTTCTCTATCAGGACACTTGTCTCTGAAACCTAGCCACCATTTTGTGAGGAAGCACAGAGCTATGAGTAGGTTTTCTGATTGGCAGCCTAGATAAAATTTTAACAGACACCAACATCAACTATCAGACTTGTGAAGGAGCAAACCTTCAGATGATTCTCAACTCCAGCCTTAAAGCCAACCCAGCTCATTCTGGATGAAACAGAGATAAGCTATTCCCACCAAACACTGCCCAAATGCAGATCACTGATGGGGAAAAATAGTTTAAGAAGCTCCCCTTCTTTGATTCAGTTCTATTAAGTTGAAGAGAAGAGGTGAGAATTGTGATCCAATAAACCAGCTTATCCACAACTAGATGGAATGTACTAATTGCAAATGCGGATACTTGTTGATGACCTCAGGTAAGAATGGAGTTCAGATAGATCTTTAGCTTTCTGTGATAACATTCCTTAAGTTTAGAGACAGTTTAACAGGAAATTAGCCTATTAAGTCATTAACTCACAGTTTACAAATGGGGCTGAAACCTAAAGATTTAAAGGACCTGAATAAAATGTATTCAGTTGGATAGAGGCAGTCAAAAAATATAACCTCTGTAATGCTCTGTGTTTATGTTTGCTTTGTACCATGGCCCTTGGAAGCTTTATGGTTCTGTTTCCTAGCTAACTTCACCAATTCTCAGTTAAAATCATGACATATCATACCTAAATACATGATCTTTTCTCTTACTACTATTTTCTAATTCTACTAGTAAAAATTTATATTGTTTCCTGATACAAAAAAGTATCAAAAGATCTAAGAGAAAAAATAACATCAAAACAGCAAAAGGTTTTATATTTATTGGTGTTATTTTTGAAAATATTCCATTAATTTTAGAATCTTATACATGTGTATTTAGGTACATCATTTTTTTGTTTGTTTACTTTGTTATTGAAGAAAAGTAAAATTTAGTGTCATTATGCTGCACATTAAGTAGAGAATGTTGAGCCCCGTTTGGAATTATTCTGAGGTTGAGAATGTTAACCTAGAAGAAACCGGCCTGATTAGGAAGTCAGAAAGTAGGGTCATGATTTTGCGTAATTGTATTTGGCCATTTGAACTAGAGTTTGAGTTAGTAAAATTAAGAAGCTATTTTAGAATTCAAGTAACTTGAAGGAAAGGCAAAATAAAAGGTTCTTTTTTAATTTTTTATTCTGGGCAAGTCCACTTAAAGAAATAATGAATATATAGTAAAACCTAGCCACAGTTGGCTTCAGCAAAGTGTACAGGGTCTCATCACCTCTAAAACCATGAGGGGTTTAGACCAATGCCCTCTAGTTGATACCAAAAAGGTTTTACTTCAATAACTTTATTACCCTATGGTGCCATAGTTCTTTATCTCTCTTTAATGATAAGACTGATCACTATTTAATTGACTTGATTACATACATTTTTTTCAATAATTGACAGCTAAGAACCACTGTAACAAAATAATGTCTGTGTATTTCTTTTCTTTCCCTAAGTAATTTCATCTGGTCTAATGGCTTTAATTAAATATTAGCAAAAAATTAATGACTCCTCTAAAGTTCTACTACTTCCATGGGAAGAATGAGAAAATCCAATAGCTTCATTGTTATTTAGAATGTCAAAATCATCCTGTTTAAAACAGAACATTCCAGTAAATTGACAAGTGCTGGCTCTGATAATATATAGAAGTATTAATGCCAATTCTGAGGTAAAAAATGATATTCCTTTTTTATTTCCATAAAATAATCTACATGTTGGTCTGATATTCCACTTTCACAAAAATGCAAAAAGTGTGGTAATAATTATTATCCAATACAGTTATAAATCACTGAGTAAAGATTATTTTCTTTCGTTTCCTATTTTTCTCTCATTATTTGAGCGAGTTTATTACTAATTATGAAGAGAGACATCCAAAAACTAAATCTATTTCCCATTTGAATTGAATGGATATACCTGGCACAAAATGGACTAAATCAACTTTCCCCAGATACCACAAACCTGTGGAGTTTCCTTAGTGAATAAAATTATTTTGATCTATCAGCCTCTCTAACACCAGCTTCATCTGCTTCTATGTTCTTTTTTCTGTTTTGCAAACCAACTTAATTTTAAAACCAGATTTAGAAATTTAATATTAAAACCATTAAAATGAAAAAGTCTCATTAAGAAAAAAAACTTTAAGACAAAAGGCAGGGAAACCACAAAGAAGAACATACTCAGAAAAAAACAAACAGGAAAAAGACGAGAGGTAGATAATGGTAAAGCCTTTTCCAACATCGCCAAGACTCTATTTGGGCCCTAGCCAGTTTGGCACAGTGGATAGAGTGTTGGCCTGCAGACTGAAGGGTCCCAGGGTGATTCTGGCCAAGAGCACATGCCTGGGTTGCGGGCTCAATCTCCAGTGGGGGGCATGCAGGAGGCAGCCGATCAATTATTCTCTCTCATGATTGATGTTTCTATCTCTCTATCCCTCTTCTTTCCTCTCTGAAATCAATAAAAATATATTTTTAAAAAAGACTCTATTTGGGGTCAAAGATAGTCACCTCAAGTCCCCAGTAGCTGAAGTCATCTGAGAACTACCTAAGAACTCAGTAACATGCGTAATACTGTTATTAAAATAATAAAAATCAACATAATAACTGATAATAATAGTAATACATCAACATCTACTTAAGGGAATAGCATATACGGGATATGTACCAGACAATATCAAAATTCATCAGTTAACTCTTAGAGACAGATGTTATGTACATTTTATAGATGAGGAACTATATTTCTCCATTCTTTCCCTTTCTCTCTTTCTCTTCCTTAGAGTGATTCCCACAACTTTCAGTTATGTTCAGCTTCACAAATATTTATCATATGCTCATGATGTAGCAACATGATAAATAACACAATTACTTTTCTCTTAAGAGATTCATAATTCAGTTTGGAGGACTAGAATAGCAAAGAAAGAAAGAGCAGAAGATATAAGGAAGGGGGAAAGATAAAGGTAGAAATAGAGGTAGAGAGATGATAGATAGGTAGATAGATAGATATATATATACTAGTAGATAGGTGATAGTTACAAGGAAGGAAAGACTTAGGACTCAAGTGGTCAATCTACACTAATAAAAGAGCAAGATGCAAATTGACTGTACCTTCGTGACATCCACCAGGCAATCAGGAGTGAGTATGCAAATTAACCCAACAAAGATGGAAGGTTAATTTGCATACACAGGTGCCGAGCAGCCGGGGGTGGGGCGGGACTTTTGTGTCGTCACCATGGTGATGACACAGGCGTTCCACTCTGCTCTCGGCCACTCTGAACCTCTGGGCAGTGTGGGAAAGTGGAAAGGCGCCTCTGGCTGGAGCAAAGGAGGTGCCTGCAGCCAGGGGAAGGAAGGCCCATTCTTGCATGAATCTTCGTGCATCGGGCCTCTAGTGTGATATAAAGCTGTATACAAGGTAGAGTTATGACTCATGTAAGGAGTGATTAACTGCTGGGCTGGGTTGACTTGGAGGATTGCTTCAGGTGACATTGGGCAGTGATGATTGAGAGTGTATTAATTGAAATGTGATTAACACTTAAATATTAACTGAGGACAATAACTCTTTCTTCCATTGCTTACATTTCTCATTACCCCAACTGAGAGGTACTGTGAGGTTTATGAGAACCATTAAGTAAATTAAACACTTGGCCAGATGCTGTTAAGTCATTATAATGATTTTCAGCTACTTTGAAAACATAATGCTGGAAGGCAAGGACCACTGAAGGTGAAAGAGAGCCTCGGTGGTGGTCTTCCCCCAGACCTTGACCTCAATGGCTTTTGCCCTAGCAACATCCCCTACACACAAAAGCATTGGTGCCTGTGCTCTGGCTCCAAAGCTTTGCTTTTGCCTGCTGTGCTATGGAATTCTCCCCTCAACTCATGATGAGCTTACCAGCCCTGGAGTCATTTCCTTACTATACTGTAATTGCCATTTAATGTAATTCCTTCATCCCCTTTTAAAGGATTTTAATATTGAAGGCTTATTTTCTCTTCTTTTTCTTGCCAAGTTTCTTTCCATTGCTTTCAGCTTTATCGTCTTTAGAAATCCTTTAAATTCTATGACCGAGCACTAGAGGAAATGAGGCAAGAAGCTGAGTATATACCACCAGAAAATAGCCCAAACTTAATGCCTACACCATTTCTCTTGAGTGGATCCTTGATTTTATAGCTTCGTCCAGAACAAATGTGATGAAATGAATGGTGACTGATTGTAATGGAGAACTCCAGGGACCTAGCTGTCCCTCCACAAAAGGAGGTAGAAAGGGGTTCTCCGTGAGGGCGGGGATACAGTGGGGCAATGGATGCATTTCTTGAACACTCAGGGGCTCTTGTAAGGGCTCCAGAGGGCATCCCTGCTCCTGTGCTCTTTGACTAGTGGTGTAAGCACTCTGCTGACTGGACGTGGAAGGGCAATGGGAGGAGAAGGAATGGCCAAGTGAGAGCAGAGAAGACGTTCTGACCCAGGAGTCTGCTTTGATATCAAATCTGATGGAAAGATTCTAGATTTAACCATGATCTCAGAAGATGCCGTTATCCCATGGTAACTGGCATAATCTATGAGTTTTATTGGAAATTATAACACACATTATTTAACCAACGCCAATGTATACTCTTTCATTTTCTGACACTGCAATGAATGTGGGAAATTCAAGGTCCTTTTATAGTCAAACTGGAAGAAAAGCTTGTTGCTCTTACTGTAACAGAGGCACATTTTAGTGTCAGAGGCTTGTTTCCTATAAAGGATGCTAGCTGCCAGTGTGGGAGACCCCAGTCATTAGCTATATTTTTCTTTCACTAAGGGAGATGGCTCTCTAACCAAATGTTGTCTTCTTCCTAGAAGGAGGTCGGTTGGCAATCTTTCTTAGAAATCATAACAACCATTGTAATTAGAAAATCTTGAATGTCTAAGTTATGTCCCTCTTGCACTTTGAGCCTCTTTATTCTCATTCTGTTTTCAGAAGAGACAGAAAACAACAGGTCAATATCTTTTAAAATTTTTATCTTTATTTTTGAAAGTATTATAGATGTCCCCATTTTTTCCCCCCATTGACCCTCTCACCCCACTCTAGCCACCCCCTTGGCCTTCATGGCACTATTGTCTGTGTCCATGGGTTATGCATATAAATTCTTTGTTAATCTCTTCCCACCCCACCTCAACAGGTCACTATCCTATATAATAAAAGCCTAATATGCAAATTGTCCCCTTGCGGGGGGAGTGTGACTGACCTGGAGTTCGACCACTCACTATGATGTGCTCTGACCACCAGGGGGCAGTGTGGAACACAGCAGGCATCAGAGATGCAGCACTAGCAGCAGGTGGCAGTGGAGGCGCTGCCGGTCCCAATGGGCCCTGACGAGAGCAGGACTGCAGTGGGATGGTGGAGTAGGTGAGCAGGTAGCACCAGGTGAAGGTGGGTGTGAGTGGGGGCCCTGATTACCCTGCTGATCACCCTGCAGAAGGAGACCAGCAGCGGCAGCGGGGGGCGGGACTGGTGAGCTGGTGGCACCAGGCCAAGTCGGGGGCCCCGATCGCCCTGCCAGTTGCCCCGCAGAAGGCGACCAGCAGCGGCAGCAGGGGGCAGGGTGAGCAGGTGGCACCAGGCCAATGTGGGTGTGAGCAGAGGCCCCGATTGCTCCACGGGTTGCCCCTCAGGAGGCGACCAGTGGTGGAGGTGTGGAGCAGGGCAAGGGGGTGGCACCAGGCCAAGGCGAGGTGCTAAGTGGGGCTGCGGCTGGGGGCTGGGGACACAAGCTGGGGCTGTGAGGCTGGGGGTGCAAGCTAGGGCCCAAAATTCGCAGGCCACCCCGAGGGACCCCACCTGTGCACGAATTTTTGTGCACCGGGCCTCTAGTCCTATATACTAAAAGGCTAATATGCAAATTGTCCCCTCGGGAGTTCGACCAACTGAAAGTCTGACTGCTCACTATGACATGCACTGAACACCAGGGGGTGGCGTGGAATGAAGGAACCCCAGCCGGCAGCCCACAGCTGGGCGAAGGAAGGCCCCAATCAGACCTGATCACTGGCCAGGCCTAGGGACCCTACCCGTGCAGAATTTTGTGCACTGGGCCTCTAGTCTTTAATAAAACAACTTCACATAGCTGCTGGAGGTTATGAAGCCATTCATCAGTTTGGATCTTTATCCTAATATGGAATAATCATTGTACATTCATATGAAATCATAGCTTTGAACACCAGTCAAAAGTGTTAATTTTTTTCCTTTGACTCTCCACTCTAGCTGTCAGTATTTTCATGTTAAAGTGATAGAATCATAGTTATGAGACCAGGCAATTCTAGCAAAAGGAGGGACTCTTTGATGCTCCCCCTTCCCCAACCACAAAACACTTTCCTGCAGGGATGAAACAAAGAAGTAAAATTGGTAAATGGAAAAAGGGCAACCATCCCAAGACTGACACAACTTACTCTTAAAGACACTAGCCTAAGTCTTGCCTGGTATGTCATGCTCGAAAAATTCAGCCATGAATCGTTGGCAACAAGAATCTTTTCAGAATTGCTCCCTGGGTGGGAAAACTCAAGTCAGTTCAGAACAAGTTTGAAGAAAAAAAACAAAGTCATGTTTTTCTAACATTTTCAATGAATTAAGTTGGTGAAAGGTGCTAGATTTACATTCTTAAAAGTAATTTTCTTCTAGGATATAGACACTGATGCAGAGATGGCAACATGGGTGAGCTCTCCTAGCCTTACGTTGTTATCCATTGGGTTGCCGTGGTCTTGTTATCAAGCACTTTCTGGCTTCTGTTGAGACCGTAAGTTATAACCCAAAGTCAGCCCAGCAGATGATTTTCAAAATTCATGAGGAAAAAGTTTCAATCTGTCAAATTTACATTGGTTTTCTCGCTTTTTATCTCTTTCTCACTCAGATATGCTGTTCTCTGCCTCTGGCCCCTGCTCATTCCCATTGGATCATTCCTGAATTTCTTTCCAGGAATTCCTACAGTACCCAAACATGATCAAAAAGGACCACCCAAGCATTGCATGACAGCCTAAGTGTTTTTTCTCTCTCACAGATACAGTATCCCATAAAGAGCAGGTGTAAAGAGAATAGAAAGAAGCTTGCTACTACAATTGTACAGTATTTTTTAAAAAAATCAGAATGCTAATTTTCAAATACAAAGATAGTTTTAGCATTTCTATCTTAATATATGACAGATTCTGAGTTGGGAGAGAATGATTTTAATGCCTAAAAAAAAAACCAAGAACAGCAGTGTCAATTTTCTATCTGTTTTTTTAAATTTTATTTATAACACTTTCCTTATACTTTAGGGATGCACTATTTTATCAAAATAAGTAACTCATGAATAAAAAATGTGGCCTATGGGGATGTTAAAGTTTCCAGAATTTTCTTCCTTAAAAAATGTTTGTGATAGCTTAAAATGGATTTTTGAAAGCTTATTACATTTTAGTCAAGTAGAGGTTGAACTTGGTATTTATTATGTACTAGAGGCCCCTTGCACGAAGAGATTCGTGCAATAGGCCTTCCTTCCCTTGGCTTCCAGCACGGGTTTTCCTCTGGCACCTGGGACCCAGGCCTTGGCTCCGGTCAGAGTCTGCCTTCTGCATCTTTGCTGCAGACTCCGGCCAGAGTCTGCCATCTTCGTTTTCACTGCTTCGCTGCAGACTCCAGCTGGAGTTTGCCATGTTCGGCTTCGCTGCAGACTTCCCAGTCGGTCTCCCTCTCATAGCAGGTGTCCTGCCCGGCCTGACCACTCCAGCCTGGAACAGCTGGGCTGCCGCCATCTTGGGCCTTCTAATTTGCATACTCACTCTGATTGGCTATGGGTGTAGCGGAGGTGTGGTCAATTTACATGTTTGTCTATTATTAGGTAAGATTTTTAAAATCTCAGGTTCAGGATAACATAAACATTCCCAGAATTTTTCAAACACATAGTTGCCAAAATTTTAAAACACATAAATAGAACAAAAAAGCAAATAATATATATATATATACACACACATATATATGTGTGTGTATATATATATATATTATTTGCTTTATATATGTATGTCTATATATTATTTGCTATATACATATATATATTATTTGCCATATAGATATATGACAAATAATATATATATCCTAATAATATATATTTCCTAATTCTGGAGATAATAGGCCAAAAAAGGAAAGCTTTAATTAGGCAATTTTCATTCATCACTGGTTATATCCCTTTGACACAAAAGGTGACTGACCAAATAATGATGTTTCATCGGAGCCTATCAGAATTGAAGCAAATAGAATTCCATTCTGAGCTTTGACCTGCGGGGCTGGTTAGTGATGGGGAGAAGAACTCTATAGCTTCATTCTGGGCGTGGCCTCTTCGGAAGATGCACAGCAGCACAGGGATTCTTTTAAGCAGCTGCAGGTCCCCGCTTTTCCATCTGCTGTCTTAGGCTTCTTGTATTTTGACCAATGTGTCAAATTCACGGCGTTTGTGCCTTCCTAAACAAATCTTTGATGACAAAGGAAAAACATCACCATAGTAGCTCAGGTTTCTCTCCCTGAGCTTCAAAAGGCAAACAGAAGCCACATGGCACAGCTTGCTTTCTGTTAGGTCTCTTGTTGGTCATTTCTCCTCCAGCTCTAAATGAGCACAATCCAAGATTCCACTCCACAGTGAGCCACAGTGAATTCCCGAGGATGCAATCAAATAAAAAACCTATCTATTGTGTCTGGGAGGAAGAGGGACTTATTGCTACCAGGGCTTTGTTATAATTCTATGTCCATAATGAAACTGTAACAGGTGTTTTTTTTCTCCCTAAATATAATTTACAAATAAATTTCCAACTTATTAGTAAACCAGGTGTATTACATGATTCAAAGTTATGCATTCTTGCTTTCTTTAGCAAGTTGTTTATAGTTGAGATGAAATTCCTCACTTAAACCAGCAATTAGAAAATGTTTGAAGAACAGGATATAAAAAATGTCTCATTTGCTTAAAATACTAGTGATAACATATGCTTAAGATTTTGGCCAATTGGAAATAATATGTCAGAATATTTGTAGAATACTTACAGATTCTGAGCACAAGAATACATTTATAACGATCAATAAGATGTTTATTTACTGTTTTTAAGCAATTTCTTCCTTTTGCATTTTAAAGGTTTATCTAATAGAAATAAATTCAAAATGGCATTAAAAATATGTAATATACCTACAATATATAATAAGGAAAGAAAATTTTCAGAAACCTGAATTAATTTCTTCAGTGCTAACATTATAGACTTCAAAAATTTATTTGACATTTTCTTTCTTTTTTTTACACTAGAACCTTTATATCTGGAATACACATTCAGGAGTTGCTGACGTTTCTCTATTCTTAAAATTTATTTTAGAATAAGTTAATTCAAATGTAAATGCAATAAATCATGGTTGCAATTTTATAGGCCTTAAAAGCAGTGAGATATACTCTCCCTCTCAGTGCTGAAGGAAATGCTCCCAGAGGCAGCTGCAGAAGTGTGAAATCGCCCAGTTGGGATACTAGAAGGCTGCAGAAGAAAAGCAACTTCCTTTCTTCTTGGATGATGATTTGGAGCAAAGTTGCTTCTGAGCCAGTGCCCTATCGGCAATGCTCGCTACCTGATGCCCACGGCTCTCTTTTCTTTTCACCCCCCCCCCTTTTCATTTCTAGTCCTGTTCTTGTCCCTAACAAAGTATTGGTGCCGTCTTTATTGCCAGTCAGGAGCCAGTGGTTTCATAAGGCTCTTCTCTGGGTGCATTTCTCCTTCCAGAAGTGGTTGTATTATCCAGTACAGGCCCACATCTCTGATCTAAAAGCCTTAGGGCCAGATGAGTTTCAGAATTTAGAAATTTTAGAATTATAGATCTAGATAGGTGACAATCCCATGTTGTCATCAAATACACTAATATGTTTGCAGTGAAATGTAGAAATTAATTTGGATAAAGTCAATAAAGACTATGCATAGCTCCAGGTCAGATTTTGTCACCAAATGGGTTAGGAAAGAGACCCAAACTTTCAGTTTCTTGGGTTTCAGAATTGCAAATAGATGATTATGAACCTAGAAAAACAGCACAAGGAAATACAACCAATTGAATGAGTTTGTGGGATTCCAATATGAGATTAGTGGTACATAGATGTGGGCTGTCCCATCTTCCACCACTCATCAAAACACATTTAGATTTGTCACCTTATCTACAAGGAAGTGGATTCTGTTGGAGACCCAACTTGATCATTCAGGTGCATCAAGATTCTGATTTCTTTCAAAAATTCTTTAAACATGCTCACACTCCACCTCATCCCCAAATACATGCACCTACATATCCACACAGAATTACATAGGTATATGGAAAGTAAATAATAAACCTATTTTACGATAAGATACCATCTCACACAAGATAATGAAAGTTTAATTTACTTGTAGAATATAGATGCTATAAGGAAAGTCCAATTTTGTTGAAGGTTTTTAAAGTATAGTCACATTTGAGGATTAAAATATTTGCTCTACTCTTTATTTAAACTTTCTTTAAGATAAATACTTGTTTAGAAGATCTTTTAAAATTTGTTTTTATTTTTAAATTATACTTGACATTCAATATTATATTCTTGTCAGGGGTACAGTATAGTGGTTAGACATTTACATAACTTAGGAAGTGATCTACCTGAGAAGTCTAGTACCCACCTGGCACCATACACAGTTATTCCAATATTATTGACTATACTAGAGGCCTGATGAATGAAGATTCTTGCAAGAATAGGCCTTCCTTCCCCTGGATGCTGGCACCCAGGACCTGGGCCTTCTCTCTGGCCGCTGCCTTCCAGCTTAGCTCCTTCCCTGAGCCACCTTCTGCCTTTGCTCTGGCCCAGAGCTGCCTTCCACCTTCGTGTGCTGCCCAGAGGCCCAGAGCAGCTGGGGCTGGGTGGAATGCCTGCATCGTTGCCATGGTGATGATGCAAATGTCCCGGACCGGCCGTCGCCATCTTTGTCTCGTCAGTTTGCATATTCCCTCCTTATTGGCTGTGGGCGCTACCATCTTTGTTGTGGAGTGATGGTTAATTTGCATATTCCATCTTTATTAGATAAGATTCTCTACATTGTACTTTCCATCCTTGTGGCTATTTTGTAACTGCCAATTTGTACTTCTTAATCCCTTCACCTTTTCCCCCCAACCCTCCTCCCATCTGGCAACCATCAGTCTGTTCTCCATATCTGTGAATTTGTTTCTGCTTTGTTTGTTTCTGCTTTTGTTTTTTTAGATTCCACATAGAAGTGAAATCATACTAAATGAAGTCAGTCAGACAGAGAAGGGCTTTTTAAAAATTACTTTAATGGCAACAGTGAATGACTCTTTGGTTCTTTTTGAAAGAAATTGATATTGACTTTTGATGTTCCTACAGTTCAAAATATATTGAGGTCAATAAGAAAGAGCAAAATCCATGTCAACTTTAAAGGGTGAAAAAGATTTGAAGTCATAAAATGTGGTTTTTGGTAAACAAGTAACAACAAGCAAAATTGTCTTTAAAAACACAGGGTGGTGAGAAAATATCCATGTGCATTCAACTACTTTTGGAATGAGCATGAGACATATTTTAACAAAAACTATCCCTTATCCTAACTTGGAAGATTCAGGGGAAAGTACAATTTTACCATTTATGTTTAAAGTACAATTTTATCATTTATGTTCACGTACATTTTAGTGAAGCAGCCACCCCATGGTGACAGGCTTGTTCTGCATATCAACTTTACTGACTTCAGCCTACCAATAAAAGCGGTGAAGAGCCCCATGAAAAATTAATGACACTTCTGCGGGGAAATATGCTGCAGAGCACATTGGAACTGACATTTTTGTCTATAACACAAAGTAAGGTCAAAGGTTACTTTAACCCCTGCAAGGTGCTTTGGATGCAGAAAGAGATGATCCTTAGGCAGAAAGTAATTGAGCTGTCTGGAGTTGCTCCTGGCCACCAGACAGCACTGGAGGTAGAGAGATAAACACTTGGATTGCAACCCTCTGTGGTGCAGTTCAATGCAGCCTGATCAAACTGCTGGGAAAACAATCCCAAGGTCCCCAAGAGAAGAGGCTGATCGAGGTCTTGAGGAGGTCATCAGTTTTCAAGGCTGGTGTTTTTAGGACATTTGCTGCCAGGGAGCAATGAGAAGGGAGCTCCGTCAGGGCTTAAGTTCATTGGGAATCACAACAGTAGAAGGATATAACAGGTTAACATCAGAGGTCACTGTGGGCACAAAAAGCATTTTCAAGTCAAAATCCAGCCAAGGTCGTTGGGAGGAGAAGGGATGCAGCAGCAGTTACAGAATCAGGTCAGAAGGATGTGGAGTGGAGAGCCCAACCATCACTGATGTGAAAAAATGGGTAAGGTTGCCAAGAGCACATCTATACTCTGTCTGGTGGGGTCGGGAAAGCCAGAGGCACATAAAACAGGCCGCTGGTGGCAGGAAACTGGACATGCATATGGTCTTCTAGGTCTTTTCAGTACTGTTTTTTTGTGATTCTTAAGCAAATTTTGGGGAGGATGTAACAAAATCAAGTTTCCATTGTCCGAAATGAAAGATTTTTATGCCCGAGCTCTTTTGTTATGTGAGTCCTGGTTTTTCTGCTTCTGTGCTTTGTTTTCATTGGTCAAGAAACATAAAGTGGAAGGAAACAGGGCTTTACAACCATCTATCAGTTCCTGCAGCTCTTCCTCTGAGATAGGCATATCGGATGGGCAGGCCCAGAACAATGCGGTCTCCTAACAACAGTGCTGCCAACTGGGAGAGCTACCCTGCCCTGACGCGAGAGAGTCCAAAAAAACAGGTACATGGCACTGACTTCAGAGATGTTTCCCAATGGAAGACTCTGAGTGGTTCAGAAGCAGAGCCTTGCATCCTGGCATGTTTTGTTTTAACTGAGGCTGGTTACAGATATTTCTTAGATGCCTGAAGAAGTCCTATCGTGTATAGGAAGCCAACTGTGGGATCAAAAGTGAAGACAAAGGGAAAATTGATCCAGAAAATATGAGTAATGCTTTCTAAATGGATGCTTTAAATGAAACTCATCCACTCCGCTACCTTCCACCCCCAGGTAAAAATATTATACGAAGCAACTTTCTCCTGAGAAGATGATTTTATTGGAGCTTATTTTTATACTAATTATTCCTGCTTATTTTTGGAGTCCAGTGGCATATCATGAGGCTAAATTCTCCCTCTCTAGAAGAATAATTTGCAATCTAACAGAAGCAGCCTCAAAGGATATCCTTTCTGCAAGCCACCAAATCTGTGTGCTTGTTGCTCAAAATCAGGTTCAAGATCAGTTCTCAAGATCCCCTTTCAACAAAGGGGTTACTTCACATTTCCCCTTAAATGGGAATTCTGTGCTGGTTGGAAAAACCTCCCCAACATCTGCTATGACTTTTCTAAGTTTTCCAGAGATAATTTTGTCATCACAATAAAGAGAAGTTTATAGTGCTCCCTCCCCGGAGCTCCAGAATTCATTTAGTACTCAAGAGCACGGCCAGCTCTCTCATGCTGTCCTCTCTTGCAGTTGGCAAGTTGATCATATTCAAAAATATAAAGGAACAGTCACGGGATTGTGGGATTGGCAGGTTAATGTGGAATAGGCAGGTTAATGTGGAAGAGGCAGGTAAACATTGGAACTTTCATGTCTTCTTTCTAATGTTCTGTGATTAGTCTTACGTTTGTTAGATTTCAGGGATATTTAAGAGATAAATCACCCTTTGAACACTCATCTATAGTAGTGAAATCAACATATATTAATATAGCCACCTAACTAGAAAGGACAAGGCTGAAAAATTCTTCCGATTTTATGTGTTAAGTAAATCTGAGCATTTTTTTCTTCTCTTCGCAATTTGAAATGCCTGAACTTTAGAAAGTTTTGAATACCCAGAAATTTGGAGATAG
Organism: Corynorhinus townsendii; assembly: GCA_026230045.1. NCBI lineage: Eukaryota > Metazoa > Chordata > Mammalia > Chiroptera > Vespertilionidae > Corynorhinus > Corynorhinus townsendii. The sequence continues at coordinate 10,159,450 of JAPDVU010000002.1, forward strand.
AGAAAATGGTAAGGCTCAAAGATTTGAAAACCCCCCTGCAGCATCCCAATGGGATAGTAATACCTTCTTGACTTTATTCGTTAAATGTTGATATCTAGATGTCCTCTCTTATGGCATCCCTGCCAGTTCTAATTTCTGCTCCAAATACAAAAGTGTCATTTAAGAGGAAGACTACTGAAGACAAATCTTTAATCCTCAATAGCCTATACTTTATTAATGTTCTTCTTTGACTATAATCCTAGTGCTGCCTGAAGGCACCCACAGTCTGAAGTTTACTTTCTTTTTCTAAGTTCTGTTCCCTTAAGCCTCTGCAGAACCCTGCAGGCTGGATTCAGAAACATTCTGAAATACCTCCAATTTTCACTCTTGGTGAAAACTGAGATACTGGCTAGACACAAGATGGCAGTAGCACACCACGTAAACCTTTATGATCTGCTCACAGGGGTTAGAGTTGTAGAAATCGGAGACACTTTTTCAGGGTCATTATCATCCATTTGGGGGGCAGTGTCATGATGAGTATGAGATGAAAAGGATGGTTTTTCTTCACTGCAACCACCATCTATGTTTCTGATAAAGCTCTTTCAAGGACTCCCATGGTTAAGAATACTCAATTTTAAATTTGGGCCTATAATGACTAATTAATATCCTCTATTTGGAAATAAATACACAAAAGGAACAGAATGATTCAAAGAGTTTGATAATTCAAGTATCAGGGAAAACAAGACTCAGAAATCCAGGCCAATGTTTATAGCATTCCATCCTCTGCTCTTTCTAGGGAAGATGATAAATTGGAAGCCCTGAGACAATGCATTATTTCCTAGTACTTTTCAGTGTGAGAAAAGAGCCACTTCAGCTTGTTTAGTGATAATTTCTTTGTTATTAATGGATTGTTTTTTTTTGTTTCTTTTTAAATCCCACGAATATTAATTTTACAAAAGTTTTATGGGTTACTTCTATTAATTGTCTGAGTTCAAAACACACTCAAGCAACTTTTCCTAGCTCCTAAAAGTTGCAATTTTTAAAAAATTGTAAGGTTGTTTTTGTTTATTGTTCTTATTTTTAAAAATAGAATAAACAATATGCTCTCTGTGGTCCAGGGTATCAAGTAGTAATTCAGCAACGCACGAATACATCCTAAATTAAAAATATATACTCAAAATAAAATTCCAGGCAGAAAAACATTCGGATTCAATTACACTTTTGTTATTTGGCTTATAAATCTTGGTAACAATCCTAATTCCTAACTGTGGCACAGGTACAGATAAGGTTACCAGCTTCCGTGATTGGATTGTGCAAACTTCTGGGGAAGAAAATGGGGAGGGGCATAGAATTGTAATTCTGATTCAGAGTTATAATTTTCAAGTTGGCAAGGAACTACTGGCGATTTCCCAGAAGCAAGCAGCTACTCCAAATTTTACAGAACACCAGGTGGCAGAATTGCTCTTTTTAAGTCTCTTTCCTTTAACTAACTCAAAATTTAGAAACTTTAGTAAGAGAAACAACTGTTGGCACTAGATAGCCACAAACTTTAAGGTAACATTACATGTAACAAAATGAACTAAAGAATATGGAAAGCTCATATACTAGCTTCCTGTAATTTACATAAAGAAAAGAGAATATATATTAGCTTTATTTTTAAAATGTGTTTAGTTAGTCATTAGAAGGTCACTCAATGAACTTTAAATTTAACAGCGAATTGTACTTTTTATTAAGGTGCAATAATGGTTTTCAAATATTCAAATTTAGAAAAGGTATGTATAACAAGTATCATTTTAGTTGAAATATCATCCAAAGGCTAATGTATATATTGACACCAGATTTTCTCACTTAAAAAATAAATATTTTTTATTATATGAATATCTTACAATTTTATATATTATATATTATTACTATGGAAAAGACAGCAATACAACATGATTTGAAATCAACACAACCCCTTTAAAATGTCAGTATTTAAGAATTAGGTAACCTGTAATAAATGCTAGTCATTCTAGCAAACATGACACAAAGACACTTTCTTGCATTTACTTGAAAATGTTAAATCAAAGGAACTTTTGGTGGGACTGTAAATTTGGGCAGCCACTCTAGAAAACAGTATAAAAATTAAAATTAGATCCACCAATCTAATATCCAGTAATTCCTCCATATCCAAAGGAAATGAAATCACTACTACATCAAAGTCTATCTGTACTCCCAGGGTACACTGCAGCATTATTCAAATAGACAAAATATGGAACCAAACTAATCGTTTATCAACAGATGAATGGATAAAGAAGGTGTGCCATGCATGTACAATGGAATAGTATTCAGCCATGAGAAAGAACATCCTGCCATATGACAACATGGATGGACCTTGAGGGCCTATGCTAAGTGAAATAAGTAAGACAAAGACAAATACCATATGATGTGACCTATATGATAAATCTAAAAAAGCTAATATCATAGAAACAAAGAGTAGATTTGTGGTTTCCAGGGGCTCAGGGTTGGGGAGGGGGGAAAGCCAGATGTTAGTCAAAGATTAAAAAATTGCAGTCATAGGATGAATAAGGTCTGGGGATCTAATGTACAGCATAGTAATTATAGCTAATAATACTGTAGTATATATTTGAAAGTTTCTAAGAGAGTAGATGTTGAATTTTCTTACTGCAAAAGATATAGTAATTAGGTGATGTGATGGAATTGTTAGGTAAGGCTATGCTGGCTATCATTTTGCTATATGTAAGTGTGTTAAATCAACACATTGTACACTTTAAAGTTGCACAATATTATAGGTCAATTATATCTCAATGAAGCTGGAAAAATAAGAAAATAAATGTGTCAGGTCCCCATTTTAGTTTTTAAACACATTTTCTAACATCTGGCAGATCAAAATTTTATATGATACAATTTTACCTATTCTAATAATGATAATTTAATTTAAAGAAAAGTGGGCCTATCTCTTCTCTTTGAGGTAGTGTTTAATTTTAAGTCTCCAAACTATGACTACATCTTCAAAGAGTCCCCTTACATCCTATTTGTGCAACTCAAAAATTCTGTTTCCCACTGAATGCATGAGTTAATGTGAGTACAGCTGATGTAAAAAACAATGAAATAGTTGAACAGAGCACAGAACCTAAAGAGATGAAAGAAGCAGACGAGTGTTTTATGGGTGTTTTGTTTTGATTTATGTTCCCGAAAGTTTCAAGTGAGAGATAGAAGGGTACTTTTTTTACATGAATCCAGTTTTAAATGGTATCATTTCTGTTTAAAACTGAACATCTCCCTGAACTATGTTTGCCAGATTTATAGAGAGCAAAACAATTACCAAAGATTCTTGATAAACACTATTCAAATCAGTTAGCTATAACTTTCCCTTGACATATTGCCAGTTTGTCTCCAAAACAAGCATGCATTTCAAAATAAGAGAGAGGTAAATTTTAAATTATGAATAAAAATGAAAACACTTGAAAAAAATGTCCTGAGGCCTGAACTGAAATATACTAATTAGTCTTGTATCAGTCCAATATGTTTTGCCAAAACAATCTTGTGCTTGATTTTAGTGTTGTTTTTCAGTGAAGATCAGTTTTTGGATATCTTTCATGAAGAATTAGAAGGAAGAACAAGAAAACAAATAGAATGCAGAGTTATTTGTCTGTGATATGACGATGCACATGGTTATTATTTCATCTGAAAACACTGTATTCAGTTTTTTACAGTTTTAAATGGAGAAGACGACACATGTTTATTTCTGCTTGAATCTTCATCAAACCCATTTTCATAATCCCTCCAATGGCAACTGAATTCTATGTATTCTTCTATATATTTGTCCTATCCTTTTCTACTTGGATTATCACACTTGGAATGCTGGTATAAGTATAGAACAAAACTAACCAAATACAATCTGAAGAAATGATGGGAAAGACGTAGAGAAAGGAAAAAGAAAGTTCAAAGGTGTCATGAAAACAATTATATGAGAAGGTCCCTGTTCTAGGGAAATACATGCTAAAGTATTCAGGGAATAAGGAAGTGTATCTGCAATTTAATCTCCAAGGTTTAGAGTTATATGTATATATTATATTATTTACAAACATACATAAAAACAGAAGAAGGGAGGAAGAGAGAAAGCATAAGTAAGCAATTTTGGCAATATGGTAATTCTTGTTGAATATGGCTAAAGGATGTAACAAGGTTCATTGTAAAAATTACCATCTTTTCTATAACTTAGAAATTATTTTAAAATAAAATGTTAATGTGTAAAAATGGTGGTGTGAAGAAAAACCATTATGATTTGAGAATAGGCAACGGAAGTTATTTATCATTTAAATGCTTTTACATGCAATTACTTCAGGGATGCTCTCTTCTCAACTTAGAACTCTTTTCCTTTTATCAGAGAAACTCTGATTTCAGATATAATAAACAATAAATGTAAGACAAATAAATATGGAGCTAAGATGATTGAACTGGAAACATGGGAGATTTATCTTCTTTTCACCTCCTTTTTAATCCACATCCTTGATCTCTGTCTTAGCTCAGGCTGCCATAACACAATACTATAGATTGTGTGACATACACAACAGAAATTTATGTTCTCATAGTTCTGGAGGTTAGAAGTCCAAGATCAAGGTCCTAGCTGATTCTGTTTCTGGTGAGAGCTCTCTTCCTGGTTGTAGGAAGCTGCCATCTCACTATGTCTTCAAATGGCTTTTCCTTAGTGTGTGCTTGAGGAGAGTGAGCTCTCTGGTCTCTTTTTATAAGGACATTAATCCTATCAGAACAGGATCCCATCCTTATAACTACTTCCTAAGAGACCTCCTCTAGTAGGTCTTCAACAGATGAATTTTTGGGAACACAAACATTCAGTTCATAACAGACTGTTACCTTCAAAGAAATCCAGGTTTTCAAGAAACATAGTAAATCAATGCTTTACACTCTATGCTAAATTGTTTTTTATGGTTCAGAGTACAATTATATGGGACTAGAGGCCCGGTGCATGAAATTCATGCATGGGTAGGGTTCCTAGGCCTGGCCAGTGATCAGGGCCAATCTGTGGAGTGACCAGCAGGGTGATTGGGAGACCCCCCACTGGCACCAGCCTTGGCTAACCTGGTGCCGCCTGCTCACCAGCCCCACCCCCTGCCGCAGCCGCTGGGGTGATGGGGGAAGGGGATGGCGCCGGTCATCTCCTTGGCTGGCCTGGGGCCTCCAGGCTGGGGGAAGCTCCTGCATTGAGCGTCTGCCCCTTGGTGGTCAGTGCGTTTCATAGCCATCAGTTGTTGCACCTACAGTTCTGCCATTCGGTCGATTTGCATATTAGGCTTTTATTATATAGGATAATTTTCCTAACACCGGCCCATATTTCTCTCAGCAAATAATCATCCCATATTTAATTGTGATGTGATTTTCTCAATGGTTTGTAGCAAATGAAGCTCTTTTTTTTTTTTAAATGATTTGGTTAATATACTCTTACTTTTATTTCCTCAATGTCGATACCACTTCTATTCTGTTTTGTTTTAACAGTAGGCTTATTCTAAAAGTTGAAAAGCAATACATTTTAATTAAATTGGCATGTCTATGCATATAGTCCTCACAACAATGTCAATTAGTATGATCTAATTATGTCTCCATTTCTATAGTGCCACAGACACAACCCCAATGACACAATAACAGAATGTCCAAATTGATTCTCATTTTTTACTGTACTCCAAATTCTCAAAATAATGACCCATTTTAGTTTCCTTTATATGTTTACCATGCTTTTCTGGTGTTACCTGGGGTTTTACACATTCTTTTATTTGTTTTGTTTTTCTTGTGAGAAAAAGGAACATGTTTTCCTTGTCAAGTCCCTAATATCATCTAGCTCTTTGTTTATTCTATTGTTTAAAATTCATTCCATTTTCCCTTTAGAAGGTCACTAGTTTCCTTTTTAATTTGGACCTGAGGCAGGATAGTAGGAAGTTAGGAAAATTCCTTGGAATGAAGAAACTGAGACAAATAGTTGATTCAAACTGGCTTTATCCAGCACCCTGACTCACCTGCCTCCTTTTCCCTAGCATGACTACTCCTTTAAGCATTAAGCCCTCAGGGCAATGAGGTTGTGATCCGCAGCAAATAATTTTAGGACTAAAACCTCAGGTCTGTTGACCACAGAGACAAAGTTTTGGTCAAACTAGACAAACCTCTAGATCTCAGTTGTGTTTCAGCTCCAGGTCCAGAAAAGCAGCAAAACCAGACAAAGCTATGCCATGGCTGACATCAGGACCAGATACAATGACTAGAGATCCCCTATCCTGTCACTGACCAATCACTGGAGACCATGACCCTGGAAAGCTGATGAATATTCCATTGAGATCCTCACCTGAGATCTCCCCTAAAATTTCTGCTTTTAGAAAACAGACAAAAATCCTTAAAGCAAAGGACCAAGCATTTGCACACTCTCTCTCTAGAGGACCCCATCCTCCTCCTCTTTATTTCCTAAGGCACATATCTTTGCTTTCTTTCTCCAAAGGTCCTTCTTTTCCTTGGTAACTGGTTTCCTGAGTCCATGCAGCCCAGCTAGCTCACATCTTCTGTCTCTGTGACTTTCTTTCTAAAGGGCCAAGGCAGTTCCGCCTAGGCTCATTCCTGTTGCTACTATCTTGACTCTTCTGTCTTAAGTCCTTCCTTTGTTTCACTGTCCCCAACTTTAATAAAGATACTCTCAAAATCACCTGGACTCTGTTGTAAACTCTCTACTATGCAAAGGCTGTCACTACCGACTGCAGACAGCATAAAGACAATAAGAAAATACTACCAAAACTTCTATGTACATGAATTTTAACTTAGATGAAATGGACCAATTTCTCAAAAAGCACAAACTGCCACAACTCACCCAATATATTATAGATAATTTGTAATTCCTATCAAAATTTCATCAAGACTTCTTGTAGATATAGACAAGATTATTCTAAAATTTATATGGAAAGCCAAAAGAACTAAAATAATTAAAATAATTTTTAAAAGAATAAAGAGAGGAATCAGTACTTGATTTCAAAACTTCTTATATACCTACAGCAATCAAGGTCAAGAGATGTTGGTGGAGAGTTAGACCAATTCACAGTAGAACTAAGAGTGTTGATTTTCACAGCTACCACGGATGTGAGCAGTGGTTCTCAACCTTTCTAATGCCGCGACCCTTTAATACAGTTCCTCATGTTGTGGTGACCTTCAACCATAAAATTATTTTCGTCGCTACTTCATAACTGTAATTTTGCTACTGTTAATGAATTGTAATGTAAATATCTGTGTTTTCCGATGGTCTTAGGCGAACCGGCTAGCGGTTCTCAACCTGTGGGTCATGACCCACTAGCAGGGTCGAGAACCGCTAGCAGGGTTGCCTAAGACCATCGGAACCCCTGGAGTGGTCCCAGTTTCCTGTACTGGATCTTGACTCATTCAAAAATCATGAATGATTAACAAACTATTTGAGCCTCCCTAATCATAGGTAAGTATAAATAGATATTATTTCAACTGACAAGAACTATGTCCAGATTTATGCTTCCCAAACACTGAAGAGAAACAAATTAAAAATTATATAAATGTGTCAAAAGACAGACTGTAAGAAAACAGAGAAGACATAAAAAACATAAAGTACGAGGACAGAAAACCAAGTGTGTATGCTAGCAAAATAAATTTAAATAGAACGGCCTCATTCCATTTGTCAAAAGAAAACAATGAGAGAGTGCATGAGTTTCTTTCCTCTCCTTTTGAAATCTCACTGAAAGAAGAATTAAGTGTAAAGTAGAATTTCAAAGGAGCAAACCTAGAAAAGTGAAGATAATGAGAAGAGTTTCCAAATGAATAAGAGATGCCAACAATTACCTGGAAATCAGAGAGTGTACCTAAGTGAAACAGACAGGGTAACCAGAGGCTACACCGGGAATGCTGCAGAGGGAGTGGGAGTCTCTCTTCCCAATGGAATGTCTGAGGCACTGGGCTCGCTGCTGGCCAGCAAGGGGGAGGAAAAGATTGAGTAGTGAGGCTAAAACAGACATTTAACACATGTTCTAAGAACTTATGCTTGAGTATATTTGCTTGTTAAAATTTTCCCTATATCTTCTAAAATAGCTCAGCCCAGCTGGCATGGCTCAGTGGTTGAGTATCAACCTATGAACCAAGAGGTCAGGGCACATGCCCAGGTTTTGAGCTCTACCCCGGGGGGGGGGGGGGCATGCAGGAGGCACCTGATCAATGACTCTCTCATCATCAATGTTTCTATTTCTCTCTCCTTCTCCTTTCCTCTTTGAAATCAATAAAGATATATTTAAAAATAAGTAAATAATAAAATAGCCCAAATGATATTTTTTAATTTGTTGCCAAACATTGGAAATGAGAGGGAAAATAAAAAATTAAGGGAAGTGAACCAAATAGTTCATATCAGGAATCAATAACTATTTTGCAGTTTTCTAAATTGAACAAACTAGTATTACATGTGCTTACATGTGAAAGGAGACACTAAGTGTGGGCTTAGAGGAAGACTGACTTTTCTGACGTACACTTTGAGTGGTTTTCTTTAATTTAGGGATTTTAATTTCTTAAAAATTGTAGAAATGTTTGGGGGAGCTGCAGATCATATTCTTTTTCAGGAACCTGTTTTTGCTACTTACAAAGTTGGTAATCTGAAAACAGAAGCTGAAATTAGAACACTGAAAACACTTATTTGTGCAAAATTAGGCAGGAAGCTTCCTTCTCATTCTGACTTCTAAATCATGCCTGGCAGAATTTTATATACAAAACCATGTATGCAAGAGAGCCTGGAAACTGAAGTTTTTAGTTTTCATCTTTATAAGTAGAAGTAGTGAGAAAGAATGGACTGAGAGCCAATTCAGTCATCAAGTGAATGTGGGTCATTGTCTAGGTTTTTTGGTTCCTAACCCATTCCCTCTCCTCCACATGTTCTGTGGCTTCTCTTACTGGACTTTCAAGCAATATCATTCATAGGCTTGTTTATACCTGCCCCCAATCACTTATCTGGTGTCTGCTCAATTTTTTTAAAGGCCAAGTGTTTCACCCTAAATGTGATTGTCTACCTTTCAGTTTTTCTTTATACGTATTAGATAGTAGAAGGTTGTCGTCTTAAATCATGTCTATATATGCGTATATGCTAGTAGATGCAGTTTGCCCATGAGAGAACTTTTATTGGAGGAGATAGAATTTTGCTTTTTTCTTTCTATAAACCATATATTCTATTGTCTAAGAATGGTGTAAGGTTTCAAAGTGCTTTCTTTAGACAAGAGTGATATAATTATGCAATTTGTCATTGTCTCAAGTTTAGGTCAATGCCTAGAACACAAACAACCTGAAACGTGAGCCATAGTGTTCTTATTAAATTAGCAATGTGATCTGAAGGGCTTTTTCTGCTTCAAGGAGAAAGAAAGGTAGTTCTTTTATTTTTCCCACGAAAAAATATTACTTTTCTATTTCCCAAGTGCACTCAACTCTGATAAATAAACATATTTATATGAGATTTTCTTATCACTTAGCTGTATTTAAAATCTACTTTTGGTCTCATAGTGAGGACATGCCACCTCTTAAGTAAAAAATACTTTCTCTATTTCACATTTCTTCAGTTTTGGTTTCTTTTATATTTATTTTATATCTCTTGATTGAGGATTGATAAATGACAGTAAATCCATCTTCCTAACCCCGACCCCCACATATTTTATATTTTATATTTTTTCCTATAAAATATTTCCTATAAGAGATTTCCTTAAGTTTGAAGAAATGTTTACTTTAAGTATAATTTATATAGATTATTTCTGGTGGGGAGGTAAACAAGTTGTTCTTAGATATATGTCGTTTAGAATAAAAATGGATGTATGTAGAAATATACAGTCATGGTCTTTAATCATTAAATCTCTAAAAAATGTCATATAGTTTGCTGGTTTATATGAGAACAATTAATTATAATTTGATGATACTGTAAAAAACGACAAGTTGAGTATATAATCACATTGTAAACACTACCTTGTATAAGAGATCTGCTGTCTTCATGTTAACCTGCTTTGATGAGCCAGGAATTTGTAAACACTCTGCAAGTGTATTTAAGGACATGAAGATTTTGTATCAAATCAGAATTTTAATAGAATGAGTTATAAAATAGAAATAAAACTTAGACTCTAGGAGATATAATTACCAGGGTACTACAATTTTGTTTTTGTGTGAAAATTGATCATGAAACCAGAATAGTTAAAATAACACAAAATAACAGACAGGGAAAGTTATATGAGTCATGACAATATATCATAGTCTGTTTAGGTCGCTGCAATAAAAACCCCATTGCCTGGGTAGCTTAAAATGAGCATTTATTTCTCATAGTTCTGAAGGTGAGGAAGTCCAAGATCAAAGGGCTGGCAGGTTTGGTTTCTGGTGGACTTGCTTCCTGGTTCATAGACAGCCACATTCTTGCTATGTACTCAGATGGCTGAACGGGGAGAGGGAGCTCTCTGGGGTCTCTTTCCTAAAGGCACTAATCCCACTCATAAAGATTCCAGCCTCATGACCTAATCCCCTCCCAAAAGCCTCACCTCCAGATAGCATTACAGTGGGCAGTAGTTTATATATTAAATTTGTGGATTATATATGATTGTTTTTTGATAGATACAATTATTCTCATTAGTATTTTAATATTGAGCGAAAATAACTTTATAAAAATTAAAGATATCATGCAGAATTTAAGCTGTTTCATATTATACAATGGAAACCACCTCAGTTTTACATGAGGAATGTTCGCCTCTCCATTTAAAAGCAAAATTCCTCAAAATGTGCATTGAATATTATAATTCATTACTTATTTTTCATATTCTTAAGGGAACATTTACAAAAAATGTATTAACATTGTGTTTTTCCCAAATAAATAACATCCATAAGTGATGCAACTACAATTTGGAAAATAGAACAAAACTGTTGTCACAAAACACACTTAAAAATTATGTAAATGGCTCAAATGCAATGCAAGCTTATTTCTAGTTCACACAGTAATTCCAGGTGCTTCTTTTCTTCAGGGCGACCCAGCGGGCCAATTTCCTTCTGGACTGGGGCTCTACCCTTCATCATCATTGACGATTACCAATACAAGGGAAAGTGGAACTTTCAGAAGAGAAATCAGTTTATTAAGTTCTTTGCGTGGAAGTGATTCTCATCATTTCTGTTCATATTACTTTGATGAGAACTAATCACGTGGCCACATCTGTATATTAGGAGGGTAAGTAAATGTATTTCTTCTCTTTGTTGTTGTTAATCCTCACTGGAGGATATTTTTTTCCATTGATTTTAGAAAGAGTGGGGGAGGAGGGAGAGGAGAGAGAGAGAGAGACAGACATTGATGTGAGAGCCACATCAATTGTTTGCCGCCCCAATTTGTCCTAACCAGGGTGGGGAAACTGTGACCCAGGTCCATGCCCTTGACTGGAATTGAACCCATGACCCTTTGGTTCATGGGCCGATGCTCTAATCACTGAATCACAGTGGCCAGGGTAGTAAATGTACTTCTTAACTGGCTTGCTGCTTCCCATCTACAAGTGCACACACAATGAGAATAGGGGAGAAATAGCTACTCCCACAGCTCATTTCTCCACTTACCAAATTCACTCTTAGTTTTTTGGGTGGGAAGTGTGCATTTTTCTTCCCACATGAAGGACACACCTATCCCATTCTTAAGGGAAACATCCCACGTTTTAGTGATTATTACATCAAGCTCAAAACACAAGATCTCTGTAAAAAATAAAAATGAAAAAAAAATTAAAAAAATTATAAAATAAAAATAAAATACTAAATCGAATCCATACTAGTGGTCACCATAACCTTAAGAGAAATTGTTTCATGTGACAAAGATTTTTAATGAAACTCTCTGTAGCCTGAAAATTATTTTGGAAGGAAACAAAGAGAAGTTTCCTTCAAAAATCATAAGTATTGTAATTGAAAGTCAATATATTTGGCCTCTTGAACTAAAGTAAGTAATTTGTGTTTTTGCCTCCCTGACAAAGTTTATATAAAGCTACAAAAAGAAATTGACAGCCAGTTTGAAATGGAATTGCCAGGGCCTAGAGCAAAGAATATCCTTACATGATATTATTCTACAGTGTCATTATAATTTTAGATATTTTACAACAGCATATTGTACAATTATCCCAAACAAACTTACAAACTAATTCTTTGAATGGTTGGCAGCAATTAAAAAAAAAAAAAAGGACATGAAAGGATTTAATCCCTTTCAGAAGGAATTAAGGCACTGGGAAGGCACTTGAGCATCCTATATTGGCCCCTCTTGCCTTTTGTGCCAAGAGGGACCCTTTTCTCACAATCCAATTGCCCTCAGCTGTTGCCTGAGCTTTCTGTTCATGCTGAGCTTGAAGCCTCGTGGTGGCTGGTACCATGGATCTGTCTCACATCCAATTGTGTGAGCTGGGCCCTCACTGGCGAAGAAAACTGAGTTCCCCGAGATATGTGATCAATGCTGGGGCCCCACCAGCAGGCCAGGGGTTCCCAAGGCAGGTGCTGGGTGTGGAGGCCACGGGGGCATAGGCTACCAAGGATACAGAACTGAACCTCACATCACCCTGCTTGGCCTTGGAGGATGGCTGGTTAGCCAGAGACGGGTAAGATTTCTCTTAGGAAGGAACAACCTAAGATAGGCACAGTAGCAGAGGGACCATCAGGAGAGAACTTGGGGGGCAACAGAAGAGGGGCACAGACCCTCACCCCCCCAACATTGCAGGGGCTTGAACCCTCGCCCCTTCTGAGGGAGGTCTCCTGCCCCCATGGCTGCGTCGCGCTTCCCACACCCAGCTCAGATCAGGACCCAGGCAACAGAAAGAGACTTGGCCCAGCTCAGATCGGGACCCAGGTAACAGACAAGAGACTTGGCCGACAGCAGCTGCCCTATATCTAAATTCAGCCTAGCATCAGGAATGCTCAGGGCCTACTCAAGAATGCAAATAATCCTTCCCACTAATATTTACATGGTAAACTAAGATTGTTGGTAGAGTATTAAATTTGACAGTAAAATAGTAATCAAGTTTTCAGATCAATTTAAATAGGCTAATTGAAATAAGTGAATATTCAAGTAAATTTAATTGTACTGGACAAAAAGCTGTTCTTAAAGTAATAACTAAAATTTCTATTGGTAGTTCATTTCATGGTAAAATTCCTGAACATGCAATGAACCTAAGGCAGTCATATTTTTGGGCAAAAAAAAAAAAAAAAATTTAAAGTTATCAAGACTGCATTATAAAATTTACAAAAACCTCCATTAATAAAAAAAAAAGGGGGGGGATAGTAGGGCAATATCATGTAAGGAAAAATATCCTATAAGTAAATTACATCTAGAAAATTTTTACTTTACCAAATTAATTTTCATTTGTAATGCTAACAGCAAGACGGCCATGAAAAACACACTTGGTGTCTAAATAAGACAAAGGAAAATCGTTTGGGCAAAAATAAAAAGAATCCCAAATTAATTACATAGAAAAGATTCCTTTATTAACTTGTGGTCAAGAATATGTTTGTATATTTTCAGAAAACAACTCCAAGACCGTGTGGATTCCTGCAACAGAGAGGAATTGACAGGTCTGCTCCAACCACGAAGACAAGAGGAAAAACAGTCCAGAGATGGAAGATGCTGACAACGCCTTGCCACGCGAGCAGTCAGAAGCTATGCACCGCTGCAGGTTGCCTAGGACCAAACCAGAGAGGGTCGGACCTGCATTGCCACCATGTGCCCACCATCCAGATATCATTGCTGACATGTACACATAAGGAACTGTTAGACATTGAAACGGGGACTCAGAACTGTTGGACATTGAAATTGGGACTCAAACATTTTTTTTGTTATTATATGTTTATTTCTAGTCTGCAGAGGCAAAATTTTTTAAAGGAAAGAAATGGGGGGAAAATAGATACAGAGGCAAAGAAGCATTGAACAGACTGTCAAACTACATCGGGAAGGCAGGGGAGGTTGGGCGAGGGGGGCTGTAAGAGATCAACAGAAGGACTTGTACGCATGCATATAAGCATAACCAATGGATACAAGACACTGGGCGGGAGGGTGGAGGGTGGGGAGGTGGGCGGGCAGGTGAAGGCATGTACTGGGGGGTAGGGGAGGCCAGCGGGGAGGTCAATGGGGGAAAAAAAACGAGACATATGTACTACTATTTGTAATACTTCAAACAATAAAAAAATAAAAAAAATAGCACCTGGAAAGAAAAATACAAGATCTCTAAGTGATGTACAGTACTGAGAGGAAATAGCTTTATAAAAATCAAAGCTATCACACAGAATCTAAGCTTCTTCATATTATAAATGGAAACTACCTCAGTTTTACATAAGGAATTTTCAGCTCTCCTTTTAAAAGTCCCGATGTGGCTTCTATCTATCCATTGACCTGTTAACTAAAAAGACAAACTGCTCTTTCCCATACCAAATCTACAATGATAGAAGCATAGAATATTATGTCAAAAAGCCCCCAATAGTCACTACTCTTGGTCATATTCTGCTGAGCAGGCATTAAAATATCCCCAATAATACCTTATGGATTAGATCGGTATTTACTCCTTGAGAGGTACTCTCTTGTTCTCCATGGCCCCTGGATTCAACTTTAGAGTTTCTTTCCACATTCATCTCCCCCGTGGTGCCATTTAAAGTGGGTATTGGCGATTCCGCCTCCTTGAGGGCTGACCAGCTTTCACAGCTGACTTTCCTTCAAGCTTGGGAGTTCAGTGTTAAGGCTTGCCCATTAGTCACTTGCTTGAGTCTAGACTCATGCTTTCTTTGTCAATATAATTCTTTCAAAACATTGATAGGCTTCAGGACTATTTGTTTCTAGTTAGTTTATTGTGCCAAATTCTTTCTTAGATGTGGTTCTTCAACTGGCCTTATAATTTTGCTTTCTTTCTCCCATACCTGTTTCTCCAAACTTAGTGCTATCTTAAAACCATCTACTATAATAAGCTTGGGTGAGAAATCAATGCCTTTAGTCTGACCTTTGCCATATGGCTGAGTTATTTTTTTTCTGAAGTCTTAACAGTGTTTGGAGAAAAAACACTGTGTGAGCTCCAAGAGTTGTTAACTTTTCTAGTCTCTTACTTTTTGGTTATTCATACATGAGCTAATTTTTCTCTTAAAATACTTTGCTAAAAGCAGCATGTAAAGCCAACGCATATTAACACTTGGGCTCCTTCCAACAATTTCCTTACAACTGCAGTTGCCTTTGTTCTGCATTTGATCTTATCAGGCAACCATTTAATTCAATATTTTGATGCTGAATAACACGGGTCCCCAAGTTCCCAGCCTACATCACCCTTTTACCCATTGCCCAACTACTAAGTCCATGCCATATATTTTAGTTTTTTCTAAACAGGAGTTTTTGATTTCAAGGTGTGCCAATTTCTGTATTAGTAAGGGTATGTTGAGCTGTGACAAAGTGTATATGTAAAATGTATAATGGCTCAACACAAGAGAAGATTATTTTCACTGCTATAGTAACAGCCTCAGGCATGTATTCCTGATTAGTGGGCAGTTTCTTTTCTATATTGTGATTCAGGGACCCAAGCTTCTCCCATTTTCAGTCAGTTCCTGAGGCCATTACCATTTTCATCTAGTTTATGGAAGGAGAAAGAAAACATGGAGGATGCACAAGGTTATCACCTTGGTCAGAAAGTGGCACACATCATTTACATTCTACCAATAGGAGCTAGACACAAGGCCACAGCTAGCTGCACACTGGTCTTGGTAATAGAGCCCCTAGTTCTAGTAATCAGCTACATCAATATACAGCAGAAGTGGAAAGTCAATTTTGATGGATGGCCAGCTGTCTCTGTCTTATTATCTAATTAACATTTTCATGTGTCTTGTAAGTACATCATTGTATAATGTGAACACCTTAGCAATTCTATCACATAAGAAAAGTTATCTGCAAAGAAATTAGCGATTTGACCAAGATCATATAGTTTGTAAAAGTCAAAGCCTGAATGTGAATCTAGAACTTTTTTTTTCTAAATCTTATGCTCTTTCTGAAAAGTTTGTTAGAAAATAAAAGAAAGAAAGCAAAAGAAATGTCTTTTCAACATGATACAAATTTTGAAATGAATACATATCCAATGAATTTTTGATCAGTAGCACATGGCCACAAATCTCAGTTCAATATCATATTTTTCTTATAACAAAGTTATAAAATCTGATATCATTAGTGAATTTAACATGGACATATTTTTTTCTTTAATAACTTTAAAATGGACCAAAGACTTCAATTACAACAATTTTTTTCTATTAAGTGAAAGAAATAAAATGATTTTTGTGAATGGGAACTCATAGTTCACATTTGCCGTTAGAGGTTTACTTACGACTTTAAAATCAATCTTTCTAATGCACATTGTCTATTTGGAAATTGTTTTTTATTAGATAATCATTTATTCCTCTCCTATTTTTTAAAAGTCATTGAGAAATGACTGCTTGGAAAGAGATGCTGTACTAACTGTTCCAGTATTGAAAAGACATGAAAAGAAAGTTCAATGAAGATAAATTTTCCTCTTACGTTTTTTTCCCCCCAAAATCAAATAAATACAGTCAGCATTATGGAGGCAATTTCATTTTTCAGTCTGCCCTATCTATATTCTATGCCAAACCTCTCAGACATTCATAGAATCATAAAAGTTAAAGTTGGAAAAGACCTTTGAGACGATCTCTTCCAACCTCTCATTCAACTTCAGGAGAACGTAATGTAGTCATAAGAGTCTTCATATAGTTTAAAGGAATTAACTAATAGGATAAAAACTTATTTCATAGATTATGCAACGTGAGCTTATTTTCTTGACCAAATTGTTGTTGGTGATAACTTTCTAACTTTCTTGGCAGGGCAAGGGGAATTCTGATGGTCTGGTCCTCCACTGGACGATATTATTGCCAATCTGCTCTTTATTTTTGTGGAAAAGGTCTTATGAATTTTGTGGCTTTCTTATTTTTCTATTATTGCAAATTATCTGAATATATTCTTCATTTGGAAATAATATTTTCTAATTTATTAAGAGCAAAATGTATTTAATGAGCTGTGCAGGGGAGAAAGTAAGATGAAAAATTTAGCACTTTCTTTGCACAAGCTTATTGAGATAATGACATTTGAAATTACTATGATACATTACCTGCTTTTATTCTGAAATTTGCTATCTATTTATACAAATGAGAATTTTTCAATGAGTAACCGTGATTTCTCTAGACTATCATCACTTATCTTAGATATTGTGGGTTTGTCTCATTTAACATACTGGATTTGGCAAATAGTTAATGAACAAAGGCTGTGTGATAGTGTCTTTGTTAGCTTGACAGTTTCTGAACACAGTAAGATTCATCATTTTAGATTTTTAATATCCAGAATGCTTTGAATTTGACCATATGTCACAATATATGATTATAAATAAGTTTTATTTGACATGAGTTCCACCCTTATTACAGATTTATTATTCTTGCATTTTTCTTCATTGACTTTGGGAGAAGAAATTTATTCAAGTTATGTAACAACAGAACAGCCTCTACATTGGGAGTTGTGGCTCACTGTCTGAAGCCTGGTCTAGACAATAGCAAATTCCTCAATTCTGAACAGGCTGCATATAATAAGCTGCCAACTTGAACGCCGATTTAGCTGAAACATTACATTTCATATTTCAATGTTGCATTCCATTTGATTGTACTAAAATGTTGGACATAGAAATAGAACTCTGGTGTCCTGATTCCATGATCTAGCTTGTGCTGCTTGGCTACAGCCCAGAAGACCTAGAAGCCTGCCCAGAACACTGAACACCAACTCCTGATGGCAAACAGTAGACTGTGTATGCTTTTTTCCTGTTTGTTCCATGTTACACATAAAAATGAAAAGCCCAGTCCACAATGAGTCATATTCTTTCAGTGTGTTGGTCATATCCTAGAAACTAGATTGGCCATCTTCTTAAGTTAATTCTTAGAGGTCACTAAGGATACCAAAGAGGTCCTTTATTGAAAGGCATGGCTTACACAGTTACATAATTTTCTCCCAAAATAATGTATACTAAGAAACCATTCAGTCATGTAACACCTGAAGCAGCACATTTTTATTACCAAGATTTTGATAAAATATGCCAATTCGTGTTATTCAATAAAAGAGTAATTTTAAATGACTTTTGTCTATCAAATTAGGACTGCTGATTGAGAAGATGATGTTATCACATATACCTTTTCTTTCTAATTTCCTCTGAAAGCATTAAAAAAAGATAAAACCTATATGGACTGAGAGAATATGAAAGGAGCCATCACTGCAATTAAGATTTCCATAATCCTCAAATGCCCACATACATTGGACCAATAGAAAGTGAGACAGTTCACCCCACAGAGAGCATGACATAGAGACACCATACCCTCTGTAGGCCAGGGTCAGGAGGGGTGATGATTAAGGGAAAACTGGCTGAAAATTTGTACAAATTGAATTTTTTAGTGTCCTCTATAATTCCTTATCTCACAAATTCTACCCAAGAATGCTATGTAAGGCAGGATAACTGCAGTGGATTCTACAGAAAAATTGAGTCTGATGTGCTGTAGAATGTGTCTTAGCTTGGGCTGCCATAACAAAATTTATAGATTTGCTGACTTAACGAGGCTGGAAGTCCAAGACCAGGGGACAGCATGGTTGTGGTGAGAGCTCTCTTCCTGGTTTGTAAATAGCCACCTTCTCATTGTGTCCTTACATGGCAGAGAACAAGATCTCTCTCTCTCTCTCTCTCTCTCTCTCTCTCTCTCTCTCTCTCTCTCTCTCTCAGTTGCTGTCTGTTGGTGGAAACTGTCAAAAGATAAGCTAAAACTGGAGCTGAATAAATTCTTCAGTGACTTTCTGTTACCTTGTTCTCCCACAACCACAACCTTTCAAGATTATTAGCTTTTTCACTCAAATAAGCTCCTCTTTTATCCAACCAAATCTAGAACCTTATAAGGAAGGCGATTTGGGGATACATAGCTGCCAGTCTCATCTAAATTGTCGTAACAACATCCAGTATATAAATGTGTTCTTATTAAGGCCATATGTTGTGGATTATGATGTAGTCATTGAAAAGATAAAATAGAATACTAATTCCACTGGATCTCATAAAAGCATTTCCATGGTCAGCTGAGAGTTCAAGATACAGAAATAAGCAACATGTGGAAAACTGTGGTGAGGTCAACAAGGTTGAGACTCAACTTGGATTGTTAGATTTGGCAGGTTGGAAGCCATTGATGAACTTCACAAGAGTGATTTCATTAGAGTGGCAGTGTGTAGAAATCTGATGAGTAAATTAGAAGTAAGGAATCAGAAGGGCATAGTCTATGCATGCACATAAACAAATGCATATATAAGAATAGTTATAGCTATAACCAGATTGGGGGTTATTGTCTGTTTTGTTTACCACTGTACTTGAAGTACCTAGTGTCAAGGAGTAGGAAGAGTCTGGGATTTTAACATCACAGGTTGGCAAGTTAGCTGCCACACTTGGATGGATGTTGGCAGAAAACATGAAGCTCCTGGGTCTGAGACAGAGGCTCACATTACTCCTGGCACAGCAGGCAACATGAGCTTCATAGTAGTATTGGTTTCTTTTGCTTCCTGCCCCTCAGTTCCCCTGGGGGTGAAGTGGAACTGGGCCCTGGCAGATGTTGCATTTACATTGTTTGATCACATCCAGGGAACTCTGAGTTTAGTAACTCCCAATCTTATACTGGGGCTTTAGGCAATTCTGCCCAATCTCTGCCCCAGGGGGAGCATTGTCTTTAAAATCCTGGGCATAAAATAAATCTCCTTCTGCCCTAGAAGGAGACACTACCTCTCTCTTTCAAAGCTGCTAGCTACATAAACATCCTTGAAAAGATAGTCCAATAGAAAAGCTGTCTATGTTTCTTTCCAGGAGACTTGAAAATACAGGAGAGACCTAAAAATAATCATCTAAGATCTAGATAGTGCCTGGCCCATAAGAGGTGCTCAACAAATACTCGTTTATTAAATGAAATATACACATGTACATATATATTTTAATACAATATTTGTATATTATCATACATTGATGCTGAGAGGTTAACAAACCCTGAGGGTTGTGAAAATTTTATATTTGGAATCCTTCCAGACCGTTTGCTGTGTGTCTTTTGCTATGGCTGGTTCTAATTTATATCCTTGGCTTGTGATAAACATGGCTGTGATTATAATTGTATTCAGTAAGTTGTTAGTCTTTCTAGTGAATTATTGAACCCAAGGGTGGTTGTGGTAACCCCAGAATTTGTAGTCAGCTGGTCTGAAAGGAGGATGGCCCTGGGGACTGTCAAACCTGCAGCTGGTGTCTGAAGTGAGGGATGTCTTGTGAGGAATGTACCTTCAGATCATGCAATTTGCCTAAATCTGTGACGTGTGGTGAAAGACATTTGTATTTGCTCGCAAGGATATGGAGAGTGTAGAAATTCTAATGTGGCGAAGAAGAAGGGTAAACACAGTACGCTTCATTTGGCCACGGGTATTCTTGCACACCATTTCCCCACATATGAAAGCACAAGCTCTTTATCCACTGAGGCGAATACAAAGACTGGCTTAGCTCATGCTTCCAACCAAAAGCTCACAATGTCAGGAGGAGAGGTAGTCATTTCCATCAGGTTCCATGTGCATGCCCATAACCTATTATCCTCTAAACTTCACATAAAGTTGGGTACCATGGACCCAGCCACATGATGGTGAAATAGGAAAAGGATCACTACCATAAAAATTCCTTATCAGAAAATACCATATTGGAAGGACATAGTAGTCACTGGTCCATAATCATTTGCATATACTATTGGGCCAAAATAATGAAGAGAGTAGGAGAAGGAAGTCTTGTAGGGAGAGGGAGATTCTGTTCTCTGGGAAAAAGTCCCTGTCTATTGCTTTTCTGGCCCGCCATTTTCTATGATGACTCCAAGGGGGACATTAGATAATTTGAGCTCTCTGGAGTTTCACAGCTCTCAGAGCCCACTTTCTGCTTGTGAGTTTGGGGCCTCCGGGTTGCTTTAGGGGTCAAATGGCTGGTGCTATCTAGATTTAGAACTACTGTGGGTTATAAAATTTTATAGAAACTCATTAATCATCTTGTCATTTCACTTTAAGTCAATTCCATATTTGGTATACATAGCTAAAAATCTCATTCTGGCATAACTTTTTGCTTGAAGATCTCAGTCTTTTTTTTTTTTTTAAACTGGCCTCTGCTTTGTCCATCTCTCTTTCTAAAGTTAATGTCAGATTCCTAGAAACTGTTTGAAAGAATATGCTTGGGTTGAAAAATAGACCTTAATCATGATTTTGTCAGCAGAATTACTGCTGTGTTATTTATCTATTGCTGTGTAACAAATTACTCCAAAATTCAGTGGTTTAAAGCAATACACATTTGTTTTTTCAGAGTCAGGGAAGTCTCTCAATACAATTTTAGCAATACTTCAAATCTCTTTAAGACTTGAAATACAGCCCTAGCCGGTTTGGCTCAATGGACAGAGCGTCGGCCTGCGGACTGAAGGGTCCCAGGTTCCAGGTTTGATTCCCATCTAGGGCACATACTTCTGTTGCAGGCTCCTCCCCGGCCGGGGCCCTGGTCAGGGCTCGTGCAGAGGGCAACCAATCTGTGTGTTTCTCTCACATCGATATTTCTGTCTTTCCCTCTTTCTTCCACTATCTCTGAAAATCAATGGAAAAACATCCTCAGGTGAGGATTAAAATAACAACCTGAAATAGAATTACAGAGCTAGAGAAAAATAAGCACATCAATTGCTTCTTTTTAGCTGGACATAAAATCAAAATTCCCACTTCATTCTGTGACTTGATCTACATTAGCAGCTGAATTGCAGGTGGTGTTCACAGTCATTTAAGATGACCCAGTTTCCTAAATCTGGTGATTGCCATTTTTTTTTTCCTTTACTGACTTTTGTTACAAATTTTTTCAGAGTCATGCAGACAGTATTTTATATTCCAAGGGTAATAAAAATCAGCAGGAGGAACAAACCAGGATCTCAACTGCCACACATATTTAAAACAAATGATACTTTGATTTCCTATTTTCCCCCCTAAATGCGTGATGTATTTTTAGGATGACTATGGTTTCAAGAGGCACAGAATAAGCTGAAAGAAGAAAAGTACTTTGTAAAAAAAACAACAAAAAAACCCCCACTGTATTTGAATTTTGGGGGATGAGTTAGTCTCCTTGTCTTAAAAGCTTGGTTTATAGTCATGAGAACTCATGCCATTAAAATGTCAAAACCAAGAATCTGTTTCCATAATGTTTTTGTTGTCCTGATAACAAGAGCTTGACACTGCAGTTTGATTCTTGGTTTAATACTTTCCTGAATATTGCTTGCCAGTGAAAAGAACTTGAAATGCCATGTATAATTTTTACCTGCTGGAAGAAAGAGATGCTCTTAAAGTCTCTTTCATTCCTGAATATTTTTCATAAATTTATGAAAAGCACTGTGCTAGATATTATAGCTGATGTAAGTGGGAGCAACAGAGAGGAGAGCAGAAATATTAGGTGGTGCAAAGAGTATGTAGGATCAATAACGGGATCCATGTTCCAGTTCTATCACCTATTAGCCATGTGACTATTACAAATAATTCAACATTTCTCACTTTCTTCACTGGTCAAATAAAGAATAATTATTTCAAACTAGAAAACAGTCTACAGATGTCTAAATTCCATTAGAGTTTAGGAAAACTGACCTCATGAAGACTTTAAAACAATTGGAAAGACAATTATTTTCCTTTATCAGTTTTATTGAGGTAAAATTGACAAATATAATTTAATATATTACAAGTGTACAACATGATTTGATGTACATATGCATTATAAAATGACTTCTATCACTGAGTTAATTAATGTATCCATCACTTCATATACTTACTTTTTTGTGTGTGTGAGATGACTTTACTTCTACTCTTTTGGCAAATTTCAATTATACAATACTTATTATCAACTACAGTCATGATGTTATACATTAGACCTCATATCTTATTTACCTTATAAATGAGGGATTATACTTTTTTACCAACCTCTCCCTATTTTCCCCAACACCCAGATTAATTTTTTAAAAATATTCCACATATAAGTGATACCTTGATGTATTTGTAATTTTCTTTTGGGTTTATTTCACTTAACAAATGCCCTCCAGGATCATAGATTTTCCTTTTTTAAGGCTGAGTAATGTTCCATTCTTTCTCTGTGTTTGTAGCATACCATATTATGTCACATTTTCTTGATCTATTCATCTGTTGCTGGAAATTACATTAGCTATTGCTGGTAATGCTACAATAAACATGGGGAGTACAGATATCTCTTAAAGTTAGTGCTGTATTTCCTTTGACTATAGATCAGAAAAGAAATTGCTGGATCAAATGGTAGTTCTATTTTTAGTTTCTTGCGAAGCCTCCATGTTGTTTTCCATAGTGGCTGCACCAATTTACATTCCTATCAACAGTGCACGAGGGTTCTCTTTTCTCAACATGCAGCATTGCTATCTCTTGCATTTTTTATAATAGCCATTTTAACCAGTGTGAGGTAATGTGACATTGTGGTTTTAATTTGCATTTCCCTGATAATTAATGATATTGAGTACCTTTTCATTTACCAGTGGCCATTTGTATGTCTGCCTGATTTTTTAAAGTGAGTTATTTTGTCGTTGTTGAGTTGTATAACTTCCTTGAATAATTTGAATATGAACCTTTTATTGGATATGTAGCTGGCAAAGAGTCTCCCCTATTCCATAGGTTGTATTTTCATTTTGTTGATGGTTTTCTTTGTTGTGCAGAAACTTTACAATTTGATGTAGCCCCAGTTATTTATTTTGCATGTGTTACTTTTAATATCAAATTTATAAAAAAGCATTGCCAAAACCAGCCAAGGAACTTGCCTCTTATGCTTTCTTCTGGGAGTTTAATGGGTTCAGGTGTTACCAGGATACATTTAAGCCTTTAATCAATTTTAAGTTTATTTTTGTGGATGGTGAAAGATAGGGGCCCAGTTTAATTCATCATCTTTTTTTTTATTTTATTGTAGATCTCTTTCTTTTAAAAAAAATCTTTATTGTTGAAAGTATTACATAGGTCCTCCTTTTTCCCCTATTAACTTGTTCCAGCCTGCTCCCACCCCCTCCTCCAGACCCTCATCACCCCATTGTCTGTATCCATGGGTTATGCATATATGCATACAAGTTCATTCATTTATCTCTTCCCACCCACCCTCTCCTGCTTTCCCTCTGAGATTCAATAGTCTGTTTTCCCAGCATCATTTGTTAAAAAGAATATTTGTTTTCCACTGTATGTTCTTGCTCCTTTTGTTGAAAATTAATTCATCACATATGTATGAGTTTATTTTGGGGCTCTTTATTCTGTTTTGTTGATCTGTTTGTCTGTTTTTATGCCAATACCATATTGCATTGATTACTATAGTTTTGTGATATAGTTTGAAATCAGGAAGTATGATGCTTCCAGCTTTGTTCTTCTTTCCCAAGATTGCTTTGGCTATTGATTTCAAAGAGGAAGCGAGAGGGAGAAAGAGATATAAACATCAATGATGAGAAAGTCATTGATCGGCTGCTTCCTGCACACCCCACACTGGGGATCAAGCCTGCAACCTGGGTATGTGCCCCAACTGGGAATTGAACCTTGACTTCCTGGTTCATAGGTAGATGCTCAACCACTGAGCCACACTGGTCGGGCTCAATCTTTTTTTATTGTGGTAACACTGGTTAATAATATATAATTTTTAGGTGTCTAACATTATTATTTTATAATTATATGCATTATAGCATGCTGACCACCAACATTTTTGTTCCATCACCATATAATTGACCCTGTTTATCCATTTTAGCCTTCCCCAAACCTCCTTTTCTCTCTGGTACTCACCAATCTGTTGTCTTATGAGTTGGTTTTTGTTTTGTTTGTTTCTTTTTTGTTTTATGTTCCATATATGAGTGAAATCACACAGTTTTTGTTTTTTTTTCCATCTGACTTATTTCACTTAGCATAATACCCTTAGGATCCAACTACGTTGTCACGAATAGCAATATTTCATTTTTTAATGACTGATTCAGCCATATAAAAATGATGAAATATGATTTCAACTTCATAAATTTATTGACTTGTTTTGTGGCCTAACATGATCTATTCTGGAGAATATTTCTTATGTGTTTGAGAAAAATGCTTTTTCTGCTGCTGTTGGATGAAATGTTCTGTATATATTAGTTTGGTTTGTTCTGATGTAACATTTAAGTCCAATGTTTCATTATTAATTTTATGAGTTGTTGAAGTCCCTTTCTATTATTGATTGCAGTCTATTTCTTTATAGCTGTAATATTTGCCTTACATATTTTGGTACTCCAGTGTTAGGGGCATAAAGATTTATAATTGTTATATTCTCTTGATGAAGTAACCCCTTTATTTTATAATGACCTTCTATTTCTTTTAACATCTATTTTGTCTGATATTAGTACAGCTCCTCCTGCTTTCTTTTGAATTCCATTTACACGGAATATATTTTTCTGTGTCTTCACTTTCACTCTCTGTGTGTTCCTAAAACTTGGAAAGTCAGGATGTTAGATATGCAGATTAGCTCCTATCAGGGAGAAACTGAGGCTGGGTACTTTTGCTTACTCACTCTATAGTGAGCCAGAGGACATAGCAAATGGGAGTGCTTGTTCAATTCAAAGAGAATCTCTATTTTGTGGTCCTGGGGACTCCCGAATGCTAGGTTCCAGAGTTAGGTGACTTAAGAGCCACGAGCGGTTGGTGTGCCAGGCGGGTAGAGATGCTCCTTTCAGTGCTATGCTGGTAATATGGTTTTATTGTTGGAGTCAGCCACAGGGAGAAAGAAAGGAAGTGCCCACCAGCTCTTTTGGGCTCCAGGTAGGACCACAGTTAGCACCTAGGTGGGTGCTAATTAGAAGCAGATCTATAGGCATCCGTTTATAAAATATGCAGTCATAAACCCTTCCAGAGAAAGGCAGAAGATGAGTGTCTTTGTCTGCTCCCTCTGCACTGGGCATCAGGGGTTTAGCCATGGTGAGTGCTTGTGTGCCCATTAACAACTGCTTTCTTGTTTGCTACAGTTCCGTGCGAC
Organism: Corynorhinus townsendii; assembly: GCA_026230045.1. Lineage (NCBI taxonomy): Eukaryota > Metazoa > Chordata > Mammalia > Chiroptera > Vespertilionidae > Corynorhinus > Corynorhinus townsendii. The sequence continues at coordinate 10,185,567 of JAPDVU010000002.1, forward strand.
TCATGAACACAAGCTTTCTCGGCTTTCTGAGCTAGGTGATTTGGGATCCCACCATTCAAGTGGCAGCCTTCAAAGTTGGGATCCTAGCTGTATGATCTAACCCTTCACTCTTCAGAAAGAAGTTGGAAGTCGGAGGGTCCCTACTGATGGGCACTGTGCGAAGAATGGAGTTTACAGTGGGAGTATCTCTGTCTTTCCTGTCCACTTCATTGTAGATACTTTCTCAGCCACCTGATGTGTAGGAGTCACTCTTTCAGAGGAAACTGCTCCATGAGTGGCTGTATATTCAGAGCACCCATTGGAGGAGGGAAATTCAGGAGCCTTCTATGTTGCAGTTGTGGTGACCTGGAAAGACAACAGTAATACAGATGAAGCAAATCAGCAATGAGATGCAATTAAACTCAGAAAATTCTAATCTAGACATAAAGAGAGAAATTAGTGAAACATGTTTTGTAACTATATATTATTTCAGCCACCAAGATCCAAATCTGGCCATCAATTTCTGTCTAGCTCTGATAGATAAAATTTACTTATGGCCAAATTAGTAGAGGTGACTTTCTTTGTTGCTGCATATTGGCATGTACTTGTGAAGTGAACTGTAGGATATTTAGTTTCTCAGAACTTGTGTCAATTTTAAAATAAGGAAATAAATCTGAGAAGTAATATAAGTGAGCATTCCCAAATATTAAAACAAAACAAAACAAAACAAAACTGTGATTTGGACTTCATTTAATTTCCTGCTGTCACCCGATGAAGAATTCAAGTTCTTCTGGAGAAAAGGAAAATGAATAAGTATGTTTCTCATATTTAATGATTTTTGGCTCAAATTGAAAAATGTTTTTTGAATATCAATTCAAAACCATATGACTGCCAGCTATTGGCAATGGCACATTACAAAATGAGTTCAGTGGTCAGAAGGAGAATTCCAAGCCTCACAGTTGGTGTACTAAATTCAGGCTATGTCTGTAAAGCAAGACAAACCCTACCTTAGAATAACAAACTGTCTGGTATTCTTCGTCATAAAATTACATTGGCATATTAAAAAAATTAGTCTGGTATCAATTGTGTTGTTTGAAGTGGCCTCCAATTCAATGTTGAATGGACATGGTGATGTGGTAACTATGTGTGAATCTCTGGAACAATTGGTGCCTATGCCTTCAAACCTTTTGAGTTTCCTATTTAATGTGACAATGATCAAAGCTTTAGCTCTGTGCCCAGCACATAGTAAGTCTTCAAGGTATGTCAGCTACTGCACTACTTTCACTGAAGGCCCGTTCTCAGAACACGGTAAAGAAAAAGAGAGATGAATAATCATCACATCAGTTTGCATATGCAAGGTCACAGATTCTTTTTTTGAATTATGCAATAAGTTCATAGTTAAAAAGAAGGCTATGAAGATTAATTCAAACTAGGTGAGAATTAGAATTATTTAAATTTCTACATTTAAAAAATGTCCAATTATACACTGTGTTGCATATGTTACAGCCAAGAATGTTTTAAAACAAATAAGTCAAAACAAAAAGTTATATATATATGTGTATATATATACATATGTGTGTGTGTGTGTGTGTATACATATTTAAGAAACTGAAACACCTGAATTACTAATTGGTTAAGCATTTTTTTACAAGTAAAAAACTGGTTATATTACAAATTCATTTAAAAAAGTTGATCATGTAGCCACAATAAAATACATTCTTTATTGTACTGAGTATTTTACTTTTATATGAATAATCTAATACTAACATTTTATGATGTAAAAATATATTTTGTAGAGAAAAAATTATTTGATCTTTCTAAATGATGGCATTCAATTAGAAGTGAACCAAAAGAAATATATATATATACACACACACACATATGTGTGTATATATATGTATATATATTATGTAATAAAAGCCCAACAACTGAACAGCAGAATGACCAAAATGACCAGTCGACCAGTCACCACGAGGGTCAGAAGCTCAATGCAGGAGCTGCCCCCTGGTGGTCAGTGCGCTACCACAGTGGGAGAAAAGCTTGGCTGACCAGGAAGAGTGGCGGCTCCCACTGTGAACCCTGGGCGGACCCGGGCTCTGATCCTCACCTCCCCGCCCCAGGAACCTTCTCCTCGCTCCCTGCCGCCTCCTCTGGACATCCGCAGGCCACGCAACGCCACCATCTGGGCTCACAGAGCTGACCCCTGAGGCTGGGAGGCGGGGATCGTGGCTGCTGCCTCTCAGTGCTGTTGTCCCTGGGCCCAGCCCGGACCGGGTCCCCTGGAGAGGTGAGTGCTCTGGCTCCACGGAAGATGCCGGACCAGGGAACAGCCACTGAGAGGGTGGGTCCACAGCCGCTCTGCTGACCAGGATGAGAGGTCCCACAGCCGCAGATCCCCGTAGGCCATGCCCCGCACCGTGCAACTGACCTCTAGTATATATCTGCATATATATGCAAATTAGAACTTAACTTTCATATTTTTAACAGTCTTATTCTCTGTGTAAATAATTGAATAATCTATCAATATCACTATCTTTACTTATTTGTTTTTCACACCAACCACAACTGGTGCATTAGTTTCCTCCAGGTGTCATAACAATATACCACAAACTGAGTAGCTTAAACAACAGGAATGTATTGACTAATAGTTCTGAAGGCCAGAAATCCAATATCAATATCAGCATGTCAGCAAGGCTGATACCTTCTGAGGATTCCGAGGGAGTATCTGTTCCATGCTTCTCCCTTGGCTTCTGGTGACTGCCAGCAATCTTTGACCTTCCTTAGCTCATCTATTTCAACCTTTCCCCCATCTTCACATGGCATTTTCTCTGTGTCTGTGTTATGACACCAGTAATATTTAAATACTTTAAAATTTAATTAATAAGATAACCTCATGTTAATTAATTGCATCTGCAAAACCCCTATCCTATATAATAAAAGTCTAATATGCTAAGTGTCCAGTTGTCCATTCAATCAATCAAAAGCGTAATATGCTAATGATATGCTAAGGCCACTCAACCACTCACTATGACATGCACTGACCACAAGGGGGCAGGCAGACGCTCCCACTGGTAGGTTAGCTTGCTGCTGGGGTCTGGCTGATTGGGACTGAACGAGACAGGCTGGACATGCCCTGGAACCTTCCTGCAGTTCCTCCCCAGCTGGCCAACCTTCTGTGGCCCCGATCGTGCACCAGTGGGGTCCCTCAGCCTGGCCTGTGCCCTCTCAAATCCGGGACACTTTGGGGGATGTTGGAGACTCAGTTTCAGCTCGATCCCGCAGGCCAGGCCAAGGGACCCCACTGGTGCAAGAATTCGTGCACCGGGTCTCTAGTTTCTAAAATAAGGTCACTTTCTGACATACTGGGGATTTCAACTTCAACATATCTTTTTTGGGGTGTGGGTAGTAATTCAACCTATAACAGCTGGCAGCCTGACTTCAGTGTTATTTATTTATTTATTGCTTCTTGATTTTCATTTTTGTTTTCTTACGTCATAAAGAAAAGAATGGAAGGTGCTTTATTCCTATAGATGATTAAGTTCTAGAATTTGGCTTCTTGAGGAGAAATAGGAAACATAGCATAATGTTTTCCACTAATTTCAAGATATACCTTCGCACTTGCCCTCTTCCCCCTGGGTCTTGAGTTTAAGGGCAAGTGCCGGGGGGCGGTATGGAAGGCCAGTGGGGGGCGGGGAGGGGGGAAGAGACATATGTATTATCATTTGTAATACTTTAAACAATAAAATAAAAAAAAGAAAAAAATGCTGGAACCGGTTTGGCACAGTGGATAGAGCGTCGGCCTGAGGACTGAAGGGTCCTGGGTTCGATTCTGGTCAAGGCATGTACCTTGGTTGCGGGCACATCCCCAGTAGGGGTTGTGCAGGAGGCAGCTGATCGATGTTTCTCTCTCATCGATGTTTCTAACTCTCTATCCCTCTCCCTTCCTCTCTGAAAAACTCAATAAAATATATATATAAAAAAAGAAAATAATTTTATGGAACTGTATTAAAGGGTCGAGGCATTAAAAAGGTTGAGAACCACTGATCTAGATGGAGTCAGAAGGTGAACAAAACAGGACCATAGATAATGAAAACCTATTGCAGTTCCAGGCAAGAAGCTACAAAGGCAGGAACCAATTCCATCCTAAACCTGCAAATGAGAGCCAGCCCAGTGGGTTTACCTGCTAGAAAGGCAAGCTCCGTTTATTTTTATTTTTTTTTTAAATTTCTTTATTGATTAAGGTATCCCATACTTGTCCTCATCCCCCCATTCCCATCCCAAATCCCTCCCCACGCATGCCCCCACCCCTCTGTTGTCTGTGACCACCGGTTAGGCTTATATGCATGCATACAAGTCCTTTGGTTGATCTCTCCCCCTTAGTTTAAAGGCACTTGAGGACTTGGGGGAGATGGGAACAGGAAAGAGAATGAGGACATTGAAATCACAATGGTGTTATAATTTTCATTCTGGCAATGAACTTGAATAATCTACTTGACTCATGTCCTCAGAGTGAGGTTGGGAAATTTAATTTTATTGAATCCATGAGGAAACTCAAATGATCTTTCTCTTTGGGAAAAGAGAAAGAAACATTCTCTCTCTCCATTTCTCTCTCTCTCTCTCTCTCTCTCTCTCTCTCTCTCATAAAAATATACACACACAACCCTGTGGCTGGCAAAACAAAGATCTCCTTATAGTCTTGCTTTTCTCCTTTATGGCCTTCAATCTTAAGGTTTCAATAGCCAAGGGTGTACTAAAATTAGTAGCCTCATTTTCCAGGCAGGATATGATAATGGCCCTCCCTTTTCTTGATTACAGGCTTAAGTTTAATGGAAGACTATAGTAAAGGCCAACTAGGTGTAGGCAGTCATCTGCAGGTTCCCACATGATACTACAATCTCCAGCTAGCAGCTTCCCAGAATTCCCTGACACTACACTGGCCTTGTCATCTACCTGGACATGATCCCAACTCCCAGGACATGTGAAACAATGGACGTCTGTTTGTGGCAAGACCACTTAAAATTTGAGGTTGTCTAGATATCTGGATTTTACTTAGGAGGTGAAAAATGCAATGTACTGCCTTTTTTGATTAATGGAACATATGAAGATTGTTGAGGATATATAAATGTAAGAAGAAACTGTCAAGGAAAAAGAATTTTCAGCAGTAGCTTCCAATATAATTTAAAAAAGTGATCTTTGTTCAAATGGAAGAACAAAAGGTTAGAGTAGGTCACACATGAGCTCTCTTGACATGATTCTTAGAACATATCTGTAAACTTAATTATAAAATATTCCAGAGCCCTAGAAAAGTCAAGACAAATAAAATAAAAAATAAATCCAATGCTATTGCTATATGTATAATAACACTACTAGCTTGAAAAGAAAGAATATGAACAAAAAGCAAATCAGTTTGGATGAGAAATAACTATTAATGGTCAATGAAGTGATTTTAAATTTTAACAGACATTTGGTATAACAAGGAGGTCATACGTGCATATATGTTTTTATGGAGAATGTCTCCAAAGGGAGAAAGAGAAGGAGGAGGAGGAGGAGTAGGGGGGGAGGAGGAGGAGGAGGAGTAGGAGGAAGAGGAGGAGGAGGAGGAGAAGAAGGAGGAGGAGGAGAAGGAGGAGGAGGAGGAGGAGGAGAAACACACACACACACACACACACACACACTGATGTGAGAGCAAGACATCAATTGATTGCCTCCTGCATGACCTCTATGAGAGATCAAGCTGGCAACCTGGGCATGTGCCCTAACTGGGAATTGAAACAGCAACCTTTTGATGCATGGGACAAAGCCCAACCGACTGAGATACACTGGCTAGGGCTTGTTGTCCATGTACTTTTAATTTATGTAAATTCATTGTATTCATATCTACTTCTATTACTTTTCATGGTTTTTGTTAATTTTTCACTAAAAACTGTGTTTAAGATCCAACCATGGTGTTTGAATACCATGAATCCATCATGTGTAACCACTGCATAATATTGTATGGTGTCCACTCATCCATTTTCACCTGGCCATTCTCCCAGTGGTGGACTCCTTAGTTGCCTCCAAATTCTACCACTGCAATAAACACCACAGCATGTCCCCTAACAACCTATATGAGAATATCTTTGAGCCACATACCTAGTAGTAGATTTATGGTGTTATGCAGACTATAACCTTTCTATTCATAAATCTCTGGCCTTTCTATTAGAAAGGTTATAGTCTGCATCACACCATAAATCTCTGGCCTCGATTCCTTTACTATTTTGTTCTCCAAAATGACTCTATTCACGAGAGCTCGTCTATACCAGGATTCTCACCAATTCATAGCATTATCTAGCTTTCTAAAAAGTACAAAATAAAATCTTGTTTTAATTTAGATTTGTCTCATTACTATAATCTAATAATTTTTAGTATCTCCTTACGTATTTTTTAGTTTCTTCTAAAAATAGCCCATTCATAATTTTGCTTTATTTTTTTCACAGACTTCTTTATCTATTTCCTTATCAATTTATAGAATTTTATTATATACTAGTATATAATTTTATTATGTATAGTACCTATTACATATCTAAAATTCTATTATCTAAATATCTTTTTTAAAAATTTCAAGTATCTTCTGCCATTTTGCCAATTGCTCTTAACTTTGCCTATGGTGTGATTCATTGACTAGAAATTTTTATTTTAATGTAATAAAAATTTATTTTTTGCCTTATATTTGTATTTTGGGTATTTTTAAATTTATTTTTTCATGATCCTGTCTCACATATAGTCTATTACATTTTTTCCCCATGAATTTTACTGTTTTCCATTCCCATTTAAGTCTTTAATTGATGTAGAGTCCACATTTGCATGTGATAATCTATAGAATCCAAGTTTATGTTTCTCTATTTATAGTATGAAAACCTCTCAAAATTGAGAGTTGATTACAACTCTAGTAAAAAAGGATTATAATAACATTAATAAAAATATGACATTTCCAATAAAAATCTCCTGCATAGCCAAAAATAGGTACAGGACAAAGAAAGAGAAATGCTTGAAAGATCCAGCAAATTTATACCCTGCCAAAATACCATTATCCAAGCATCACTGCTTTCTAGTTGATATTTCTAGAATTATACTATCAGGAAAACCTCAGACTTAGCTAACAGAAGCCACTGCCAGGAGTGGAATTTTTCTTAAATCGTAATGGTTTTTATGGGGAGGTTGACTGATAGAAGAAGGAAAAATCTTTTTGATAAGGTACAAACAATTGTTTTAAACACTCTGACTTCACCTTGACCTGTTTCCAAGTGATTTATTCTATTGTGTAAATAGCTTCAGTTTAGACAACTCTTCACCACTGCCTCTCTGGCCTCAATTCCTTTACTATTTATATCTTTATAGATTGGCAACACTTGTTCATGTAACAATGACTACTAAATCTATATCTTTTTATCTTCTGCCCAACCTCACAAAAAATGCTGATCTTCAGAGTGTTGCACCTTAGACAGACAATCCGTCAAGTAAAACGTGCTGGCAGACTGGCTGGCTTCTGTGTTTATGGAATTCAAAGACTTGCCAAGTAAATAAATACAGCAAAAAACACATCCAAAATTAGACATATCCCAAAATAAGCTATTATAGTTAATTCGCCAAGAGCTTTCCTTCCCAGTATCCCGACTGCTTGTGTTTAAGGTCAGAAGGTCAAAACACATTATGTCTAGCAGAGTCTAACATTAGGGCCTTCCACTCTGTCTAATGAATGTTCATGTCTATCATAGCAAGCCCAAGGTGTCTGTTTGAATTTACAGGATTGTTCAGCAAAACTGCCAGAATGTCTGGCTTATTATTCACAACCAGTAGTGATAGCTCATCTTTTAGTCCAGGGTACAGCTTATCTTTCTTCAGAAAGACAGATGTGGAGGTAATTAAGGGGCACCCACTCTTTCTAGCCAATGATGGAAAAATAAGCCCAAATGCTAACTCAAAAAAAAAAAAAAAGAGTTATTTTGCAACTTTTCCATTATTGGGTAAATCTGTCTGATCTAAATAGTTCCGGCTATTGTTAAGAAAATTTCCTGCTTTGAATTAGACAGAGAGACTCAAGGGGTAGGAAAGCTGGGCGGGGTGAGGAGAAGATACTCGAATTAGAAGTAACTGATAACAAGACGCCTTCCCTTTTAAATCCAACAAAAGGGAAGCTTTTGTTATTGTTAAACTGACCCACTTTCAGTGAAGCTTAAAATGATTTACTTTCAGAAGAGTACAAACTGAAGGAATTTGCTAAGAAGCTTTACCTTTTATGGTGTTATTTAAAATAAGGAGAATCAAATACACCCCTGCTATATATTTAAAGCAGGAGATATTTTAGCTCTAATCCTAATTAATCCTAGAGACCCATGATCAAGTGATGGCCTTGAATGTTGCACACTGGAGTATAACGGCCTTTCTATGCATGACCAGGGCATACTTCAGTACATCAAGCATATCTGGGGCTCAGAGTCTCAGAGTTCTTCTTCCTTATCTTCCTCCTCCTTTTCTTCTTCTTCTTTTTTTTTTTTTTTTTTGGACCTTTTCCTTCTTGAGCACAGCCTTGAACTTGATGTGAAGGACTGAAGGACTTGTCTGAAGACTAAAAGTATCATCACAAAGCCCTGACTTGAAAACTAATACTATAAATCCTACAAGTGAATCTCCTGCCAAAACTCAGTTGCTTAACTTGATTTTTAAAACAACTTTCCCCACATTTAAGAAAACTGAAGCACCTATAGGAGTGGAGAACAGGCTAAGTCTCTCCTATATAATAAAAGCCTAATATGCTAAGTGTTCGGTTGACCAGTCAGGTGCTCAACCAATCAAAGCATAATATGCTAATGATATGCTAAGGCCACTCAACTGCTTGCTATGATGTGCACTGACCACCAGGGGGAGGATGCTCCTACCTGTAGGTTAGCTTACTGCTGTGGTCCAGCTGATTGGCACTGAGCAAAATGGGCCGGACACACCCTGGATCCCCACCCAGCCCCGATGGTGCACCAGTGGGGTCCCTCGGCCTGGCCTGCACCCTCTCAAAATCTGGAACCCCTCAGCGATGTTGGAGAGCTGGTTTTGGCCTGATCCCACAGGCCAGGCCAAGGGACCCCACTGGTGCCTGAATGCATGCACTGGGCCTCTAGTATTATTATATTGACCTTACAGGTGAGAAACTCAGGCTTACTGAATGAGGGTAAATATAATTGTCCAACTATTGAAATGTAACCTCACCAAACCTTCCAAAAAAAAGAGAAGAAGAAGAAGGAGAAAAAAAGAAAGATATCTGTCATGACACTTGCAATGTGGGGAATGGCTTGAAGAGGGAGTAGAGTGCATTTGGGAATTTGTTAGATTCAGAGATTTACCTACTAGACATAGCTTGAGTATGTATTCTTTTTTCCTAACCAGACTCCTGGGAGACAGGGACTATGAATCTATTTCCCATGTAAGATCTGAGACAGTATCTTATACATAATGTGCTCTCATGCTTCATACACAGTCATCACCTATAAAAATAATATATACTTTGGTATTTTATAGATAATGAAGTCAAAATAAAGTGAATGCCATTTTTTAATAAAAAATATGCTTACATATCCAAATGTCTTTTTGTTGCAGTTTTTAACATCTCCTTGATAATACAGTACTTAATTCAGAAATAAATTATGAATTGAACACTTTCCTACTAGATTTTAACTTTAAAGATAAAACAAAATTTAGTGGAAAAAATTTTTTTAAGTTTATGTTATTTGAGGCTAAACATGAGCTAACAGAGTTTGAGTAAATTTTAATCTTTTTAATGTAAATGCAGAAAGATATATTTTGTGACAAGTAATATAGAATTGGAAAACTGTACTTTTCATCTGCTTTTGGAAATAAGCCTACTATAAGAGAAGACACTGAAACAATCTTGGATAGTGATCAAATTTAAGTCCACAAGAAAATAATATACATCTGGCCAGAATTTAAACTTAATAACATTTGATGAATGTTTTTTTTTTTTCTATCTGCCTTTAGGAACAGGTGGTAGTTTATCATTCACGAATATTTATTTGGCAAATTTTTCATTCTTATTGTGCATGTAGTAATGTATAATTCCAGTAGAGTAAACTGAGGCAATTCCCTTTTCCTAGTACGGATTGGTCTTTATTCTGGATGTGATTTTCTCACCGCTAATATGAGAAGCTTGGTATTAGAGAGAGACCTGGGTTTCAGGTGCACCGTCCAGATGAAGGTTATTGGGAAAATTTCTTAACTGTTCTATATTCATTTTCTATTGTTGCTGAAATAAATTACTACATACTCAGTAAATTAGAACAGCACAGACTTATTATCTTACAGTTCTGGAGGTCAGAAGTCCTAAAACAAGGATTGGCAGGGCTGCATTCCTTCTGGAGACTGCAGGAAGAATGGATTCCCTTGCCTTTTCTATCCTGAGGCCACCTGCATTCCTTGGCTCATGGCCTCATCCTTCATCTAGTGTTTCTTGGTTTGTGGCAGCATAACTAATCTCTGTGTGCCTCCCTGTGTCTCCTCTTCTTATAAAGATATCAGTTGTTGGATTTTGGGCCCATTCTAAAACCAGGAAGATTTCATCATGAGATCCTGAATGAATTACATTTGTGAAGACCCTATTTCTAACTAAGGTCACATTTTGAGATTTCAGGTGGACATGATTTCCAGGGGAACACTATTCAATGCACTCAGTACCTTTCTCTAACATAAAACATGGTCTTTATTGTTTTCTTCTTATTATCTAAATCTTTTCATGCCAAATGTTAGAATTTCAAATTTCATTTACTCAATAAATAATTACCTAGTGCAATAGGCTGAATGCTTATAACCCTAACATTTATATGTTGGAGTCCTAGTCCCTAAAGTGATGGTATTTGTAGGTGGAATGTGTGAGAGGTGGATAGGTAAATATGAGGGTTGAGCCTTCGTGAATGGGATTAGTTATAAGAAGAGGCCAGGGAGCAAGCTAGCTTTTATTTCTTCCATGTGAGAGACTTCACAGAGGATGCTCACCAAAACTCAACCATGCTGGCACCCTGACCTAGGACTTCTAAACTTCATAACTGAGATGAATGCACATCTGTTGCTTATAAGCCCACCAGTTGATGGAATTTTGTTATAGCAGCCTGAGCAGACTAATATAACCAGTCAGTACAAGCGCTGGGTTAGCAGCGGAGGCCTTGTGCTCAGTTCCTTACTTTTTCCAAAGCTAAATTACCTCACATTTCTTCTTTGGTCTTAGTATTTATCACATCCTTCATTGGCCTCCAGTTTTCACAGCCCTCCTTTCCAGAGTTTGGCTCTTGCCGTTTCAGTCTGTGGTACCTGTGTTACCGGGAGGAACGGGAGCCTTTTCTATACCCCACACTGGTTCCTTCATTAAGTATGACCTTGGGCTACATTTTGATAACAGGATTTTGGAGAGCTCTTCTCCCATCATTAGCTCAGCACTCATCACTAGGTCTTGTTAACCTCTGGGGCTGGATTCTTGTCCTGATGTATATAAGGAGAGGTGCAAACAATTAAACCTACTGGTGGTGTGACAAGAGAGTCTAAGAGGTGAAATGCCTGGAAGAATGACAGGCAGCAACAACTGTGGAGACCCAGAGAGGGGACAGAATGCTGCATGTTAAGGGAGATACAGGGGCTGCTTTTGGTGCTATGGCAGTCGATGAGGTGAAATAGCATATTGATGCAATTTCACGGAAAAAAGCTTCACATGCTGTGTGCAGTGGCAGACTCAGGCAGCTTTTTGACGTGCTAGGGTGCAGATGAAAAAAGTTTCCCTTCGGTTTTCTCTGGTTCCTGGTAAGCACTCAGAGGTGTCAGCTGATTTCTTGCACCTGATGGCCAAACAGGTATATAATCAGAATCTCTACAACAGGAGATTGCTCTGGAAGGAGGCCTATCAGATAAATATTACTATAATATCCCCAATGAAAAAGGTTGAGCCAAAATCCTGGCTACAGGAATGAGATGAAGAGTCTAAGCATATGAGACCTGCTTTTATGGATGTAAAAATCTAGCACTTGAAATAGATCTTAATCAAGAAGGTATTTATTTACCAAATTGCTTGATTCTAAGATGCATATAATTCTTTCATCTGTTCTAACATCTCTGAAATTACAATGCATTCCATAATGACTGATGACCGGCCAGTTGTTTTGACATAGTAGCAATTAAGTGCTTATGCATAGCTGTCAGATTCCAGAATGAATGACAGAACCTAGAAAGGGACAAGAGTGGAACCCTTTAAAAAATACTTTGCTTATTGAAACCTTTGTGCAAGAGCCGTGGGCCACCATGCTGTGAGGAAGCCCAATCAGCCCACACTGTGAGACCATATGGAGAAGGAGAAGGCCTGAGACTACATAGAAAGAGGCTTGCAGTCAGAGTCCAGGTGCTCCAGGCCTCACCACTACAGTTCCAGCTAAGTGAACATCATGAGAAGCCCCAAGCCAGCACTACCCAGCTGAACTCTTTATCCTGACCCAGAAAAACCTTGAAAAGTCATGTGTTGCTATTTTAAACCACTATTATTTCATACAGAAATAATAATCAAAACATTAGGTAAACAGTTAAGTGATGAAAGATAAATGCTCCCATTATTTGAATCAATTCTCAATCATAACACAAAAGAGAATTGTAGAGCCACCTTGAATCACTTAATTTTACTGAGCCAAATTGGCACTTGAAAAAAATTTCCAACCAAATTTTGGTCACATTGCATTTGGGTATGTACCAAAAGGTTGCTTTATTTCCTCGTAAAATTAATAGTAAGTAGAACTTACATACACAACTTAATTTGCATTTTTATTTTCAGCACACATATAGCATCATTCTTGACTTTGGGTTGCCCAAACTTATGAAGTATGATGCTTTTGAACAAAATTCCAAACCTAAATAAATGCTTATGATTAAACTACAATCTTTTATCAGAACTCATCGAACTAACCATGGAATCAGAATTCAGATCTAAAAAAAAAAAGTAACATCTCTAACAGGGTCTAAGGCTGTACTTCATACTGTAACATAAAGTTACATAACAAAATGTATTATATTCACTCTGGCTTGAATAGACAGAGACTATGAATGACTTCATATCAGATCATTGGATTTCAGGAAAAGAATTTGGAAAAAGAAATGATTCTCAGGAAATTTTGGAATCATCGAGAAGAGATTCAGAACCAACACCTATCCCTCTTCTTCTACCCTCCCTATTCTTCCACAACACACACCATAACTGAGCTCTGATGGAGAAATTTGCAACCACAGGAAATATTTGTTTCATTATAAATTAATCATCTGCATATTCAAAGGGGCCCTTGAAATTTACTTGGCACCTCCACTATGTTTCTCTGGTCTCTCATCAAAGTTTCAACCAAACTGTTTTTCTCTTCACTTTTAGTAGGACAGTTTATGTTGTAATTTCCAGTGAAAATAAAAGCCATCAGAAGGAGACTTTTTCTGATACCAAACATGACTCTTACTATAATAAAGGAATTTTCCACACTTCCTACTTTAGGCCAATTTTACCCTATGGCTGAAATCCTGTTCCCTTCTACCTTCTAAGGAACCTACTAGTATTGCTATCAATTCACTCTTTCATATATTAAACTAGAGGCCCTTTGCATGAAGAGATTCATATAATAGGCCTTCCTACCCCTGGCTTCCAGCACCGGTTTTCCTCCGGCACCCCGGACCCAGGCCTTCGCTCTGGCCGGAGTCTGCCATCTTTACTGCAAACTGCTGTCTTCGTCTTTGCTACAGACTTGGGCCGGAGTCTGCCATCTTCGCCTTCGCTGCAGTCTTGTCTTCGCTGGGGCACTCCGTTCCTGTAGATCCCTTCCCCCCACCCCCCTCTCATAGCAGGTGTCCTGCCCCACCTGTCCACTCCATGCCTGGAGCAGCTGGGTGGCCGCCATCTTTGGCCTTCTAATTTGCATACTCACTCTGATTGGCTGTGGGCATAGCAGAGGTACAGTCAATTTACATGTTTGTTTATTATAAGGTAACTCTTAGTTTTCCATGTTTCATTATTGGCTGAGTGATGGTGAGCCAGGAAACACGGGAACATTAGAAGATAAACAAATACTGAGATCAAATTTGTTTATATGTTTGTGAGATATTAAGTGGTTGAATGCATGGAACTGGACCTATTAATTTATAAGTTGTCTGTCAAGGTTATTGTTAAAGATTTGGTCATGGATACAGTGACAACACAGACAGTGTTGTGAAAAGAAAAGATAATTTAGATCTGGGTTAATATCGAGTTAAATAATCAGGAAGATGGGATGGTTTTAAAAGAGACTGATAAAAAGTGGCCATAGAGGAGGAAAAACCAAAACACCGTATTTCATACAGAAATTATAGACAAACTTTCCCAGAAATTTGACTAAAGAAAGCTAGAGCCATAGAGCTGTAACTGGAGAGGAAGGAATGGAATGTGTAGGGATTGTTTTCCTTTGTACTTTTAATGCAGGAACTCTCTATGTCATTTGATTATGAATGAGTTTCTTCCAGGGGATTATGAACTCCTAATTATGGTTATGGTCAACAAACTTATGTCCTACTAATTAGTCTATTAAATTTTGTCAATAAACCTATTAAGTCCTGAGTTCTCCATTAGGCGAGCCACGGTTTGCCGCTCTGTTGACTAATGACTTTGCTGATCACTGACTTAGACTCTCGATTCCAATAATTATAGGCTGTTGTTGTTTCTTGTGACTAAGCCCCTATCCCAGTGGTCGGCAAACTCATTAGTCAACAGAGCGGCAAACTGCGGCTCGAGAGCCACATGTGGCTCGCTAGCCGCGGTTTGCTGACCACTGGAGGGGATTAGAAGTTGATTAACACACAGTAGGTGTCCTTCAAATGGTCAGAGTCAAATGAGAATGAGGAAGTCGCTGTTAGTAATTTTTCTTACAGGATATTGCCACTGTACCTGTATGATTGTTGGTGGAAATGCTCCTACAAAGGGTAAGAGAGAGAAAATGGAAGACATTTTTATAAAAAGGGGGAGTGTTCTATAAACACTGCCCTTTTCTGTGTGATTTATGATCAAGGTCCAAGACATCTTTGAAGTTAGAATGAGTAGGGACATAACATAAGGTGGAAAGTCACCCTGATTACCTCAAAACCATCCCTAAATGGACAGGCTGCAAAACCTCAAACATTTACTATAAGGGTTGTGTGGTTGAGGGCATCTTACTTTTTAAAATATTATTTTTGGCCAATAGACCATTAGTGTTTTCTCTACATTTTCATAATAAAAATCACATTTTTGAGATAAAAGGTCACATTGTAATCACAGGAACCAATATCATGACACAGTAGAAGCACTTCTAGTGTGCCGTATGTTCTCTTTCCACAATGTGTCAGTGGGAGAGTCTAATACATTTAAAAAACGTATTTATCTTTGCTGAATTTAGGCTTGTTTGATATTGTGTTACAAACAAGAACACATTTAGGGAAATTGTTGTATGAGAATTTTTCCCAGATTTCATAAGTTAAATGTTTAAAATTTATGTGCTAATATTTACTTCTTAGTTGGACAAATATTGCTTAGCTTTTGGATTTCAAATGCTTGGGAGTAAGTGAAATAATGGACTTCTTTTGTGTTATCTTTAAGGAAGGATAATTATCATGTAATAGATGATCTGTTTATAGTTTCTGTGGATGTTATCTAACCTAAAAAGTGAGTGATCAGCGTGAAGCAAAGCAGATGGTGCAGTATCTGGTTTGTGTCTGAGAGTAAGTGTATCCGAGAGCTGTCAGGTCCTCACACAACTGTGGGTCATCGTGGTGCCCACTGGCATTCTACAAGAGCCCTTTGAGCCTGAAATCACTATCAGACAATTATTTGGGAACTTTGAGAGAGAAAACTTTTGACAAAAATATATTAACTTTCTTATTTCTTTTACTTGGAGTGTTTTGCCTCATGTACACGGATAAATACAAGTATAAACAAACAAACAAACAAAAATAGAGATGCTGCAGTCTCTATTTTAAATTGATAACAGTCAACTTAAAATATAAGACATTTAAACTTTAGTTATCATGAGTTATAAGTTTTATAGAAGTTAACATTGAATTTTGCTTTCAAAGTTGATAGACATTTCACGTTTGCAGCCATAACCATTGTTAATTTCCTTGGGCTAGAACTGTGTTTGATAGAACTTGGTACTTTCTCCATAAGTACATAACTCTGACCGAATTTTAACATTGCATTATGATTATGTTTCTGTGTCTGTCTTCCCACTATGAATCCTTGAGGGTATAGTCCTTATTTTATTGTATCCAGGCGCCTTGTGCATGCCTTGGTACAGAACTGAGTCTTTAGTGAAAGTCCTCAATAAAAGACAGATGATTTATATGTTTATCCAAGATAAATACATATTTGTGCACAAAATGAGTAAATAAATAAATAAGAAGAAAGAGGCTGCTTTCTTATTTACAATAGATATTTTATTTCTCACAGGTTCTGGAATGAGAATAAGTTTAATCCTATCTATCCTATATAATAAAAAGGTAATATGCAAATTGACCATCACCCCAACACACAAGATGGCAGCCCCCATGTGGTCAAAGATGGCCATCTCCATGTGGACACAAGGTGGCTGCCATAAGATGACCAGCAGGGGAGGGCAGTTAGGGGTGACTGGGCCTGCAGAGGAGGGCAGTTGGGGGAGGACCAGGCCTGAAGGGGAGGACAGTTCGGGGGGACCAGGCCTGCAAAGGAGGGCAATTGAGGGTGAACAGGCCTGCAGGGGAGGGCAGTTGGGGGGAACCAGGCCTGTAGGGGAGGGCAGTTGGGGGGAACCAGGCCAGCAGGGGAGGGCAGTTGGGAGTGATTGGGCTGGCAGGGGAGAGCAGTTGGGAGTGATTGGCTGGTAGGGGAGGAAAGTTGGGAGTGATTGGGCCAGCAGGGGAGGGCAATTGGGGGCGATCGGGTCAGCAGGGGAACAGTTAGGCGTCCATCAGGCTGGCAGGGTAGTGGTTAGGGGGCGATCAGGTTGGCAGGCAGAAGCGGTTAGGGACAGTCAGGTAGGCAGGCTGGCAAGTGGTTGGGAGACAGCAATCCTGGATTGTGTGAGGGACATCCCTTGAGGTGTCCCAGATTGGAGAGGGTGCAGGCTGGGTGGAGGGACACTCCTCCCCGCCACCATGCATGAATTTTGTGCATCGGTCCTCCAGTAAAATATATTTATTTTACATTTTAATTAATTGTAAGTGTTCAATTGCTTTTATTTTAATTATAAAATAAACCTGACATCAGTATTTATTATATAATGATATTAAGCTTAAAGTGTTGGTTCATACATGCAAATGTTGGTTCATACATCCACTAACAAATCAGTGGATGTTTATAAAACAATTTATAATAAAACATGTTTACAATATTTTTTTACTATAATAAACAGTGTGCTCACACCTTAGTATAATTTCTTATGAAGTGAGAAAAGTAAATCTTTTTACAATTTTATATTTAAAGTTTGAGCTATCTTAAGAGTGCCTATATAGATCAATATAGCAATAGGAAATATCATTGATATTCTTTGCCTTTAATTGAAGATATTAATCAATTCAAACTGTGGAGTTGAATTTACATCTAATCATAATGATTATATTCTTCCTCAGAATGCCTTCCCTAATGATATGCTCTACAGTATCACCTAACAGTTTTTATTTGTTGAGGTATAATGTATATGCATTTACATGTGCAAATCTTCAATGAATTGTTTGGTTATATCTCCCTGGTTATCAACTACTAACTTTTCAAATTTAATTGATTACCAAATGATTGCCTCTATCAAAGACCATTTACAAATCCTAATTAAAAACTCAGATACACTCTTCAGGAGGATCTCAGCCTTTCCACCTATATGAAACAAGACATAAATTCATCACTTTTCCTCATTATACTCATTTGCAACAATATTGAACACTTAGAGTCAATTATTTATTACTAGAGGCCCAGTGCACAAAATTCATGCATGGGGGGGGGTCCCTTGGCCTGGTCTGCACCCTTTTGCAATCCAGGACCCTGATGGGGCCTAAACTGGCAGTCAGACATCCCTCTCACAATCCGGGACCACTGGCTCCTAACCGCTGGCCTGCCTGCCTGCCTCATCGCCAAACCATTCACCTGCCTGCTTGATTGCCCCTACCCACTCTGCCTGCCTGATGCCCCTAACTGCTCTCCTGCCTGCCTGATCACCCCTAACCAGTCACCTGCCTGCCTGATCGCCCCTAACCACTTGCCTGCCTGTCTGATCAATCCTAACTGCCTCTGCCTGCCTGATCGCCCCTAACCACCTCTGCCTTGGCTCCTGCCGCTGCGGCTTCATCTGGAAGGACATCTAGAATGACGTCCGGAAGGTCATTTGGCTGTTGGGTCTAATTAGCATATGAGGCTTTTATTATTATAGATTCAATATGAATGATGAGTTCCAAAAAAGTAAAAAAGTTCTCTAAGAAGTGAAAAAAGAAACACACAAGTAAAAAAATCTTATAAACTAATCCCTAGGAGTAATCTATTTTAGAATTATATACAAAACCAATTAGGCTGTCTTTCTCATGCTCATCCTTTTTCTCTCCTTCACTCTTTCTTGATAGGGGGGTCACTGAGTCACCATTCTTATTTCCATGTGGCCTCCTTTTATATCCCTTACTCTTTTCAGTTCCTCAAAAGAAGAGTAATATCTGACTGGTGAAATGGCAAAAGCAACTGCGATGATAGACTCAGTCCCTTACAACATGTTCCCAGCCTGTTCACAGGAATCAGTCTGGTCTACTTACTGTTCTACAGTATGGGACTTGGCTTAGAGGGTAAGGCCTATGGTTGAACAGTTGTGTCAGCAAGCCTACCTTTCTTCACATCTAAAACTATGTGTCTAGTAGTCATTAACATTAATAAAGCTAATATATTTTGATTTCCATCTCTGTGATTCCCATGTCTACACCACAGTTGATTCTGAATACAGATAAAGAAAGAGGTTTTTGTTAACTGTCTCCGGAATCCCAACATTTCCGATGGTCTTAGGCTCTACAGCAGCAGTTCTCAACCTGTGGGTCGTGATCCACAGGTTGAGAACTGCTAGCAGGGTCGCCTAAGACCATCGGAAAACACAGATATTTACATTACGATTCATAACAGTAGCAAAATTACAGTTATGAAGTAGCAACGAAAATAATTTTATGGTTGGGGGTCACCACAACATGAGGAACTGTATGAAAGGGTTGTGGCTTTAGAAAGGTTGAGAACCACTGTTCTAGAAAAAAGCAGGTTTAAACCTAGCTATAATATTTCTCATAAAAAGGCATTAAGTTCAGTTGTATAAGGCCTTTGGTTCTGAGCACTACAGTCTATCAGTTTCCCATTTGTGATATTATACAGACAGCCTGACAATGTAGAGTGTCCTGCCTGCACTGGAACAAATGCACTAATACCTGTAGAGTTCTGTTGATACAGGTGAGAAAAAAAGCTATATTCAGGTGCAGGTATGTACCTGGTATAAGTAACTACATGGAATCCTGAAAGAACTAGAAGTAAAAAGTGGTATTCATGCAAACATTTTATTAGTACCTCTTTGGCACCCTGGTTTTTGAGATTGTTCCCTGTGAAATAAGCAGGATTATTAGCATTCTGTACCCCTGAATGAACGCAATTGAGAATGATTAAGAAATTTAAAAAAATCTTATTTCCATCCCTTAACTATCTCTTGGTTTACATTCTGAATGTCTAGTGATTTCCTACTTATCTTTCTAGAATGTCCCACTCAAAAAGTTTAAAAGAGTACTTTCACCTGTGTCTCTCATCTCTTCCTGCCTTAAAACAACTTCTTTTGGTTTCTTTCTTTCTTTTTTTTTTTCAGCTGGAAGATTTAATATTTCAGCCACTACTGATCCCCACTAGTCTTTTCTTTATGCAGAGCTATAGAAATGAATTTGACAGCCATAAATGTAATAGTTTTAAAAAACAGAGATGGAATGTAATGTTGAGAGAAGGCTATCAAAAACAGCTGTGAAAGATAGGACATTGGTCAGCTTTAGAATGATGTAGAAACTTAAATGATTCTCAGCAGGGTAAGATCAATTGAAAAGAGGCAAGTCAGGGGTAGTTTGGACTAGGTGCTCTAGCTGTGGAATAAAGAAACATTTTTTTTTTTTCTGTGAGTAATTTTCCTAGGAGATTAATTTCTGAGTTCCTTTAAACCATATGTAGTTAATATGAATTTGTGAATATAGGAGGAAAGAATCAGAGGCATCCATGAGTCTGGAGGAATAGAATCCTGGAAGCTTCTTATGGTTTAATCCATCTGTTCTATCAGGTCTCAGGACCAAAATCACATTAGTATAAGGCATATGAATTTATCTGAATGCTTCTCTACATATCTCTTGTTGAAAACCTGTAGTAGGGATGAGTGGGCAATTAAAGATTTTGACTATATTGCTATGTCTTTCTATCAGAGCTATTACTAAAATAAAAATATACGTCCTTCAGAGTTACTAACTGAAAATTAAATCTTCTAATAACTTCATTAAAAAAATCAAACAAAAAGAACAAGCTGACAACAACAATAAACCTGTATGTTCTTAATATTCCAAAGTTGTTGGCACAATCAAACCATCTTTTGAGATTATTTGAGTTATCTATTGAGGTTGTTGGTCTTGCAAAGTAAATGTATCAGGTATGTGGTTCTTTAATTTTCTAAAAAAGCATTAACATTGGGCATTATGTTTTCTAAAATGAAACATGACTATGTTACAGTTTTTAACAAAAGTTGATTGTCTGTTCCTGGTCTTGTTTCAGTGTTTATGTTGATTTAAAAATAAGCATATCATCTAGAACCTAACGAAGTCAAAAGAGAAAGTTCCATGACTAAAGGCAAAACAAATATATTTATTAGAAATTTTGATATTACCAGAGTAGAGGTAAAGCTTAAAATTTATATTTAAGTTTACTTTACTGGGAAAAGGGTGATTGACTGCATTTTGGGTCATTTGCTCCCACGAAGTTTCAAGGAAAACATAAACAATTAATTCAATCAACAAGATTCCAATCCAACTTCTTTTAGTCAAATTTATTAATGTTTTTCAAAACAGAAAAGTAAACTATTGACCAATTCTTAGGAAATTAATGAGTCTGTTGACAACAATTGATTTCAAAACAATTTCAATTCACTCACCAGCCAAATGGCAGGAACTAATTCAAATACCTTGGTATTTGAGGATTTGGGAAAAGGTTTGGAAAATTTGATTGAAGTGTTCTATTTCCTCTACCCTTTTCTTATCCCTTAAAGCACCAAAAATTTCTTCATACAAGCCAAATTCTTGGGAAAAAATCCATTTTTTTTTTAACACATGCACATGATTTTTAATCAATTTGAACCCTCTGGGAATTGCTATATTTATAAATAAAAAATAAAACTATTATTGCAACTATTCTTCTTTTCCATGATGTGTAACACTGTTTTTTTTTTTCCTGGCTAGAATTAATAGCAATTCATCCATGCTCCCTTATGTAACTCACTTTATTGAACTGATGACTCAGAAAGTTCTTTCTTTATGTGAAGTTTAATTCTTCTTGATAAGAGTTCCTTTGCAAAGCAATGGTTTTGAAGTCCTGAATGTTTTCATAGAAGTCACAATTTTAAAAAATAAAGTCTCTGCTAATGTGTTATAAAATACAAATCTAGATAAACAGTAAGTTATATATTAAAATTTAATTTTACCTTATTCTAGTGATCTTACTATATATTTTTCTGATAATAGATACAACATTAAATAGCCTCCTTAGATTTATAATTACATTTTGAAGAGAGTAATCTGTTTCTGTTCTAAAATACTCTTCCAGGGAAAAGGGAAGTTATGAATTCATATTTTTTAGGCTTTTCAGAGATATAAAAAGTTATTGTCATTGTCTGCATGGTTTACCAGTTTTCTGTACGTTAATAATATTATTGTTCCTATGGAAGCCAACACATAAACAAATCATTTCATGTGCTTATGAGCATGGGGTCAAAAAATCAGACTTGTGGGAGTGTTAATCTAGTCTTCATCGCTTATTGGTTATGTGAGCTTCAGCAAGTAATTTTACTTCCCTATTTCTGCTTCTTTTTTTTCCTCCTGTAAAATGATCTACCTCCTAGGTTTGATGATTAAAAGAGATAATACACATTCATGGCTTATGGCAAGCATCGACTCTATGATAGCTATTATTAACATTACATAATAAACTAACTGAAATTAACAGCTTTCATTAAGTGAGAAATTAAATTTTTACTGTGACAACATAATAATATATTCATGTGAATAGTAATTTCCTTATTTTGCCACAAGTCATAAGTGTCATCCTTTTGAGAGTTTTATCATTTTAGTACAACAAGCAATGACTTTTTGCCAAGAATATTTAAAATTAATAATCATAGACAAGCTATAGATATTTATTAAACATTACATATAAAATGTGCTTTTAAAAGTTACTTTGATATTGGTTAATTATTTGGGTACATCCTTTAGTGAGAGCTATTCACAATGAAGAGCAAATATATATTTTAAATGTCTCTTTAAAATTATTGGATAGCAGATGAGTCAGTGAGGAAGACAGGGCAAAATTACAGGGAGAGCAAGAAGCCAAACATATAAGCAGGGTACATAGGAACAAATCTACTTTTGCCCCACCGGCATGGGCCAACTAAGCAGATTTGGAGTACATGTTTGGTAGCCTTGAAGAGAGAGGGGAACAAAGGCAAAGTCCTAGGTTCACCAAGGTAGAAAACACATTGAAGATCCTTTTATCATTAAGCTTGCCGATGAAAGGTTACACACTCAGAGTACTAGTAAGTGTGGCCTCAAGTAAGTCTCTATTGGACATCCATTTCTTGTGGACTAAAGGAAAGACTCTCTTGCTTCTTATTTGAGCATAAAAGACAAGAAAAGGTGGAAAGCAATATCTGTGGGTTTACATCCAAGTTTGGGATTGAGTGTTCCCTGGATCCTCAAACTATATGTTGAACTGAAAAATTCTCAGACTGGCCCGGCCAGCATGGCTCAGTGTTTGAGCATCGACCTATGAACCAGGAGGTCAGGGTTCGATTCCCAGTCAGGGCACATGCCAGGGTTGCAGGCTCAATCCCCAGTAGGGGGGCGTGCAGGAGGTAGCCAATCCATGATTTTCTCTCATCCTTGATGTGTCTATCTCTCTTTCCCTCTCCCTTCCTTTCTGAAATCAATAAAAAATATATTTTTTTAAAAAAGAAAAAATTCTCAGACTGATAGTATCACCAGAAGCAAAGCCAAATCCTCTTGAGGAGATTACTTTAATCTGCAGAGACAAAATTTTTTAAAAAACGAGTATATCCTTCTAAAATAACCAAGTGCACAATAAAACAAAGGATCATGAGCAAGAAACAGTAGGATAAAAACAAAAAGGAGATTATTGTTTTATGTGTTCATCACCCCAAGTCATGTCTCTTTCCATCACCATTTATTCCTCCTATACCCTCCCCAAGCTCCCCCCACCTCCCTTTCCCACTGGTAGTGACCATACTGTTGTCTGTTTAGGAGAAATCCTACCAGGACCTGTTCATTTAATTTTGCCTTACTCTTTCAAAGAATAAATCCATAATCCATAGCTCTCAGGTGAGAAAATGGCCTTGAAATCTTCAAGTAGCACTACTGAATCAATTCCATTCAAGGGATATAGATGTTAAAACAATTTCATAATAAAATGATCTCACCCTTAAGATGGTTGCAAGGAAAAAAAAAAAGAAACAGCAGAAACAGATCTGCATAGGTTTCAAATATAGTGATTACAGATAATATAATAGTTATTTTTATTCTTTGAGAGAAATTAAAGGGTAGCTTTAAAATCTGAAAGAAATGAGAAATACAAAATGTGGTATAACAGATTTGAAAAAGAAAATCCAATTGAATTTCTGGAAATAAAAAATTACATAGCCAATAGTAAAATCTCAATGGTTGGGCTGAATATCAGAACAGTGCAATTAAAGAGGTAATTAGTAATCTAGGACCTACGTCAGAAGAAATTATCTGAAATGTGACCCATGAAGCCCAAAAGATGGAAAATATGAAAGGGAGGTTGAGAGATAAGGTGGTTGTTGATAAGTTCCAAATTATGTCTAGAATTTCAATAGTATGGAGAAAATGGAACAAACACGAAATTTAGAGACATTATAGTTAAGAATTTTCCAGGAGTGATGAAATATACACACTCACAAAATCCCAGTGAATTCCCAGGAGAATAACTATAAAAGAATTCACATGGAGATACATAATAGTGGCACAGTAGGATGTCAACTATAAAGAAGGAAAATCTTTCTTTCCAATAGTGACTATTAGACTGTCAGCTTATTTATCAACAGTCAGTGCAAAAACTTACATTCTAGATTTTCCAGCTTTATAAGATAAATTTCAAGAATAAAGACTAAACAAAAGCTGAGAGAAGGAGAGAGAGAGAGAGAGAGAGAGAGAGAGAGAGAGAGAGAGAGAGAGAAAGAGAGAGAGAGAGAAAGAGAGAGAGAGAGAGGGAGTGTGTTTGTTAAAAATAGACCCTTGCTTCAGGTAGAATAGACTCCCTTCAGGTAGAAGGACAGTGAGCATAGATGGAAAGGATGAGAAGCAAGAAAAATGAAGTACAAAGAAAGTGGTAAATGTGGGTAAATCTGAATCAAGGTTTCTCAACGCCAGCACTCCTGGCATTATGAGTTGGACATTCTTTGTTGTGAGGACCGGTCCTGTTCATTGCAAGACGTTCAGCAGTATCTTTGGCTTCTACCCACATAGGTGCCAGCAGCATCTCATCTCTCCCAAACCCCTAGTTATGATAACCAGTAATGTCACTAGACATTGCCAACGGTCATTCCTTGGGGAGCAAAATTGCCTCTTTTGAGAACAACTGAGCTAAATTAATATTTATTTATAAAACAATAACAAATAATGCTTTGTGGTTACTAAAAGATTGGCAATAACATATAATTTAGGAATAGAAAAGACATCTGATAGAAGAGGGGAAAAAATAGAAATAATAAGAATAATCCAAAGGAAAGGAAGGAGAGAAAAATGAACGGAACAGGCAGGAGACAGAAAACACCAATTAAGGGGGGAGCCTCCAGCAGGCTTAGTGACCAATCAGGGACTGTATTCAAAGTAAATGAAATACATGACCCCATTACAGGCAACGCTTTAAAGACTAGATAAGAGAATAAAATTTTAACTGCATGCGGACCATGAGAAACACTTCTAAAACTGAAGGGCATAGGCCACTTGACAGTGAAGAAAGAAAGATGCGCCTTGCATAAGGGAACCGGGGGACCCGGTGTAACTGTTATCAGCAGACACAATGGTCTTCAGCCGTGATGGAAAGTCAGCCTGCCTGTCTTCATTGTTTCCCATCGGTGACGCAGGGGAAGGAGTCAGCCTTCGGCTTCCTTTCTCCGTGTGTTTGCGCAGCCTGCTGGGCACGTGGAAATCCAGGGACGCAGTCCTTCCAGAGCGGCACAGGATTTCACTGCAGCCAGGAGCCAGGCTGATAACAGCGCGGAACAAAACACTTCCAGCAGGTTCCACACCAGGCTTTCATCTGAGTGACAGAAACAAAAACATCTTTAGACAATGTCTATTGAAACTCTTTTCACGAGAAAGCAGGCCCTGTTTCGCACCGAAACCATTCCTCATGCAAAAGATCATTTATAAAGCGGTGTTCACTAGCTCTTGGCGACTACAGCGATGGCCTGTCGTCCTGTCTCTCTTTCTTTGCTTTGTATTTCCCTCTCTCTCTCTTTCACACACGATAATAAACAAGTGCTGGTATATGGAGACAGCTGGTATTCCCTTAGAGAGAAACCTGAACCCGTTTAAAAAATTGTTTAGCATAACTGCACAGAATCATCTGCCTGATTTTTATTTGTTTTGGCAAAGGTGCTGTCACAGATGTTCATTATTACAAAAGGAAAACCTTCCTAGTGTGGCCGATGGCTGGAAGGGAAGTGGAGGGACAGTGCCCGCCACAAAGACTCTCAGTGAAATTTACAAGCATCTGTGTGTGACCTGGTCATGGGTTACTAAGAGTCTGGTTTCCCTTGAGCACACTGGGGTAAGTTCACTTAATCCTATTTGAAGCTGTTGAGATAATGGAGCCATCTCCCCTTAATGGAAGGGGGGCAGGGTTGCACGGAGGTGCAAAAGCCTTCAAGGCCAGGTTTTGGAGGATCTAAGGAAGATAAAATGCCCAGACTGCTCTTTGATCACTTTCTCATGCCAGTGTACCTGCACTTCAGCCTGGGGAATTTGGACCTAGGGGTTACCGTTTCTTTTCACATAGGAATTCTGCGCGACCTTGTCAACTCTGAGAGCCTGTGATAAACAGCCCAGAGCTCTCAGGAATGATCGGTTTAAAAATTCTATAAATAGACTCTGTGGCTCATTATTAAGCTCTCAAGGCTGTCTAGTAAGTGAACAATGAAACTATCAACCCGAAGAGCTAATTCCTACGCAGCTTCAAAGACCAAAGTTTGGATCAACTTCCTTCCTCATACTCATTACCCACAGAGTTTCGTGGTTCCCATCCTGTGTTGTTGAAAGTACATGTTTCTTTTTATATCTTCATATTATTTGCATTGTTAATAAAAGCTCTGCATATGCAGGCAGCATCCCAACGTAATGAATGCATCAAAATTACTTCCTTACAGCTAAATATAATTTTAATGAGGACCTACTCTTAAGAGTGGGGTGCATTTTGCATAGATGCATTATTTAAAAACTTTTGTTTAGGTTTGCTTAAATGCACAGTTTCAGTTATATACTATATCCTGTTTTCTGCATTCCCATTTTACAAACAACTATCTCTGTTGCCCACATTAGCTCTTTTGTCCCTAAAGGATGTTGTCTCTATTGTTATGAATTCCTTGGACCTCATTCTCTTCAAAACCTAACTCCTCAAACCTCAATTCAATATTTTGCAAAAGCCGATGCAAGTTTAAGAACAGCTTATATTATATTCAGATACAATAATCCAAAAATGATATTACTAAAACAACAATGTCTTTGTTTCAGAGACTCACTCCTTACATAGCAGGGCTGGAGAAAGCATATGTTAGGCAGAATTTTTCATTTAATAAAATTCACTGTAACTGGATCAGGCCACCACTGTTACTATAGGCTACCTGCCAGGACATATTCCCCTTGTTATATGGAACCAGCCATTACAATGTTTTTCATTTAGATGAATTCTGCTTCTGGAGCCAAAAACATGTTTGGGCTCACAAAAATATTCACTTTCTCCCCAGTATGAATAGGTTCTGCACAGTTACCACACTCATTTTATCATTTTGGTTGTCAATTCCCATAGTCATCCTAGCTCTAAAATTCTGTTATCCTCATTCATAAAAGATGATACATTAAAAAAAAAATATATATATATATACACACACACACACTGAGTGGCCAGATTATTATGATCTCTGAACGCATAATAATCTGGCCATTCAGTGTGTGTGTAATATATATATATATTTATACATATAATGTAATATATGTATAAATAAATATATGTATAAATATATACATATATATTTATACATATGTATATATTTATACATATGTATAAATAAACATGCGCCTGGTGCATGAATTTGTGCGTGGGTGGGGGTCTGGCCAGCCTGACCAGGGGGAGAGGGCATGGGCAGTTGGCCGGACTGCCTGCTGGTCGAACTCCTGGTCAAGGGGACAATTTGCATATTAGTCTTTTATTATATGGGATATACACTGAATGGCCAGATTATTATGCGTTCAGAGGTCATAATAATCTGGCCACTCAGTGTATATACTAGAGGCCTGGTGCATGGCGGGGGGTGTCCCTCAACCTGGCCTGAACCCTCTCCAATCTGGGACATCCCTGTCACAATCCAGGACCGCTGGCTCCTAATTGCTCGCCTGTCTGCCTGCCTGCCTGATTGTCCCTAACTGCCTCTGCCTGCCAGCCTGATTGTCCTCAACTGCCCTCCCCTGCCAGCCTGATCACCCCTAACCGCCTCTGCCTCAGCCCCCGCCACTGTGGCTTTGTCAAGAAGGAAGTCAGATGTCCGGAAGATGTCTGCTTGACCCGGTGTAATTAGCATATTACACTTTTATTAGTATACTAGAGACCTGATGCATGAAATCTGTGCAAGAGTAAGCCTTGCCCCCCCTCCTCCCCCCCGGCTGCTGGCAACAGCTTCCCTCTGGCACCTGGGACCCAAGCTACCCTCACAGACCTGGCTTCGTCCCAAAGCACATCAGTCTAATTAACATATTACACTTTTATTATTATAGATTTCAGAGAGGAAAGGAGAGGGAGAGAGAAACTCAATGATGAGAAAAAATCGTCAACTGGCTGCACAGCCCCCCACTGGAGATCGAGCCTGCAACCTGGGCATGTGCCCTGACCAGGAATCGAACCTTGATCTCCTGGTTCATAGGTTGACACTCAACCACTGGACCACATTGGCCAGGCAAAAGATGATACATTTTTTAAATGTATTTGCTCTGAATTGTGTTTCCAGAAATGGTGATTATTACCAAATTAGTTCTGCTGTTATCATACTACATGAAAGGTATGCTTATGTCTTATATAAAATGAACACTTTGTGTTGTGTCTTTAACAGCCTCATACTTTCTCCCATTTATCTCACTCTGACATTTGTGTATGTTGTCCAATATTCCCAGAGGCTGAAAGAACTCATGTATATATCATTTCAGGAATGAGGTGAGTCATCAGGAATGTGAATAATAATGTTTCAAAATATTTGGTAGAAGGCATTTTAGTGATCAACTTTTCATAGATGCATGAGACCCAGAGAGAATAAGTAACTTGCTTCTCTCTTAAATCTTTGTATTTCAATGGCAAAAAGATAAATATGGGAAGAAGGTAAAAAGAGACAGAGATTTGAATTTGTATTATGATATTATTTCTTGATCATCAGATTAATTTCACAGAGGTACATAGAGCTGTTCTTTTGTTTTAAGGCCTATTCTTAGTGATGGGGTAAAAAGACTCAGCCGCCAAGCGTTGACTATCTAGTGGGGAAGTTAGCTAGCTCCAGGGGTTTTTTTTTTACACATAGATATGGCTGCTAGAACTTAAACTTCATGAAAGCACTTCTTGTCTTCTTCACTGATGAACCTGAGCCAGGAACATAGTTGATACTTAGTAAATATTTGTTGAGTTAAAGAACCAATATGCACTACTCTATGCTAATGGCATATACCATAAGATTTATTATACTGCAGGCATCATTGAGTTTATTCCTCAATGGGGGCAAAGACAATGCTGTGCATTGGGAAGACATGCTTCAGTTATTGGTTTAGCTCCACTGAAGATAGGATTTTCATTTACTAGTGTTTAATTTGCTTGGGGTTTTAAAACATTTTAACATGTGTTTTGGTTAGCACTTCTAAGAGATTATATGCTCTGGGTATAATATACCTTACTATGTAAATGAAATTATTACCTTGTTATGGCTGTTTAAAATCAAAGCTATTAAGACTATGCTGAGAAACCAAGATGGCAGCATAGGTAAACACCTAAACTGCTGCCTCGCACAACAATTTCAAAACTACAACTAAAAGACAAAACATCTATCACCCAGAACCACGGGAAAGCTGGCTGAGTGGAAGTTCTACAACTAGAAGGAAAGAGAAAAGAGCATTGAAATGTGCACAAGCGCTGAATAACTGAGGTACGGAGGCGTGTGAATTGGGCTGGCGGCGGGTGTCTGGGTCCACTGCTTTTTTTCAACCCGAAGAGAGACAAGCTCCCGATTACTCCAAACTCCAGTTTTTGGGGAGACGCTGAGGACCCAAACTCCTATGGGGAGAAGCTGGACTGTCTGCCATTGGGTCAGAAAGGGAGGGTGACTTTCTTGCAGAGGTGCGCCCAGCAATCATTGTTTACTGCGCTGGAGCGCGCAGGACACGGGACTTGGAAACTGGCAGCCATTGCTGTTTGCCATGCCCTAGCCTAGTGACTCCCTGAGACCCCGCCCCGCACAATCTACAAACCGACCCAAACTCCACACAGCAGCTTTTGCATATAAATGGCCTGCCTTATTGCAGCTTAACCAAACAAAGTGCAGCTCTGGTCAGACAGCTCCAAAACCTCCAAACCCCAAGCAAAGAGGAGAAAACAGTAGTTCTCACTGTAGCTCCTGCTTGGTGGCTTCAGACAGTAGCTGAACTGCATCCCATTGGAGATCCAAAAGCCAGTGTACCTAGTGGTCTGTGTGAGACACCAGATTTCAACTCCTCACATCCATAAGTGACACATTCAAGAGGCAGACTCAGTGAGCACCAAAGCCCCACTGAAGCAAGTCCTGCCCCCTAAGCTTGTCTCCAGCACAGCAGTTCTTCCATTATAGACACAGTGAGTCCTCACAGCCAATTGGCCTGGAGGTCAATTCCTTCCAGCAACACCAACAACAGTTAAGACTTAACTACAACAAGGCTGTACACACAGTCCACAAAGGGGTGCACCAAGAGTGTTCACTTCAGGTAACTGGGAGGCTGACCCACTGGGCCATATAGGGCACACAAAGCCACCCTACCAACTCAGGGAAGCAGCGAAAATGAAGAGACAAAGAAACAGATCACAAACAAAAGAAATGGAGGAAAACAGCCAGAACCGGTTTGGCTCAGTGGATAGAACATCAGCCTGCGGACTGACGGGTCCCAGGTTCGATTCCAGTCAAGGGCATGTACCTTGGTTGGGGGCACATCCCCAGTAGGGGGTGTGCAAGAGGCAGCTGATAGATGTTTCTCATCGATGTTTCTAGCTCTCTATCCCTCTTCCTTTGTCTCTGTAAAAAATCAATAAAATATATTTTAAAAAAAAAAGAAATGGAGGAAAACAAATGACTGGATATAGAGTTCAAAACCACAGTTACAAGGTTTTTCAAGAATTTCCTAGAAAAGGAGGATAAATTTAACAAGACCCTTGAGGATATGATAAAGGACCAACTAGAAATTAAACATACACTGACTGAAATAAAAAATATTATACAGAGACCCAACAGAAGATTAGAGGAATGCAAGAATCACGTCAAAGATTTGAAATACAAAGAAGCAAAAAACACTCAACCGGGAAAGCAAAAAGCAAAAAGAATCCAAAAAGTGGAAGATTGTGTAAGAAGCCTCTGGGACAACTTCAAGCGTACCAACATTAGAATTATGGGGGTGCCAGAAGAAGGGAGAGAGCAAGATACTTAAAACATATCTGAAGCAATAATGACTGAAAACTTGCCCCACCTGGTGAAAGAAATAGACTTACAAGTCCAGGATGCGCACAGAACCCCAAACAAAAGGAATCCAAAGAGTACCACACCAAGACACATCATAATTAAAATGCCAAGGGCAAAAGACAAAGAATATTAAAAGCAGCAAGAGAAAAACAGTTAATTACCTACAAGGGAGCACCCATAAGATTGTCAGCTGATTTCTCAACAGAAACTATGCAGGCCAGATGGGAGTGGCAAGAAATATGCAAAGTGATGAATAGCAAAAACCTACAACCAAGATTACTCTACCCAGCAAAGTTATCATTCAGAATTGAAGGTCAGATAAAGAGCTTCACAGATAAGAAAAAGCTAAAGGAGTTCATCACCGCCAAACCAGTATTATATGAAATGCTGAAAGGTATTCTTTAAGAAGAGGAAGAAGAAAAAAGTAAAGATAAAAATTATGAACAACAGATACATATCTATCAACAAGTGAATCTAAAAATCAAGTGAATTAAAAATCTGAGGAACAGAATAAACTGGTGAATATAATAGAATCAGGGGCATAGAAAGGGAGTGGTTTGATAATTCTCAGGGGGAAAGGGATGTGGGGGGCATGGGAAGAGACTGGACAAAAAGCGTACACCTATGGATGAGGACAGTGGGAGGGAGGTAAGGGCAGAGAGTGGGGTGGGAACCGGTGGAGGGGAGCTATGGGGGGAAAGAAGAGGAACAATTGTAATAATCTGAAAAATAAAGATTTATTTAAGAAAAAAAGACTATGCTGCTATTTTTCACAGTTTAAGACCAAACTGTAGACTTGAAAATTAGTCATGCAAAAGCACCAGAGGCACATCTGCATGGCGTGTTGAAAGAAGGAGGTGTGGAGCCACAAAGCACTCCCTGGAATATGTCAGGGTGCCCATGGCACAGTACTCTGCTGAATGAAAACATTCCAGGAAGTGACTATACTCTGCCGTGTTTGTAATAAGAATGGAGCAAGCATGGGAGGCAAAGGGGACACTGTAAGCTTTCTTTTCCCCCTTTCCTTGGTACTTTCCCTTCTAGAAAAATGCAAGGCACAGCCCATCACGGTCAAAGTCCAAATCATCATGAATCATCAGATAAGTACAAGTATGCATAATAAATGTAGAGAATTGTATCAAACATTTGCGTATATTTAAGAGAAGAGGCCATACTTTTAGAAGAGTGCATTCTAGGGAAGTCCAAGAATAAAATTCAAAATAGAAAAATACCATCTCGTACATACATAACAATGAAGGTGTCTGTTGCATAAAAACTTCAGAGATGCATAAGAAATGCTTGCAGATTGGAAAGTTAAAAATAACCCTGTTAATCACTATTATGTGGGATGAACCTCCACTAATAGCATGTGAATCATCATTTTTCTGGCTGTCCACTTTCAAAAATCTCATGCCATGGGCTGGGAAAACTGCTCATTAGTGAACTGTGTCTGAGTTAGCCACAGTCAAGAATGTTCTGAAGTTCAAAAAGACCACTATGTGATTAATTAATTAATCCGATGACCAGTTTATTTGATTGAGCTCCACCCCATCTCTCTTCTTCTCTCACACATGGACTTTCCACATTTTTATCCCTTCTCAGTTTGATCATGAAATTAAAAGTATGGTTTATGCCTCTCTTAGAAATCTGAGATGTCATTCATTCGCCTTTTCTAACACACACAGAGAAATAACTTGATGGCAAAAGAGAGACACTAGGATGAAAACATGCTGGTTTTAAAAGAAATCTTTATTGTTGCAAGTATTGCATATGTTCCCCTTTCCTCCCCATTGATCTCTTCTAGTCCGCCCCCAGTCCCCACCCCACTGTTTGCGTCCTTGGGTTATGCATATATGTATACAAGTTTTTGGTTAGAGTCTTCCCACCCATCCACCCACCCACCCAATCCCGCCTTCCCTGGCCTTACATTAATATTGCAAAAGATTAAAGTATTTCAATCATGTCCACAATGAGTGAGAAGAGTGGAACCATCATAATACTCCACCTGCTAGACTGGCTTCATCACAATGTAAAGCCAGTAAAACTATCAAGGTCCTGCCAGTTTCAATAAGGTCTGTGGACATGACCTGAATAGCTGAATAGGGTTACCAGATTTAGCAAACAAAAGTATCACTTGGGCTAGTTAAATTTGAATTTCAAATTAACAAAGAATATATTTTTAGTATATGTATGTCCCAAGCATTGCACAGCATTCCAGATAATGCATGAGACATACTTCTAAATAATTACTTATTTCTTTATATAAAATCCAAACTTAACCAGGTGCCCTGTGTTTTATGTGGTAAGCTTAGAAATGAAACACACAATGAAAGAGGCAGTTCTCAATAAGATACATCAGACTATTCCTCTGCAAGAGGAAGCAAGTGTCACACATGAGAGGATTCATAGCATGGTGAGGCCAGTATGGTGACAAATTAATGGAAGCGAAGCTAAGTTTTCTATGGAGAGACTTAGCTCAGTAAGGACAGTTTGCTTCAGTGAAAGTCATGCAACATACCCTGAAGAATGTATATTGTTTGATTTTAAAAATTCATTTCACTCAACAAGTATTTATTGTCTATCCTTTGCCCCGCACTGCCCTGTGGTGTTTCTTATTAAACAAAGAAAAAACAAATTTAGACAGAGATGGGTGCATAAACTGACCATGTGATGGTGTTCAGTATCTAGCAGTTCATAAATAAACACTTTGCCCTTTTCTCTCTTTCCTCATTTCTAAGTGTGATTTGCACAAGCTGCTCCATGAATTAGCTGCTCATCTGCCTAAAAATGAGTGATATGATCATGCTTGCGTATCTTACTAGTGTTCTTTTGATTCTTTGAATTTCTAGAACTCTTTATGGACTGCACCATATTATTCAATTCTTAATTACAACCTATCCTAGATTATTTTGGTCTGCTTGTTGCACAGATACGAACTTGCCTCAAAAACAAAACTTTCATAAATATTTTGCTTCCCTTTAGGAACTTGTGATAACTGATTTACTGAAGAAAGATTTTAATTTGCTTGAAAATTTACTCAGGAACTTTCAAAGAAATTCGTATCAGTTAATATTTATTTCAAATTATTCCTGTAAAAACAAAATGGGATTATGTATAATTGAGAGAGACTTTCCTCATGTTAGCTATTTTTTATTTTGTATTCAGATGGAACTACATGCCTTCCTTATAGGTTGGCCTCTTAGAGTAGCTTGAAACCCAGGAAATAGAGGAACTATTGCATTGCATCTATTAAATGAGTTAATATATAATGATGATTTGTATTACTTGTTTTTAATTTTAATGGCTTCAGCAATGATTTAAATACCCAAAGGAAACAGGTTTTACCAGCATGAAGAGTTAGCCAATAATCATAACAATAATGAACTACAATTGGAAAATCAACATAGAAAGTCTTTTGTGCAGAGGGCCTCATAATATGTCCTGTTCGGTGACTTTCTTATAAGATTGGCAAATACACACACATTTAAAAATCATTTGGCCCTTATCACTATACCTTTCCTTATTTATTTTGTTATGGTTCTAATAAAATATTGAATTTTCTTTAGAAAAGTAGTTATTTTTCATGTTTTCTTGAAAGCAAATTTCACCCTACTCACTGTCCTTTTACTGAAATAACTCTTTAATGATAGGTCATCAATAAACTAAGGAACTTTACATTTCATAAATCATTAATTAATTTACTTTAAATTAATGTAAGAGGCCAAAAAAGCCACATATGTTGATTAAGACTGAATAAAAATAGAGAGAAACTTGAAACTTGAGACAGTTTAGGGGAAGCTTTTGACCCCAAACACAACCTTAAAGGAGATAAGTCCTTTGCTGTGGTTTTAAGTAGTGTGGCGCCTAAACAACATGATAAATGTGCTGACATTTACAGAGGCCCCAATTAGAGCCAAGATATTTTAATGCACTCTTTGGCATCTCAGAGCACACACACTCTATATGAAAGACTTTTAGATTTATGGTGTGAAAGCAGCCTAGCATATAGACCACAGCTCTTTCTTTCTTAAGCTTTTTTAACAAGGAAAATTCCAAACATATACAGAAGTAGAGAGAATAGTATCATAAACCCTCACATATCCCTCCCCATTTCCAGCAATTCTCAATGCATGGCCAATTTTGTTTTCACCTATCCCCTCACCCTCTCTCCCACCCATGGGTTCTTTTGAAGGAAATGCCAAACATCATGAATATTTCCATGTATATCTCTAAAAGATATACAGTCTTAAAAAAACAATACAATCCTCACACTTTAAAGAGAGAACAATTCCTCAATCAAATATCCAATCTGTGTCCAGATTTTCTTGACTCGCTCATAACTTTAAAAGAAAATTTGTTTAATTCAGGATCCAAATACGCTCACACATTATAATTGTTACTTGGTTGATGTATCTTCCAAGCTCTTAGTCTATAGATTCTTTTTCTGTCCCTGAAGTTTATTGGAGGAAAGTGTTCAAATGCTGTAGAACTTTTCAGTCTAGATTTTGCTGATTGCATTCCCGCAGTTTTACTTCAAATGGTGATATTCTAGTTCTATTGTGTCTTCTGCATTAACTGAAAGAGTTCTATCAAGACGCATTCTCTCATCAATTTTTCAATTTCCCTACGATGCAGCCCTTATTTAAAAACAACAACAAACAAACAACAAGGTGAGAAATATGCTTGATTTTTCAAAATAGAAAGTTGGTTTGTAGGACCCTCTCAAGGTGCCCAGTGAGTTTTCAATGTTTCCTCCCCTTGCTTCCATCATTCTATTGCACTTTTCTAAGCATTTGCTTGAAAATTTACTCAGGAACTGCTCTTTTGTTTTGATAATTCCTTTCCTAATATGTATAGACCACACTTTTTCCTAAAAGCCTTTTATCTATTTTCTTCTCATTCTAGTATTTCAATATCTAATAGAAACAGAACAGAAAAGGTATTTACACACATTTCACAGCTCAAAATAAGGATTCTTATAGGTAACTAACCTATGTATGATGTTTTCTCACATAACACTGAGTATAACTATTCACTCTTAAGTTTATTTTCAAGGGAAAGAGGGTCAGGAAAATATTGCTTAAAGAAAAATAAATTGAATTGCATAATTAATAACTTTTAAGAACCACCAAGATGTGTAATAACTGTTTCAGCTAAATGGTACTCTAAAACACAAAATGATTGAAAAACAGAAATTATTTTAGAATTGAAATCGCATTCCATTGAATTGACTTTGTTTAGAATTTGATGTCACAACCAATTATGCCAATCTTCTACTGAATATATTAGATGTTAAAAATGTAATTAATACAGGAAAGTAAATTATTTTGATGATGTATATATCTAAATGTTGTTGAAAGTTTTAATTTTTTTAAATGATAAAAATCATATTAAATTCAGGATCACTTCTTTTAAAGCCATCCATAATTTGTTTAACTTATGTGGGTTGGATGGGCTCTCTCCTTTCAATTCGGATGGTTAGAATTTGTTTAAACTTACCACATCAACACACTAGCTTGGAAACACTTTTTGATGTGAGGGCTTACAAGAGTTCCTTTTGTGGTATTTTATAATTTCTCCAAGTTATATTTATAATGGAAATTGCATTGGGGATGATTTCTCTGTATTTATGAAGTTGTAAAATTCATATCTTTGGAAGTGAGTAAAATATGGAATCAAATGTATGAAAGTCACAGATATAATTAATATTGTATAAATAAGTCAGTCTTATATTTGGTAATCTTAAATTTTGTTCTTTCAATTAAGTTGATATCCATACTCACTGTAGTTTATTTTTATGTGCATGGCATGGCGTATGGCGTTAATTCTTGTCACATAATAAAAAATTAGTGGTTTAAAATGAGCATGCTGCCTGCAAAAATTAGCTTAAGGAAACTAATATTTTTAAGGATAAAATATAGAGTATCAAGTATTTTATTACAATACCAGTTATTTTTAGTAATGTTTAATAGATATTTAAAATATTTTTTCTTTATTTCAATAGTTATTCATGTCCATAGAAGACATCTTTGACATTTTTAAAAAGTAAAATCAGAATATAGGCAATTTAAATATAGAATCTTCCTAAGTTTTAATTTGTTCTGAAAGCTGTTTTAGTTGTCCACACCTAAAACCAAAAGCAATTCTTTTAGAAATGCATTTTATGTAGGTTTCCCAAATTAATTAATTGTTTTTTAGTAAGATGACTTTTCTGCTAATTATATTTCAACTGTTATGTATAAACTAATGCATATAAGTAAAACAGCAGGGGTGAATAGAATAAGCAGGTATAAGGCAAACATATTGACTTGGGAACCAAAACTCAAATGGAGAGGGTAGCAGTGTGTAAGCAAACTAGTACAAGATGCTTTAGAGGGGGAAATAAGAGCTAAACAAATTGGAGTTCCATTAAATTGAGAAAATATAAAGAGAACTTGCATTGAGTTAAAAAAATATGGATAGCATTATGCTAAGTGAAATAAGCCAGTCAGAGAAAGATAAATATCACATGATCTCACTCATTTATGAAATATAATGCACAACATAAACTGGTGAACAAAAACAGATCTAGAGACAGAGAAACATCGATCAGGCCATCAAACCTCAGAGGGAAGGCAGGGGAGGGGGCGGGTAAGGGGGAGAGATCAACCAAAGGTCTTGTATGCATGCATATAGGCCTATCAATGGATACAGACAACAGGGGGGTGAGGGCATGAGTGGGGGGATGGGGGATAATGAGGGGATAAGGACACATATGTAATAACTTAATCAATAAAGAAATTAAAAAAATAAAAATAAAAAAATATGGAGAGAATAAAAATGTCATTTTCCTAGAATAAATACTTAATATTTTGAATGCTCCTTTTCAGATATGTGCAGCTATGTACTTAGCTAATATTTATTGTGTTTGTTCTGCCGGGCAGTATGCTAATTAATTTATCTTACTTAAATCTCAAGGCAAGTGGATACTGTTCAGGAACATTGGTTTGTAATCTAATCCAATAGTAGCTGAAGTTTTAGTTGAATAATATTTATTTCCTAGAGTAAGCACATAATTGACAAGTGGAAAAATGTCTTCAGACCAGAATATTTCTTAGTTATTCTAATAACTCTAAAATAGTCATTAAACCTAGACTTTGCTAGCTCAAATAAAAAATATTATTTTGTTTATATTGCAACTATATATTTACATCATCAAAGATTACACCCAAAATTTATTAGTGGTAACAGCATAAGGAAAGGTTGATAATGATTTCAATATGTCTGAGCTAATTAATAAAATCCCTATTAGAAAGAATAAATATTTATTGTGGAAAGCTAGAACCATAAAAAAGCATAAAGAACAAAATAAAAAGGGTTACCTATAATCTCACCACTATTCAGTAATAATAATCATTACTCCCCTAACCAGTTTGGCTCAGTGGATAGAGCGTCAGCCTTCGGACTGAAGCGTCCCAGGTTCGATTCCGGTCAAGGGCATGTACCTTGGTTGTGGGCACATCTCCAGTAGGAGGTGTGCAGGAGGCAGCTGATCGATGTTTCTCTCTCATCGGTGTTTCTAACTCTCTATCCCTCTCCTTTCCTCTTTGTAAAAAATAAATAAAATATATTTTAAAAAATAACAATCATTACTAGTTTAGTGTGTATTATTTAATAATTTTCTTATGTGTGTTTGTGTGCATGTGTACATGTGTATTTTTATACAAAATATGGTTACCCTATGCAGACAGTTTTGTTACATCATAGCTGCCACTGTTTAGTGTGGCATGAGACATATCTCAGTACTGAGTGCTGTTTAAGAACTCTGAAATCTGACTGCCTGGTGGATGAAATTCTGGTTCTATCGCTTGCTAGCTGTGTGGCCTTGGAAAGTCACAGATCCTCCTAAGCCTGACTCCTCATTGGCAACATGAGGATAACAGAGT
The DNA here is from genome assembly GCA_026230045.1 of Corynorhinus townsendii. Classification (NCBI taxonomy): domain Eukaryota; kingdom Metazoa; phylum Chordata; class Mammalia; order Chiroptera; family Vespertilionidae; genus Corynorhinus; species Corynorhinus townsendii. The sequence continues at coordinate 10,224,790 of JAPDVU010000002.1, forward strand.
AATAATAATAGTATCTAATTTATAGATTTAAGTTGGTAATGCTTGTGAAGTGTTTGGTTCAGGAAATATTTTATATTTTAATGGCAGTTCAGCGAGCCATCATTTTTACATGCTTTTAAAAAATGCATTGTTTCATAGAAAATTCTTTTATAAGTTAAGGCAGAATGTACACATGTTGATACACTAATTTTAAAAGATTGTGATTATTATAACTTTTGCTATAGTCATTTACATAAGACAATTAAATCGTGAAAGAAGCAACTTCATAGAAAGCACAAAACAAATGTAACTACCAACTGAAATATGAAAGTGGTTTATGAAAAATTTAAGTTAAATCCTCGACTTAAGTGGCCTCACTTCTATGTTGCACTTACTTGGTAAACAGTATTTAAAAAATATATATTTTTTACTGATTTCAGAGAGGAAAGGAGAGGGAGAGATAGAAACATCAATGATGAGAGAGAATTATTGATCTGCCCCCTCCTGCAGGCCACCTACTGGGGATCGAGCCCACAGCCCAGACATGTGCTCTGACCGGGAATCGAACCATGACCCGGTTCATAGATCAACGCTCAACCACTGAGCCGTGCCAACCAGGCTTTTTAAGTCACTATTTATTGCTCATTGGGACAAAAAGAGATTATAGCTTGAATATATAAGATCTGAATTTCCAGTATGTGATCAAGGTTTTCAATTGGTTAGTAAGTTTGTGTTGAAAGAAAATTTAACAGGTTAATGGGGCAGAAAACATTGTTTAAAAATGTCATTCCTGGTCTAGCACTGTGGTTAATATTTTACTGACTTACATGTTTTCCTGTTCATGCTTATTGAGTCCCTGAAATCCCAAGATTCAAAGAAATTAATTAACCCAGAGAGTTCCTATCTGCAAGCATGCCACTTCTGGGAATAAGTGTGTCTATGGTAAAATCAAGCCACTTTAAACACTGCGTAGTATTACAGGACAGGGCTGAGTTATATAACAACTGTTACTTTTTAAATGTCTCAGTAATGTGCTGTGGAACCAGGAACTTCATTTGATTTTTCTCCAAGATCGCACAGTGAAATCCCCCTGCTGGGTGACAGGTGGCGTATGTGAGCATCATAGTAACAGATGTTTTCCAACGTCTTCTCCCTCCGTATGATCACAACTGAGCATGTCATTTGCAAGGGTATCTCTCTATTTTGTCTTCATATCCCTCTGAATGTCTCCTGTCCTGTGGTCCCATTGCTTCTTTCAAGTGGTTGCTCAAGTGTTTCATAGAAGATGAAAGATCTAGAAGCACTATAATAAAATATTGAAAATGTTAATGATCTCAACCATGCTGATTTATGTTCAAGGGTCCAAACTCTTATTTTATTTGTTCATTTACTTTGATAGTTTGGAAGGCTGGTGTAGGATTACTGTGATTAACAGTTCCAAAATCCTGAAACGGTAATGGTCAGAGAAGGGATCTCAGTAATAGAGCACTAATTGCCAGCATGCCTCTATTTTTCATTAATAATGTACTAAATTGTATATCTCTTGAAAGCTGAGATGTTTTACTTTTCTTTGTATTCCAATATGTTGCCTAATCTATAATGTTAATAAATATTTGTTGAATATCCGGTGACAATTTATACCCATCCATTGTCTTTCTTCTTCCTTTATGGTCTTCCAATAGGTATGTGTTGGAACTTCTGCATATAACTGATTGGCATTTACATTTTGTAACATTTTTTCCATCTTTAGTGTCTTAAATTTTACATTCTGGAAGATTTCCTGGTCATCATCTTCCAGATTGGTAATAAAAAATTGCCCATTTAAAAAAATTATCTTTAGTGTTGAAAGTATTATAGATGTCCCCCTCTCCTCCACCAAAGGACCCTTCCTCACCACTCCCACCTCCTCCCCAGGCCTTCACTGCACTATTGTAATTTCCCATTTTATTAAGCATTCTTATTGATTATTTCAACTAATTTTGGCAATTATACTTTAAATGTACGAAAATTTCTTGTTCTTTCATTGTGCCTTTTTTAATGGAAGCCCACTCTTATTTCAGACATGCAGCATCCCCAAATCTCTCTGAGCTTATTAATAGAGATTTCTAAAAGTTATTTATATTTTTTGCATTATTTCCAATTCTTCAGTGATTACTTGGTTTTCTCTGCACAGATTTTGTAACTGGTGAGTCTCAGTGTATCACTAATACTTACCTGCCAAGCCAATGAATCTCTTTGCCAGCAGGTTTTGCTCTGCAGATCTGTAGGTCTGTTGTCCTAAGGCCCTTTCTAGTATGGATATAGGCCTGACTGAGCCAGTCCTGCTGCCAGGCAAGCCTCTTTTTAGATGAAAAGTTCTCTTTAGTGCAGGCAAGCTGGCAATGACCATAAGGGTGGAGGACTTTACTTTGGGGGTGGAGTACTTTGATTGCTTTTGTTCTGAGTAGAACTGCTTCTCTTTCCCTATTCCCAACACTCAGCTCCATTGAACAGGTCCAGAGTTAGCCACTGCTGTTTCTGCCTCTCTTCTCAACCACTGCAACTGCCACGTGGGACCATCCAAGAGAATCTTCTGCTCAGATAAAGGTGAGATCTTGAGCTGGGACAGAGACTATGGTGAGCTGCTCTGTACACACTGAGGAAAGGGTGGCAGCTGAATGAAGCAGCAGTTCTATAAATGCTTTTTCCCCATAGGTTCACTCTAGGCCACCTAGAGCTCTCTCTTACTCTCTGTAATTCATAATTCCACATTTAGAGCCATTTTATTTTATTTTTTCACCACTGATAACAGTTCCATTCACCTATAACTTTCACTCATGTAGGTAGTAAGATGTGATTTCTTTGATCTAGATTATACAACCCTATTTGCTTACTGTCTCCTAAAATTTTGTTAACCTTTATTATCTGTTCATGGCAGCTACACTTTCCAATTTTAGCATTCATATGGGCTTATTTACTTATTTTTGGTAATATATTTTACTCTCATTTTAATAGTATAAAGGAAAAACATTATTAATATAAAAGAAAATGGAGTATTTGATAAATAGGATTTAGATATAGGCATAATTTCTGAATGTTGAAAACTGCATGTCAGTCAGTTCTTTTGGCATAAAGAGATGGAAATAAAAAGAAATTTTAGTGAAGAAGTGGTGATTTCCAACATTTGGACCACGTTCAGGAAAACCAACTTAATGTGAAATAACATCTTTGGGCTAGTAAAATGGGGGGTAAGTTTATATCTCAAGCCTTAAAGGTCACCAAAGTGATAAGAAGAGAGAGTGGTTACTAGAATGAAGAAAAACTATATAAAAAAAGAGTTATCCTATAGGAGCTGTGGCCTTTGATAGAGGGATAGAATCAACCAATAGGAAGGAAATAAAATAAATATTTTATTTCACTCCTATCCCTCTTCTGATCTGCTGTTGACTCCCATTAACTGAACCCAAATAGTAGCCAGAAAATGCGAGAGGTTATTGATGTCTTCTGTATAGGTGAGCTTCCAAGGCACAGAATAGGGTAGAGAAAGATGGAGAGTGGATCTGGACAAACAAATGGAATATACCCAGCAGAGCTCACCCTTCTGTATGCGTTCTTGCACTTTGTTCACATGCAAGAATACAAATTGCCATTATCTATGTTGATGGCAATTCAGTGATTTGTCTGCCTGAAACTTAAAACAGAAGGAATCACCAGTGTGCTCATATAAGTAAAGGAAAAGGGAAGGTAAAAAGTAGAAAAATAATTAACATAACATTTTACTGCTGAAATGCCCATTTCTGACGGTCGTCATGAGGCCTAATTTGGTACTTACCACCATTTTCTTCACTACTCAGTCCATGCTGATTTTACCTCTGCTAGCACCTCAGCTTGTGGAGTTATTTACCTGGTGAGATAATCTTATATTAGCTCAGTCCACGGTGGTCCAGTCTTTACTGTGTCCCTATAGTTTCCATTGACTGGGGCTCTTGGGAAAGGAAGTACCAATAAACACCCCAGTAAATCCCCTGGGTTCTACACATAGACTTCCTTGTGCCAATTGTGTAGCAGGTACTCAATTTTACCTTTGTGGTTGGGATCAATCACTTCAGTCAATATGTGACCTCATTTTCTTTTGATGGGCTCAATGGTATAAGGAGCTCTCAATGGCCATGGGAAAAGTGTAAGGTTTCTTTGTAAGGAATACAACTCCAAATCCACTTAACCCAAGGTTGTGGGGATGGAGTTAAAATTCTCAAGTGATTTATTTTGGTAATAATGAAAATTTTATTCTTACCTCTGTATTTTAGTTCTTTTCCCATATATTCTGGTTATGGAAATGATGGGCCTGTATAGTAAGCACTGTTTAATTCATATCACTTGTATTGTAATACAAAACCCCAATCTACAGATTGTTGTTTTCCATTTGGTGAGTTAACTGAGTCCTTAGTTGGCCATGATATTGTTACATCAAGCCAGCATGGGCACATGATAAAGTCAGTAAAATCTGTGGTTATGAGCCCATTGTCTCATATTATTTACTTCAAACTGAGTGTTCTTTTGGGAGATGATGTTGTTTGGGGGCCCACAGTGATGGACAAAGTTAAACAATGAAGAGCTTTTTGGGGCAGACCAAAGTAGAGAAAAGAGTGGATCTGTAGGAAAATATAGCAAACAAGTAAACTGGACAGTTTGACAAGGAGAAGGAGAAGAAGAAGTTGAAGGAGAAGAAAGAGAAGAAAAAAAGACAGAAGAAAGGAGGAGGAAGAGATGGAGGAAGAAAAGGCAAGGAGCGGAGTAAGGATAAGGATGAAAAAGGGGGGAGGGTGCTGGATTAAAGAATGTTTAGAAAAAAATAATTTACCAGGGTTAAATGCAGATAGGATATCAATAAGACACAGTCTTTCTTATAACTTTGTTCTCTTAAAATTATCAGGAAAAGACAATATGGATTCCAGTTAAAAAGCAAATCTTAATGGAGGAAAAAAAAATAATAGGTAAACTCTTCTTAACTTTAAAACATTATGATGGTAACTCATATCTAATGCAAGGGTTATAGTCTTTGCCAACAAAGTAGTTCTGTTAGGTTGTTGTGATCAGAGGAAGTAGTCAAAAAAGTTTTCAACTAGCGAGATAATCTGTCATTCAATCAACTGAGTACTTATCCTGTCATAAACTGCTCAAAGCACTAGATCTAGGGAAAGGAAAACCCAACCCCTATCATAAGCCAGCAGTTTAGTAGGGAAACACACATGCAAAACAACATATATAATAAAAGTGACAATCACTGTGTACAACTTGTGATGTGATGCCCTCCCCACACCACCCCCTCAAACAAAAAAGTTGGCTCAAAGTGCCAGGATGGGAATGGAGAAGGGTCAGAGTGAGTTCAGAGGAAGTTTCACAAAATATTTGACTCTTGGGTGGAGGGTGAGTGAGGTATTATCCCAATAAACAACAGAGGAAGAAAAATATCACAGGTAGTAATGAAAGCAAGTGTAATTGTTAACAGTGTCTGGGGCAGAGGTGAAAATCAAAAGAGTTCACCGCAAAAGGTACTCTGATGAGAGGCTTATTAAAAAGCTCATGACTACAAGGTAAATGGAATATGGAGGGAAAAAGAAATGGCTGCTGCTCCCAAAACAAAAGCTGGGAAACAGTTTTAAAGCAGTCGAGGTAGAAAGACAGTGTCTAAGTGTGATGTCTAAGTAGGCAGAGGCATGATTCTTTGGCGCTTGTGCAATGGAACTACATGCTTCTTCATGCCTGCATGTCTCATTAGCATGTTAAATCTACACCCAAGGGTATGGTTTTTACTATTATAATGAGGGTAAGGTCACACAGTGGTTGTTCTGGGCCTTAGCTGTTCTGGGTCGAGAAAATCTCTTTGTCCCAGTGAGACCTGTTGTCAATGTGACCACTAATTAGGTAAAAGTTTTTTTTGTGTGTTTTTAAAAATATATTTTTATTGATGTCAGAGAGGAAGGAAGAGGGAGAGAGAGAAACATCAATGATGAAAGAATCATTGATTGGCTGCCTCCTGCACACCTCCTACTGGGGATCGAACCCACAACCTAGGTATGTGCCCCAACTGGGAATCTAACCGTGACCTCATAGGTTAACACTCAACCACTGAGTCACATTAACTGGGCAGGCACAGGGTTTGAAGGGAGATCAATGGAAGTTCTAATCATATCTAGGAGAGGCTCAGCCTGAATCAGGATTATAGGTAGGGATGAAATATTTAGGCTATTACTTCAGTATGTCCCAAATAGATAATATGAAAAGAAAAGGTCAGAGAATAAGGCTGGGGAAGAAACAGAAAGCTGATGTGAATTGTTTGTATTTCCCCTTTCATTATTATGTAGAATGACTGGTATCTAAAGCATTTTAGATTCTATATGCATGAGAATAAGATAAGCCACAAATAGATTTTTTTCTGTCAGTACTCATTTTAATAGCTATACAATTCTGGACCTTATAATAGTTATTACCACCTGAGATCTGTTGTTGAGAACCATTTGCCTCTTTGACCCCCTGAAAATGATAACTGAATTATCCAGTATGCTATAACTTCTAGACTAGAGGCCCAGTGCACGAAATTCTTGCAGGGGTAGGGTCTCTAGGCCTGGCCAGTGACCATGGATGATCAGGGCCTTCTGGCTGTCTGCTGGGGCCTTCCTTTGTTCTGCACCAACCCCTGGTGGTCAGCGCACGTAATAGTGAGCGATCGAACTCCTGGTCTCCTGGTCGAACTCTCAAGGGGACAATTTGCATATTAGGCTTTTATATATATAGATGAGTGCATTAAAAAAGAAAAGCTGTAGTACCTTTACACAATGGAATATTACATGGCCCTAAAAAAGAAAATCTTACCTTTTGCAATAGCACAGATGTGACCTCATAAGACTCCCATACAGGCCCAGTATGACCATTCCCTTAAGCATTAAGCCCTAGAGATAACATCTAGGCCTCAGTTGTGTTTCAGCTCCAGGCCCAGAAAAGCAGCAAAAGCAGACAAGAGATGCCATGGATGACTTCAGAACTAGCTGCATTGACTAATGGCTCCCTGCCCTGGCACTGACCAATCAGTGGAAACCATGGTCCTGAACCGACACACCTGGAAAGCTGATGAATATTCTATTGAAATCTTCCCTTGGACTTCCAGGTAAAAGCCCTTAGGATGGAGGACCTGGTGCCAGCTGTCTCTATGGAGCAAGCCGTGCCTCTCCCACCCCTTCCCTCAGATGAGTTTTCGTTGCCTCTGTCTTTCTCCTAAGCCCCAAGATCCCTTCTTCTGCCCCTGTAACTTGCTTCCTGAGTCCATTTCTTCTACAGCTCACTCTTTCTATCTCTGTGACTTTCTAGATAAAAATTCTCTTATAGTTTGAGTCTTGCCTCTGAATTCTTTCTTAACCAGAACTCAAGTACCAAGATTGCTGAACTGAAGTCCAATAGCTGGCAGCCATGTTTGCTGCCAATAGCTATGGTTATTTTTAATACATTTGTTTTTAACTTTTCAACTAGAGTTATAAGTAAATTTTAATTAATTTCTTAGCATAATTAAAGTTATTTTTACATCTCTTTTAAAGAGATAGAGAGAATCGCAGCTTTATGATTAGAAAATAATTGACTATGGGAAAAGCAGCTAAAGTAGTTAAAATTAAATGATAATGAAATTCTTAGTATCTGTATTTGTCTCTGGCATAGTTAACTTATTCATCATATATAACTTACCTATTATGAATTTTAGTTTTAATTAATAGATTATTACATGTCTTGGCTTCTATATATAATATCATATTACATGGTAAAGATGAACACACGACAATTTACATGAAATATTCTATTAAGTTTTAAAGAATTCCACTAGATTATTTTAAAACATCCACCCACTCTTAGCTAGCTTGTATCTCAAATACTTAAGGTCACTGAAGACCAAAATAAAATGTGTCATTTTTGGAGGGACATGAAAATATTGTCCACAGTTTTTCATGTTTTCATTACCAAAGAGAGTGAACTGAGTCTCCAGGGCCCGGAGCTGGGACACTGAGCCATGCTTACATTCTTAGTTAGCTCGAGAACAAACAGTTCAAGTACATACATGACACATTCTTAGACTTTCCTTGGCAAGATTGCAGAAATGTTTCAGCTACTGACATGTTATTTAATTTTTATTTTTTTTCTGGCACCACTGGTGTCAAAACATGCCTGCAAACTGTTGTTTGTTTTGCCTTTTTGGTTTCCTATGTGTGAAAGTGTGTTTTTCCCAGACAGGACAGGCTGTAACATATGAAAGAAAAGAACAAGTGACCCTGGTTTTTATTCTCTGCCTGGCAAGCCAGTGCCTGAACGAATAGAGCTCAGCAACACTTTAAAACACAACACTCATGAGCATATTTACACATTCACAGGTTTGCATGCATAGTTCATTAACTTCACTTTCAATGGCTGAGAAAAAACAAAGGAGAAGAAAAAAAACACATAGCTATAAAATTATGAGCATCAGGAATAATTCTCCGGAAACAAGTCTGATGTTTTTCTCATCACTTGCCTATTCAGAACCTTTAGAATTTACAGATAATTAAATCAGCAATTTCTGTTCTCATTTCTCCCTAATATCTGCTGGTTGCTTTCGATAGTGAAATTAACAAGAAAACCAGTGTGCCATTAGCTCACTTTTATGCGGTTTTCTTCTTTCCAAACATTCCTTTTGCTCTATATCATGAGTATCACCCAGTCTAGAATCCTTTCTGAAACAAGTTGAGACATTTATTTTAGAAAGAAAAAAACAAAAACCAGAAAGAAGGTTCTCCAGAAGGTATTTAATTATAGTTTTTAATCTTTGGAAAATAAATTATATAAATATTTTACATATTCTCATCTAATATATAGCAACATGGTATTAATGTTAGCAGAATATTAATTCTCTAGTGATAAGTTTTGTCTACAAATACTTGTGTATACTATTAATATGCAAATAAAGCATCCCTGAAATTTATGCTAATGAATAATTTTAAATTAAATTCATTTATTTTGTTGTTTTTTTCTTGTTAATATTCCAAGCCTTTTGGTCTACTTCTTTCCCAATTAGATATTATCAGATACATTAGTTTGATGAAACTGCAAATATTCAACAATAATTTAATAACCATATGAATTTAGTTGAGAAATATTCAGGAATATAGCTAATATTCATAGAGAATTATAGCTAAAATAAAATTATTTCCATTTAAGTTTTTTTAACATTCTGGGTGGTATAAAATGTCAAGTTAAAACTTGGAAATGTTTCTATATCTTTAATAGTACTGTAATATAATAATAAAACACAAGTAATTTCAATATTTTTAATAGTAGTTTTATGTAATAATAGCACATCATTCATGAAAATAAGAGAACTAAAAAATGACTTTGCAATATTCCTGCTGGGACCCTTCAGATTTCTACTGATTCCCAGGTCTGTCTATTTGCTGCTGGTGTGTGATTTGCAAGTTCAATCTCAGTTTCATAGACACTTGAAACAAAGGGACTAGACTAGATGGGTGAGTGAGTGAGTGTGTATGACTGTGTGTGCATGATGTCATCTCTTTGTATACGCTGTGCTTGAGAGAAAGATAAGATAGCAAAAGGGAGAACTACTCTTCCCGCTCCCACACTGCTGCCCTCTGAACCAGGAGGACGGGCAGCAATGACGTGAGAACTTGGATGTGCTCCAGTGACTTCTGGAACATTTAGCCTCAGTGCTCACAGCTTCCAAGAGTGAAGCAAGGACTTTGAGGGATATCTGGAAGTCCTTTGAAAAACTTATGTAATAAAATATTTTTTTCTCTTGCAAGCAAAAGTTTTTAATTAGGTTTACATCGTTTATTGTTTGTGCAAACGTTACCAGTTATAAAATTTTAGGCTGTTAATTTGGCCTTATAAATTGTGTGAAGCCTGCCATGGTGCACTGAAATGGTGTTCATTCATGTTCACTCCTTGGTGGGCCAAAGGAATACGTATACCCCACCACAGTACCTAGGATAAACCTTTATTTATTCTGGTATGTCCTGGAGCTTACGTCCCTCAGAGAACATTTGAACATTTATTTTAAAGAGCCAATTTTTAAAGCAACTACAAAGATTAAAAGGAGTGGCGTTCATGGTCCCTAAAAAGTCACTCTTGTGACCAAAGTGTGATTTGACAATCTTTTGTATTGTTTTCATACATTTTACATAATTCACATAATACAATTTAATTAAGGGACTGGTCAAAATCATCTTCTAATTTCTGTAGCAATCAGTTTAAGTTTGGAAGAATACTATTCTTTACATGAAACTACCCTATTTATCTTTAGTTATATATTTTATATTTTACATATTTTTAATATTAATTTTTTGATATTGAATATATAATTTAATTAATGTTTTAGATGTCTAAGTATGATTTTAAAGGTGCAAATAAGAGAAATATTAAGAGCAAACAAAATACAGAACTTACTATGCATTATATTTCTTTCTGAAGTGATTTAACATATACAGTATACTTAATTTATTTAATCCTCACAATAATCATTTATCTATCTCTAGTTCATACATGAGTAGTTGAGGCATGGAAAATTTTTATAAATTTCCCAAGTTACACAACTAATAAGTTGTAGAGCTGAGGTTCCAACCTATGTTGTCTGGCACAGTAGTCAGCCTTAGTGACTGCTGTGTCTTACCGTAGAGTGAAGGTTAACACAAAATAGAAACTTCAAAGTAAGTGCTTAATAACAGAAAACCAAACACACTAATATTAATTTTGCCTAAGTTTGGCCTTTGAATAATTTAATAGCTATGTAAACAGAGGTACACAACTCCTATTGTGATGCTCTAAATATTCAGGCAACATTAGTCAAGCATCACTAAATACATAGGAATGTTAATTTAGAAAGGAAAACAGACTTTGAAATATTAAGCATGTGATATTTGAAAAAGGTGGCTCATAATGCTTTAAAAGGTAGAAGTAAATCATGTGGTTTTTAATTTATTGGTTAATGACTAAAATGACCTGAATTCTAATTGCGTACCAGAAGTAGTTAGTTGAGTACATTCATTTTTAACTTTAAAAGTTGTTCAAACACAGCCTCAGGTGTTCAGAATTTTCTTGTCTACTGATGTTCACTCTTTCACACTCAACTCCAGTCAACAACCCAACTTGATGTACATTTTGTTTCTGATAGAAGAATAAATAATTGCTAGTGAATAGAACTGCTTAGGTCCCTGCTTTCATGAAACCTATATTCTTTTGAAGGATGCAAACAACTAACTCCATAACTATAACACAATTCATTGAGCTGGGTGAAATGGAACACACGCACAGAGCCTTCCTGGCTCAGAGGAAGGGTGCATAAGACCACCCTGTATGGGGAGTCAGGAGGAGGAATAGTTTTCTAGGCAGCATGGGGAAAGCCTTGAAGAACAGAGAGCCAAGGCATATAAAAAAATCTCCAAAAATTGAAGAGTGATGGTGGAGAATTAGGGCTCTGGATTTAGACTTTTCTGAGTTCAAATCAGAACTTCACCATTTTCTAAATGATATGATATTTTGTGACATAGGAAAGGCTACCTTGCTTTTCAAATTCCCAGCTAGAAATTCATCCTACCTTGAAAATATTTAGGAAGGATTACAGGTGATTTAGAATGTAAAGCAAGCTCTTGATTAGCGCTCTTGAGTTCACTGCAGCTAAGCTACAGAGCTGATGGTAAGAATGCTGAGAGAGGTGGCTAGAAGATTTAGCCTCGGGTGGCCATGTTGGCCATGTCCAGAGTTTGGACTTAGTCCTAAGAGGAATAGAAAAGATCTGAAAGGCTTAAAATAAGAAGTTATACCATCGGAGTTGCATTTTGAAAGTAATTAACATTGAGATGTAGTCATGTTGTACAGCAAAAATAAAAAATATTTTATTTTGTAAGGTGTTGAAGACAAGGCTGAATAAAAGCAAACATGCGAACAGCAGCAGCAACCAAACTCACTACTCTAGAAATGTACACTTTACATATTTTTTCTTATACATAGAAAGATCCTGGAAGCCAAATGGGATCTTAGAAACCCGCCTACATACAGACAATGTCTTTGGATCACAAAACCATTACATAACTTGTTCATAATTTTTAGAAAAATGTATGGACATTTTAGTCGTTGACATACCCACATGTGCAGACAAATAGAAATCACATGCCTAGCAGATGGTCAGAAATTTGATTACACTTGACTTCAGTATTGTAACATTTGTGATTTTTATATACTTAGACTGTTGTTGCCTGTTACTTATTATGTTGTGATTGCTTTCAATAAATGTTTGCTGAATCAATGTTTATATGCAAGTCACTTTAGTTTTATACTTACTGTCACTTCTTATTGATCTATTCATGTATTGTCTTACCACATAATATAACATTGTATGTTCCCTCTTAGATTATTTGTTCTTTTTATTTCATTGTGTAGGATATGTACCTGATAAATATTGTTGACATTGCATTTCTTATGTGCCTGCATCATATTTCTCTGGGCTGAAATTAGTACCATTTCCTCCCTTCTTCAACATATAACTGTAAGTATTTTAAATACAGCATGGTCAGAGGCCCAACTATTTAGGAAAAAAAAATCTAGTGAGGTGGAAGCCTTTATATAATTGCAGAATCCTGAACCCTATTCCTGATTTACTGAATCAAAATGTTCTGGGTATGAGTTCCTTGGAACCTGCCTTTAAAAAATGTTGTTTAGAAGAATTCAAGTTCGAAAACCTCTTCCCAATGTGTGTGTCATTCTTTTCCGTTGAAGTGAAGAGAACTAAATCTTCTCAATGTTGTCATTTCTTTAATTATTACTTGACCGGTACAATCATATCCATGAGAGAGTGTCTTAATTTCTTCCAAATTAATCAGAAGAATAATTTCATGAAGAGTTGATGAATAAGCAGGTGTTTTAGTCTGAATGTTTGTGTTGCCCCATAATTAATATGTTGAAATCCCAATACTTAATGTAATGGTGTTAGGAGGTTGGGAAGTGATTAGATCATGAGGGTGGGCTCATTATGAATGGGATTAATGCTCTTATAAGAGATTCATGAGAGGTCCCCTGGCTCTTCTGTTAAGTGAGGACACAATAAGAAGGCTGTCCTACAAGAGGGCCCATCACCCAACCACTTGGGCACCCTGATCTCAGACTCCCTGCCTCAAAACCATGAGACACACAATTCTATTGTTTATAAGCTACCCAGTCTGGTCTTTTGTTATAGCAAACAGATGGAGTTAGCTGATAATATAGACGCTGATTAAGTAACTTCTGAAGTCAAAAAGATGATAATTTAAACGTTTTCACCTGAAGTGCATGCTCATATGGTATGTAACAATTTTTTTGTGTTTGATGTTTTTAAAGAATGACATAATATTTTCATGTGTACCAAAGCTGTAAGGAAGAACTAATTTTTAAGAATCAAGATTCAAAAGGAATACCCACAGACTCAAATAAGATTGAACATCTCACAATTAAACCTCAATTGTAAAATCCCGTGCTAGATTAAAAACATCCATGACATAAATCCAGGATGTGGAAAGAGCTGGACTCAGGACAGTTTACTTGCAAAAGGCAGATGTCTTTTAGTTGAATACAAGCTGCATATGAATCAATAATGTGAAGCAGTTGCCAACAATGGAGAAAGTGTTTTTACACTATAATGTTTCAGCAATAACAAAAGTAAGTACAAAATTATCATAATGCCATCAGCATTACACAATTTCAGTTGTTGCATATTCTCTTGCAGGCCTTGCACACATCCATGCATAACTAAGAGTTTAATACACATATCAATGTTCAAATGTTGCTTTTTCTATCTAATATCATATTATAAAGCTAATATGATTTCCATTAATTGTAAAATTTGCTGAAGGCAAGAAAAATTACTGCACAGCCTTGCTCCATGCATGACCCTGGCACACAGCAGCACATCTGGAGATGAGCTCCCAGGGGACCAACATCCTGCCAAGTGGATTCTTAGGGATTCATGAAAGTTTTTATCTACTTGAAGGCTCATTTCATTTTCCTAGTTTGTCTCTAGAGAGCACACAGTTAGGATCAATTGAATTTAACGCAACAATCTGTTATTGATCCTCTATTAAATTTAAGGCATTGGGCTTAGAGTTTAGGGCTAAATGGTAAACAAAGACAATACCTGCATCCACAGACCTTAGAGTCTAGTTGAAAAACAAGCATAAAACTTCTTTTTTAAAAAATTTCTTTATTGATTAAGGTATCACATATTTGTCCTCATCCCCCCATTGCCATCCCAAACCCCTCCCCACGCATGTCCCCACCCCCCTGTTGTCCGTGACCACTGGTTAGGCTTATATGCATGCATACAAGTCCTTTGGTTGAACTTCTTGTCAACTCCTTTTAAAGCCTTTGAGAGAAATGTCCAAAACGCTTTTCTAAAGAACTGCCTCAAATTTGTCTCCCACCAGGATTATGAGCAAGCTATTTCAACAGATACTTCTAGAAACATTGTATATTAACTTTTTTCTAGTTTTACATGAAAATGGTATATCATTTTAATTTCCATTTTTGTTACTAGTGCGAAAATATTTTTCAAGTATTTATTAATAATTATCATATGAATTGGTTGATCGTATATTCCCCTAATTTATTGCAGGAAACCGTAAAATTTCTACATGTTTAGTGTAGTAATAATATTTTCTAATTTCTTATAAAACTTATTGGGGATTCTTTTTAAATAATCAGATTTCAACCCAAAATTATATTAGCAAGCTCATTCTAAATTATCTGAAAAAAACAACAACAACACACCCAATAGAACATCTTTTAAAAATTAATGAAGAAAATTATCTAGTTAGTGAGTGAAATGGGCATAATTCAATTAGCATAGAGCAATGAAACCGAATAAGTAGTTTAGAAACTAACTTTGTTACATATTATAATTTTATTCAGAAGAAGAGCAATATTGGAAATCATTAGAGAAATGAAAGATTTTTCATTAAGTATCATTGGGGAAACTGGTTGTCTATTTTGAGAAAAAACCCCCCACAAAAAACATCACCAAATCATTTATATAATCTCTGACAAAATAGAAAAAAAATTCCAGATTGTTTCAAAAAGTAATTACTAAAATTCAATAAAAACTAATATGAAAAATGATCAATTCATTGAATAAGGGTGCATGTTTTGAGTAAAAAGAAAGATAAAATACTGTCATAAAATCTGTTTTCACATATTTTTCCTCAAATATAAAATATTGATTTGCTGAAAGAATACATGCAAGTCATAAAGTCAAATATTTATCCATAATTATATCCATATGCCTGAAAAAAATGACAAATTGTATAACTGTCTGAATTCTTGAATTATTGTGTGATTAATAGTTATTTCATCAGTATATTTCCATCTGCTTAGGAAAGAGCTCCTTTCTAACTCTAAATACAAATAAGTCAAGTAACTTAACACATTATTATTTTTATTTAAATGAGGAGTCTGAGGCTAAGTACTCTTCTTATGATCAAGGCCAAGCTTTATGAAGTGTGTCAACCCATAGATTTTTTTGACCCCGGAGACTAACTTCCTAAACTTTCTGTCTGTTATTTCCTTATGAATGGTGGCCCATAGCCAACTGGGCAGCAAGAGGCAGCATTCATCTTTAAGTAAGTCTTCAATGAATGTCTGCTGCGAATTATGCACTGAACTAGGGGACCCTCCTCCCACGTTTGCTCTTCTCTTCCCTTTGTCATCCCTATCCTTCATGGGGCCTAAGGATAGGGTGGAAGAGAAAATTCTAGTCATCTTTTCCAAGCAGGAGATCCCTCAAAGGCAAATTTCCCTTGAACTATTTCTTTGAATTTAATCCTCTTGAAATAAAAATACGATGGTTTTAGTAATATTTGTCTAAAAAATAAAATTGTCATAAAAATGTACTTTTGAAAACATGTACTTTTACTTTCATAAAAAAGTAAAATTGTACTAACCAGAGTGCATGAGATACAGTGTTTTGAATAATTGGACTTAATGGTTAATTAACCAAGTGAAAAATGAAAATTCCCTTTTCTTTCTATCTCTATTTGGCATATGTCCAAATACATCAATATGCATCACTGCCTTAGGAAGTTGAGTAAAATGCACTTGCAGTAAGTGAACTTGACATTCTATCTGCGTCATACCATGCCATTTATCAGTGTCCTTTCTAAAGTCTTTCAGTGAAGCTATTCAGGACGGAACAGATTGAGTTAAACCATGTGATTTTTTAAAGGATATGGCTTCTAAAGTTGCTTTCAGGGATAAATATTTGACATTGGCGATGGCAAGTGGAAAATATGGCTATAATGGAAGGATTTAGAATATCTGGTGTTCTTTCAAAAGTGATGTCTAAATTTTCTTCCCATCTCAATTTGCTAAAAGCTTCTGGCAATATAAGCATTAAATCTATAGGCCTTAGGCTATTTGGTTTCTGTGCCCCAGGGTCTTCATTGTAAAATAAAAGTTATATTGTTAGTACTTATTACACAGAATTCTTATGTAGATCATGAAAATAAAGAATATGGATTTAAAGAGCATTTGCAAGAAGTGACACACTTAGATACATAAGATTAATTGATGGAAATCACTAAAAGTACCTTCACTTAGTTTTTCCCAATGAAGACATCAGAACTGTGATTTTAAGAGTCAGTCAGCATTCATCCAATATCTGAAAGGGATTTTTCTATAAAACTCAAAGAAAACAATGGAAGGATTTTTTGACCAAAAATATATGACTAAATATGCTCCACAAAATTAGAACATCATTTACTGTACTGAATTCAAAATAATAAAGTAGTTAATATTGTATAGAATAATGTAAAGATAGTATGCAATGGAGTTTTGAGTTAATTTCTTTTTTCTCCTCTTGGGTGAACTCCATTCTGGTTCAGCCTGTATCACTCTGTTGCTTCTCGTATGCCTTGTATTTCTCAGGGGTTACACCAGGCTACACTGAGTTGTTGCTTCCTCCCATCAGAGATATTAAAAATTACAGAACACTTTCTCATTCTATGTCTGAGATTAGTCAATAGGATTTTTAAACAACTTATGTTTAGGTTGTCCTGAAGCTCTATATTTCTTATTAAACTAGGACATCTGTGATCCCACAAATACTTGCACTGTTTTGCACAGGCTCTCTGCTATAATCTGGCCATGGGAAGAGTATTTTCCTCAAAGTCAAGGTTAAAATATGTTTCTTGATGCCATGGCTAGGTGGCTCAGTTGGTTGGAGTGTCATCCCGTACACCAATAAAAGGTTGTGAGTTTGATTCCTGGTCAGAGCACATACCTGGGTTGTGGGTTCCATCCCCCGCTGGGGCACATACAAGAAGCAACCAATAGCTACTTCTCTCTCTCTCTCTGTCTCCTTCTCTCTCTCACTCCATAAAAATATATCCTTTGGTGAGGACTGAAAAAATATGTTCCTTGAGAATATCATGCTAAGCAAAATAAGCCAGACAGAAAACATTAGGAACCATATGATTTCACTCATGTGTGTGATATAAAACTGAAAGCAACAAGTGAGCAAATAAAAACAAAAACTCATAGACACAGACAACAGTATGGTGGTTACCAGAGGGAATGTGAGTGGATGGAGTAGTAGAGGGTAAAGGGGGTCAAATGTTTGGTGATGGAAGATGATTTGACTTTGGGTGGTGAACACACAATGCAATGTACAGATCATTCTATATTATAAAAGCCTAATATGCTAAATGTCCGGTTGTCCATTCAACCAATCAAAGTGTAATATGCTAATGACATGCTAAGGCCTCTCAACCGCTTGCTTTGACATGCACTGACCACCACGGGGAAGATGCTCTGACTGATAGGTTAGCTTGCTGCTGTGGTCCATTTGATCAGGACTGAGCAAGATGGGCCGGATATGCCCTGGAACTCTCCTACAGTCCCTCCCTGGTTGGCCAACCTCCCACGTACCTCCCCGACCCCGATTGTGCACCGGGGGTCCCTTGGCCTGGCCTGTGCCCTCTCACAATCCAGGACCCCTTGGGGGATGTAGAGAGCTGGTTTTGGCCTGATCCTTCAGTCCAGGCCGAGAGACCCCACTGGTGCACGAATTCGTGCACTGGGCCTCTAGTGTATCATATAAATGTGCACTTGAAACCTATATAAACTTATTAACCAATGCCATCCCAAAAAATTTAATTTAAAAATATTAAAAAAATACATTTCACACTGATGGAGGCATGCCATGCCCATCACACTGCTCATTGCCATGCTTTTAAGACATTTTACCAAGTTACTACAGTGCAGAACTTAATTTCTATTTATTTCCTAATTCATATTATGAGGGCACAGTTTCACATATATCAATCCTTATTATTAATTTCTTACAATATTGTGGAGAATTTGTGGGAAAGGATAAGTAGGGAGGGCAGTATTTCTCTCCAAATATACTTCAAGGCAGTGAGAAAATCCAAGTCATTATTGCTGATTAACTAGAAGCTCTCCCACTGTCTTTTGACACAAAACAAGGCATGTGTTTAAGCCTTTGAGTCACAGAGAGAATCACTATGAAGAGAGAGTTTGAAGATTAAGAAATTACACTTTTCACATTTCCATGGTGCTTCACTGCATTTTTTGCTCATCACTCAGCCACTTCACAAGGTTGCAGTCATCACTGAATGACCACTGAAGCAGTGAGTAAGTTTTATGCCAGGCCCTCCCATCCTGTTCTACCTCCAAAAGGAAACATCCTCAGATGCTAAGACCAATGTTAATAAATTGAATTTTTCAAAGCTCAAGTCATTTGTATTATTTATAGTCATTATTACATAGTGACTGGCACACAATCATTTTTTCAAATTGAAATTTTAAAATAAGATAATTTGAGCTTGAATTAATTCCATTGGGACTATTATACTAACACAATATCTGCAAAATTTAAATGTTGGAATACTGAAATAGAGCAAGTAATGAGAATACCGTTTCAAAATTTATATAAATGCTATTGATAAATCATAAATGAGAAAACTATTGTAAAAAACTGATAAAAAATTTTCTGTCAAGACTGCATTTGACATGTGGTAATAGAAACTTGATTAGGAAGTACTAGACCAGAAAGCAATTTATTTTTCATAGATAAAAACCTGGTGGTGGGTTGTCCAGGGCTAGCATGGCAACTGCCAGATGCTCTCAGATACCTCTGCTGCTTCCTGTGTTCTGGTCAGCTGTGCTTAGCATGTGGTCTATAACCTCAAGCTTCCCTACCTCAGCCTATCTTAACTATGTCCATAGGAAAGAGTGAAAGGCAAAGGGCAAAGGCTGAAAGGTAGCTGCCAACTGACTTCCTCTTTCTTACCAGCTTTACAGGAAATCATACTCGACTTCCTCAAGTCTTATTGGCAGGAAGCATGACATGTAGCTACCCCAAATAGCCTGGATTCTGCAAAGCTAAGTGTTGCCTTCTGTGAGTAAAAAGAGAAATGAAGAATGGATATTAGGCAGGGTACTAACTAAATTAAAAAGAATCTTATAAAAATAACAATCACGGGGTTCTAAAATAGTTTTGAATTTTTATTAATGAAACTAGTGGCCCAGTGCATGAAATTCGTTCACGGGTAAGGGGGGTGTCCCTCAGCTGGGCCTGTACCCTCTCCAATTTGGGACCCCTCGGATGATATCCCTCTTGCAATCTGGGACTGCTGGCTCCTAACTGCTCACCTGCCTGCCTGCCTGATTGCCCCTAACCACTCTGCTAGCCAGCCTGCTCACTCCCAACTGCCCCCCCCCACTAACCTGATTGCCCCCCTCCCCACCAGCCTGCCCACCCCCAACTTTCCTCCCTGCTGGCCTGATAACCCCCAACTACCCCCTGACAGCCTGCCTGCCCCCAACTGCCTCCCCTGCAGGCCTGATCATCCCCAACTTCCCTCCGCTCCTGGCCTGATTGCCCTAACCACCTCTGCCTTGGTCCTGCCTCCATGGCTTTGTCCGGAAGGACGTCCAGAAGGTCTCCTGGTCTAATTAGCATATTACCCTTTTATTAGTATAGATGTGTATCCTTTTCTATTACTTATGAAAAAAGAGAAAATTTCCATAGTTGAGATAAAGTGTGACTTTAATACTTGATGATATTTACTTGTTAATCTCAGTAGCAGATTATAGTGCTTATGATTATTCATTTTCTGACAAATGAAAAACAAAGTATATCTAAAATGACCTGTTATTTCTTTACTGAGATTAATGAATTAAAAAAGAAATTCATATATTAAAAATTAGTTTAAAGTAACTCTAATAATTACTTTTATATTTTACACATGGAATTACTTATTTAGATTCAGAAGGACAACACAATTTGTTTTACTTGTTGTTTTACATTATACCAACATTACAAATTAAATATACATTAAGGTAGGGCTTAAAAATAATGTGATCCATCAGAGAATATGCAAAATGTTTATTTTTTAAGTATCACATTAATTAATATTCTCATTATCTTCACTGCCCATAGCTTCCATTTCAATTTATAAAGCAAAACAAAATTAACACATTTTGGGTAAATTTGAGCTCTGATAGTGAGCTACTTCAGGTAGATTCTTAATTAAAGTTAATTATTCTTGTTTGAATAAATCAAATTATGTTTCTCTCTGTTAAAGTTAATTATAAAGTTAATGAATTCTGATTTTTATTGCTTATACACATCTTATTTCATTTAAATATTTTTAATAGGCATCAATCTAAGTCCTAATAGGTAGTATATAGTTTATTTTTTAGAGATTGTGTGTGTGTGTGTGTGTGTGTGTGTGTGTATATTTGGGGGAAGGTAATATGGAAAGTAAGAAGTTCAGTAAAAGGAAAAATCCTTAAGAAAATAAGCCTCTTTATAGTGCTACTGTTGTAATTAATAGGAAAGAAGCAAAGGGAAGGCCAGTCATTATATGCATGTCCTTTGGGCAGCTTCATCAGGAGACTGCAACTTTGCACCCTGGGCAACCCCTGGCCATTCCCTGCAGATCAACGGGGGAAGCAGTCCAACAAAGGGGTGGCAGATGCATGCCCTGTAAAGTTGGGGAGACACAGGGAGATACTGGTCTGTCAGTCACACCTGGGGACAGAACTGATTAGCCAGAATGGTTGGGGCCACTGCAAGCCCACAAACATTTGGGAACACATCATCCCCTCAACAAAGAAATTCTCTCTTTTGGTGGTTCTTGGGGCTTGTGACTCTCGGCTCCTGGAGCTCTCTTGTCCCTCCTTCCTTGCATTCACCTGTGTTTCCCGAATAGCCATGTGACCGTGCAGGCCCCACCGGCAATGTACTGATGGGCAACAGCTAGGAACATAAACTGAGCTAACCTGGGCGGGATCGGACTGTGCCCCAACATGGAGTAGGAACTCCGGACGCTGGCTCTGATTTTAGCTCTGCCGAAGCCCCAGCTACACCCCTTCTATGACTAGACAAAGGAAAGTGGGACTTTGGAAACTCAGGGATTTAATTCCACAGAAATAAAAATCACTTGTTCTCCTGTGCGAGGTCTCAGAAAATTCTTTTTCTTGGGATTTCCAAGAATTCCACTCCCACTAGCAACAGGTGGGGACGAGAACCCCCCGTTTCCACCGGTAACAATGCTGCTGGAGAATATTGCTGAAAAACAAAGCGCCGTCAAGATGTTTCAATTTTCAGACCATGGTTCAGAGAATGGTGGGATGCTACAGAGATGCATGGAAGTGGGAATAGTCCTTACAGAGTGGAGATGGCCCTGGTATGAAATACATAATAGGGACTCAGAAAAGAAAAACATAGCTTCATGACCAGCCCACTCGAGTCCCACTAAAACTTTCCTTCCATTTTAACCTGCTGCCTTAAAACCACTAAAAAAGGCGCACCCCTCAAGCATTATGTGAAATAATATGAACTATGGACAATATTGTACAAATTCACTATGATCAAAATGAAAACAAATTGCAAAAGAAATATACAAATAGGTGGGAAAATGAATCAGAGGAAAAAAGCTTTAAATCATGAACAGAAGTTACTGAGTGACATCAGCAAGATGACAGAATATGAGATACCAGCCTTCATCCCCCAACGAAAAACAATTGGATTGTTATCCAGAAATAAAAGTAGCTCTGGGAGAGCTCAGGAACTGGAGTAAAACAACCTGAGAACAATTGCACCAAAAAGGGAAGAACACTTGCGTTTTGTTTGCATCATCCTATCTCCCAGGCCAGCACTATTCAGGGCCAACAGTGAACTCCTGGGCCAAAATGTTGTCCTTGAGGAAGAAGGAGAGCAGGTGAGCCACCAGCTTCTCGTGTTTTCCGGGCACTGCCCAAAGGACCCACCTTGGTTTTATTCCATCTTTGTAGGGAAAGAAAAACAATGCTGGAGCCCTTAAAGTTCTTTATTTCAAATTATATTACACTGTTACAGTAATAAAAAGAGTACGGCATTAACATACAAACACACACATAGACCAATGGAACAGAATAGAGGGTAGAAATAAATTCATGCATGCACAGTCAACTAATGTTTGACAAGGGTGCCAAGAATGCAAAATGGAGAAAAAGTAGTCTCTTACACAAATGGTGCCGGGAAAACTGGATGTCCATATGTAAAGAATGAAATTGGACCTTTATCTTAAACCATACATAAAAATCAACTCAATATAGATTAAAGATTTAAATGTAAAACTCCTCAAGAAATACATAGTGGGAAAACTTCTTGACATTGGTCTTCGCTATAATTTTTTTTGTTTTGTTTTGACACCAAAAGTACAGGCAGCAAAAGCAAGAATAAATGAGTGGGACTACATCAAACTACAATATTTCTACACGGAAAAGGAAACAATCTATAAAACAAAAAGGCATCATGTGGAACAGAGAAAATATTTGCAAATTATATAGTATTTGATATGAAGAACTCATACAACACAATAGCAAAATAATAAACGACCTAATTAAATAACAGGCAAAGAATCTGAAAAAGGAATTTCTCAAAACAAAGCCTACAATGCCCAGTAGGTACTGAAAATGTGCTTGACATCACTAATCACCAGGTGAATGCAAATCAAACCACAATGATATAGTACCTCACACCTTTAGTATGGTTATTATCCAAGTTTCACGAGATAATGAGTATTGGTGAGGACGTTGAGGAAAGGGACCTTCTGTACAGTGTTAATGGAAATATGAATTAGTAAAGCCATTTTGGAAAACAAAACATTAAAAATATAACTACTTTATGACCCAGCAATCCATTTCCAGTTATGTATCAAAAGGAAATAAAAGCACTATCTTGAAAAGATATGTGCACTCCCATATTCACTGTGGCATTATTCACATATTCTAACATATGGAAACTCATCTATCCATCAACAGATAAATGAATAAAGGAATATGGCATATATATATACATATATATGTATATATATACATGTATGGAAATCCTATCATTTATGACAACATGGATAAACCTGGAGGACATGCTGTTAAGTGAAGTAATCCAGACACAACAAGACAAATATAAGAACTTGTATGCATGCATATAAGCATAACCAATGGACTCAACGGGGAGTGAGGGCATGTGCCGGGAGAGAGGGGGTGTAGGGGAGACCAGGAGAAGGTCACCGGGGGAAAAAAGAAGACATATGTACTACTATTTGTAATACTTTAAACAATAAAATAAAATTAAAAGAAGAACTCACATGTAGAATATAAAGTAACCAAATAAATCTTAAAATAAGAGAGAATATAGTAACAGTGGCTATAGGATCAGAAAAGGGGAAGATTTTGATCAAAGGGTACAAACTTTCAGTTATTAGATGAATAAGTTCTGGAGATCTAAGAGACAATATATTATCATTAACTAAAGGTTGACTTTAGTTAATGATAATAAATTGCACACATAAAATTTGCTGAAAGTGTAGATTTCAAGTATTCTTACCACAAAAAACATGCTATGTGAGGTAATGGGCATGTTAATTATCTTCATTGCGATAATTGTTTTACAATGTATACATATATCAAAACATCATGTTGTATGCCTTAAATATACATATATTTTTATTTGTCAAATGAAAAGATATTAAATTACTAAAATAGAAAAAAGTGAAATAATTACAGTATTTGAAAATAAATAAAAAGAGAGTTTGAGATTAAGTGGAAGTGGTAAGTACATTGGTTGGAAAAAATAACTTTAGTTAAGGGTAATTGCTGTTCCTGAGAAAAATCATGAAACAATATAATAGAAGAAACTTTTCCTTATATTAAGAAATAACTGGTACCACAAGTGTTGCAGAAAATATGAATAAAATTTGACTGCAATTGGGCATATTCTGGCCAGTTATTAAACTGAAGATTTTTTTATCCTGACTTTCAGGATAAAAAAATCTTCAGGAACCCAAGCAAAAATGCAAGACATTTTCAAAGAAAAAAAATGCCTAGCTATATTTAGAACCAAAAGAAAATAGACTATTATCAAAAATAATCTGAGAAAAAAAAGAAAGAATGGACTAAGAATGTCGAATGAGCCAAACTGCCTTTCAACCATGAAAAATGGTCTGAAGACATTCTCCCACATACCAAGAATAGCAACTAGCACTCCTTGAGTACCTTCTTTAGGCTAAGTCCTTTCCTGCATGCTTTACACATATTATCACCCCAGATTCTCAGGATAATCTTATGTAAGTGGATGCAATTATCTCTATTTTTTAGTTGAAAAAATTGAGGTAAGGTAGTTAATTTGTCCAAAACTCTACATCTCGTTGATGACAGAGCTTGGGTTTAAACCCAGGTAACTTGGCTGAAAAAAAAACAACACCCTGTATGTTTTCCTACCACACCACACTGCCAAGAACCCAAAATAATTTAGAGAGTAATGAAACAATGATGTCTTCTGAAAAAGGTAAGAAATACACTAACAAACCAAGCAGGTGGTGAAATTCAGCCAGTAAAAAGATGAATTATGGTTACAGAAGAGAACAGCACTTGGCAAAATTAAGATGTTAGTGTGGTAGTGTGTATACTAGTACAACCAACGAAAATGGGGAGCAGAGAGGAAAAGGGTGGGGAGGATGTACCAGTGATAATCTGCTTGTCTATCTCATAAGGGAGAAAATAGATTCTGCTCAAAATTAAATTGTCATTAAGTGATGCCTTCTATCTATTCACATTGCTTATAGACTTCTTTTTCTCTGAGAGTTTCATAAAAGCTAATTTCTCTTGATGTGAATAAATATCTGGAGACCACAATTTCTTCAGTTTCGATGAAACTTCTCTTTCTTCTGTTAAATTTACGTACAATTCAATAAAATAATTTAATTAATATATTATGTATCATCTGTATAATATAATCCCAACGTCATAATGTTATTCATCTGTCTAGTTGAATTGTGAAATATCTAGAATAATACACCCATAATGTAGTACCAACTCTAGATAATCATGGTAATAAGGCTTGAATATTTTAGTTAGTCCAGGAGTTCTATTCTTTGCTTGCTGGTTTCTGGCTTGAGAAGGCACAGATAATTAAGTGTAACTCCCTTGAGCTGAGACCTGCAGTATAGCAGAGTCTAAAATTGCAAAGATGAGAAAAGTATAAAATCTGCAACCCAGTAACTAGAAAAGCCGGCTAATGGCTCAATCCTATGTCCACTTCTTGAATATTAGAATCATGTAGGCTGGTCCTTGGGGACACAGCATTATATATTGGTCATTGGTTCAGTGCATATAGCATATTGTGGACCTTGGCACCTAACCACACAAGGGAGGCACAATCAAGGTCTGGCCTAAAGGCAGCCCTCATGCCCAGGAGAAGGGGATTGCTGGTGGTGTTAGCAGACAAACTGATAGAGGCAGTGACGAGGGATTTATAACAGCATGAGGAGCACTTGTTGTTTCTGGGTTCTCTGTATTGGAAAACAGAACAAGCCACGGGGGCCCCAGGGGTCAGTCAGGGACAAAAGACTTGGTGGCAAAAGGGAATTATGTGCAAGTTGCATGGATGCTCTCAAGCTGCTTTGAGGTCTCCTAGGTGGGGAAACTTGGCCTGACCTGTTGAAGGAGTGAGTCCGCTGGTCAAAATTTATTTTATTTTGAAACTGGTCTCTTTTTAGGTTTCTGACCCCACTGCCTCCGTTTCCACCCCTGCCCTAAATCCTTAGTTACCTAGATCCTTGCTGTTTCTCTGCAGCTGGAATCTATTACTCCCTCTCACCGACTTGGCCTCCAAAATAATGTGGAACCAATACCACTTCCTGTTTTGATAGTATAATGCCACAGACATATTGTGTCTTCATGTCAACAAAGCATTTTGTGAGATCTCTGCTGGTATTTTCCCCCCACAAGCTTCAACATTACAACTTACTGTTTTTTTCAGTTTCTTGTGGACATATTTTCCAGTTTTATTGGAATGTCTTTAGTCTTTGTGATAGTAAAGATTAGTTCCATCAGTTTCTCCACTGCTCCTGATGCCATCTAGGACTTCGTCATTGATTAAAGTTGGCACTGGACTAGGATAAATGTTTAATCTAATTTGAGTGGCTATTCATTGAAGAATGAAGCATCCCATATAGAATAAAAGGCTAATATGCAAATCGACAGAATGGCAGAACAACTGGTCGCTGTGATGCACACTGACCACCAGGGAGCAGACGCTTAATGCAGGAGCTGGCCCCTGGTGGTCAGTGCTCTCCCACGGGGGGACGGGGGGGGGACACTGCTCAGCCAGAAGCCGGGCTCACTGCTAGTGAGCCTCTCTCACCTTCGCAGCAGCACAAATGATGTCCGGCTGCTGGCTTAGCCGTTAGTCGGACATCCTCCAAGGGCTTGTGGACTGCAAGAGGGCACAGGCCAGGCTGAGGGACACTCCTGAGTGCACGAATTTCGTGCACTGGGCCTCTAGTTGTCATATAATGGAACTCAAAGTGCCTCAGGTTCTGTAGCTATCGTTCTGATAACATTTTAAAAGGCAGTAATGCAGAAAGATAACTAATTAGTCCAGCATTGTATCCTATTGGAGGAAAGATTTTTAGCCACTTCTTCCTATGCTTGGTGCACCTACTCTCACACATTTATTAACAGCTCTTGCTTCCTACCCTCTCCCTCCCACTCAAGGAAAGAGATTAATCTGATTATTCAAATCCAATGAGTCTGATTACACACAACTATTAATGGTCATTTCCACTAGGTGTGCATTCACTGATATAACTTCAAAGTGATGAGCCCAGGATCCAGAAATTCTCATTGTCATCTCCCTGTTGCAGAATTGGAAGCAAAGTCAGGGATTCTCCTAAAATTTTTGTGGCTTTTCTCTGACTCTCATGATGTGTTAAGGTTGGTAAAAGGACTTAGCCCTATCCTCTCTGACCTAGGGAAGTACACCAGAGCCTGCTGATCTCAGTATTTAAAACGTGAAGGTCTTAGGGTGAGGAAGGTGCTTAGGATGGTTCTTTCAGACTTAAAAGCTAAGCCACAGGTTTTAATTTATCTTTCAATCAGGGCTATTATTTGGAGAATGCAGGAACCAACAAAATGACACTTTTATTCCTGTTTTGGTTAGACCCTTGAGTATCTTATTTGATAACCACGTGGGAGGGATTTTTGACAGTGACGAAAGATTTAAGCATTCTTAGCCTGGTGTATTAGTCAAAGTTCTTCTAGAAACAGAACCAATAGAAGACTTATTATGAGAAACTGGCTGGTGCAATTGTGGAGGCTAAGATGCCCCACGATCTTCCATCTGAGAGCTGAAGACCCAGGAAAGCGGTAATGTAATTCAATCTGAATTCAAAGGCTGGGAGCCAGGAGAGCTGACTGATATAAATCCCAGTGAAAGGGCAAGAGAAGATGAGATGAGATATTCCAGTTCAATTAGTGAAGCAAGAAAAAGAAGGGAGTAAATTCTACCCTCCTTCAATTTTTGTTCTATGTAGGTTCCCAGTGGATTAGATGAAGTCCACCTGAAGTGGTGAGGAAAATCTACTTTATGGAGTTCACTCATTCAAATGCTAGTCTCTTCTGGAAATACCCTCACAGACACACCCCAGAAATAATGTTTAATCTGAATACCTCCTGGCCAGTCAAGTTGATACATAAAATTAACCATTATACTTCCTGATTGAAAAATGATTATAATACCATTGAAATCTATGCTGACCTCTAAGATACCTTATAACATTTCTTGAGAAGTACTGTAATCAGTCTATGTTAGCTTTTGCTATAGAAAGACAGAGGTGCACTATTTCTCAAGCAGTTGGTATACTGCTTGCACACAGAAGTTATGTCTTTTTTTAAAATATATTTTTATTGATTTCAGAGAGGGAAGGAGAGAGAGATGCAAACATACATGATGAGAGAGAATCATTGATCAGCTGCCTCCTGCACGCCCCACACTGAGAATCGAGCCTGCGACCAGGGCATGTGCCTTGACCGGGAATCAAACTGGTGACCTCTCTGTTCCTGAGACGATGCTTAGCCACTGAGCTAGACTGGCTGGGCCAGAAGTTATTTCAATGAATAACATAATTTTAAGTGCGTCATTTCAAAAACATATTTTTCAGATATTCAGAGCCTCTAAGGAAGCATTTAGTTAAGCATGTACTATATTACAAGAAATTAAAAAGTCTAAAAGGCATACTCATACTCATTAGAGAGGAGGACATTGATGTTCTAAGAGGTTAAAGGGTTGATCCAAGTTTCCATGCTTAGGAAGTGGCAGAATTGAGATCCAAACAGAGGTATGTAGAATGACAGAACCAACTCTTGGCCTAGGACTACTAGTTAGCTCAAGGGTACAGGGATGTTCTGGTTCTTATCCAACATTAGTTCAAATGACTCAATACCAGTTCTTCTGGCTCTGGGCAGCAACTTGGCCATTCTTGGTGATAAGATATTTTGGTTTACTGATTAACATGAAGGCTAATTAACTAAAAAAATGTCCTTATGAATAGTGTCTCCTTTTATCATGTTGTTTATTTACAAAAGATTTGGAGTAAGATGAGAGAGAGAAGCAGAGGAGGGGCAAGAAATTAAAAAGTCTAAAGTAGGCAAGACAGAAACATTTGTGAGGAAGAAACTGAATTCCAGCTTCCTATTAAGTATATACTTTCACATATGGTTATATTATATATATTAAACCTGTTACATTAACACATTATAATAGATACAAATAATAAAATGTATAATAATACATATTAAAGTATTATAACATAATATAAATAAATTTTTGTATTCTCAGGCTGGTCATTTCTGCAAGGGAGAGGTTCAAGGTGTAGAAAATAGAATTAAGGGTATGAAAAACATATTAGGAAAGATTTGTATAAGAATAAGCATATCATAATTTCCTAGGTAGTTACTGAAATTAGGTCTATAGGTTTAACTCTGAGATATCTGGCAGTCAAAGGAAAAATGAGATAAAAGAATAGTTATTAATTTTATATTGTCCAGGAAGAACATTCATTTAGTTGTTAGTGTGACAACCATATCTAAGCCCTATTGCTTGTGCATGTACTTAGAGTTCTCTCAATAATGCGTATGATGTGTAATCTGCAGCCAGTTAAACTCACGTGCTCCCCTGGGTTTTATTCCGTTCTTTTCTGAAGATTTCCCGGGGCCCAATACTCACACCTCTGGGTACCACGGAGAAGGCACAATTAGGTTATGAGCTACAACCTGCCCCATCCTGCTGGGGTTACAGGTCCTGAGTTCCATCTTCAAATGGAACCTTGTAAACGGATAGTATTTCTGTTCCTTTGAGGGAACATTCTATGTTTGCAACTTCTCTCGAACTAGAAAGCATAGTAAAAAGAAACAATCTGGTCCTGGAAAATACTACATTTTCCCAGGGGAGCAGGATGAGGAGAGAGAAATATATTTCAAAGCAAAACTCTATTTTCCTTGTTACATATCAACTGACCATATTTTTATTTACAGGTTAGTAGTTCGATTATAGAAATTCCAAGGCATCAGGAAGTGCCCGTGAATCCTTTCAATTATAAATACTTCTCCTGAGTAGTTGAAGGTTCAGTTTTTAAAAAATTTATGTTTATTGTTGAAAGTGTTACAGATGTTTCTCTTTTTTTCCCCCATTGACCCCCTCCACCCTACTCAGGCCCCAGTTTTTTTTGTTAGTTGATATTTCATTGGCCTTCTAATCACCAACACTTAGTGTCAACATGTTATCTCCAGCCAGAGAATTTTCTCAGAAAATGTCTTGGGTATAATGAGGGACAAATGAAACATTAAGTATGTTTTGAATGGGAAGAAGTTAGAGAAAAAAAGTTTAGAATACAGTTTATTGCACAACCGTTGAACCTACAATTACAGGACAGCTCAGCCAAGGGTGTGATTAGTGTCTGATTCAATGTCAGATGTATGAATAATAAAAACTGCTGTAATAATTTCATATCTCTTGTAAGGCCTGACTTATAAACAGATTTGAAAGTTTGGACCATCCCTAAGTATTTCTAGATGTCCTTACAAAACCTAGTAAAAATTTTTTTTTTTACCTAGATGTAGTCAATTGAAGAAATAAATGAAAGCATATAACCAACTGTGCTATATTATTGACCTTAGTACTGCAGAAGGGATGGGGATGTGTGGAGATAGAAAAGGGTATGGGCAATAAATGGTGATGGAAAAAAAAAAAGTTACTTCTCTAAAAAAAAAACCCCAAAACAAATTATTTCTTAAAAAAACACAAAACAATAAAAACTTAAAATAATGTTATGTTACATTAAATTTGTTTGATCTAAAATGACATTCTAGCTTTTTGCTATAAGTATAGTGAGTTACACATAACAGGTCCTTTTTTATTAAGTCAAAATAAGTATAGACCTTCATAATTCTTCTGTCTCCTTTAATAATTAAATAGATTACATTAAAAATAGAGGGGTTCCTTGGCCTGGCCTGTGGGATTGGGCCGAAACCAGCTCTCTGACATCCCCTGAGGGGTCCTGGATTGTGAGAGGGTGCAGCCCAGACTGAGGGACCCCACTAGGGCACGATCAGGGCCAGGAATGGATGCGGGAGGTTGGCCAGCTGGGGAGGGACTGCAAGAGGGCTCCAGGGCATTGTCCGGCCCATCTCACTCAGTCCCAATTTGGCCAGACCCCAGCAGAAAGCTAACCTACCAGTCAGAACATCTGTCCCCTGATGGTCAGTGCACATCATAGTGAGCGGTTGAGTGGCCTTAGCATATCATGAACATATTATGTTTTGATTGGTTGAATGGCAGACCAACCAGACACTTAGCATATTAGGCTTTTATTATATAGGATTAGGCTTTTATTATATAGGATTATATTTTGTATGAAACATGGCTATTGACAACTCAAATGTTATTTTGTGAGTTTTCAATAGTCACGAACTAAAATTTAATTAGTTGTAGATGGTCTGTGTAGCGCCTTCAAAATTATAGCATTATATGTGTATTATAAATATAAATTAAACACAGGCTTTAAAAATAAGTAACATAGTTATCTGGCTTTTGTTAATAATTTTGATAACCAGTGAGAGGCATTAAAGCAAGATTTCAAAAGTACAAATGGTATGCAATTTTCAGAGAAGGTAAGAAACACAATTTCTTTTTCCCTTTGGTAGGCCTACAGCCAAGTCATGGAGAGATGAACCCATGGGAGACTAATTAGTTCTTGTAACTCATATGCTCCTGGGGCTTTCCCACAGTACCACTTAGCCAGTTCCTGGACAAGGTAATTTACCATGTCTCTTACTGTCCTACTCCCAAAGGCACATTCATCTTCCCTTGTCAGAAGCATGCTGAGGTCTAAAGTTTAATGTTTGTGATTATGAAAGGTATTCTGGCTAGTAGAATGAGAGAAAGAATTGTGTTTTCAGTAAATTCATCTACTACTTTGAACTATTAAATTGTACTACCTGATGAAAATAACCAACTTCAAATGAGAGAATAACCTAAAATATGGCTATACCATCAGAGGTCCACCTTGTCTTTTCACCAAACTTGTCTTTTCAAAGTCTGTGAATCTCATTAGTGAAGGATCAAAGTAGACTGAAGAACATTTATTAAAGATTGAAAAAGCTGGTATAAGACTGGAAAACATAGATACATATGAATATTTTAGGGAAAATGTTGATCAAAAGCATCTGAAATGTTTACCCCAATCAAAGAGAGAAATGAATAAAACTAAGAAATTTGGTTGTGAAGAAAGTGGGGAAAATTAGATAAGAAACTATTGATAAAATACCTTTAAAGGTATAATAAATATACTGTATTTTAAATAATACTCTGTATAAACTTATTAAAAGTGGAAATATTAGTATTAATTACACACCACAGCACTCTTTTTAGTATTATAATTTTTTTCAAATGTACTCTTTATTTAAGAAAATAATGGTTGCCACTTTATACTTAGAAATCAATTTTTTCTTCTAATTAATTTTATGTTGTTGAACTATATATGTCAAAAATATTTACATTCTGGGAAAAAATAGAGAAATGGAATGGTGTATATACATATTTTTTTCTGACACAAACAACTATTTCATGATAGGTGCAATCATGTCCTATATCACATTCCTCTGCCTTTTCTCTAACTTCACATTATCCTTTCTTATATTTCTGATTAAGTTACATTCTCCTTTTAATTATTAGATTATTTATTATACTAGAGGCCCATTGCACAAAGATTCGTGCAATAGGCCTTCCTTCCCCTGGCTGCAGGCACCGGTTTTCCTCCGGCAGCCGGGACCCAGGCCTTTGCTCTGGCCACGGCGGAGAAGCCAAGCCTCTTCAATCTTCAGTCTTCAGTCACCTCAGTCTTCAGTCTTCAGTCTTCAGTCTTCACTCCGCACCTGTGTATGCAAATTAACCCGCCATCTTTGTTGGGTTAATTTGCATACTCACTCCTGATCAGCTTATGGGTGTTGTAGAGGTATGGTCACTTTGCATATTTCTCTTTTATTAGTGTAGATGTGGCTGTTCTAATCCAGAACAGAAATATGGATAAAAGGGAAGTAATGATGGATTTTTGGGGGTGCGAATGGCAATTTCTGAAATAACCACTAAGGGTATTAATGGAGGTTAGGAAAATTAAAGGTAAGGCAGGCTAGATTTATGATTTGTGTGCATGTTTTAGAGCTTCTGATTTATGGGCAGAAAGTCAGTGAAGTATAAACCTTGGTCCTCATGGAGGTACAGAAAAAGAGAGACAAAGGGGAAGACAGAGAGAGACAGCCTGATGATAACGATTCAAGCACAAAGTAGAAAACAACAAATTTTGAATTTAAAGTAAAGATACATTTATATAATTTTGAGCAAAATCTATATAATAATTTGGTATTTTTAATATGAAACATTTACATTGAAAAATCTGTAATGATTTGTTGAATACCTATTTGTTTTCTTCCAAGTCAAGCAAATGAAGTAGTATCTTAAAGGCCCAACAAATAAGGAATGACATAAAATCTATTTTTTTAGAGAAGTATATTCCCACTGAGTTTGTATCTTGCCAACATGTGATTCTATTACATTTTATTCTAGTTTAAGACATCTGCAACCACATATTCCATGTCATTAAGAAGATAGTATAGCAATATTTTCTCAAAGCATTGATATAATTGTATTAGTTGCTATTTACTCACATTTTTGGCCTTTCTCACACTTAAATTTGTTTCAGAAAATTTATTTTAATACAAAACATACCACATTACATTTTTAATGGTAACTGGTAAGAAACTTGAATCTTATGGAATGTGCTTAATCTCCTGTAGCCCTCCATCACTCAAGCAACAACCTTAGTTTTGGTCTTCAGTTTCTCTTGTCTTGTCCATTGCAATAACTATTTATTTCCCACCCAGTTATTCTAATCCACCCTCCAATGGTTGCCATATGGATTTTGCAAAATCCTATATAATAAAGAGGTAATATGCAAATTGACCCCTATACCCTCATGTCACAAGATGGGTGGCCCCATGTTGTCACAAGATGGCCACGCCCACATCACAAGATGGCTACCTCCATGTCATCACAAGATGGCCACTCCTACATTGTCACAAGATGGCTGCCCCCACATTGTCACAAGATGGCTGCCCCCCACATTGTCACAAGATGGCTGGCAGGGGAGGGCAGTTGGGGGTGACCAGGCCTGCAGGGGAGAGTAGTTGGGGGCAACTGGACCTGAAGGGGAGGGCATTTGGGGGTGATCAGGCTGGCAGGGGAGGGCATTTGGGGCCAATCGGGCTGGCAGGGGAGCAGTTAGGCTTCAATCAGGCTGGCAGGAGAGCAGTTAGGGGGTGATCAGGCTGGCAGGCACAGTGCTTAGGGGCAATCAGGCAGGCAGGCAGGCAAGTGGTTAGGAGCCAGCAGTCCCGAATTGTGAGAGTCCTGGTGGGATTGGGCCTAAACTGGCAGTCAGACATCCCTCTAGGGGTCCCAGAATGGAGAGGGTGCAGACTGGGCTGAGGGTCACTCCCCCTGTGCATGAATTTCATGCACTGGGCCTATAGTATAAATATAATTATATCACTCTCCTTCAAAATTTCTTAAGTGATTGCTTACAACCCACAAGATAATAGCAAAAACTTAGATCGGCATACAGGGCCCTTTAGGCTATGTCCCTGCCTACTGGCTCAGCTTCATCTGCCTCTAGTCTTGATCCTCTCTGCATTAGCTGTTCTGAGAGGGTTGGCACCCCCCAAAGACATCATGTTATGCTGCTTCCTTGGCTGGGACAGCTCTTTCCCCTTGCTGCTCAGTGCACTCCTACTCTTCCTTCAAGCTCAAATGCTAACTTTTCCAATTTACTGAGTAATACCAGTAAGCACTCCTTTCTTCTTCTTCTCCTTTGGAAGCTTATATGTCACTAGAGGCCTGGTGCATGGGATTTGTGCACTGGTGGGGGGCATGGCCTGTGGGATCAGCCCACTGCGGGAGCAGCAGCTCATCCTGGTCAGCCAAGTGGCTGTTGACCCGACCTGAGTGGCTGCTCCCGCTGTGGGAGGACCGCTCATCCAGGTGTGCTGAGCAGCACTCCCACTGTGGGAGCATACTGACCACCAGGGGCCACCTCCTGTGCTGACCACCCCTGGTGGTCAGTGCACGTCATAGTGACTGGTTGACATCGTTGTTCTGCCATTTGGTCTCTGGGCTTTTATTATATAAGATACTATTTGAACACCAGCCATTATTGTTTTGAACTCTTTGCTAATCCAGCACTTTCATATAGAGGTCCTTTAATAATTGCTTGCTGAAAGAATGAATGAAAACAAATAGCTTTCCTACCAAACATTAGGGACATGGAATATTTCATTGCTGTCTTCCACCAGGCTACTAGAAACCTTTGAGATCACACATATTGTAATTGATATCCTCATATGCTCAGAAATTCTAGGACCATATTATTTTCCTATATGGAAAGTTTTCTTAAGAACATGTTATCTATGAGATATTTAGTATGAAATCAAACAAACAAACAAAAAACAAACAATACCCCCACAAAGGTTCTTATACCATTTTTATTTACTGAATTAATCTTACCTAACAATAGAGAACCATGTAAATTGATCGTACCTCCGCTATGCCACCAGCCAATCAGGAGTGATATGCAAATTAACCCAACAAAGATGGCGCTTAATTTGCATACACAGGCGCTGAGTGACAGGGGCGGACTGCTTGCGTCGTCGCCTGCCCCACCCCCATCTCTTAGGGCCTCTGGGCAGCGTGGGAAGGTGGGGCCAGAACGGAAAGAGGTGGCTCTGGAGCCTGTGCGGAAAGGGGCTAGGCTGGGGTGGAAAGGCGGTGCCGGCAGCCAGGGAAAGGAAAGCCCATTCTAGCATGAATCTTCGTGCATCAGGCTTCTAGTTAATTTATAAATACTATTAAATTCCTACTATCGCTATGTTCAAGACACCATGCTAGGTGTTATGGATACAAAAATAAAAAATAGCATGTGGATTGTGTCCTTCAAGCATTCATGCTTCAGCTCTTACTTGTCTCCCCTCTCTCTCCTTTTCCTTCATCTTTCCTCTCTACCTGAGGAGACACTGTCAGATGGGCCTTCTGCTGAAACCTCTAAATGAATTGAGTAATGAATGAAAACAAGCATCATTAGAGCCAGGTTGTAGTTCAGACTCTGCCCCTAAATTTTGAGGCTTTAGTAGTTACTTCATCTTT
Organism: Corynorhinus townsendii; assembly: GCA_026230045.1. Lineage (NCBI taxonomy): Eukaryota > Metazoa > Chordata > Mammalia > Chiroptera > Vespertilionidae > Corynorhinus > Corynorhinus townsendii. The sequence continues at coordinate 10,260,899 of JAPDVU010000002.1, forward strand.
TTAAGCTTTGGATCATAGATCTAAGTAGCCATAGAGATCTCTACTTTGCCTGTGCACAAGCCACTTTGAGAAGCAAATGATGGAGATACTGCATTTTAAAGTCATTGGCTTTAGAGACAGGAGAATAGAATTTGAATCTCTATTACTTATTAGCTGTGTGGCTATGTCTTCTTATGTTCAAAATGGGGTTATACTATCCATATTGTTTTGTTAGAATTAGCACTATTGCTAAATAGAGATAATGGACAGACATTTAGGACATTATCAATTAATATACATTTTATGTTTGTTATTATTTTCAGATATGTTTGGGTTACTTTATCCATCCTATAGTTCTGTAGACATCTAAGAAATTATTAGGTGTCTACATCTTACCACTTATGAGATGACTCCAAGCCTCCTTAGCCTGTACACCAGTGGGATTAGGATTTTCTCTCATAATTCCACACCTTTGCTACAGAGATCAGTAAAGACACTGGGTACACAGCAATGTCCAAGAAGCCTGAGGCTATGTAAAATGAGGGCTACTCTGGAGTAAATTGTCATGTTCAAAAAATAAAGAATGAGTCAGACCATGCCTAATTCCACAGGAAAGAGATTAGTTGCAGCAGAACACATGTGGAGTTAATTTGGTTAGAAAGGAAATATTAACATCTTGAATTCCACACAAAGACTCCTACCCTTGGATGATATACAGAGCCCCATTATAACTCTACATAATTGTAGTGGGTACATTGTAAAAGAGCAAATAAAGGATGGCTATTGTTACAGTGAATGCTTGTGTTTTATGTATATTCAAAACCTTATTCCACATATGTAGTCTTTAAGGATATGGAGCCTAGGGATTGTGAGGGAATTGAAACAAGAAGAGATATTTACATAATGTTCCTTCGAGTTCCATTTTGGCTAAATTGTAAAATCTGATTTTAGAATAATGTATACTTGGAATGAGTCAGAAGAATATGAATCTATAATATGGAAGTCAGCTGTAGTTGGAATAAATGAATCTTTCATTAAGTTAGGGTCCCAATTGACTGTGAATGTTTTGCCATTCAGAATTAGAAATTTGATTTCTGTAATATTTCCTGAAATGACTATACATTTTTATACTTATGGAGACTCATGTCTTGATCACTTTTACTTTGTGTTTGATGCAGGAAGAATATAATTTGCTTCCGTTCAATGCTATCTGTAGACTTGACAACGCCCCTACCCCTCAGCCCCCGGCCCCCTGGCCCTGGCTGAGCCTCTCTTTTCTCTCTTTTGCTCTGCTTTTTGCTTTGGGACTCTTCTTCTTTTCAGCCTTACACAAAAGGCATCCTTCCTCAGGTGCTACCTGCAGCATTTTTTGTTGTTCCTTATTTTTAAGAGCCTTCTGTAGGTGATTGTAAAAGGATCCTTAGAGACCCAATACTGGAACAGACAAATAATTAAGACTTTAGAGATAACCAAACCAGGACTACTATATGGTAAGTTAGCTAATCTCCAAAACTAGTTACATGAAAAGGAAATTCCTAATTTACTTTACATTTCCCAAAGAGTTTTCTACATATCTGAAGACCTTGGCATTCACTTATGTGGATCCAATGTAATGGAATATTTTACTGCAATTTTAAAAAATAATCTTCATATACCAATATAGTGAGGGTTAGGATTCAACATATTCATTTTGACATGGCACAAACATTCAGTCTGTTGAACACTCTTTGAAATTTGTTATGGCAGCCCAAGGTGACTAATACTGATTTGTTGCTATAACAAATGCTTAAAAATGTAGAAGTGTTTTTGGCACTGGCTAATGGGGAAATGCTAGAGGAATTTTGAGGTGCATGCTAAAAAAAGCCTAGATTTCTATGAATAGAATATTGGTAGAAATATGAATGTTAAAGGCCATTCTTTGAAGTTTCAGAGAAAAAATGAGAAACAGGACATTAGGAATTACAGAAAAGGTGACCCTTACTATAAATTGGCAAAGAACTTGACTGATTTGTATTCCAGTGTTTTGTACAAGGTAGAATTTGCAAGCAACAAAAATGGATATTTAGCAGAGGCTAACTTAGATATTAAGCAAAGTATTTAAGGCACAGCTTGGCTCTTCCTTATTGCTTACAGTAACACACAAGAGGAGAGAGATGAATTGAGGAGGGAATAGTTAAGCAAAAAAGAATCAGAACTTGGAGATGTGAAAAATTCTCAATCTACCCCTCTATATAATAAAAACCTAAGCTATCATTATGGTGGAACGACCAGAATGACCAGTCGCTATGATGCGCACTGACCACCAGGGGGCAGACACTCAACGCAAGACCTACCTCCGGATGGTCAGTGCACTCCCACAGAGGAAGCGCCATTCAGCCAGAAACTGGGCTTATGGCTGGTGAGCGCAGCAGCAGTGGTGGGAGCCTCTCCTGCCTCCGCGGCAGCACTAAGGAGCAGCTAGCTGAGCAGTAAGGAGCAGCGAGCAGGAGGGCGGTAAGGAGAGAGGGGGTCCCACCTGCCGGTTTAGGCTGGGCCTAAGCTGGCAGGCAGACATCCCCCAAGTGTTTCCGGACTGCTAGAGGGCTTAGGCTGTGCTGAGGACCCCCTCCTACAGTGCACAAATTTCATGCACTGGGCCTCTAGTATTCAAATAACGAAGAACACCAAGATTGTGGCTAAATAATCACTTGGTAAACAGATCTTGTGTGTGCCTTGTGAACTTAATCAACCAACTCAGTGGAAGCCAGGAATAGAGATTGGGTTATATCATCAGTCACTTCCAGCTGGGACTATAGTAGACACAGAAAATGAGACAAAATTAAGGAAGGCTGTAGGATTTCCCAGGTTCACAGCTGAAGTAAAAATTTGCTTTAGAATGAATCACACCTTGAGTCTTACCCAGACTTGATTTACATGTTATTCAGATGATATTTTGGACTTTAGACTTTAGAATTGATGCTGGAATGAGTTAAGACTTTTAGAAGTGGTAGGGTGAAAAAAAGTACTTTGCATGTGAAAAGGGCACACATTTGGGGGGCAAGAGGTAGATTGCTATGGCATGACTCATCCCCCCCCCCCCCCAAATTCATATATTAAAGCAGTAACTCCCAATGTAACTGTATTTGGAGATTGGGCTTTTAGAGGTGATCAGCATTAAATGAGGTCTTGTGTATGGACCTAATCTGATGGGATTGAGGATCTTATAAGAAGTGAAGAGAGAAAGATCTCTCTTCAATATGTGACGACACAGTGAGAAGGCAAGAAGGCGCATATCTGTGAGCCAGGCAGAGAACTCTCACAAGAAACTGAATCAGTCGGATCATTGATCTTGGACTTCTAAACTCTAGAACTATGAGAAAATAAATTTTTGGTTTCCAAGCCATTCCATCTATGGTTTTTGTTAAGGCAACCTGAGCTGATTCAGACATCCCCCTGTGGTGCCAACCTGCTTTGGACCATTACATGGATAGGCAAAACAGTTACATTGTTTTAAGTAAGAGTTGGAGTTGTTTGCTAAAGCAGTCAACCTGCTCTGACTAATATGGTAACCGAGGAAAATATGTGGAAAGATAATAATAATAAAAGGACATATGATGGTGCCAAGAACCCCAAGAAGCAACAGATTTACCACAGTACGTAAACATGCAGTATTATCATTAGGTCCGATGACAAGAGAGATGATCATTATGTTACTTCATGTAACTTTTTGAGAGGAAAAAAAAAAACTAATTAAGAATTCTTCAAGAAGAATGTTCCAACTATGTGAGAGGCTCCATCAGATTTAGCAACGATGGCTACAGGAAAGTGCCAGCCTTTGTATTTTTAATAGCTGCCAAAACAAGACATTCAGAGCAAACTGTTAACAGGAGGCTATGTCCTTGTAAGCACGCTTCTTGGGGACTGAAACAAAAGCAGAGGAGCCACAATGAGCTGAGACAGAGCACACGCATTCTTAGATTTGAGGTTCATGCCTGAGAAGGAATATCCGTGTAAACCACGGCTGCAAGTCATGAGTGAGACATTTTGCTTCATGTCTCAGACAAAACAGTATGTTTTCCATAGTTTCCTTTAAAGGCAGAGAATGTATCATGCATTCATGTTATATACCATTTAAGTCTTCACATTAACCTTTTGCTAGAGAAAAACATATTTTTTTTTAAATTAGTCTCAATAGGCTGGGCTATGCTGCAATAACAAATATACCCCTAGATCTTAGTGGTTGTTCAAATCCAAGTTTCATAGGCAGAATAATGATGTCCCCCTCTCCCCTGCAGATTTACATGTTCTAATCCCCCAAACCTGTTGCATATGTTACCATTTAAAAGGGAATTTGCATGTTTGATTAAATTAAGACTCTTGAGATGGGATGATTATCCCGGGCTATCTGAGGAGGTCCAATATTACCCTAGTAGTTTTTATAAGATGGAGGCAGGAAGGTGAGAGTCATAGGTGATGACAGAAGCAGAGGTTGAAATGATGTGGCCATGAGCTAAGACGTGTGGGCAGCCTCTAGAAAGTGGGAAAAAACAAGGAACAGATAGTCCCTTAAAGTCTTCAGAAAGAGTACAGATGGACCAACATCTTGATTTTAGTTCTGTGAGGACCGTTCAGATTTTGGACTTCAAGAGCTGTTAGATAACAAATTTGTGGGGTTATTTGAAAGCCACTAAATGTGTGGTGATTTGTTTCAGCAACTATAGGAAGCTGAAACAGCAACTTCATGCTTATTTACATCAAAACCACAAATGCAGGTGTGGTGGTGACTCAGGGATTCTGAGTCGCTTCCAGTAGGTAGGAAGGCACATGAACAGATTCCTAGTTTGCTGCAGAAAGCAGAGTGATTGACCAGTCAGAACTGCCTTATGTAAGTTTCTTCCACCTCCCACTGGCCAGAATTCAGTCATACGGCCCCAATCTAAGAAAGCCTGGGAAGCATAGCCTGTGTGAAGAAATAAGGAACTATTCAATGAATACATAACATTTTTTTCAGCAGAATCATGTATAAAACGTTTTCTTCTCAAAATCTTTTAATGATCATTGAATATTTTCTTAAATTTAATGTTGGAAGGGAGATAGCTGATACTAATAAGAATATCATGGTTTTTTGTTGTTGTTTTTTTACAAAATTGATATTTTCTTTAAATTTTCATAGGGTGCTTTTTACATTTTCTTTATACTTTATTTTTATCAAAGAATTATTTCAGAAAAATATATGTTATATATATCATTTAAATGGAATTATATTGCTATTGATATGGTATTCATATTTTTATCAATTTGTAGTTTTTAATACAGAGAGATATTTTCTTAATTTATTTTAGATTAGTACTTCTTTTTCCTTTGTGATTTCTAAATCAGGCTTATGTATGTTTCTTAAAATCAATCTCTATTCTCTTACATTTTGCATTTTGATTATCATTTGATTTTTTTGCCATGTTTTTCCCTCTACATTCTGCAATAGTTTCTCAAACTGATCTTCAGAATCATTTAAAAATATTTTCCACAGTGGCTATTGTACTGATTTTTAAAATATAGATGTTAAACCTATTATTATTAAAGTTTAACGGGAAGTACATATGTGATAGTGTTGTTTACCTGACATCATAAATTAAGTTGCAGAATTAATAAATATTTTATAGTATTTATATATGGATAACATTAGATTACGTGAAGTATTTAGGGATAAACCTTAAAACTCAGAAAGAATGGCTGTCAATTCAAATATTTTGAACTTGGGCATATGACAATTGTTGAATTTTTCTGGGGATAGCAATACAAACATGAACAGGACATTATTCCTGTTTTTGGATTGCATAGTTGGGTAAGAAGCAACAACCATTTACAGAGATACTTACAGTCCAGCTGGCATGGCTCAGTGGTTGAGCATCAACCTATGAACCAGGAGGTCATGGTTCAATTTCTGGTTAGGATATACTAGTATACCCCAGTTGCTGGCTCGATCCCCAATGTGGGGCATGCAGGAGACAGCCGATCAATGATTCTTTCTCATCATTGATATTTCTATCTCCCCTCTTCTTTCCTCTCTGAAATACATATGTATTTGGTAATCCTTACCCAAGGATATTTTCCCATTGATTTTTAGGGAGAGTGGAAGATAAATGGAAAGACAGAGAGACTAATCTCTGTGAGAAAAATACATAGATTAGTTGCTTCCTGCACATGCCTGGACCAGAGCCTGGGCCTCAGAGGAGCCTGCAACCAAGGTATGTGCCCTTGATTGGAATTGAATCTGGGGCCCTTTGTTCTGCAAGCCAATACTCTATCCACTGAGTCAAACCTGGTGGGGCTAAAAATATATATAAAAAAATAGATACCTACAGGAGATAACGTGTGATAGGAGTTAGAGAAGGTTTTATGCTAATATATCCATTACCCCAATAATTAATATGTTAGTGTTGAATTTATAGGAAGCGGGTAAATGCACTCTGGGTTTTTCCAAGCTCTTCAGCTGGCACCTTTATAGAAAGCAGTCTCCAACAGCAGCTGAGGGGTCTCCAATTGAGTATGAACAGAGCATGTAACTTAAAATTCATTGTTATAATTTGAGAATCATGTTCAGTATCCAGTTTTGTTATTTCAACATTTGTGGGTCTTTGGATTTTGTAAAACATTAAAGCAGATCTCTTCTTATTTTTAATAATTATGATTTAATGCAATTGGCAAAATATAAAACGTCTAGCTCAACATATCTAAAATTAGGTAACTCACTGATTTCAATGAATGTGCCACATTTTTCTCTGAAGCATATGGGTAAATACTGAAGCATATTTTCAAAAAAAGAGCCATCTAACAATCACCTCTTGAGAAGAATTTTGTTTTTGACACATCCTAATTTTTCTAAATGGTATGTATTACAAAACTTGAGACCAGTATTAAAATTATTATTACCTCTTCCAAACAAGGGAGTATTTATATAATAAAAATGTCAAGGTTTAAAGAAAAATATTCTGGAGCACTTAAATAAGGCGAATGTTCCATAGTCTTTGCAACTTTACCCTACACAGAAATATTTTTTAGGATGACTGAAATAAAGTCAAAGCAAACATTTTCTTAATTATATGAATAATATTTATTCTTTTACTTCTACAGATTGAACTATTTAGTCATTATGGTGTCTATTATGCAATGAGGAATGATAGTAAATGGCAAACATCAGGTTTTAGTCATATTATACCTTTGATATTCATAATAATGATATCAATGAAATTGATAAAATTAATAGTTGTTTGAATATAATCTTTTACATTTAATCAGGTTCCAAATTTCCAAGCCTGGGGGGCGTGGGGTGTGGTTCTTTGGCTGAGCATTGACCTATGAACCAGGAAGTCACGGTTCCATTCCGAGTTAGGGCACATGCCCGGGTTGAGGGCTGGAGATCAATGATTCTCTTTCATCATTGATGATGCTCTCTCATTATTGATGTTTCTCTCTCTCTTTCCCTTTCCCTTACTTTCTGAAATCAATAAAAACACATTTTATAAATTTTTTTCAAAACACTTACCAATTATGTCATCTTTACAACTATATTTATGAGAAAGATAGAAAGGTGTCAAAATTTCTATTTTACACAAGAGCAAACTTATGGCCAAGAGTTAAGCAATTTAGCAAAGATTATAAATAAGTTAGTTTTGGAATAGAAGTACTTTTGTTTTGTTAGCCTTTGGCAGAAATACATAAAAATACATAAAGTAATTTTTTAAACAAATGGAAGTTCTGTCATATTTATCACCAAATGATATTCTTAATTTATTTTATTATTCTAATTTTATTGTTAGTTCCTTATTACAAAACAAAAATCACATTTCAACTAAGTTCCTCACAACTGATATTTATATACAGCTCCAAGAAGTTCAAATGAACTCAGACTGGGTTAAATGTTTTGTTTACCTGTATATTTAACTTTATAAGAAACTATCAAATGGCTTTTCCTATGTGGCTATACCATTTCACATGCTTATCAGCAATGTATAAATTATCCAGTTGTTTCATATTCTTACTCACACTTGGTACTGTCAATCTTTTAAATTTTACCGATCTTAATAAGTTTTTAGTAGTTAGTTAGGTTTTGATTTGCATTTCTCAGATCGGTAACAGTGTTTTGTGTGCTTAGTAGCTCCTTGTATATTATCTTTTGTGAATTGTCTTTTAAAACCTTGTGTCTAATTCTTATTGAATTTTAAAGACTTTATAAGTTAAAGATCAAGTGTTCTGTTAAGTATATTGGCAAGTATTGAAAATATTTTATCTCAGTCTATTGCTTGTTTATCATTTTGCAACAGTATATTATAGAAATCTTTAGTTTTGATTGAGTCTGATCCTTTTTTGTTGTTGTCTTTTTTTTATGGTTTGTGCTTTTTATGCCCTCCTTAAGAAATCTGTGTTTTCACAGATTTGGCCAAAAAGAGAAACCTCTACCGAAACCGGTTTGGCTCAGTGGATAGAGCGTCAGCCTGCAGACTGAAAGGTCCCAGGTTCGATTCTGGTCAAGGGCATGTACCTGGGTTGCAGGCACATCCCCAGTAGTTCCTCTCTCATCAATGTTTCTAACTCTCTATCTCTCCTTTCCTCTCTGTAAAAAATCAACTATATATATATAGTTCTCTCTCTCTCTCTCTCTCTCTCTCTCTCCCTCTCTCTCTCTCTCTCTCTCTCTCTCTCTATATATATATATATATATATATATATATAGAGAGAGAGAGAGAGAGAGAGAGAAACCTCTAAATATTATAGAATACCTATATTACCAAATATTTGCACCTGCTTTATTCATATAGATGAAAAGAAAAAAATATATACAGTAGCAACTATTTAATCTGACAATAGTTAATCCTTTCCTTGTCTCTTCTCAAGTAAAACCATTTTCATAAACAATTTATACTGCTGTAAATGTCTGTGTTTATTTATATAAGGAGTGTTTATTTTCCCAAGAAAGTTAACTTTCCCCTTTCCCATATGTGTCATGAAGAACTTGAAGGTTTCTTGAATGTTAGAAGCATATTGGAGCCTTTTTAAGCATCTCAGACACCAACATTGTACTGTGTGTACCCTGTGCATGCAAGCTAGTCCTCTCTAGGAGTGTGGCAGTTGGTAGACAGCAACATCCAAGCAAGAATGATGTCAGGACTACAACTTACTTCTCAACTGTACACATTCAAACTGCTCTGATGGCTACCAAGCAGGGCTCTTGGTTATAAAAGCATCAAGTTTTTAATTCTTTCTACAAAAGGATGGGAATCATCCATATCCAACAATAGAAGTGTGTTCATGTGTTATCTATCTTGCTCAAATTTCCAGACACTTGGCTGCATTGTAGACACGTGAGTGTTTTTCTGAAGCGAGACCAACTCCAATTCCTTCCTTTTAGGAGTATTACAATGAATACAACTCCCTCTAAAATAATTAAAATAACATTTCTTCAGCTATCCTCCAATAGCACTTGTTACCTGTCCTCCCCCGGCTTATTTGTTCTTTTTTGTAGAGTATAACTGGGCTACCAAAGGGATCTAGTATGGGTAACATTTATAAAACTGAAAATAATGTTTGACCTCATTTTCATAGCCCAAAGGGAAACTAGTTTGCTAAGGGAATTTATTCACATGGATTTGTTCTCTTCCATGCATCAGAGAAGCAACTCACAGAAAGTTAAGGTCTCTCTTCACTCCAAATTATGGGTAGACATTTTATATGTGGAAAAATATTGGATAGTTAGCATGGGATTGACGAAAACCTGGCATTTCCTAGGAATATGGGAATCTCATAATAGTGGAATCTTTAGAGTGGGCATGAAGTATCACACATAAAACCTAGGTTAAACATTGGCCTGTTTTTTTTAAATAACATTTCTATAAAATGTTAGGTCAACCATGGATTCTTATAGGAGGACTTGAATCAGGAACTTGACTGAGGTATCTAATGATCATTCTGGCTTAGCCACAAACTGATATGGATTTAAAGAGGGTTGGATTGCTGAAAGGCACTTTCTATATGAATTTTAGGGCCATACACCAGAAGTACAAATTTTATATGCATAATATAAGGTGGTTAGCCATGGATACATCCAGATCTCCCTATTGCTTTATTTTTTTATTAATATTTTGTTATTATCAAGTGAAATCAGTATGCACATTTTGTCATGGAGCTTGATTTTATCCCAGGGCATTCATAGTGATGCAGAATGCTCTTCCTTTCCTGTGTAGATTCAAGAATCCACAGCCTGACAAGTGTGGCTCAGTGGTTGATTGTTGACCCAAGATCCAAGAGGTCACAGTTTGATTCCTGACCAGGAATCAAACTGCCTGGGTTGCGGGCTCAATCCTCAGTGTGAGATGTGCAGGAAGCAGCTGATCAATGATGCTTCTCTCTCATAGTTGTTTCTATGTCTCTCTCCCTCCCCTTCCTCCCTAAAAATCAATAAAAAACATATTAAAAAAAGAATCCACAGGGATAGGGCCTAAACCAGCAGTCAGACATCCCTCTTACAATCTGGACCACTGGCCCCTAACTGCTCACCTGCCTGCCTGCCTGATCACCCCTAACTGCCTCTGCCTGCATGCCTGATTGCCCCTAACTCCTCTGCCTGCCTGCCTGATTGCCCATAACCTCTCTGCCTGACTGCCTGATAGCCCCTAACTGTCCTCCCCTGCCGGCCTGATCTTGCCCCCAACTGCCCTCCCCTGCCTGCCTGATCTTGCCCCCAACTGCCCTCCCCTGCCTGCCTGATCTCGCCCCCAACTGCCCTCCCCTGCCTGCCTGATCTAGCCCCCAACTGCCGTCCCCTGCTGGCCTGATCTTGCCCCCAGCTGCCCTCCCCTGCTGGCCTGATAGCCCCTAACTGCCTCTTCCTTGGCCCCCACCACCATGGCTTTGTCCGGAAGGAAGTCAGACATCCGGAAAATGGCTGGTCAACCCGGTCTAATTAGCATATTACTCTTTTAGTAGTGTAGATAGATTATATACAATAGGATTGCTTAAATGAGGGGGCGGGGGAGCCTTTTTCAGCAAGAGGAGATGCTCTTGGCAGACAAAAATACATAATCCCTATATCTGGACTGATAGCCAGCCATATGCACTATACTGCCAAACCAGTCATTAAAAAATTGAACTGCTTTCTTAAACCTTACACCAAACAACTGTTGCCCTTAAAACCCCTCCTCAGCCCCCACCTTAGGTTCTGCTTTTGCAGTTCACCCAGATTAGGTCCTGATTGGTCAGTTTCTATTCCAGTCAGCATCTCTGGGACTATCTCCAGGCCTGATCAGAGAGGTGAGGCTGATCAGCAGCTGCCCCAGGCTGCTGGCGAGCAGGCTGAACTGCTGACCTCTCAGAGAGTGGTGGCTGCTGATCAGCCCTGCCTCTCTCTCTCTCCAAGAGGTTAGCAGTTTAGCCCACTTGCCAGTCCCCGCCCACCCAAGCCTGCTGCCGCGCAGCCCCTGTTTGGTTGTCCGTTCGGTCATTTTGGACGTTATGGACCGTGGCTCTTTATATATAGAGATTACAGCACCAGTGACAGCCCTGCATTTTAATAGAAAGAAACTAATCTCCGAATCCCAAATGCAAATTTTGGAAGTAACATACCTTTGCATGGGCACTAGAATCACTTGGTAAATGAGAGCTTATATCCTGGCATCAAAACTAATATTCCTATAGCATCTCAGGAAGAAAATTGCCAAACTATTTTTGGCTTCACCAAGGTTTTTGTGTGTGCTTACTACTAAAAATAAGGTAAAAAATGTTAAGAGTTTGAGTTTCATTTTAAATGAGACTTAAGCATAAGAAATACAATATCTTTACTAAGCAGCTAGAGAAACACAACCAGCTCATCACTATTAAATTAGTTTGAAAACTAGGTTTGAATTTACATATTTGAGAAATCAGAACTCTTAAAAATAGTAGCTATGCCAGGGTAAACTGTGGCAGGTCTATGTTTTTTTCCCTTTTGCATAAACTTACATGTGAATACTAAGTAGGGGTAAAGGGCAGAAACATGGTAAATAATAAAATTATATGAGAACATTCTTATGTGCTCCCTTAAGGCCCTAATCTTAGATAATTTACTCCTTAAGTTGAACCTCCTTAATTTTTTTATTGCCTTGAGCCAAAGTTTCTAACTTTTCCATGTTATATCTTCTCTACATTTCTTCTCATAGAAGTAATCCATCTATCTAGAACACTTGCATTCTGAGAATATTAATTCTGAAGTGGAAATAAGGTTAGCCAACCCTCCCAGCTCTTCTTAACTTGGAGACAAAGAAATTTGAAACTTTCCAACTGTGGTAACTTCTAGACCATTCTCTTCCAAACTTTTGAATGGGCTCCAGAAAGAAGGGCCAAGCAGTTTCCTTCTGTTACATATCAGTATAATGAGCTTAGGTGATAAGCTCTCTGGAAATACTTGAAGAGTCGTCGAACCCACTGGGTTTTCTACGCATCATGACTTTGTAATGTTCTTGGTTACAGTGCATTTTCAATCCTGTGGATTTGTGGTGCTGGCCTGTTAAGTCCATGATCAAGTTTTCCCTCTCCTTGTTGGAAAGCCTGGAATGAGGTACACACTTAATGAATGTGGACTTACCTTTTTTCTACTAAAACTGGAAGGTGGTTGTGACATAATATTTAGCCATTCACCCTTCATGAAGATTTATGTTTTTTAGAGAGGAAAATCATGGTTAACTAAGACTTATTGTCCCATAAGTTATTTAAACTTGCAAGCATGTTATTTAAGGCCAATTTATATGTTTCATGGAGCCAGTATCATCCACTGGAAAAAAAGGGAGGACTTTATTATTGATGCTTTCCAAAAACAAAATAATGCTTATATACTCAGGCATTGCTAATTCTGGGAATGAATACAAATCAAAATATCAATATATACCAAAATGGGATTATATATGATAAATATATCATATATATGACATTAAAATAGTCTGAAATTAAAGAAAATTTGTTACATGTGTTCTGCTGTCTTAGTATTTTCAGGACATTATAAGATGCTTCTGAAGTTGTCCTCAGTTTTCTAATATACACTGTCTTTTTTGTTGTCATTAATCCTCACCCAAGGACATTTTTTCCCCATTGATTTTTAGAGAGAGTGGAAGGGAGGGGGAGAGACACGGAGAGAGAAACATCAATGTGAGAGAGACACATCGATTGGTTGCCTTCCACACACTCCCTGGTTGGGGTTGGGATTGACCTGCAGTTGAAGTATGTGCCCTTGACCGGAATCAAACCCAAGAGCCTTCAGTCCCCAGGCCAATGCTCTAACTACCGAGAAAAACCCAGCTAAAACAAAAGTATTTCTTTTAAAAAATTGTATTTTCCTTCATTCTCATACTTTTCTTCCAAAGCTGTTATAACAATTTTACATAATTGTATTCAAAAGACTGTAAAGGACTCTGCAGTGTTGAATAATTGCATAGAAGCTTTAACTTGTATGTAAAGAAATATTGAATAAAAGCAATAAAATATTTTTTGGTTTTATTGCCTTTCCCAGGATACTTGGAAAGAAATGTTGTGTTATAATTATGTATAAAGTTTAAGGTCTTTAACATCCATTGACTCCTTCACTTTATTCTGTAAAGCCCATATTCTTATAATGTCCTTATTTTAAAGTAGGAGAAAGATCTCTAAACTCAGCAGCTATCATGATATAACACATGCAAATTAAGAAAATCATTTACTCCTTAAATTGTAAAAGTCATTCATAGCTTCTGAATATACTAGTCAGGTCATTAACAGATAATAATATGCAAACACATGTGTACTTTCCAATCACTTGAACCAGTTTATTTTTTTCATTAGTAAAATGCCAGGGTGCCTCGGACCTGCCAAGTCCCCATCTCTGGAAAATATCGGTGCGAGGCCAACCTCACCTCGCAAAACTTTAACAAGAAATTGCAGAACTTGGCTGCTTTGAAAGACTTCAGTGCTCTCCAGTGTCTTTTGTGGATTTTCTGCTTTTGACATTTTTCTTGAAGATAGAACATGGTTATAAATAATTAAATTTTAAAAGCACATTAACAAATGTTTAGTATGGTGTTCATAACCTTCAGAAGATAGTCATATCTTACCACCACGTTATGGATATGAGAACTGCAAAGACTTTATTTCTTATTCCTTATAAGTAATGGATAGCAGAGGAGCAAAGTATAAGTTTTTTTCCACCCTCATATTTAGAAGCCTGAAATCAGAGGTGCTGCTATCACCACCACGTATACACAAGGTCAAGCTACAGGTTTTTAAATAATTGCAGGAACAAAACATGCTATAGCACTCTGTCCAGCTGAGATCCTCCTGTAGGGTGTTTTTCAGTTCAGCAACAACTGAGGTCACCCGATCTTGACACTTTCAATATCATTCCTCCTAAGGACTAAGGATCTTAGTACATCTTCCTGTTTCAATTCCTTCCAGATGCCTGTTTATGTCCAGGAGCACTGTTTTTATTTAAATTAAGGACATTTGCTTGGGAGAAGGATTTAACCCACTTGCTCTAGTCCTACTCTTCCCTGGGAAGTTTAGTCCTCAGGAAAAACAGGAGTTCTTTGTTTTAATTCATGAAATATCTTGAGAGAAGTAATTATGCCTGTCCCTCGAGCCATGCAAGGGCTGATTATTTTTTCTCTTTAAAACTAAAACTGTGCGTGTGCAAGTGTGGGTGTATATTTTGTAGGGGGTAAACCTTAGATGAGCATAAACTCCTCTGTGGAACTGCTATTTAACTACTGATTGCTGATCTAACAGTACAAAACTACACTCCCCCAAGAATAAAAAAGAGATTCTCAACAATCAGTGACCCACTGCCACATGTTTAGAAACACTTATTAGTAATGCTTCTATGGAAGAGTGTGCCTATGGCCTGACAATCTTCATGCTTCTCTATTTCCTTTTGCAACAGAACCCCAAAGTATTAACCGGGACATGTGCTCAGGACCCCCGCTTAGCTTGCATATAGGTTTGAACATATGACTAAGTTCTAGCTGATGGCTTGTAAACAGAAATGATGTGTGAAATGAAGTGTCAGGTCTTTAAAGGATAGCTTCAACTCTTTAATTTTTTCTTTACTTCTTCCTGCTAGTTGTATGCCATCTTTGAAGAGGTAGACAAATACCATGCACTAAGGGGGTGACAGAGCAACCAAAATAAAGACACTATGATCCTCAGATTACATAGGGACACAAAGGGGTAGCTGTTAGAGCTAGATGAGGTTAGCCTATATTCTAACTTACACAGTCAACCTTTTTAATAACAAAAATTGTCAAACACAAAAATAGAGAAGATATAATAAACATCCATATATGTACCAGAATTAGCAAAGTTAACTTACTATAAAATAAAATAATATACTATAAATAATTCATTTTTCTTCCCTTCTTATAAGTAATTGCTGTTTGAACTTACTGTATATCTTTCCCAAACAAGGCAGCATTGATTTCTCAATAAATAGGGTTGTTATTTAGTGTTTATTACACAGAAATAGATACACACATATATATTCACATATCCATATGCAGACTCCTTTGTAATATAAACACTTATTATTAATTATGTATTAAGAAATGTTTCTTAGAGCAGGTAGTTCAGAAGTGTTGGGAAAGTGTGAAATATTCCTAAAGACAATACTTCTGAAATAATAACCAGTGGGAACTTGTGGGAAGGGCAGTCTCATTGAGTTTTTCTCTGTAAAACATGTATAACAAGATGTAATTTTCCTGTTATTTGGAGGACTAGCAATGGTGCATACAAAAGCCAAGAAGAAAGCCTGACATATGGGAATGATTGATAATTGTAAGTATTTGTGGCAATGCCATTTATTTTCAGAATGGAGAGAAATCTTGAAGAACATGTTGTTTTATAAATGATGCAAATGCTCATTCCTCAAATAAGATATTAGGTTACAATTTCTGCCAATATCTGACCCTCATAGAATATGTCATTTGACAATTGTCTTTCCTAAATTTTCACATCTAAATAGCAGGAAAGAAAGTGGCTTTACAGAAAGTAATGCAGTATGTGTTCAATAGTTTGGACACAAAGTGACATTGTGTCTTATATTAGTGATACTTGGGGGTCCTAACTCACTTGGGATCAGCTGTGGGGCTGAAGATATGTTGGATGCAGTGGATGGAAAGAGACAGCAAAGCTGCAGATCAGGAACCGGCTGTGGCGTGGCTGGGCCCCTGCTCAGCACTCTAGTACTTGCTGTCTGTTGTATACTTAGGAAGGCTTCTTGTTCCACATCTGAAACTGATGCAGATCCAAAGTTCCACAGCACGGAGTTATTTAGAAAAAGTGCCTTGGGGCTGAGCCACTTGGCTCTTATCTTTTTGTTATCTCTTTTCCCCATCATTTTGCCATTCCCCATTGATTTCCCTTGTGCAGCCTTCCCTTGATCGCTGATTTTCTATCATCATCTCTATCATCTTAGCTGTTTAGCATTGCAAAATATTTCTTAGAGTCAACTTTAATGAATCTGTTGGCACTATGCCATCTGAATCCGCAAAGAGAGTAAAAAATTCAAGACATCAAATTCTATTGATTGAGATAGATTTCCTTCTAACATTCTGTATATAAAAGGAAACTATTTAAGCACCCTTTTGAAAAGAATAGATATCAAAATCTTGCAAAACAACATTTTTGTCAGCTAATTGTAAATGAATGAGAAACATATGGATTAAGTTTCCATCAAAAACACATATATGTATAAATTCAATAGAATTTTTTGGCAAAAGTCTTTATTTTGCCAATTTCAAAATATTTGGAAACATTTGAGAATTATTTTCAAACATTAAAAGTCACAGCATATTTATTATTTTTCAAACAAAAATAAGAAAGAAAAGAAGTATAAAGTTACTTCTACAGAAATAATTATCAAGTGGATAGGGTTGTAATCTTGATAGCCCATGGATTATTTCAAATCTAATTACCTGACAGAAAAGAACATCATGTTTTGAAAACCAGAAGCATGTTGGAAAACTCAGGAAAATATTAAAAACCCAAGACATGAAACTATGCTGCTTACTCTCAAAAGATAAATTTCATATTAATATGAATGAGTATTTATTGAACTTAAAATAAGAGAATAAAATGTACTGTGTATCATTGGTTTTAAACAGTAATTAACTAATATGACTTTAGATCTTACAAAATCAAACAAAATTCTGTTTTAATTGTAATCAGTGGTAAAAATGTAAGGTGATTCTATTAGTCATGACTTTTTGGTTTCATTGTCTAAGATGGCTTAAGTAATCTTAGACAAAAATATTTCTAACATTTAAAGGAAAAGGAATATATTGGATACCACAAATGCAGAAGTCCAGGTCACGGGCCAAGTTTTTTCATAAAAAATGTGTGCAGGCCCAGCCTTGGTGGCTCAGAGGTTGAGTGTTGAACTATGAACCAGGAGGTCATGCTTCAATTCCCGGTCATGGCACATGCCTGGGTGGTGAGCTCCATCCCCCGTGAGGGCCGTGCAGGAGGCAGCCAATTAATGATTCTCTCTCATCATTGATGTTTCTATCCCTCTCTTCCTCTGAAATTAATAAAAATATATTGAAAACAATTTTTAAGTGTTCAGGAACTCACTTCCTGACTCTTATTTCCCCTCTCTATGTTGGTCATTTTCTTAGGCAGTATTTCAGAAAATGTCAGTGAAAAGCTTCCAGCTCTTAGGTTCCCAACCATGACAGGAAAACAAACATCTTTGGGACAGTTTTAACAAAAGAAATTAAGACACTGCAATGCTTCTGTGGGATGTATTCATCTCTTCGCAGCCATGCTGCAGTCATGAGCAAAATCATGGCAACTTAGCGGGGAAGGAGCAGGAGCAGTACCATCCAAACAAGATGGACTGAGGGTGGAGGCATTGGTTTCTCAATAAACAGGGATGGTATTTCCAAAAGAAAGGAGAAGGGATACTAACCAGACAACAATATCAGAGACGTACAAGGAGGAGTATTTTTTATTTTCTTCCAGTACTATCTACAGTTTCTATAAATTGGTGGCATTATTCGCTATCCTGATGTAATGTACTATATTGGTTGTTTTCTGAAATGTAATAAAAATGAATGATTTAATGTTCCCTGCCTGGTTAATGGCACTTTTCTTCAAAACAGTCTAGTGTGTTTTAATTGAACAGGGCTAAGGAAAGTGGACTCTTCCCTCTTTGAACTTTCTCTTAGATCCTTTTTGTTTTTCTTTAAGATTGCTTTGTGATTGTCTTCCCTTTTTTCTCCCCAGCAATCTATCAATGAGGCTAGGGTAGGAAGTCTGGCCCTGAGCCTCCTGCCTCAGAGAGTTTGGGGCCGGGGAAGGCAGGCAGAGGTCCCAAAGATAGAAGATATGGATACGGTGATTGAGATCATATCTGCTTAGGCTTGAAGAGAAATATTTCCTTGGGTTTCTTTTTTGAACTATTCTCCTCATCAAAATTGTAAGATTCCAAGAGCCAAGATCAGCCAGATGGGGTCAGGATCAGGGGAAAGGAGCCCAAGAAATATTCTGGTTAACCTCTAAAATATGTGTAATGAGTTGTCGAATTTCATGCTATGCAATAAGATAAAAGACTAGACTGCATAGGGTTTTGGACACAGCTCTGGCTAGTGATAAACTCTATCCTCTGTTTATCTTCTTGTACCACTTCTGTAATCAGAACTGGGCTGGTTGAGGATTCCAAGATAGTGTTTGCCATTTTTGTATCTTCTTTGATGACAGAAAGACTAGTTATAGAAGTTACCCTTTATGGGATTTTACAAAGAAAAGAAGATCTCTATGGAAAAAGCTATATATTTAAAAATAAAAGAAAGAAAGCAAAAAAAAAAAAAAAAAAAAAAAAAAGATAAAAACAAAAAACAAAAAAACCCTTAGGCATAAAGAAATTTTTTTAGGTGTAGAAAAATCAGGGTAAATTTAGTATTCAATTTGCTTAGTAGCTTCTTGAACAACTTTAAAAGGAAGGTTTTCCATCAAGAGTAAGTTTTTATGGATGTGTTAAAAAATAAATTGAAAACGAAAGAACGTTTTTAGATATTTTAGTCAGATTTAAAAAAATGCTTTTTGCATAATGTTGAGTAATTTAATCCTCTGTGCTTAAATTATATTCTAATTTAACAGACAAGGCAAACAATGTTTTTGTTAGTGGTAGTTAATCTACACATCCTGTTTATGTTTTCATTTGTACTACTCTCAGAGTTAAGAAGTATTTCTGTAATTTCTGCTTTATTTTATGAGTGACTCAAGAAGTATTTACTCTGTCTAAATAGTTATAATAATATTGGTTAGTCACTGAAACATTTTCATCTTCATTTCATAAAATTCTCGTTAGTAGAAATATATCAACACTAAAGCACTAATTACTCATTTGTGTAACATTTATTTTTCTAGTATACTAACAGATGCATAATGAGATAAACAATGACAATCATATTTGCTAATATTTCTCCAACAGCTTTGTGTGTGACAGTCATTGTTTTAAACATCTTACATGCTAAACATGTTTTAGCCTCAAGGTAAGCTATTGAAGTATTTGTTATTCACATTTTACCAGGAGGACACTAAGCACTGACAAATAAATGCAATCCATTTTTTGCTGTTTTATTTCTCAAAGCTTTTTTGAACACTTATTAAAAGAATGCTTGATTCTGTGAAGTGAACCTTACTTTTACAACAATCTTTGTAAATAATGGATGTTAAGCAATCATATGTTATAAAATATACTACAATTGCTTTAAAAATAGCTTCCTAAAATTGAGGTACAAAAATAAATATTAAATATTTACAAAATGTATAAATAAAATGTTTGTCAAACTTAGAATTGTAATAACATTATTTGATTGAAAATCCATAATCATTCAACAGACACTTATTAGGCATTTCCATTTTTGCTGATTTTTTATTTTCCCTAAAGGAAAAAGTCAGAAGGCAATTAAGAAACACACACACACACACACACACACACACACAGTTTAGAATCTATTTTCATTAAGATAAATAATTGTTTATTCTCAGGTTCTATTGGCATTTTTTTAGCTTTATTGAGTTATAATTGACAAAAATTTAAGATATTTAAAGGGTATACCATTGTGACTTAATATTCATTTACATTGTAAGAGGAGTCCCACTGTCTAGTTAATGAGCACACTATTTATTTATTTATTTATTTATTTATTTATTTTGAGTAAGGAACTCTAACAATATGGGTTGGGTTGGCTTGAAACTTAACCACTTTAAGATAAGTTATATATATGTATATATATAACTTATCTTATATATATATACTTATCTTATTATATATATATATATATATATACACACTTACACAGTCATTACAACTGGATGACTGGATGATGACTGGCCAGTAGCTATGATGTGCACTGACCACCAGAGGGCAGACGCTTAACGCAGGAGCTGCCTCCTGGTGGTCAGTGCACTCCCACAGCCAACCTCCTGTGGTCCTTCCCCCCTGGCTGGCTGGCCCCAATTGACCTCGATTGGTACTGGGCAAGACAACCCCAATTGGACCCGATAGCTTGCCAGGCCGAGGGATCCCACTGGTGCATGAATTCGTGTACTGGGCCTCTAATTTATATATAATATGGACTGGGTTGTTTTTTAAATTTAATAGTTACAGTAAATGGAGTTTTCTTATCATATACTAGAGGTCTGATGCATGAAATTTGTGCAAGAGTAGGCCTTCCTTCCCCTGGCTGCAGGCACTGGCTTCCGTCTGGCACCCAGGACCCAGGCTTCTCTCTGGCCACCAGCAGGCACCAGGGACTCAGGCTTTCCTCTGGCTGCTGGCAGGCACCCGGGGCCTGGGCTTCCCTTGCAGCCCTGGCTTCTTCCAGAAGGTAGTCCTGAAGGACAAGTGGTCTAATTAGCATATTATACTTTAACTATTATAGAACATTGGAAACTGGCTTTCTAAATGATACTTTTCAGCATAACTTTCCTTCTAAAGGTGAAATAAATTATTTGGTGCACAAAGCTATGCCCCCACTGCATCTGCTACGTTCATCTTACTTCCAGATGTCATGTCACTCCCCTTCCTTTCACAAAACAGCTCCTAGAGAAGAACAACTTTGAGATTTGAAAAATAAGCAAATATCCAGGCTCTGGTACTATTTACCAGTAGACTAACACAAATTGGAATGGATGCTCCAAAATTTCCTTTGTTTTAACTCCATAGTTAAAGTCTACGCCATTCCTACAGTGTTGTCATCACACAATTAGTATTATTATTATGTCTGGGATTAGTGATTGTTAATTTCAAACATCTGATGTTCTGAGTTAGCAGTTTAAATGTATCTAGACATTTATTTTCTGGGATCACTTTTATCATTTTTAATCTGTAAGTGTATTACATTGTATAAAGTATATTTATTTTTTATTATTTTTAATCCTCAACTGAGGATATTCTTCCATTGACTTTTAGAGAGAATGGAGAGAGAGGGAAAGACAGAAAGAAATACCAAGTTAAAGAAACACATTGATTGGTTTTCTGCAACTGAGGTATGAGCCTCTGACAGGAATCGAACCCTGGACCCTTTGGTCCACAGACTGATGCTCTATCCACTGAGCCAAACCTGCTAGAGCATATTGTATGAAGTCTAAAAGAGGCATAGCCTATATCTTTGGGGAGAATACAATTAATGACAGGAGATTAAGTCCGTCTCTGAAACATTTCATTAGTTCACTATGTTCACATGATAAAAAACCACGTGGACATGGAATTACAGATATCTCAGCACCAGATTCTAACCATGCTGCTTCTGAGGTATGTCATTTTGGAGGCAAGACAGCTACCATTTTACCGACAATATTTCCACTTTATAAAATTGAACTTACAGAGAGAGAAACCAAGATGGCGTTATAGGTAAACACCTAAACTGCTGCCTCACACAACAATTTCAAAACTACAACTAAAAGACAAAATGGACAACATCCAGAACCACAGGAAGGCTGGCTGAGAGGAAATTCTACAACTAGAAGGAAAGAGAGAAGCACACTGAGACTCAGAGGAGCCACAGGAGGCAGAGGTACTGAGACAAGTGCACGGAGATGGCAGACAACTGAGTGTGCAGATGGCTTTCTTAAGCGGGAGGAAGACAAAAGCTCCCGACTGTGCTGAACTCCAGTTCTGGGTGAGACTCTGGGGACCCAGACTTGCACGGGGTGAAACTGGACTGTCACCAAAGAGATAAGCACACTGAGACTCACAGGAGCTGCAGAAGGCAGAGGTACCAAGGTGCGCATGGAGAGGGCGGGAAACTGAGTATGCTGCTGGCTTTCTCAAGCAGGAGGGAGACTGCACTGAATTCCAGTTCTGGGCCAGAGTCTGGGGACCCAGACTCATTTGGGGAGAAACTGGACTGTCTAGCAGTGGGCAGAACTCGAAGGTGGCTTTCTCTCAGAGGTGCTTGCAGTGATTACCATGGGACACTGAGACACAGGGGCCTATTAGGGCAGGGCTGATGGGAAACCAAGGCTGTCTGCTCTGCCCTGAGACTCTGCCCCACCAAGCTGAGCACAGAGGCTTTTGCAAGGGTGTCTCCAGCACAGAAGTTCTCCCAGCATAAACACAGCTGATCCTCACAACCAATTGGCTTGGAGGTCAATTCCTCCTAGTGATACCAACACAATCAAGCCTTAACTACAACAAGACTGTGCACACAGTCCACAAAAGGTTGCACCAAGAGTGTCCACTTCAGGTAACTGGGAAGGCTGAGCCACTGGGCCCTATAGGACACCTAGCACACAAATCCACTCTATCAACTCAAGGAAGCAGCCAAAATGCGGGACAAAGAAACAGGTCACAAAATGAAAGAAATGGAGGAAAGCAAACTACTGGATATAGAGTTCAAAACCACGATTATAAGGTTTTTCAAGAATTTTCTAGAAAAGGCTGATAAATTTAGCAAGGCCCTTGAGGATATGAAAAAGGACCAACTAGAAATTAGGCATATACCGACTTAAATAAAAAATATTATACAGAGATCTAACAGCAGACTAGAGGATCGCAAAAGTCAAGTCAAAGATTTGAAATACAAAGAAGCAAAAAGAAAAAAGAATCCAAAAAAATGAAGATAGTGTAAGGAACCTCTGGGACAACTTCAAGCATACCAACATCAGAATTATGGGGGTACTAGAAGAAGAGAGAGAGCAAGATACTGAAAACTTATTTGAAGAAATAATGCCTGAAAACTTCCCCCACCTAGTGAAAGAAATAGACTTACAAATCCAGGAAGTGCACAGAACCCCAAATAAAAGGAATCCAAAGAGTACCACACCAAGACACATCATAATTAAAATGCCAAGAGCAAAAGACAAAGAGAGAATATTAAAAGCAGCTAGAGAAAAACAGTTACCTACAAGGGTGCACTCATATGACTGTCAGCTGATTTATCAACAGAAACTATGCAGGCCAGACAGGAATGGCAAGAAATATTCAAAGTGATGAACAGCAAGAACCTATAATCAAGATTACTCTACCCGCAAAGCTATCATTCAGAATTGAAGGTCAGATAAAGAGCTTCACAGATAAGAAAAAGCTAAAGGAGTTCATCACCACCAAACCAGTATTATATGAAATTCTGAAAGGTATTCTTTAAGAAGAGGAAGAAGAAGAAAAAGGTAAAGATAAAAATTATGAACAACAAATACATATTTATCAACAAGTGAATCTAAAAGTCAAATGAATAAAAAAATCTGAGGAACAGGATAAACTGGTGAATATAATAGAATCAGGGGGATAGAAAGAGAGTGGACTGACAATTCTCAGGGGGAAAAGGGTGTGGGGGGTGCGGGAAGAGACTGGACAAAAAGCGTACACCTATGGATGAGGACCGTGTGAGGGAGGTTAGGGCAGAGGGTGGAGTGGGAACCAGGTGGAGGGGAGCTATGGGGGGGAAAAGAGGAATAATTGTAATAATCTGAACAATAAAGATTTATTAAATTAAAAAAATACAATTGGACTTATAATAACTATTCACATTGGGGTGGAAAGAATTATATACAATGGTAGAAAGATATCTGGGTCATAATATATTCCTAAATGATATTATTTTCTTCCTTTTTATTTTCATTAATAGAAAAATATTATCCTGAAAAAAATCATATAGTAAGTATGAAAACTCATTAAAGTTGCTTGCATGGACTTCCATTTGCCTTCTTACTCGAAATGATGCTTTAATTTTTAATCACAACCACAAAGTCTTGTAAAGATCATACGTATTATGAAAGGTGGGAAATGGATAATATACTCAAATAAAAAGAATTAAAATCCTCAATTAAATCCACTGGATGTTGAAATAACTTAAATTTGAAAAAATATATTCACCGTAACTTAAAATATAGTTTTGCTATGGTCCTATTCATATTAATTACTAATAAAGTATATGGCCTTGATCTGAATGTCAATGACATTCTTAATTTATCATAGAAAAATTGACCAATTATTGTATACATTTTGTGTTTATGTTCTTAGTCTTTGATTTACCATTTATTATTCACAGTCTGCAAGATTGTTGCTGGAAAGAAATAAAAAATGTGTTTACATATTGTTACAAACTGAAATTGTAGAAAATTTGAAGAAAAATTTAACATTATTTTAAAGAGATACTGTCTTAATACTTTCTAAAACATGGAATACCAAATGACAAATAAGTCATATTACTATATTGATTATAGAGAGTACATTACTTAATTTATAATTATATTGAATACATGTTATACAAATAGATAATTCTAAGCTGTTTAACAATCTAAAATTGTTTTAAAGAATAAATATTTATTTTGAAATATTTTCCTCCCACACTACTGATTTTGTGGGAAAGTCTTGAAAACATTATTAGGAAATATTATGCAAAAAGTACCTTGCAGTGAGGATTAAAGCATGCAGAGCTTTGACTGGTGTGACTCAGTTGGTTGAGCATATCCCATGCACTGAGGAGTTTCCAGTTTGATTCCTGGTCAGAGCACATACCTAGGTTATAGGTTCAACCACTGGTCAGAGTGTTTTGGGGAGGCAACCTATTGATGTTTCTCATTCTCCCACTCTCTGTAAAATCAATTAAAAGCATATTTAAAACATGCAGATATATCCTGGTAATTACAATATTCAGGGCAGAAATGACTTAAGACACTCATTTTGGTTTAGCATAGGGATAACTAGAACAAAAATATCTTCTTTCCCACTAACAGTAAGTCTGTTCAAAACTGAAATTTATAGGCAAATAATTTTCCCTTACTTTACATAATTGAGATTTGCTCTATCTCTCATTTTCTTACAAGTGGAAAAGATCATAAACTTGATAAGAATCTCTAAAAGATATAAATTAATTTAATTATTTTGCTTGTAAAGATGGAGATGTCCAAGACTATGAAACATGTGCCATCACTCAGATTTGAGAAATAACTGAAACAAATGCTCTGAACTGGTGCATAATGAATTATTAAAAAGTAAAATTCATGCCCTAGCTGATTTTGCTCAGTAGACAGTGTGTCGGTCTGTGGACTGAAAGGTTCTGGCTTCAATTCCAGTCAAGGGCACATGAGCGGGTTGCGGGCTTGCGGGGGTGTGCAGGAAGCAGCTGATCAATAATTCTCTCTCATCATTGATATTTCTATTCTCTCTCTCTCTCCCTTAATCTCTGACATCAATAAAAATATATTAAAAATAATAAAATTAATTAGATGGCTGAGTCCATGTCAATTACAATAATTTACTACAGTAACTTAAGAAGTAGAAAGTCAGTATGGTTAAATTGTTAAAAATCCATTTTTACATATAAACAAATATTTAATAACAGATTTTTCTGTTAAATATTTTAATCCCACTGTTTTAGCTCAAAAATGATTATTAATTTGTATGAGTTGCTCTTTATAACCCAACTCTTATGAAGATTTCATGATAAATTGCCATATTGGGTCAAATTAATGGTTTGCATAATCAAGTGTTCTGTTTCTGAATGACACCAAAGGATGTTTAACTAAGATGGGGAAGAAAATTGGCCATAGCACTTATCCCTGGAGAATCCTGTTTGTATTTTTTTCATCCAAAATGAATTCTCTCTTAGTTTACTTTTTCTTAAGCCAGTTCCCTAATTGTGTCCAAATATTTCTCATAGCCTTGTGATTTTTCTGTAAAAAATACTTTTTATGAACAACACACACACACACACACACACACACACACACACACACACGGATGCTCTCTTATTCACACTTTTTTGCTCTCTTAGAAAATGTATATATAAACAGGCTAGCATGAGTTTTCCATGGCTGATGGTGATTTATATTTCCTTAAGTGTTGTCTTATTCCCAATTCCTTATTAGAGTTTCATCTGGGCTTCTTAGAGCTCAAGAGCTATTACGTATATAGCAGTTTCTACTAATTAAAGAAAAAGATTCCGTGTTAATTAATTCAGGCTGCTCTAACAAATATCACAGAGTGGGTGGCTTATAAACAACAGAAATTAGTTCTGGAGTCTATAAGTGTGAGAACAGGGTGACAACATGGTCGGATGTGGATTACTGAGCCTTGTGGGGTTTCTTTTATGAGGACCCTAATCCTATTCATAAAGGCTCCCCCTTCATGACCTAATCGCCTCCCAAAGGCCCCACCTCCTAACACCATCACTGTGGGCTTTAGGATTCCGGCATGTGAACTATGGACAACACAACCACTCAGACCATGGCAGGTGCATAGAGACTGATAGCTTTTTACACAGATGACAAGGGTGGGAAGAAGGGTCCCAGGAAGGCTCTCAAATGGGAACTGACTCTTGAATGACATGGTTAAAGATGTGTAAAGGATCACCCAGTAAATAATGGTAGTGATGTCCAGATGGAAAGAGCAACTTGCCCAATGTCATGGAATACAAGGCGTGTTCAAGAAAGCGCAACATTCTTTTAGTAACTATAATATGGCAACTTATAATATAAGGTGCATTTGGGATGTGTAACTGGGAATATAGGGAAGAAAATAAACTCATTCAATGCCATCATTACCAGTGTTTTTCAAACTCTAAAATGAGGAGTACTTAAATTTGTAACCCAGGATATATGTATATAGACATATAGCTATCTTTTTAGAGACAAGGAAACCTTGCTCTGCATGTTCATTATGGTTCTACTAGAGGCCCAGTGCACCAATTCATGCATTGGCGGGGTCCCTTGGGATGGCCTGTGGGAATCAAGCTGAAACCCGCAGTCCAATGCCGCCTACAGCTCTTACCTGCTGCTCCGGCTCATCCTGGCCCCACTGCACCTGCCGCAAGCTAGCGCCCAATCAGTCCTGATCAGGAGAGGCTCGCACCACCGCAGTGGCACTTGTCAGCCGTGAGTCCTGCAAGAGGGTGCAGGCCAGGCCAAGAGACCCCACCGGTGCACAATTGGGGCGGGGAGGGACTGCAGAAGGGCTCCAGGGCATGTCTGGCCCCTCTCACTCAGTCCCAATTAGCTGGACCTCAGCAGCAAGCTAACGCTACCAGTTGGAGCATCTACCACTTGGTGGTCAGTGCATGTCATAGTGAACAGTTGAGCAGCCTTGGCATATCATTAGCATATTACGCTTTGATTGGTTGAACAATCGACCAGTCACCGGACAACTAGACACTTAGCATATTAGGCTTTTATTATGTAGGATAGGTTAGACATCTTCGACAGGTCTCACTGGGCTAGAAAATCTAACCAAATCATTGAGTACTAGTAGGACTGTTATTTCTTTCTAGAAATCCTAGGAGGAGAGTCTTTTCCTCACCTTTTTCAGTTTTTAGAGACCCCCAAAATTCTTAACTTCCATCTTCAAAGCCATCAGTGGTGGGTCAAGTTCTTCTCACACAAACATGTCTCTAGTTCTGTGCCAAAAGAAGAACTGGAAGAGGTTTTATGCTTATAAAGGCTCATATAATTAAATTGAGGCCATCTGAACAAGAATCTGCTCATTTCAATTTCCTTACCCTTAATTACATCTGCAAAATCCCTTTTGTCATATAAGGTAACCTATTTATAAATTCTGGGAACTATTATATGGACATCATTGGGGGCTTATTATCCTATTTGATGCAGTCAACGTTCTTGTTCCCTAAGGTTTACATTTGTCTCACATGTGAAAAAAATTTAAAAAATATATCTTTATTGATTTCAGAGAGGAAGGGAGAAGGAAAGAGAGAGAGAAACATCAATGATGAGAATCATTGATTGGCTGCCTCCTGCACATCCCCCACTGGGGATCAAGTCTGCAACCTAGGCATGTGCCCTTGACCAGAATCAAACCTGGGACCCTTCAGTCCGCAGGCTGACACTCTACCCACTGAGCCAAACCAGCCTAGAGCCCACATGTGAAATTTACTCACTGAATCCAAGTTCCTCAAAAGTCTCACTCCTTAGCATATAAACAAAGTGTCCAAAAATCTCATCTAAACCTCATCAGCTCCAAAGTCCCAAAGGCATCATCCAAATGATTGAATTCAGGTATGGTTGAAGCTCTCAGTGTCATCTACCCTGGGGCACAATTCTCTTCCAGTTAGAAATCTGCAAAAGTAAGGAAACATGATATCAGTCCCTGAAATACAATGGTAGGCCAGGCATAGGATACCATTTATAGACATCCCCGTTTTAAAAAGGAGAGAAAATTAAAGCGGGGGGTGGGGGTGGGGTGGGGGGAGAAGGAGCGCTGGTCCCAACAATGTCTGAATCCAGCTGGATAAACTTTGTTAGGTTTCAATGCCTGTGAAGACTCCTCTGTGATTTGCAGCTCCTTCCAGGCTCTGGGCTTCCAGCTTTTGAACCATCTTTCCCTTTGCACGACTTATGGCAGCTGAGTAGGAGTTTATCAGCTTGTTTCCTACCAGTAGAACCTTAGGGGTCCCATAGCCTCCTTTCATTTCATACTTTATCCCTTTTTGTCCAAACTGGCAGTGTTGTAGCGTAAAGTTTCCAAGAACCTTGTGGACCTCCCATGTATGCCATGGAGATGGGCTGCGCTACCTAAGGGACTTCCACAGCTATTTCTTAGATAGTTAAGTTCTCTATTTTTGGCGTCTGCTGAGATAATCTAAGGGACAACACCCTTAGACTTTCTAGATGTTTCCTGGGATGGAGGGGATCTGAGAGTCACGCTCCTAATCTCTTCAAAGAGCTCCTTGTGTGACTGAGCGTTGTGACCTTCTGATCCTTTTGAAGTATTGGCAGAAACTTGTCACAGCCACACCCTCAGCTGACAGTGTATCTCTTAATTTTAGCATCTTTTGCAATCTGGATAGGCTGAGCATGTCCCAAATCATCACCTCTTGGTTCCTTTTTGTTTAATCATTCTTCTCCCAATTTATCTCCTTCTCTTTGCATTTTACTGTAAGCAGCGAAAGAAACGAGGCTGTTTCTCCATCCCTTTGCTTGGAAATCTCCTCAGCTAAATAGTCCATTTTATCATCTATAAGTTTTGCCTTCCACGTAGCTGCAGAAAACATTCTGCTAAGATTTCTGCCACTCCAGATAAGGAAAACCTTTCCTATAGTTTTCAATAATGTGTTGCTTATTTCTTTCTGAACCCTCACCCACAGCACCTGCTATGTCCATATTTCTACGAACAGTCTGTTTGCAATGATTTAGGTATTCTCTAGGGCAATCTATGTTTTCTCTCCCATGTTCTTCACTTCCTTCTCGTCTTTGCTAGGAGAGCCACTAACATCCACATTTTTCCTAACAGCATGTTCAAGGCAATCTAAAGTTTTTGAATATGCTCCTCAAAATTCATTCAGGCTTAATTCCTGTCTAATCTAAAGCCACCTTGACAACTTTTGAGGTATGTGCTACAGTGCTATCTCACTATCACTGCCAAAACAGATTCCCACATTGTAGTGCCTTTAGAAAACATATTATAACCAGCAAAACCCCTTCCTGGCAATGCTCCCTACATAGAATGAAGGTTCTCTTTGTTCCCTTGAGTTTCATTCAGTTGATGCCCATGTTTGCTAAGGAACAGACTCAACAGTGACTTTTGTTTTCCCCCAAACTCATATTTTGCTCATAGCCTACATACACACTATTCAGCATAACTTACAGTGTGCTCTGCTGTTTCATTATTTATCTTCATAATACATGTCAAGTTATTTTAGGAATACAATTCGATATCTCAGGACAGAAACTTCTAGCATTCCTGGCATTTATTATAGTGTTTTTACACAGGAACTGCTCTGATTCCATCTGTGAATGATGACACAGAACATGACAGACGACAGGATAGTTAAAGAAAGTTTGCTTTATGAAGTGAAATGTTTAGAAAGCAAAAATACTGTACTAACATTGAGAGATTGTGCATGTAATACCTTATCATTACTCTCCAATTTCTAAGTGCAGTGATTATTTATAAAATATTTTAGTTTATAAATGCTTTCAACACACATCATCTCTATGATCTTCAGACACACAAACACTTTTATACTAGAGAACAAAATAGAATAATGTTTAGATTTAGTTTGTGTTTACTGACTCACACAAGATTAAGGAAAGTGCTGATAGCAAAACTGAAGTGTAAGTCCAAAACATATGATTCTAAAAACCAGTATTTTTACCACTGTGCTATGCTTTCCTCTTTCATGCAAATATTATAATAAACTGATAACTGACACACATACTAATCATCCCATTACACTAAAGTTCGTAAGAAGTAAAGATATTCCAAGAAGGAGTAATTAATTTTATAAACCTCCTTTTTGGTGTTATCAGTGAGAATATGGTAATACTGTAATTGTCAGAGAGTAATTATTCTAATTGCAAAAGGGGTCTTACCATGAGCAGTTGAATTAAATCATTTCACAGAAAGAGCACTGACTATTTAAATTTCTTTTTCTAAGCATTCAGTACATTTTGATAATTTATTCTTACAATGTCTTAGAGGGAGTATGTGTTCAAGTTTTTATAAAAGCACATAATCAACAAAAGGATGTACTTAATGGAGAGCAAAGGAAAGAAGTTGTGTTATTAACAATTAAAATATTTTATAATTTATAATCATACTTCTAAATGATGACATATTTACATTTATGTCACAGTTTTAGAAGTGCTGGTATAAGACACAAGACAGTTTACATCTCACAGCATTAGCAGTAGACAGAGAAAAAAATTAAAACATGGAACCTCAATAATTAAATGGGTGACTAAGGAATGCTGGTTCATATGCTTCGTTGTTACTTGAGAAGTAGCAAAGGAGAAAATTTGACATTAAAATGTACCAACTGAAATGAATCATCAAGAAATATTAAAAACTAGAGATCAGAGAGGAAATAGTTGATGGTGCCCATTCAAATACTTAAAGAGAAACTCCATATTTCTTTAGCCATGATAGCAGAAGAGTCCTGCTAGTGAAAGTGAATCTAGATCAGAGTCCCATTGCTTGATCCTGTGGTCAGCTGTAGCCATGTGACTCACAAAAAATCTCTCATGGATTCCACGTTCCCCAGATCTTCTGATTAGAGTATAGATTGCAATATATACCTTTCTTTTAAGGACAAGCACTGGGTGGATATAAATCCCCAATGCCAACCCCTTGCAATTTTCATTCTTGTTAATGAACAGCTTTGCATTGACTTCTATAAAATAGTCTCTCATGAATTGTTTTGCTAAGTCAACTTACTGTCCTCAAGGAACAGATATTGTCTTTCGTTAACTTCTGCAGCCAAGCCATTTCTTAGAATCACATGCCGAAGTGCACAGAAGTGACGTGAGGACTCAGGAACCAGACTCATGAAATGGTCAGCGCTCCAAGGAATCTAGATAGGACACTTCTTTTAGATATTTGCTGGCACCACAGACTCTCGATGCTGCCAGCATGGCTGCTATGAATTTTTCATAACTGCACATGGTGTTCTTAACTGCTCCGTGTTCCCCATTCCGGAGTCAAAGGTCTAGGTGGGAACATCTGATTGGCAAAGCCTGCAAGAAAGTGAGGAGAGTAAATATCTCAAAAGTAGGAAGTGTGTTTGGATACTAAGCAGCCAAAACATGGCAATCGTCCATGAATCCAAGGTAGATTTTGTGCTATAAACTGAGGACAACTCTTAAGTATCTGGACTTTTATGAAAGGCTGGGGGCCCAACATTTTTTCTTTTCTTTTTCTTTCATAAAATGGGCAGTTTTTATTGATGGGGACGTCTTTAACTATCGTCTAGTCTGATGCTTCTCAAAGTTTCAGTTGAATATGGAAGGGTAATAACGACAAAAAATTTCCCCAATATATAGTCCATTTTATTTTTTGGAGGAGGTAATGCAGATTGCTTTGAGAGAAAAGTATTTTTTGTATCAACCTTTTAGCATTACTTTTAGAGCTACAGAGGAAATCGACCTAATTATTCTAAAAATAATTATCTCTTTTAAATTAAATATATGCATGACTTTTAAAAAATAAATTTCTAATTTAATTAGTCCAACAGTGTTTAAAAATTCTTCATATGATGTACTCTTGGCTCAATATCCCTGCTTCTGCCATTCCCCTTTGACACACACAGACACACAAACATACACAAAACACACCACCACAGACATATGTTCACACACACACACACACACACACACACACACACACACTTGTGATACTGAGAAATGAAAACCGAATAAGGTTTGACAAGTGAATGGTGTGGAAAGGCTAGCATTCTATATTTTTGTTGCTAACTAAGGTTACTTCTTTGGAGGCCACATAACACTATTCACTCATGTTGAACTTTTTCTACATTTGTGTTTAAAGTGTTCTCTTGTGAAGTCATGTCTCTCTTTTCAAGGAATGATGTCTTTATCTCAGTGAATGATACGGGCTGACCCTGCAAATTAGATTTCCAGCATGGGTAACATTTTGGGCATGGGTCCTGACCCTGTGAACCAGCTTGGGGGCATTCTTTGCCCAAATGCTGTCATCTATAATTACGTTAAGCATAAAATACTGGGCAGTCCTTTAAAATCTTGAGCAGATGATACTATGAAAGACTCTGATAGCATTTTGGAAACATAGATCCATCCATGTTTTGTGTAGGTGTTCTCAGGTGGTAAAGAGATATCAGTATCTCTGCAAGACTTTTCAATATACACATTTCCTTCACATTCTAGAGGTCAAAGACTCTCCTACAGAATCTCCATGATTCATTTGGTGTGAGAAATGGCTTGATCCTAAGTCTTTTTTCTAATCAAATTCATTCATTCATGCCAAATCCAACCCCGAAGTTAGTATTATGTGGCTGTAGGGGAGGGTGGTTTTGTCACCAAATTGATATTTCTTTATGCAACTCCAAAGAGGAATGAGGATTTTCCATTAATTTAGGGCCAGGCAAATCCTATAAAATAATTAAAATTAAATATGTGCCTTTGAGGACCTGTCATTCTACGTTTTATCCTGCTTTTGATAAAGACACCACCGTCTACAGAGAAATCTTTCTCTCCACTATAAGATTACTAGAAGTATGATGATAAATGGCAATCGGCACTCAAGTTCGGGATTGGAGAGTATTAAGGAGTGGTGGGGACTGTGGTAAACAGAAGAGTGCACTTTTCATTGTTATTGTTGGAGAGCCATTACAGAAATCGAGCCAATTGTTGTCATTCAGGAATGTGAGTCAGTGGTGCTAGATCTTTCAATTTCTTCAGAAGAAGCCGGAAATCTGGGTTTTTATGTGAAATTTCCCAGTTTTAAGCATTCGTAACATTTTAAGAGACCGTATAGGAGCCAAATCCAACATATCTGTTGGCCAGGCTCAGCTTGCAAGTTGCCAGCCTGCAACCTCCGTTCTAGAGACCTGGAGCTGGAGCCCAACGACAGTGGCAACGTGCTCAGTAATCGCGGCTCCCTGAGGAACTGTGACTCTTCCCAGAAACAGAGCCTGGATAAATCTTCCCCGGCAGGCTGCCCTCAGCCCCCAGATTCCAGAGGTGGCAAGCCGCCTGTGCTCCCTGCGGGGTCTCACCGCAGCACTTTAACCACGGACTTTCTCACCAGACCATGAATTCCTGAAGAAAAGGGAAAGTCTTTGTTCACACGAATTATGAAACAACTGAAACATGTAAATTGCCATGAATAAACCCCACTTTACCGAGAACCCTTCTGTAATAGAATTTTCAACATTTCTTCCCTCAGGTTCAAAGAGGAGATGCTCTGGAAACACTGACTTACTTTTTTTCATTATAAATTTTTTTTATTGATTTCAGAGAGAAAGGGAGAAGGAAAGAGAGATTGAAACATCAATGATGAGAGAGAATCATTGATCAGCTGCTTCCTGCATGTCCCCCCCACTCCCCCACCAAACCACTGGGGATCAAGGCCGCAACCTGGGCATGTGCCCTGACCAGGAATCGAACCATGACCTCCTGGTTCCTAGGTCAATGCTCAACTCTTGAGCCACTGTGGCTGGGCTGACTTACTTTTTAATCTTTTGGCTGAGCAGTTTCTTTTCCCCTCCTCCTCCTCCTCTTCCTCTTTCTTCTTCTTCTCAGTGTCATTTTATTTTTTGTCCATCACCATTTATCTCCTCTATGCCTTCTTCCACCTCCAACCACCCCTACTCCTCCTGCCTCAGAATAATTAGTTCTTAGCTGTTAAGAATATGGCATAGTGTAGAACAAAAACTAATTGATAAGTTGTTTCAAGATCAGGTAATAGGTATTGAGTATCTACTAAGTGCCCCCAAACTATACATGCAAAAGTAAGCATGCATGACGTGAGCAACCAGTGTCTGACAAGAAACCACTATGTAATAAAAAAGAACAAATGTCTGTCAAATTGTCAAAGAGGTGTCCACATACGGTCCCAGGACCTGATCATCACGGCTGTTCTTCACTGGATCTCCTCTGAGGGTGCTCCAGAGACAGGTCTGAATGTGCGCCCTGTCATTCTCAGATTCTCTCCTTTGTGTTTTTCAGATTTTCAAATGTCCCTGCTCAATGCCAATTTTTGTAAATCCCAGGGAGGATCTTGGACCACATATGTGTTTTAAAATAACATTGGAAGAAGCAAGTTAATAAATGCCAAATTGTTATATAATATAAGCTTTTAGGAATTATAATTTTGGACTGGTGTCATTTCAAGAAAGCAATTCTGAAGTTACTGTAATAGTAATAGCTACTATTTATATAGTGTGGACTATTTATGTTAAATATTATTCATGTGTTACTTTGTTGAGTCCTCACAAAAAATGACCAATGGATGGTTATATGTGCTGGATGCTTTATATGTGTTAGCATTTTATTACTCACCAATAAATAAATAAATAAAATAATAAGAAAAGTTTTATTATTTCAATTAACACTTGGGAAAAAAATAAGACTGAAAGAGGCTTAAATATTTTGTTTAAATTTGCCTTGTTGTTTAAGAGACCGGGCCTAGATTTGAAAGTTACCCCCATGAAAAGTCATGAGTTTTCCATCACACTGCGAATTCTTTCTTTGGGGTTTAAAACAGTTTCACCCAGTGATTGCTATTTGTGGGGCATTTCAGCAGACTCCTAATTGCCTCATATACATTAGAAATAATTTGGCCACAAGTAATTATGTCTAACAGAAAGCTAAATGGCGGACTAAACAATATGGTAATTTGTTTTTTGTTAGACATCAACTTGAGACAGGGACTAGCATCAGAAGTTTACATAGGCAGTGTTCTTGGAAACATCACCTTAGGGAATGTGAAGAAAGCAGGTGTCTGGGTAGAGGGAGAGTTGGTTGAGCTTTATTTTCAACTAGATGCATGATGAACGAAATTCGTGCATGGGGGGGGGTGGTCCCCTCAGCCCAGACTGCACCCTCTCTAATCCGGGACCCCTTGGGGATGTCCAACTGCCAGTCTAGGCCTGCCCCCTACTGGCCTGGTTGCCCCCAACTTCCCCCCCTGCTGGCCTACTGTTCAGTCATTTGGTTGTCCCTCATTAACCCTCCTGGCGGCCTGGTCATAGGCAGCCATCTTGTGAGGGTGTGAGGGTTAATTTGCATATTACCTCTTTATTATATAGAATAAGGCCTCAGCTGAGTTTATGAGGAGCTCCAAGATGGGATGGCTCTTCAGAGTTCTCCTGTGTTGAGGAGAGACACCCAGCACTTTAACCCTCACATCAACCAGATACTGGATACAGGCTTCCCCAGGAAGGGGACATATCTTTGAGTGAGGAGGTATTCTTCAGCTTATGCCATTCTGGAAGAGGGTTTGACAGCTCAAGAGACATATGATCATAATTTTTCTAAAAGCTGCGAGAATAAATCCTGAAATCCTGAATGGTGAATCAGGCAGCCCAGGATAGCACTCACACAAACAAACACCCTGACTTCCTCTCACATGACAAGAAAACTAGATATCAATGGTGGCCAACTTTGGGTTCAGCCATTCAATGATGTTGAGATTTCTGCATGACTGTTTTTCATGGTCTTTTTTTTTTAAAAAAAACATTGCAAGATGGCAACTCCAAATCTAGGCATCAAGCTGAGAACCAGGGAAAAGAGGCATATGCTGTACAGCCATACACAGACCATATGAGCATTTGGGTGAGGAGGTGGGAGGTGAGGCTTGGAGATGAAAAATAATACTCCCCTTCAATGGTGCTTATCCCAACTGAATCCATCTGAATCTGCAGAATATGATAGAAGATGAAGAATAAAATGGGGATGAAAATAGGATGAGGCTAAAGCACTGATTACGTGGAAATTTCAACCTTATAAGCAATGGGTAACAAAAAGGATGAAGAAATCCAAGTTCTATCTAATGAGAACTAAACTGTGCTTTTATCAATCTCTGTTTGCACCATCTGAGACATTTAGCTTCTTATTAACTGTTGCTCAATGCTGTTTATTGGCATTGATACTGGATAAGAGTACATCTGTGGTAAATTAGCTTAGTAAGGCTTATAAGTGGGGTCATAGAGTCCTAGTAATTTAGGGATGAAGAGACATTGGTAAATATCTAATGCAAACTCATCCTTTTACACACAGGAAACTGAGATTAAGTAGGGGCACGTTTAAAATAAATATAGGGACGACCTTTTGAAAATCGTTTTCCCCTCCTTTTCCATTGAGCAACAGTTACGTGCTTTTCTGGTTGTGGACTTCTCTGTGAGCAGATTTGATCAGAGTCACTGTCACACACACACAAAAGTTGAAATGATTCCCTTCAGGGAAAAGAAATAGAGATAATGTAACTCAGCAATTTTCATCCTCTTTCATCTCATGGCAAGCATAAAGGGCTGAAATTCCGTGGCACACTCAAAAATCTGACATAAAAGAAAGGTATACTTTTGATTTATTCACACTGGGAGGCTATTGTTGTGTTGGCTGTTGTCCTGTTTTTATTTGACAGTCTAAGAGAAAAGGGGTCCGTGCCCCTGACTAAGTAGTCAGGTATTGCATGTTTTAAACATTCTTGTGGCACACGCTTGTGCTGTGGCATACCAGTTGAAAATTGCTGGCTTAAGTAGTTATTGTGAGATTGAAGTCTACTTCATGAGCCAAACAAATCAAACATTAGAACTACCATCTTTTGACAAAGTAATTATTTAAAAATAATACTTGATGATTATTGCTTTATTTATAGAACAATTAACATGTTTCTGAATCAGCAAAATAAAACAGATCTTTTAGCAAGCATACTTCACTTGATGATTTCCCAATAGCCAAAATCTCAAAAGATTTCAATGGTAGAAGTTTGTTTAATGGGAAAATCTATCCAAAGAGAAACTTTTGTTTCCTCTATAGCAGGAAAATATTGATATGCTATTAGGTTGATACAGAAAAAGCCAATAGTTTTGCAAAAATTTCGACTGGCTGGTTGTTGTGTGTGTTCCATGTGAAGGAACTATTGAAAAAAATAATCAATGGGATAGGTCAGTGGTTGGCAAACTGCGGCTCGCGAGCCACATGCGGCTCTTTGGCCCCTTGAGTTTTTAGCAAAGGCCAGCTTTAGGAGTACCCTAATTAAGTTAATAACAATGTACCTACCTATATAGTTTAAGTTTAAAAAATTTGACTCTCAAAAGAATTTCAATCGTTGTACTGTTGATATTTGGCTCTGTTGACTAATGAGTTTGCCGACCACTGGATAGGTCAATCATTTTTGAAAATTCTACTTTGAGGATTGGATAGTTTAATAAAGTAACTTTTTTCTGGTATTGGATGTGCTACATTGGGGGGTATAAACAGAGTTCCAGTGTATGGCACAGGTGAATAGGCTAGTCTAAACAACACAATCATTTGCATATTATAATATATGCTATATATAATTAAAGGAGTGCATATTCCTAGATTGCTCTAAGGAATAATTGATATTGACTTACATGCCCACAACAACATTATTTATTGGCTAGTAGGCAATTCATGACTGATCATAAAATCCTTCCAAGCACTAATATTCTCAGCTCTGAAAGCCTTCGTTCTATTGAAGATTTGAGGGCACATTTTTAATTCAGAATTGTTGTTATTAACTACAATTGAGAATTATGTGTTTGAACTTTATTTCACAAGAAAACTGAATCTTGCCAAGCTTTGTCTAATTTGGAGAGGGGAAGGAGGCAGGAAAATTAGAATAAATAAACCTTTCTAGTTCTCTATTGATTTAAGGATATATTGATATATAGCAATATATATAACAATGAGATCAAAACACTCTCATTCCACTCTCTGTTTTTTTCCTGTTAAATCCCTTCCTTGAATCATGTCTTCATAATGACATGTAGGATAAGAATGGAGAGTGGGGGAGCTGTTTTGTGTCTGATTAAGACACAGACACCTCAAACCCCCACCCCTGACATTCAAACAAACCCTTCAGTGTTAAAATAGTTACAAGTTAATTCTCCGATATTAGAGTTAAAACCCTAAGATTATTTTAATCAAGGGCTGCTCATGGAAACTGGTGTCAGAGAAGACTTGAAGGGTGGTGGATAGTCCAATAGCAACACAGCCATGTGACAAACCCCGTGCCAACATCAAAGCAGGCCAAGAGATTAGATGGTTGCCACTTGGGATCTATCTTCCAAGGTCTTTATCTATGCCACCCAAAAAAAGTGGAGCAATAAAAAAACAGGGAGGCAAAGAAAAAAAAGCTGAATTAGTGTACACCTTATTTTAATAATTTACATGCCAGAAACAATTTATTTTAAAGGGGCATCTAATGTAAATGCATTTCCATTGAAGGCCTTAAGAGTGATTTTTCAAAACCAGTGTGTATAAGAACAATTTACACATACTAAGTGTTTATAAGTTCTTTTTTGTAATATTCAGGTAAATTATCCATCTTTGGTCTTTTAGTAACTATTTTGAGCAACACTGAATTTATATTTCCCTGGAGAAATGAAAGAATTGGAAATGGATCTGTACTATGAAGGTCTAGCCATGGAATAACAGCTATAGAACTGACTTATTCCATATAAACAGGTTATCTGGTGATTTCCTATAAAACAACTTAGACTCAAACATGGATGTTTGGAATGATCTATTAAATATCTCAGCATATTTATACTCAATGTATTCTATTTTTGTGGTCCTGGTAAAATTCAGATGCTGTTGGATGTTGCTGTTGAATTAATGTGGCCACATCACGGTAAAACAACTATAACACAACCCTAAAATGGGACTAACAAAATACCTATGTGTTAATAGAATTTAATGATAACAGTTTCATGTATGTTCTTGCTTTTTTCCCCTCACATTTATTCTTAAAGCTCCCTTTAGAAAACTCACAAGTTGATAGGCAGTGAGATTAAATATTTAAAGAAGGAAAGGTGAAGAAAAATAAATGGGAGAAGTATAAATCCCAAGGAAAGCTTTACACTGTAGGATAAATAACAAATGTAAACAATCTAAAGAAAAATAACAGTGCCATGCAAATCTGAGCTATGGTTAAGGAGCCTCCCCTACCTCTCACCATGCACACACAGTTGGTGCAGCATTCACTGGGGAAAATTCACAAATTGCTCATTTATTCCAGAGTCACACATGGTCTGGCAAGGTAGGAAGGGCAGGCTGTCAGTCCCTGGGAGATGAGTCCTAATCTCATGACGGAGGCTTCTAAGCTACAAGATTTCAGAAGAGCCAGTCCTCTGCAGGAGTCATTGGACAGGACAGAGACTTTAATCACAGTGCTGAATGAGTTAACATGGAGCGTTGTGGGACTGCAACCTTTTGTCTGATAGGCCAAAGGAAAGGGTTCAGGTTTGGACAAGTTAAACCTTATCTATCAAA
This sequence comes from Corynorhinus townsendii, assembly GCA_026230045.1. Lineage (NCBI taxonomy): Eukaryota > Metazoa > Chordata > Mammalia > Chiroptera > Vespertilionidae > Corynorhinus > Corynorhinus townsendii. Next base: position 10,301,081 of record JAPDVU010000002.1, read on the forward strand.
CGTGAATAACCATTATTCTGCATGAATATGGAAATTATCAACTCTTCATGGTATTTCAGATAACCGATCTTGTATAGTCTCTGTCCCTTTTTTTTAATTTAAATTTTTTTTAAATTGATTTTGGAGAGGAAGGGAGAGAGAGCACAGATAGAAATATCAATGATAAGAGAATCGTTGATCAGTTGTCTCCTGCACACCTCACACGGGGATCAAACCCACAACCTGGGCATGTGCCCTGACCAGGAATTGAACCATGACCTCCTGGTTCATAGATCGATGCTCAACCACTGAGCCATGCTGGCTGGGCAAATCACTGTCCCTTTTACCACTTCACTGAATTAATAATGTGGCTATTGATTGCTATCTGGTTTATAATACTAGAAAGCACTATTACTCAAATATGAGACTTTTTTTAAAACCATATTATAAAGTCAGGAAAATGTAATTTTAATCAATTTATTTAAAGTTACCTTTTGCGTAAGAAAATGTTTGAATAGTAGCAAATTGTCCCAAAATCAAATTTCTGTTAAAAGAGTCTTATTGGTTTACATGTACCTGACTGAGTCAGGTAGTAGGTATTTAACAAACTTGCTTTTTTCCCCTTTCAAATGCCACTATGACTCCCACTATCCTGCCTCTCATGACACTGGTGTGGACACATGACTGGGTTTGTCAAACAGAATGTAGATCTTCATCCTCGGTTCACAAGAATCTACCTCCCACACTCTTCTCTCTCTCTACACACCTGGCCAATGTCAATGCATGGGGTGTTCTCAGGACTTGTAAACTATGTGCTGAAGATGATAGACTTTCCTTTAACCTAGAGCCCTGAATACCTCTGTCCCAAACCCCACACCCTCACCTGCTGATGTCAATTTAAACTAGCAAAACATAAACTGCTGTCAAGGTAAAATCACTGTGATTTTTGGTTTCCTGAACTACTACAGAGAAACCCTTGATAAAGTATAGATAGACTTTATCAAGGTCATCATTTCAAATAAATAAAAAAATTATATACATAGGGGGACACATTTCTAACAATAAATTAATCCATTCAAATCAGCAATGGCATTCTATATTTTCTTATGGCTCATGAACTAGAAATGGTTTTAACATTTTTTAAAAGGTTGTTTTAAAAAATACAGAAAAAAACAAAGAAAAAATATATCACAGAGACTATTATGTGCCCCACAAAATCTATCTGGTGCTTTACAGAAAAGGTTTGCTGACCCCTCTTTTAAAGTGCCTGCTGTGTTTATAGTTGGTGCTTAATTTAAACTTATTGGACTACTAGGATGACTTATTAACAGTGAGTTTAGGGAACATGTGGATCAAAGGGGGTAAGGACTGAGAGGTGATCTTGTTATAAACTTAAAATTTATAACCTAAACGTCTCAGATAGCTTGTGGTTAGTTTTGTTTTGGTTATACAGTTAGATAATTTATTATACATTACATTCAATTTCAGTCAAACGAAGCACCTATTTTCTATCATATTCTATTTTTGGAGGGACAGTAGGCCAGCTAGGAAATCTAAGTTTGAGTGAAATAGGCAAGTATTATAACTGATAAATAGGAATTTCAAAATTTCTAGAGGTGATAAGATTTTTTAAAAATAGGCATTGTAAAGTTAGCAATAGCAACTATTTAAAGCATGAAGCAGTAGAAAATAATTGAGTAATCAAAGATATACTTTACGATAGCAAATTAATCACAAAATGTCCCAATTTCCACTCCATGCATTAATACTACAACTTCTACTATTCAGCATTGTAATCAGAAAACAATAATTTTAACTTTTTCCTCATAGTTCTGAAGTATTAAAATCAGATTTATGATAAAAATTTAATTTGTAGCCTGAGGAATGAGAGTAATTTCCTTAAGAGTTCAGGGAATAGAAGTTAGCTAAGTACATGGGGAATGTAATGTAGGTGGTATTGACTTGTTTTTCTTTTACACATGTCCTTTGAGTTCTATTCTACAATTAGATATATGTAATATAGAATATATATGGAATATATATGGGGTGTTCTCAGGATTTGAACACTGATGTTTCTCTCTTATCGATCTTAATAATTTTATGTGCTATTGTGTCTGACTTTTTCTTAGCATTCTGTTTTGAGATTTATCCATAAATGAATTGCAAATATCAACAGTTTTTTCTTTTTATAGTTAAGTAATATTTCATTATATAAACACTAGAGTCCTGGTGTATGAAATTCATGCATGGTGGGGATGTCCCTCAGCCCAGCTTGTACCCTCTCCAATCTGGGACCCCTCTAGGGATGTTTGACTGCCCATTTACAGGGATCAGGCCCTGGGGGTGTGGCCAGCCTGGGTGAGGGGCTGATGGCTGTTTTCAGGCTGGCCACACCCCCCGGTGACCCAAGCTCCCAGTCCCTTTTTTTTTCTTTTTTTCAGTGCCTCCTTGAGCAGAGGCCAGGGCTGGCTGGAAGCAGGTATCTGAGATTTATTTATCTTCTATATTTGAAACTTTGTAGCCTTGAGCGGAGGCCAGGGCCGGCCAGGGTGGGCTGCAAGCTTGGCTTCCTCCATCACTGGGGGCAGCCCAAGCCTTCTGCTCACTCCAGCTCCATGGACGCTTCCATCTTTGTTGGGTTAATTTGCATACTCCCTCTTGATTGGCTGGTGGGTGTAGCAGAGTGATGGCCAATTTGCATGTTTCTCTTTTATTAGTGTAGATCTGAAATATATGATTTGTTCATCTTTTTAGTTGGTGATGGACATTTGAGTTTGGGAATATTAAGAGTGAAAATGTTATAAACATTTTGTATGGGTCTTTTGATCGATACATTTTTATTTCTCTTAAGTAAATGCCTCAGTATGGTATTACTGAATAATATGGTATGTGTATTTTATTAACTTTATAAAAAAACTGTCAAACTGATTTTCAAAGTTAATGGACCATTTTTTCACTTACAACAGAACTACAAAAAATTTCCAGTTGCTTAACATTGTCTCTATGAGAAAGGGTTCCCAAGATCTCAAAATTAGAAACCAGCAATCTTTTTAAATATATTGGTACAGAATTGGCTCAACATTCTTTATGGGCAGGGACCAGGTAAGAGTTCAAATTCTGGAAGGCTGGTTCATTGGGGATGACCTTTGAAGACAAGCTACCACAACCTGCTAGTATACATTTAGGTAGTAATACCTTAAGTGCTTTTCTTAGCTATTTCTATAATGTGAATTTCAGGTAACATCCTTTGAATATAATCTAACAACTCAAGGTGTGTAGATTATAGTTAACTTTTCTACTTATGTATACTCCATTGCTTTTCTAATTAAAAATTTTTTTAAAAAATTTATTTTAAACCTCACCCGAGGTTATTTTTTCCATTGATTTTTAGAGAGGGTGGAAGAGAGAGAGAGAGGAAAATATTGATGTGAGAGAAATACATAGATTGATTGCCTCCTGCAAGTGCTCAGACCAAGGCCTGGGCCAGGGGGGATCCTGCAACCGAGGTATGTGCCCTTGACCAGAATGGTAAGCAGGACCCTTTGGTCTGCAGTCTGATGTTCTATCTACTGAGCCAAACTGGCTAGGACCCCCACTGCTTTTTCTGAAGTATTTTTATTTTTAAAAGCAAATTACAGAAGTTGTAATATCACAGATTTGTACTCCTACTGAATTATATTTTTATATATTAACACAAATAATCCTATGTAATAAAAGGGTAATATGCAAATCAATGCAGAATGACCAGTCGTTATGATGTGCACTGACCTCCAGGGGTCAGATGCTCAACACAGGAGCTGCCCCTTGGTTGTCAGTGAGCTCCCACAGGGGGATCGCTGCTCAGTCAAGCCCTGGGAGCACAGTGGTGGTGGTGGGAGCCTCTCTCGCCTCTGCGGCAGCACTATGGATGTCTGACTGCCAGCTTAGGCCTACTCCCCGCCACTGGGCCTAAGCCGGCAGTCGGACATCCCCTGAGGTGTCCCGAACTGCAAGAGGGTACACGCCAGGCTGAGGGATCCCCCAGAGTTCAAGGATTTTCATGCACCTGGCCTCTAGTAGAACTATAAAGCCAAACCACCAGAAAACAATATTTGAAACAAACATCAAATTGATCTATTTATATAAAATATCAAATTAATCCATTTATATAAAAATCTACATAAATTTGGAAGATAAACACTAAGACCCAAACAAAAATAGAGAAAATCTAGGACAATTAATTAAAAAAGTTCAAGAGTTTATGTGAGTGAACATGAATAAGGTAAAAAAAAAAAAATGCCTAATTGTAAAATACTGTTATATTTATAAAAATCAAAACAAACCAATCAGGAATAAAAGACAAGCAAATCTTTCTAAAGCAAAATTCTGGACTTAGCCTTGCAATACAGAGGGTTTCTGCAGGTGTTTGCCTTTAGGAAATCTGTGCTAAATAGACACAGGGTGTCACCAAAGGAATTCTTCCTAAGTGTATAATTGATTCCTACTGAAATAAATGCAAGAGAATTGTATAGATAAACAAGCTAACATAACTGATGAATACCATATTTACAGAAGAGACATTTGGTACAAAATGTTGTAACTGAAGTCATCTCTTAATTATTTAAAGATGATTATTCAATTGTGCATTAGTCAGCCTGGTTTCTTTTTCACCATTATGCCTTTTAGCCCTCACTATGCTGTTCAGATTCTCAGTGCTCCGTTTATTTATGCTGTTTCTTCCCTTCTCTGGACATCTACATCAGATATCACCAAGCACAAGTCATAACTTTCCAACAAAGTCTTCCTTGAGTATGTTGGTCCAAAGTCAGCTCTGTGTTCTTCTTGCTCTAATAACTGTCAGTTGTATCTGTTACTTGGGATTATTAGTCATTTTGCATTGTTATTTCATTGTTCCTGTACTACTGAGATTTTCTCATTGAAATTCTTCATATCCCTATGACTAGAGCCCAAGCCTTGTATCCACCATGCCTCTCATATTTCAAATAGTAAATGCATACTTTAAGGCTATAAATAAATATTTGTTTAATTAAACATAATGCAGTCTCAACTTTAAAAAATACATATTTTTATTGATTTTTTTACAGAGAGGAAGAGAGAGGGATAGAGAGTTAGAAAAATTGTTAAGAGAGAAACATCGATCAGCTGCCTCCTGCATCTCCTCCAGCCCCTCCACTGGGGATTGAGCCTGCAACCAAAGTACGTACCCTTGACCGGAATTGAACTCGGGACTCTTTAGTCCCTGGGCCGACGCTCTATCCACTAAGCGAAACTGGTTAGGGTCAATCTAAGCTTTTTAATATCTCTTTTTTTTTTTTTTTGTTATCCCAATTTTGACATATTTTCACTAACTTCTCAATTAGAAGTCAGTAATGTAAAAAATCATTTGCAAAATAATTTGAACATGTAATACTCTAATCTTAAAAGATTCAATTACTACAGAATGCATGTACACATGCACAAAACACATTACAGATTGTTTAATTGGAAAAACAATGAAATTCTCTGTGCATCACTTAACCAAACCATTCATTGTGTTCATTTTAAACTATGTTCTACAAAAAGTACTGTGTTTAGATACTCATCAAAATAATAACATCTGCCTGGCCTGTGTTGCTCAGTGGTTGGACGTTGACCTATGATCCAGGAGGTCACGGTTAGATTCTCGGTCAGGGCACATGCCCAGGTTGTCAGCTCAATCCCTAGTGTGGGGCATACAGAAGGCAGCTGATCAATTATTCTCTCTCATCATTGATGTTTCTCTATCTCTCTCTCTCTCCCTTCCTCTATGAAATCAATAAAAATATATTAAAAAATAACATCTACTAATAGTTCTTAAGAACCTAATCCCATTTGGCATCGCTATATTATTTGGATTCACAAACTCCATGAGCTTTAAGGTTGAGCTGGAGAGGGCACTTAACTCATCTAGTCTTGACTAGTAGCTTTGGGAGGGCAGGGATTGTGTCTGAGCATTGCTGTATCTTCTATAGAAAGGACTTTGAATAACATTTTATCTTTGAATGAAAAAAGAAATACCTCACCTAAACCCAAATATTCTTATTAACAATAAAACTTTCTTGTTAAAAATATAAGGAGGTGAAACCAAAAAAAAAAAGTGGAGACCCCATATGAAGCAGAAAACACTTATAAGGTAAATAGAGAGCCATGTTTTAACTTGCAATTATTTTATTTATTTTTTATTTATTTATTTTTTAACTGGCAATTATTTTAAATAAGCAGGTACATATTATGGCAGAACAATGTCAAACTTACACAATCATTAATGAGGTGCCATGATAGTTCCATGAATCTAGTAGCAATTAATAAGGTCAAACAGAAAATTTTTGGCCAAGAGTCAAGGTCTGAATTTCAGTGGTGAGATAGTTGCTGTACCTTACCTTCAGGCCATGTAAATAGAAACACCCAATAAAAACAAAACTTTGTTCTTATGAAGCCAGATAATTAATATTAATAAGTGTGATTTTAATCTGACTATAGGAAATTATTACTTGCTGTTGTACCACTGACCTCCACTGGGGACCTCCCATTTATTATTTACCAACAAACCTGTACTGAATTCAATCTTGTCCTAGAAGGAAAAATCTGCATTGTGTACTAATACAATGCAGATTGCTGAGGGCAAAGTCCTTGATTGCATGTGCACCGTGTGTGTGTGTGTGTGTGTGTGTGTCTGTGTGTTTGAACCAGACTTTCAAAATATTGCTTTTAGGGTGGGAATTCAGATTTTGGGGGAAGACCGTATTTTTGAATACATGTTTAAATATGTTTAGATAAGTTTAGAGACTAAGGGGTCCTCAAAATGTTGGCCTCTTTGTTTCATTCTTCTCTCTCCTCATTGTATTATTGTTCTCAACTCGGGGTATTTTAACCTTTCAACTTGATGTTATTTTCTTTTGAATGGATAGCTTGTACAGGTAATCCATACATTGCATTATTGCACACTAATTACCTTTTCTAAAGCATGGTAGGAGCTAGTTATTGCAAGGGCTATTATTTATCCTAATTGATCCCAGCTGAGCTTGGGAGGGAGCCTGGCCTGAGAGTCTTCAAAGACTTGCCAAGAGACTGTCAGATTTGATAACTCACACCACTCCGAACTTGGCTCGGAGAGGTCAGTAACAGAGTGAACACTGAGCTCTCCCCGATATCCAAGCCTGCTGAAAAATGCAGACACGCTGCCAGCTGACGCGCAAGCCACTCGATTTTCAGCTTTGTTTTAAGAGGCTCATGTGTTCTTGGAACTAGGGATGGGCTGCTTAACAATGAGAAGGCATTCCCATGTGGAGCCACAGAGCAGATGTGACTGCCCTGTGTGCTGGGAGGCATCTGTGTTTGTGAAAACATGGTTTATGCCTTGGCCTAAAGATTTAGGATGACCTGGAAATATAACAAAACCTTAAGTTATGCTTCTTTGATTGAATAACTGAAAGCATCCACAAATTTGTGTTTTATTGTTCCATGTTACATTCATCCTTTCTTACATAAAAGTTCTCATTTGCAGAGTATACAAACACTGTTGTTCTCCACGATCAAAGCTCCAGCTGAATGATGTTTTCAGTTACTAATTTATTACATTAAGTTGTAAGCGCCATGAAGGAAAGAAAACAATATTTGCCTCTTCACTGTTATGGCTTCTTTGCCTAACACAATCCTTGGTCTCGTGATGAGCCCTCAAGAAATACAGGGTGGGGTGAAAGGAGGTTTACAGTTGTTTGCCTGGAAAATAATACAGTAATTCATAAATAATACAAGAATAAACCATTTCCCATACTCACAACTGTAGACCTACTTTTGCCCCACTCTGTTCTTGTTGGACAAATGAATAAACAACTGTCGGACTGAAGAATCTGGGTAATTCACTTTAAGGCTTTTTTCTCTCTGAAATTCATCAGTTGATGGATATCTTAGTTAACTAACCTTATTGTGATAATCATTTTACACTTTATAGTATCATGTTGTACACCTTGAACTTACACTATATGTCAATCATAACAGTAAACTTGGGGAAAAGAGTACAGTTTTAAATAAATAAATAAATGTTCTCACTATTGCCACTTTTAAAGACATTTTGATAGAAACATACCATTTAAATCAGATATTTCCGGCAAATTCAAACTTCAATTTTAAAAATATCATACTATTCATGGAGATTATTTTTAAAGTTGCCTGAAACTGAGAAGGAAATTTTACATTGAAAGATTTTTCTTCTTCTCCATTTTTCAGTTTATGTATATGTGCACCTTCTCTCTATTTCTACCCTCATGTTTTGAAATGAGGTTTTATTGTCATGGTAGATGAAACTTTTTATTGTCATGATGGACCCCAAATTCTTTGCCCCTCCTAAGCGAGAGGAGGGGATATTTTCCTTCCTCTTGAATCTGGGTGGACCCTGTGACTGACTTTGACAGTAGAATGCCTCAGAAATGACACTGGGTAACTTCCAAGCATGGACCTTAAAAGACTTGAAATTTGCTTTGTCATCTCTGATGGTATGCTCCCTGCAGCAAGCCAGGTGCCATGTAAGAGGTGCAGGTGACCACCATCTTGTGTGGAAGGCCAGTCTTTGCAAATGGAGAGAAGAACAGACGAAGGAATGCACAGATGCTAGATACGCGAATGAATTTCTTGGATCTCTGAGCAGAGTGAAGGGAGAGAGCAAATGCCAAGGTTTATTCTTTCCCAAACTCTTGACCCACAAAAACGTGAGCAAATAAAATGATTATCATTTTAAGCCACTAAGTTTTGGGTTACTTTTTATACATGCAGTATATAACAACATGTACTTTCAACATTAAGAATATTACTTTTCTCAATATAATAGTTTAAGTATGCTCATAATATTTGTTTTGAGGAAAATAAGAAATAATCCCCTAACTTTTATCAGTAAGAGCCCTTGAGATAGATGGTTCATTCCAGTATATACCTATAAAGTTAACGTTTTACACTGATGGTTAGAAATAAAACTGATTGAAGCTTTATCGTGTCATCACAATACTTAATACTCAAAACTTCAACTTTAGAAAAAATGGCCCTCAAAGTTAGATGTTTCCTAGAGTTTATTCTATAAACATTTTTTAAAAACTAGAATATAGTTACATTCTGTTTACCATAAAGACATACCCAAATTCCTTGGGTTATATAGGAAATTGTAACTAAGTAATTAATAAAGTAATGGGGTTATTTGCTGCATAACAATTGCAAATGTTTTTCATTATTTTCCTCTGTGACTTGTTATAAAATAATCCAGCAACTATGGACTTAGCAATTTCTATAATAGAGATAGGTTAGACTGAAGCTGTAAAAAATGTTATATCTCACCATTCTTTCTTACTTGGTGTATTAGTTGGGATTTAAAATGGAGAGTGAGCAGGAACCCCAAAAGAATGAATTAAACATGATAGAACTCCATTGTTGTCTTGTAAAATTCAAGCAGCTATCTGACAGCTCCATTCTGCAAATTTAAAAGGAGCTTAAGTTTCCTCTAGTTGGTGGCACTCACTCTATTACTTCCTAGAATACTGTACTTCAGGATTCATTATGGACCGGTGAAGAGAGAAAAGTTGCAGGGGGTCGTATACTCTTTCCTCTAAGGACACTACCTGGAAGGTGAACTCATGACTTTTACCCCAATCCCAACATGTCTAAGTCATATGACCACACGAAATGAAGGAGGCTTGAGATATATATATGTATATTTTAAAAAGTATATGTTTTTATTGATTCCAGAGAGGAAGGGAGAGGAAGAGAGGGATAAAAACATGAGTGACGAGAGAGAATCATTGATCGGCTGCCTCCTGCACTGAACACACTGGAGATCAAGCCTACAACCCAGGCATGTGTCCTGACTGGGAATCGAAGCATGACCACCTGGTTTATAGGTAGACACTCAATCACTGAACCACACCGGCTGGGCTTGAGATACATTCTTTTATTCAGAGTACCTATTTCTCAAGCTAAAACGTTTATTACTGTGGGAGAAGGGGAGTATATATGTTTGGATACAGCTAGTGATTATTACATTTCTCATTATTTATTCAATCCCTATGACCATCTAGTAAAGTTGCCTTCTTCATGGTCAATCCTAGTCAAAATGCTGAAGCTGAATACTAATGCAACACTTATGTTTGGGAAATACCTGTTTATTTTGTGTCCTCATTCTGACTTTTGCCTCCGCAAATTTCCCCACTGACCTACACACTGCACCAATGTGGCACATTAATTACATCTGGAAAATGTTTCAAGCTGTGTCCTCTTGCTCTCATCCTCAGTTAAGTTAAAACAAAAATATTTTAAGAACTTATCATTTAATTGCTAAACGATGCTGTTGGATAATATTAGGCAGAAGCAGGTTACTCTTATTTAAAAAAATTAGTTAAACTCCGTTAAAGTTAAATAGTCAAATTAATGATGAACACTCAGATATGATATTACATAAATGGTGGAGAACTTTCATTAAAAATAATCTTTGGCTTTCTTCTATTATACCATGGAATGGAGGTGTAAAGTGAGTCCTGGTCAATAATCCTATCCAATATAATCAGGAACTTTATTTATTTATTTGTCGCAAAAAGCTTTATGCTTTCATGTGGTCCAATGCATGGGAGAGGGCTTCAGGGTGGTTAAAAGAATTGTTAGTAGTTTTGGGGAGAGGCTCTGGCAAAAGCTGGATACCAGGGGGATGCAGAGGGGTCCCTCAAAGGCCTCTGGGCTCCAAAGGCTCCTAATCCTGCTTGAAAGTTAGCGTTTCGAAGAGATACTCGCCTAGCCCAGCCTGGGGGTCAGCCTGCAGAGGTGAGTCAGGTGTCAATCCATCATCTTAATGAGTTCCACCTCCTCAGCCTGAAAGTGGTTCTCCAGAAATTCACAGAGCTGAGGGTCTGCGCTGGTAGAACGCAGGGCGTGCAACTCCAAAAGGGCCTGGTTCAAGTTCCTCTCCAAGGCCAAGGTGGCTTCCATGGGCCCTGAGTTTTGCCCCACCCATCCTGGGTATGCTTCAGCACATCTTGGAGGAGAATGCGGTCACCTTGCTTGTTTTGTAACTTTAAGAGACGCTCAGCGCCCTTGAGCTTCTTCTCTGTCAACTCACTAAAGAAGTGGCCCATGCCCTCAAGAACCACAACCTCATGGTCAAAAGGTAGCTGTGGGAGGCCCACAGATGCAGGTTGGCTTGAATTGACCACAGCTTCCACTTGGGTGGAATAATTCTGACGAATTTGGGAGCTCATAGTTGTTTGGCAATAAAGAGTTAAGGTAGAAAAAAACCCCGGCATGTTGGCTGGTCTTGGTGGAGGTTCTGAAGGTGGTGACTGGATAAGATGCTGGAGAGTGGCTGGAGGCTGGGGGAAAGGGAGTCCCTGGGTCTGTTCCATCCAAACACTATTGAAGCAAGTGACAGATCTGGGACTACTGCGGGCACTGTGAGGAACTATTCACTTTTATTTTGGATTATGCTATCATCTATCTATCTATCTATCTATCTATCTATCTATCTATCTATCTATCTATCATCTATATCTATCTATCTATCTATCTATCTATCTATCATATCTATCTATCTATCTATCTATCTATCTATCTATCTATCATCTATCTGTATCTATCTTCATTGTCATCATCATCATCATCTATCTATCGTCTATATGTATCTATCATCTATCTATCTATTATCTATCGGTATCTATATCTATCATCTATCTATCTGTCATCTATCTGTATCTATATCTATCTATATATCATCTATCTATCTATCTATCTATCTATCTATTATCTATCTATCTATCATCTACCTATCTAATCTATCCATATATCTATCATCTATCTATCCATCTTCATTGGTTATCTATCTATCTGTAACCAAAATACTGGGAGAAAACCAACGTTTAGGACAAAGACCTTTTATCCATACTTGCCTGTTCTCAAGGTGAATCTTAGAAAAAGCCATGTCCATTCATTACCCCAATGATTTCTAAAGCAGCAAGTCTGAGACAGAACCCAACCTTCCAGTCTCATCCTGCAGTAATGAGTCAGCACCTCTGTAGAGACTTTGGGCAGTCCTCTGACATCCACTCTAGAGGAGGCACACCTACCTGATGAAGCCTGTGGATGGTCTTTTGTAGACCTACAGAATGAAAATTTTAACATATGCCTGCATGTTTGCTTATTTATCAGTATCCTGTTTTAATCTGGAAAATCAAGCAACCCAAAAGGACCCTGTGATTTTAATAAGTGTTTGAGAGAAAATATTTACAGCTATGAAAACCTTCACATAGCCTGTTATCTATACTGTATGAACTATATTGTAATTTTTAGGGAAACATAATTCCTATTCATTTGTCAACATTATATATTTTGATGACTTGTCCCATGCTCAGTGTGAATATTTTAAAATTATGTAATCAATTAGAAAATTTAGGTACTAACACTCCATTTTTTTAGCCATGCTTTGTGCAAGAATTTCTTCCACATCTTCTCTGTAATTGAAAGTGAGTTTTCTCTGATAACTAAAAGTCTCACTACCTTTCTGATGGAGACCCTTTTATCCCACCTAGGGAAGAAAGAGATTCCAAAGATTACTAACTCACGGGGAACATTTAAGACAATTCTTTTACTCCTTTTCTGTGATCTTTGTCATGCTAGATAGTCTCTTCAGCCTGACAGTCATCAACTTACAATCTCCTAACATTCTTATTTCTTCCGTAGTTGCTCCACTTCAGTCCTGTAATTAGTTTCATCATCCACGTCAATGATCCTCCTAACACACTGGCTCAGAGTCCTTCAGTCCTTATAAAACCAGTCTCTCCAGTTTATCTGCTACTTAAAAACATAAATGTAGCCTTGATCGAAGTCATCACATCTCTGTTTCATCTCACTCTACAATTTTGAATGTTAAAATTTCTCCTCCTTAACAATGAAGAATTATAAGAACAAGAGTTCTTCTCTCCCATATCCATAACCCTGGTAACCCTGTGTGTTTTTAAATCTCAATTCCCACTTCTACTACTACTTTATTCTTCAAATCCAAAGCCTGCTTCAGATTTAACTTTTCTTCTTTGCTAGCCAGGAAGCCAAAAGCAGCCATGTCATCTCCCACATGTGGCCTCCAGGGGCTCCAATACTCAGGACACACCACCGTGACTACATTGACAATCCTTTATTATATCCACTGTTGGTTTTCCTACATCTGTTCCCCAAACTGCAGTTGGTTAAAAAAAATCAACGACATGCTGACCATATCCACTTCAAGTTCATGTTATTCTCATCATTCCTCATTACTGTTTAAATTATTATCATGTTCCTTTCAGCAGGTGTTTCAAATGACCGCTCCACTAACTGCCAATTCCCCTATTCCCAAAGAAGCAAATTTCCTCCATCCTCAAGAGCAGTGAAATCGTATGACAAGAATCATTTTACCTCCATTGATCCATATTATAAACATACATTGAAGAGCTTGCTATTGGCCAGGTGCTAGAGATAGAATAATATTAAGCCAGGGTTCATCTATTGCAAAGTTCATTTCTGGAATGAGGAACACATAAACAGTGATTTTTGACTTAGCATGTTAAAGGTTACACCTGTGGTTCTTTTTTGTCTCTTTCCTCCCCCCTCCTTTATCTTTATCTACTTATGCTTCCTACCTAGGAAGAACAAATGTCTCTCTTCTTTCCAATGTTCTCTTTTTACGGAACATAGTTATGCTATTACCGCACAAATGCTTGATTATTTTGACTGACTGCTTATAAGGGCTTTCCTCCTTCACTGTGCCTCTTTAGAAATCTATAAGCATTACCAAGTATTAAGATGAAAGGTGGATACCATATATCTAGGCAACAGTTCAGCATTGTCTGTGTTCTGGTTAGGCAGACAGGAGTAAATCTTTACAGGACACATAATATAAGACCTGTGCAAGAATTTATAAGAATTATGGATATATTTATATAATATTTGAATAAACTTACATATGTTGCTTAAGCAATTTATTGAAAGTCTAAATACTGTGTTCACTTTTCCCTAGATGAATTTAAACCTTTGTGACAGGCAAGCAGCAAGAATGTGAGGATTCTAGTATGACAGCTGTAAGGAACTGATTCTGCCAAGAAGAAGGAGGAGCTGGGGAAGGATCTCTAGTGCCAGATGAGAACGCAGCCTGCCATCACCTTGACTTCAGCCTGAGCAGACAGCCCAGCCACAGTGTGCTGGGCTTCTGACCTTCAGCACTGTGAGCTACTAAGTTTGTGGTAATGAATTACACAGCAATAGAGAACTATTGTGACATTTAAATATTCCCAGTCAGAGTCTTAAGGGAGCATTTTTAATTTTAACAATCAGTCTAGTAATTAGGAATAATGAGCAGTTTTTTTTAAAGC